>CM037640.1:5379301-6107632 GCA_015227895.2 Colaptes auratus
AACATATTTACATTTCCCTCTTTCAGAGTGGTCAATGGAGTGGAAGAGCAGTCAAGTGCAATGCAGACACTGACAGTGACAGAACCTTCAGCCACTCAGGAGCCCTTTTCAAGCTGCTCTTGGAGGTGCACACATCCATAGTGAGGATGTGCATGTGAAGGCTGGGAAATCCTTGACTGGGCCAGTTCAGAATAGGCTTCATGCAGCACCCCTGTGCTTGAGCCAAGGTAGGGAAAGCACTGAGGCAGCCAAGGGAAACAGGTCCCAGCACAGCCAAGTCTGTTTGCCCTCTTCCAGGCACAGGCCTTGCTGCCTATGGTGCCAAGGCCTGTCAGCAGCTGTCAAGCCTTGAGATGGGCAGTTTCAGGTTTGGGTGTTTCTACAGCACATTCGAAGTTAAAAAAGCCGAAGGAAGTAGAGCAGAGTCACCTTTGGTGTCCCTTCTGGTAATGCAAGCACTTGGGATGCTAAAACTGCCCTGACACGGAGGTTGTGACCAAATGCTGTGTCTAGGCAGCCAAGAGCAGCCCCTTGGTCTGCAAGCAGCTGCACACAGGGACTCCAGAAATGGCTTTGGTTGCCTCCAAGTGCCCACCCGTCACAGGCCTGTCCTGCCTGCCAGGGGCAGCTTTGTGGTCCTGGTGGCACCTCCAGCATGGGGCTCAGGTGTGCCCATGTGTGGTGGTTTAGGCTGGGTGCTGGCCCAGATGCCACTGCACAGACCACACCTGGAGGTCCCAAGGGGTGGGCCCAGCCCAGGGGGGTGGTCACAGGAAACCAGGTATTCCATTTCCCATAATGCCCTGCTCCCCTATGAAACATCAGTGCAGGGTCTTCACTTCCTCTTTTGTCCCCTGCTGCTGCCTAGGTAAAATGGCTTGAGCTGCCTCCCTTGGGCCTGCCCGGGCCCAAGGCTGGGTTGAGGGGGGGGAGAAAGAGCCCTGGGGGGAGGGTTTGGGTGTACCCCCAGGTGGTGATGGGATCTCTCCCTCTGTCACAGTGCTTGTGGTTCTCTGTAAAACTTTCATTGTTGTTCCTTTTTGGTTTTTATTTAAACTTTCCATTACCTTTGCAATCCGTTTGTCTGAGTCGTTATTTCTGCCCGTGGTGGGGAGGGGGTCTGCCTCAACCCACGACAACAGAGCCCTTGGGAGCCTCTATAGAGGGCAGTAGAGCCTCTATTGAGCCCTTGGGAGCCTCTATAGAGCCATTGGAGCCTCTATATATAACTATATTAGGTATAGAACCCCATCCTAGCCTTTCCCTGGGGAGCCTGTAGAGAGCATCTATAGAGCCCAAAGCAGCCTCTATGATGCCCTATAGAGCTTCTATGGAGCCTCTATGTAGCCCTTTGGAGTACTATAGAGCCTCTATAGAGTCCTATGTATCCTCTATAATGCCCCATGGACACCAAAGGAGCCTCTATAGAGTCCTAAGGATCCTCTATATAGCAGAGTGGAGCCCTGTGGAGCCTTTACAGAGCCACTATAGAGCCCTATGGAGCCACTACTGTGCTCTAAAGAGCCCTACAGAACCTCTATAGATCCCTAAGCAGCCTCTACAGAACACTATGAAGCTTCTATAGAACCCTAAGTAGCCCTGTGGAGCCTCTATAGTGCCTTAAGGAGCCTCTATAGACCCTCCCTAGAACCTTTATAGAGACTCTATAGAGTCCTATCTATCCTCTATAATGCCCCATGGAGCTCCATAGGGCTCCACAGGGTATTATGGAGGCTCCTTAGGGCACTACAGAGGCTGCATTGGGCTCTAGAGAGGCTCCATAGGGCTGCACAGAGCCTCTATAGGGGTCCATAGATGCTCTAGAGAGGTTCCAATGTTGAGATTATGATTGTTTATCTTAACAAGGCACACTAAGATATACAGAGCAAATAACAGCTTTGAGGGATCTGCAAGGAAGAACTACCAGTTCCAGAAATTCAGGAAGGATGAGAACCTGGCAGATCCATAACACCACAATGTACCCAAATGTTTGTCTTCTCTTGGTAACTTATTTACTGTCCCAACACGTGATTTTCCAACATGGCCTGAGGCTTCTTCAGCTTTGATCATCTGATATATGCAGTGAGAATAACACTTTAAAGCCCATGAGTTGGATGCAGCCACCTGGTTAGATACTGTCATCAAAACCTTGATCAACACTGGGAACAAAGGAAGCAAAATCAATGTATGACTCAAGAGAAAACAATATACAGCTGCAGTGAGGGTGAGCTTGAACACTGCTACTGCTCATTAGCAGAAGCAAACAGATGACAGTAGAGGAAAGAAAAAATCTAGGGCTATGCCTGAGCATCCCAAGCCTGTTACTGATTTACTGAGTTCCTTTTTATTGACAAGAATGACTGTGTGCATGAATCTCATCTTCACTTTGTTCTGTATTAAAATCCCCACACTTGAAAGCACATTATTAGCCCACATGGACTCAGAGACAATACACTGTGCTGTGGTCATCTCTGCTCCAGCACAAGGGCACACTCTCTCGGACTTGCTTCTTCACCAGCCCATTTGAAGACAAGTATTTATATTTATCCTCATATACATTCCAAAACAGACAGATGCCAATCACAAATCAAGCTACAGCTCAAGTTCAAAAGTTTGCCAAGCTGTAATGTTACCTGTCAGGTTTGGATTAGATGTCTTAATCTTCAACAAATGTGATAGCAAGGTGAGTACCAGAAACACCAGCCATGGATACAATATGACAGTTTGCCAGGAAGAAATTAAACACCCAGTTACAGGCTAGGTTCTTACAACTATTATCTATACAAGCCTCTACAAAGCAGGTATCCTTTTCTGTTAAACTTTGAGCTTTACAACAGAGGACAAGCATGGGGTATTTGTGTTTGTTCCCCACACATAACTCCAGCTATCAGAAATAGAAGTCCTTTCAGGTCACCTTCAGTTCAACTACATTCAACAAGCAGTTCTGTCTTCTACATTTCAATTACCTCAGAACAAAAAAGGTGTTAGCTGACCCCAAACTAACCACATACAGCTCAGGTAACTTAATATGACAGCTTCCACAGTATGTTGGTGATATCCTCTGGGCCTCACCAAAAGATAAGCCACAGACAGGCACATTTCTTCATATAGAAGTTACCATTAACTCCTACTTGAATAATCTTTTGCCAGGAAATGACAAATCTTTATGTGACCTTCAACAAGGGATGTAGCCTATGAATAATAAAAGCAACTTTCTTCTACAGATCTGCAGAATTTCCATGAGTTTCCCAGGCAAGGAAGCATACAGCACTGCACTGAGACGCTACAAGCCGTACCATACGTACCTATTAGCTCCTCTCTCAGAATACAGCACAAATGCAAACTGTCTTCACAACAGGATCGTGGAGCTTGGTGACACCCAGCAGCAGTGCACTTGCAGTTAACCATAGTAAGTTAGAAGCAAAATGACCAACTTGGACTTCAGTGGCCACAAGTACTTCTGTGCATCCAGGTGCAGCCAACTGAATACAATCCACTACTGTAAGACTTGTTTTGATTTTTTTTCTCCAGTGAGTTTACTTGTACAACACATTCTGGAAAGCTATCAGGCCACTACAAACACCACCTAAACAGAAGTAGTCTTCAAGGTATTAGAGCAGCAGAATAATCACAACTACATGAAACATTACTTTCCTCCTCCTTCAAAGCAGCAAACAGTGATGGATATTCCACGCACGGAAAACACTGAGCGCTACGAAGAACTCAAAACACCAACAATCTCATCTCAACCTACACAAGAGAAAGTAGCAATCCTTGCAGCAGAGTATTAAGCTAAGCAGGTCCTTCTCTAGTGTTAGGGAATCACAGAATGCCTGTCAACCAAAAAGGAACAAGACATGTGCCAATTGTACTTTACTATGAAATCAGGAATGGCTAATACTGTCAGATAAAAGGAAGTGAGGGAAGAACATGCAAAAATCTCTCTCAGGTGCTCTCTACAACTACCTGACAGGAGGCTGTAGACAGGCAGGGGTGGTCGCTTCTCCCGGGCAACCAGCACCAGAACAAGAGGACACAGTCTCAAGCTGTGCCAGGGGAGGTTTAGGCTGGAGGTGAGGAGAAAATTCTTCAGAGAGAGTTGTTAGCCATTGGAATGTGCTGCCCAGGGAGGTGGTGGAGTCACCGCCCCTGGAGGTGTTCAAAAAGGGACTGGATGTGGCACTTGGTGCCATGGTTTAGTAGTCATGAGGTGTTGGGTGACAGGTTGGACTTGATGATCCTTGAGGTCTTCTCCAACCTTATTGATTCTATGATTTTATAAGCCTCAACAGCTTGCTTGAAAATCCTGTGACACTGCCATTTAGCAGCATTTTAGGCTTGTACAAACAAGACATTTACATGGTAAAGTCTTATTAGCAATTAAGCCACTAGCAATTTCCATGGAAGCAAGAATTAATTTTCTGAGTATATAATGAATATATGATTAGATTCAGGTTCTTTTTTCTTACCTCTTCCAGAATGTGCAGTAATTAAAAATACTGAAGATCTATAGGAACATTGTCAACTTAAGCTGAAGTGGTACTGCAAGTTCTGTTAAGTACTGATGCTTCTGACCTGCTTTTAGTTTGAAATATCAATCATCTCTGTAGAGGTAAGGCTATTGAAGAATGTAGGTTTTTTTCTGCAATATAGGAGGATGAGAGATGTTAGCAGATGCCCCAGCTCTGCAGAAGTCAAAACCACATTCAATTCCTTTGCAAGGGATTAGAGATTTAACACATCCAAGTGCCGGCTTCTGCACATTGGCCACAACAGCCCCATGCAGTGCTACAGGCTGGGGACAGAGTGGCTGGAGAGCAGCCAGGCAGAGAGGGACCTGGGGGTACTGGTTGACTGGTAGGCTAAACATGAGCCTGCAGTGTGCCCAGGTGCCAGGAGGGCCAATGGCATCCTGGCCTGCATCAGGAACAGTGTGGCCAGGAGGAGCAAGGAGGTCATTCTGCCCCTGTACACTGCACTGGTTAAGCCACACCTTGAGTCCTGTGTCCAGTTCTGGGCCCCTCAGTTTAGGAAGGATGTTGACTTGTTGGAAGGTGTCCAGAGAAGTTGGTGAGGGGCTTGGAACAGAAGCCCTATGAGGAGAGGCTGAGGGAGCTGGGGTTGCTTAGCCTGGAGGAGACTCAGGGCAAACCTTGCTCTCTGTCTACCTGAAGGGAGGTTGTAGACAGGCAGAGTTGGTCTCTTCTCCCAGGCAGCCAGTACCAGAACAAGAGGACACAGTCTCAGGCTGCGCCAGGGGAGGTTTAGGCTGGAGGTTAGGAGGAAGTCCTACAGAGAGTGATTGCCCATTGGAATGGGCTGCCTGGGGAGGTGGTGGAATTGCCGTCACTGGAGGTATTCAGGAGGAGACTTGATGGGGTGCTTGGTTGCATGATTTAGTTGATTAGGTGGTGTTGGATGATAGGTTGGACATGATGATCTTGAAGGTCTCTTCCAACCTGGTTTATTCTATTCTATTCCTGCTATAAAAACCAGAAATTCTTCAGAACACCACTATGAGATATGGCTTCTAGTACCACAAAATAAACTAAGAATTTCCTATTTCTTTAGGACACATAAAAAGGCCTGAAGACTTTATTTTCCATTAGACATAGCATCTGTAATACAAGCAAGCATGTTAGGCACTCCCATAACACACAGCTTTACACTCAAACATTTTATGATACAAAGACATTTTTCCAGAAACTAGGGGGGGAAAAAATGGAAGCGAGTTAATCAAGACTTTTGGTGACAGGGTGGTTACTATAATAAAGGCTGGCACTTGGTAAAATCCAGCATTGTCAGAATCTGTAAAATTAAACCAAGTGAGCAATGACGTACAGCAGGAAGTTACAGACTAGATTTGATTAATTACCTTGTCACAAACTGAAGTTACTCTCACACAGCTCTCATCACTGACATTCAAGAACAAGTGTCTGGGCAGTATCAGAAGAAATCTGCATTTCATTCTGTGTAGTGAACTCTGGTGTTTGCTTCAAGGTGGGGTAAACTAAACCACTGTTCACACACCAATCCAATATAGATCAGTAACATTTATATACACACTTTAAGTTGTTTGGGTTTTGCTGTTTGTTTTCGAAGAACCAAACTCCACACTACTGGAGTAACAGTAAGGTATGTTAAAATAAACCAGTCAGACTTCATTTAAATGAATTAGACAACTTTTACTAAATGAAAAAAAAAAACCAAAACAAAACCCTACATTTAAAATAGGTATTTAAACCAAAATGGAATTAGAAAAGAGACTTAAACCCATTTTTAAAAGAACTCACTCACTGTGTCAGAAATCAATATGCCTCTTGCATTAATGTGCCAGTTCATAAAACCTAAGTTGCCAGAATCTTCAATTTAACATGTTGAACAACAATACTGAAGTCAAGAGTTTTACATCTACTGGTGCACATTTAGAATGGTACAAATCTGAAGCTTTCCCCCCAAAACCTTACATACTTGACAAAATTCAGTAACAGCTTATGTAGTTATATCCAGTACGTATTGAATCCTAAAGCATCGCAAATTCGTGCCTTTCGTTTAGCCTAGGTTTGTATCTTCTCTGTATCCTGCCATTTGCCAATGTTGACTCTTTTAAGAAAGGAGAGAACTGAAAAGAAATACTGCATAACTCTTGATCATGTACAGAAGTTATTGCTACTATAGTACACTACAAAGCAGAAGTTTATACAATAGTATATGAAATTCGATCATGAAAATCCAAAGGATAAAATCTGTAGTGACATAAGCCTTATAATCATGTTGGACATTCCGATAGCAGTTGCAGCTCACCACTTATCAGCTAGCCTACCGTTTACTGATGAACGTCCATTTAAACCTATCTTCTCATGAAAACGAAGGTCAGCACTCAAAGGCTTAGCAAATAAGGATCTTCATGTCCTGTGGAACTATATAAGATGAATTTTGATGCAGGTAGGGAGTTACCTGGAAGCTAAGCATGCCAAAGGGTGTTTCATGCTAATAAAAACTAAAGCCAAGGTACCACATAATCAAGTTACCAACTAATAGGCAATATCATTTTCATCCTAAATTAAATGAAGTGCCATAGCACAGTGTAACGTCAATAATTTAAAACAGTGTAGTGCACAAATTCCATGTGGGACAATTTGAATCAGAAACTCAAGACAGGTTTCTGTCTCGCTTCATGTTGGCTGTCAAGCTGTCCAGTTTGGGCATTTTGGACTGAAGTTTACCTTTATATTCACTATCCTACTGTGAATTTTGCATTATAAATGGGCACACATTTGGGCAGCATTATGATGAACGACAGGGGGGCTAGAGGGAGGATAAGGATCAACGGCTGTTCTAGAAAGCCCCTTTCTCATTTCAATTTCAGAGAGAGAGCCAGGAAGTAAGACTACATACGATAGTGGCATCGTTCTAGCTACAAAAATAACCAAAGTAAAAGCAATCAGGCAACAGTAAGACCACATTACACAAATGGAACATCATGCTCTTGTCTGGTTTAACTATTACATCAAGGTTTAACTGGGATGTTGGTCAACTTTAGAAACCCTGGTAAGATGTGAGTATGTAGTTGCAACAGTTGCTTGTTTTTGTTTCCCTAATTTTGTTTTGACTCTATGTTGGATGTTAGAACCTGGAGATATACTTGTCACAATACAGCGTCGCACATCTTTCTACTAGGAAGAAAAATAAATCAATAAAGATCCTTTACCCGTCTCTTTTAAGTTAAACGTGTGACATCATAAAGGGTGTCAAATGGCTGGATGGTTTTACAGTGCACACTTATTATATACTGTAATATGGAGTTTTGTCCTTGACAGATCTGGTGGTGCTTCTATGTTATCCCTTTCTTCACCTCTTCTTCGGCGGATTAGCTGTCCGAGGTGGAGTGACTGGACGCCCAGAATTCAGTCCACCATACTGGTACTTGGCTTTCTTTTCAGATGGTTTCAATATCTTAGAGAAAATAAAGAAGTTCTTTTGAGCCAGTGAACGTTCCAAACACCGTTAAACTAACATGGAATCTCATTCAGCAGAAACAAGAGGGGTGAAGTGAGGTAGAAATTACATTTCTATACATTTTTTTTTATCTTACATACATCAGCAATACTATCACTAAATACTTCTAGTTCTACCACTACACTGGGGTGGGAAATGGAAAGAAGAGAGACTGAAACATGTCCAGGAAGGAGTACAGATTAAATCTGATCAGAGTAACCACACTAAAACCAGTCCAAATAATCATTAGCCTGCATAATTAAGATACTCTGATAATCACTAGAAATGACTAAAAGGAATCACCTAATTAAACTTTGAAATGAGCATCTGAATAGAGGGAGTAACTTAATATGCAGCAGTTTGGAAAACAGCAAATCCCACACAGTTCTCAGGAGAATAGCTGGTTTGCCATTCTAATTACCAACAAACACCAGCTTGCTGTGCAGTCCTTTCTGTAGCTCAGGTACATTACCCTAGTATAAATGCCAGGTTCTACACATTGGCCACAACAACCCCATGCAGTGCCACAGGCTGGGGTCAGAGTGGCTGGAGTGCAGTCAGGCAGAGGGGGGGACCTGGGAGGACTGACTGACAAAAGGCTGAACATGAGCCTGCAGTGTGCCCAGGTGGCCAAGAGGGCCAAGGGCATCCTGGCCTGGAGCAGGAGCAGGGAAGTCATTGTGCCCCTGTACTCAGCACTGGTTAGGCCACACCTTGAGTCCTGTGTCCAGTTCTGGGCCACTCAGTTTAGGAAAGATGTAGAGTTGCTGGAAGGTGTCCAGAGAAGGGCAACGAGGCTGGGGAGTGGCTTCAAGCACAAGTCCTATGAGGAGAGGCTGAGGGAGCTGGGGTTGCTTAGCCTGGAGAAGAGGAGGCTCAGGGGAGACCTTCTTGCTGTCTGCAACTACCTGAAGGGAGGTTGTAGCCAGGAGGGAGTTGGTCTCTTCTCCCAGGCAACCAGCAGCAGAACAAGAGGACAGAGTCTCAAGCTGTGCCAGGGGAGGTTTAGGCTGGATGTTTGGAAGAAATTCTTCACAGAAGGAGAGACTGCCCATTGGAATGTGCTGCCCATCGAGGTGGTGGAGTCACCGTCCCTGGAGGTGTTCAAAAAGGGACTGGATGTGGCACTTGGTGCCATGGTTTAGTAGTCATGAGGTGTTGGGTGACAGGTTGGACTCATCTCAAAGGTCTTTCTTTTCCAACCTGGTTAATTCTATTCTATTCTACTAGCTACTCCTCACTGCATTGTATTATTAGCTTTACTGTATTACCTTAGAGTAACCATAAGCACATCATCAAGCTGACAAACTCAGTTCATAGAACCCTGCATAAGAAGTAACACTAATGTAAAATATATCATACCTGAAAGGAGCACATTAGAGTTTCATCCACACTCATCATGCCCCCTGCGTTGTCAAACTCGCCACAGTAATTTGGAGCCGAGAACAGCGTGACCAACTGCCGTTTAGCAAAGAACTCATATCCATCTTCAACCACCTGTCAACACCAGACAAATCAACACAGCTCACAGAAACAAAGGCGAGTTTGGAAGAGAAGAGCCAGACTTGAGGCAAACAGGATGTGTTTTACAGAGATAAAGAAAACCTCATCAAAAACATACTTTATGACTTGGCTTTCAGACACAATCGCTTCACTCATTTCATTCTGGCATGAATGCCAAGTCAGGTAGCTGAACCTGTCTGACACTCCCACCATTAAATGCAGATCAGTTTGACCAGTATTCTCATGCTTGGAAGCCCCACCACATACTGCCAGTTCAAGAATTCCCAGCCTTTTACAGCTGATATTCAGAATTTAGTGTTTGACCTATTAAGTATTGTTCAGTATCTTTACTGAATTTGTAACTTTGTGCCCCTGTACTCAGCACTGGTTAGGCCACACCTTGAGTGCTGTGGCCAGTTCTGGGCCCCTCAGTTTAGGAAAGATGTTGAGTTGCTGGAAGGTGTCCAGAGAAGGGCAACAAAGCTGGGGGGGTTTGGAGCACAGCCCTACGAGGAGAGGCTGAGGGAGCTGGGGTTGCTTAGCCTGGAGAAGAGGAGGCTCAGAGGAGACCTTATTGCCATGTAGCCGGGGGGTGTGTGTGGTTGGTCTCTTCTCCCAGGCAGCCAGCACCAGAAGAAGAGGACACAATCTAAAGCTGCACCAGGGGAGGTTTAGGCTGGATGTTAGGAAGAAGTTCTTCCCAGAAAGAGTGATTGCCCATTGGAATATGCTGCCCAAGGAGGTGTTGGAGTCATCATCACTGGAGGTGTTTAAGAAGAGACTGGATGGGATGCTTGGTGCTGTGGTTTAGTTGATTAGGTGGTGTTGGGTGATAGGTTGGACTCGATCTCAAAGGTCTTTTCCTACCTGGTTAATTCTATTCTATTTGACATGTATATAGCAAATTGGTAGCAATCTTGATCAGCTATTATTAATATTCATTCCACACACTCACTAAACTTCTCTAATATTTCAGCAAATGTTCTCCTTGAAATTTTATTAAGTGGTCTGATAGTATATACAAACCTCAGACTGACACAGAATAAAAAGCCTGGTTTTGTTTCACAGCAGGGGACAGCTTTTAAAAATTACTAAATAATGGAATTTGTGTTATTCAGGAAAGGGAAACCTGTCTCCACCTGGCTAGGATGCTTGATTAAATTAATAAACACTGAAAGAAAAAAAGAAACCCAACCACACACCAAAAAAACCAAAAAAATCCCCCCAAATCAACCAAACAACAAACCAACAAAAGCCAGAACAAGTACTTAGTGATGATAAAAATAAAACTAGCCTTCTGCACATTTCAGTAGGTCAGACAATCTATGCCAATGTATTCTAGATAGCTGAACCAAAATGAAGGCAGCAATAAGAGCTTTTATGTACTGATTTGGTTTTTGAAATGTTCACAATACATTTAATACTTCCATGATGTGGAAATAGTTTAAGCCACAACTACCAGAGAACTGACTACTACTGAAATGTATGAACTCTGAATCTTCAGTGTAAATCGCAAATTCAAGTCACTCTGCCGCTTGAAACTTGGACACTTCACCTCTGAATGTTCAACTATTCAACTATATCCACATCACGGAAGCATTAAATGCATTCTGAACATTTGATCTTTTTCTTTTGTATTGTCTGTTTACTGTTAGACAATACAAAAGAAAGAGATCAAATGAGGTAATCTAGTGTTAGTCTTATTTAACTGACATTAGACACTCAGTTCAACATAACACAGAATGGCATGGTCTTATCCCTCTATTAGGAAGATTTTTCTTCTAAGAGTTTCAAATATAAGCAGCACCAAAGAGGCATAAAGTCCAGACAGAAAGGTTTTAAGCAACAGCAACATAATTCATACCTGGTGAGCTCGACAGATCAAATCCAGATCATGACGGTTCAGAAATTTACTGACCACATCAGCACCGAAAGTGAAAGAGACGCCACGATCATTTTCACCCCAACCTTGCACATCTTTGTCTGGATCAGACCACAGCAGGTCACACAGCAAGCCTTCGGAAAATAATACAAGTGAGGATGCTCATCTTAGGAAGTATCATTCTACAGTGTAAAACAGTTTTATTGTGATTACCAAGCACCTCCCCTAAAGGAAATAAGCCTTAGCAACAAATTCAGCAACACTTAAACTGTGAGTCAAACAAAAGTAGCAGTTTGCACAAGACTGGAGATTTTTTTTCCCCTGCCTCAGCACTGGCAATACCTTGAGATAAATGAAATCAGAGCCAAATAGGTATTTGAAACAGTATTTAACAGTAAAATTCAACATGTTCACAGTGAGCATTCGAGGAGTTTAAAAACACTGCAGTGAGTGCACTTTAAAAAGAAACCATCCATTTGGCAGCTCACCAAGAAAGCTTAGTTTGAAAGTTGCAGCAGGTTTTAAATTCCTATGCAAGTCCAGCCACAAGGACAGCAAATAAACTTCTACCACAAGCCTATGAACATGGAACAGCTTTTATTCTTACTTTTCCTAACCCTAGTGAATAACCTTATGTGACTAAACAAAAAATTACCATGGCAAAACCCTGCTACGTTGCTCAGGCAGCACTTTAAGTTTGCTTGTACTAGTGCTGCTTTTTCATATAGTCTCATGCCAAACAGTCTGGGACCTAAACTAGGATGACAAACCTCTCTGGCTTTTCAACACTGGTCAGAATCTTTTTTCTGCTGCCAATGAAAGGTCAGCTAACTCTGGAGTTAAAACTGGGTACTAAAAAAGAATTTCTATACAACTGCAATGCCTTTATACATAGAACTTTCAAAACATTTTCACATGAGAAAAAGCCAGGCCTGTGCAACTACAACACAAACAAACCAAAAAAAGCACTCAAAATGTATTTCATAGTTTTCCTTGAAGTTGTACTTTAACTGCAATGACTAACCCTGGCATTAAATATTTAAGACCACTATTTCATAATCTGAAAGAGATGCCAGCAGGCTCCTTGCTCTGGCAATCAGAAGTTGATTTACAGTTATGTCTGGTTATTTGCTGAACAAAATACTGAAGATGCTACTTCTGAAAAACCAGATCCTTCAAGTTGTAACCAAGCCCAAAGAGTGATGGTGAATGGTGCCACATCCAGCTGGCAGCCAGACACTAGTGGTGTCCCCAGGGATCAGTGCTGGGCCCCATCCTGTTCAATATCTTTATTGATGATCTGGATGAGGGGATTGAGTCCATCATTAGTAAATTTGCAGACGACACCAAGCTGGGGGCAGAAGTTGATCTGTTAGAGGTAGGAGAGCTCTGCAGAGGGACCTTAACAGGCTGGATAGATGGGCAGAGTCCAAGGGCAGATTGAACACATCCAAGTGCCGGGTTCTACACATTGGCCACAACAACCCCATGCAGCGCAACAGGCTGGGGTCAGAGTGGCTGGAGAGCAGACAGGCAGAAAGGGACCTGGGGGGACTGGTTGATGGTAGGCTGAACATGAGGCAGCAGTGTGCCAGGTGGCCAAGAAGGCCAGTGGCATCCTGGCCTGTATCAGGAACAGTGTGACCAGCCATCACTGGATGTGTTTAGGAGGAGACTTGATGGGGGGCTTGGTGCCATGGTTTAGTTGACTAGATGGTGGTGGATGGTTGGTTGGACGGGATGATCTCGAAGGTCTCTTCAAACCTGGTTCATTCTCTTCAAGCAAAACTGATGTCTGAAATCTATTGTGAAACTAGAGCGTTCTGTATTTACAGCCATCAAACCTCTTCTGTACCAGTTCCTCTCTACCAGAGGCTTCAATTTCATTTGTTTTTAAAAGACAAAGAACAGAGCAAGTGCAACTGAATTTCAGATACAGTATCTACCCAGACATACATCAAATACAGACAGTGTAAGACAAAAACTTCACTGAAATTTAGTTCTATATTGAATAACATGGTTTTCAAAACAGAATAGTCATGCTACAATCCCTGATGGTTACTCACATGAGTAAGAGGGGACAGAAGCTGCTCATCTCAGATGCTTAGGGAATGTTTTGTCTTCTATTCTCTCCCCCCCAAACCAAGTAGCCAAACCTGTGCTATAATCTTTAGCAGTGATGCAGCTGAACCTCACAACAAGTTTGTCTAAACTAAGCTGCTCTGCCCAAGTAGGTTTGTGTTTAAACATGCAACATCTACCACTGCAATAGCTTCACCTGACCAGGAGCAAACCACAACACTGCTGATACAACATACTCAAGATTACACAAGAGAAGGGGTTAGTCTCCTAATAAGGAAATAATTGGCAATACTGACCAAAATGTGTAATTTATAGCCTGGCCTAACAGAACACAAATATTCTTAACTGTTAGCAAAGGCAAGTGATTTAAGCTGAAATACAAAAGTCAAGACTTGAGCCAACAGCTTCCAAACCCCTTTAATATACCACCAAGATAAAATCATAGCATCAACTGCAGTTGAGGTTGAAAAAAGCTTTTCTCATCAGCTAGAAGAAACATCATAATTACTTCATCTTCTCAGCATACACCACACAATCATCCACTAACAATTTCTGTATCAACACAAACATTCACCAATTGGCATCCCTTCACAAAGGGATAGATATGAAGGACTTGTGCCACTCACATAGGTCAGACCACTTAAGTGTATTTTTCCTTGTCCACAAGATAAAACAACCTGTATCACAGAATGGAAGTGTAAGTAGGTCCAAAAGGCCAAGACATACTACATCACTGTACCATACACACACATCTCTGATGGGACACTGCAGTTTACCTTCAGTAAACACCTGATTATTGCTTTTGAAAGCAAAAGTAAGACTGCAAACATTCTGTAGATCAAATGCCTTTAAAAAATATTAAAAACCTCTATGTTTATTTTCAGGAGGTACTAAGAATATATAGGATTTCAGTGGAGTGTCCATGGAAACCAGAACTACGTTTTACAAAAGCATTCCTGAAGTGGAGGTGGCTCAAGCAGTAGTATTCAACCCGATCTCCTTCCATGATCAGGTGACTGCCTGGTGGATGTGGGGCAGGCTATGGATGTGGTCTACCTGGACTTCAGCAAGGCCTTTGACACCATCCCCCACAGCAAACTCCTGGCCAAGCTGTCAGCCCCTGGCTTGGACAGCAGCACTCTGTGCTGGGTTAGGAACTGGCTGGAGAGCCGAGCCCAGAGAGCGGTGGTGAATGGTGCCACATCCAGCTGGCAGCCAGGTACTAGTGGTGTCCCCCAGGGATCAGTGCTGGGCCCCATGCTCTTTAATATCTTTACTGATGATCTGGACAAGGGGATTGAGTCCATCATCAGTAAATTTGCAGATGACACCAAGCTGGGGGCAGGAGTTTATCTGTTAGAGGGTAGGAGAGCTCTGCAGAGGGACCTTGACAGGCTGGACAGATGGGCAGAGTCGAAGGGCATCAGATTGAACACATCCAAGTGCCGGCTTCTGCACATTGGCCACAACAACCCCATGCAGTGCTACAGGCTGGGGTCAGAGTGGCTGGAGAGCAGCCAGGCAGAAAGGGACCTGGGGGTACTGGTTGATAGTAGGCTGAATATGAGCCACCAGGGTGCCCAGGTGGACAAGGAGGACAATGGCATCCTGGCCTGCATCAGCAATATTGTGTCCAGCAGGAGCAGGGAAGTCATTGTGCCCCTGGACTCAGCACTGGTCAGGCCACACCTTGAGTCCTGTGTCCAGTTCTGGGCCCCTCAATTTAGGAAAGATGAGTTGCTGGAACATGTCCAGAGAAAGGCAGAAGCTGGGGAGGGGTTTGGAGCACAGCCCTATGAGGAGAGGCTGAGGGAGCTGGGCTTGCTTAGCTTAGAGAAGAGGAGGCTCAGAGGAGACCTTATTGCTGTCTACAACCACCTGAGGAGAGGTTGTAGCCAGGTGAGGTTTGATCTCCTCTCCCAGGCAACCAGAACAAGAGGACACAGTCTCAAGCTGTGCCAGGGGAGGTTTAGGCTGGATGTTAGGAAGAAGTTCTTCACTGAAGGAGTGAACGGCCATTGGAATGTGCTGCCCAGGGAGGTGGTGGAGTCACCGTCCCTGGAGGTGTTGAAGAAGAGACTGGATGGGGCTCTTGGTGACATGGTTTAGTTGCTTAGTGTTGTATAATAGGTTGGACTTGATGACCTCAAAGGTCCTTTCCAACCTGGTTAATTCTATTCTATTAGCCTACTGAATACATCTTTTTCTGAGAGCTGCAATAAATGTAAAGAATGACTCTTTTGTACTGACATTTTATCATGCATTGACTAAGTAGCATAAGAGGAAGAACAATGTAGTAATCTCTAGTAAAAAGACACTCACCAGTCTAGTAATCCCTCTCAGTGTCAAATATATGTATACCATTTGCATAAATATTTTAAAGGACAATATACTTATGTTAGTTTCTGAATTGCCCCTATGCAGCAGCACTGTGCAATATTACAGGCAGTAGAATTATTATTCTCCAACATTTCACTGCATTTTTGTGTTTCAAAAGAGGTTTAGATGTGTTATCTCCTCTGAAAGTTAATCTCAGACCACTGTTGAGATCAACACTTTAAATAAATATCCCATGGTCTCAACAGTCTTTAATTCACTAGAAACAAGATTTGGAATAAAGGGATGCTGAGGAAGATGATGAAACTACTCAAAAGATTACCAGCAGCCCTTTCTGTCCAACTTACATCCTACATCTACATAGAAATACTGTATTAGAAGAAAATTTCAGGGCTAGCACATTGATACAAGCAATTGAAATCCTAATAGTAGCAGGGCTTGTGAAATGGGAGCTATACTTCAGAATATAAAGAGGAAGACGACATGGCCCCCAGTATAGAGAAGCCCAAACACTTACACTCAGCAAGCTTTCAACAGTTACATCTTTTGATAGACTAAAAGCAAGAAAAAAACTATTTCTTTGGTTTCATTTGATATTTCATTAAATTTCTAAGGCAAACTATGTGTAAAACATATCCAAATTTGGGTATGTATCCTGGTCTGTCACAACAAGCAAGAGTAGCATGGACAATAGCCTCTAACACAGCTCAGCCATAATGAGGAACATGAGTCACACCCCACACAGGCATTGTGTTAAAGTCACTGCATTTCCTGCACAGAAATTGATTAAATCCAGTTCACCAATTCAGACCTATCTACAGTAAATTCCACGTCACTCACCTGTGTCAGGAACATCTGTAGGTCTCATAATTCTCCGGATCTGCTCCATTGACTGGAGATCTGGAGACAGTCCTGTAAGAAAACAAAAGACTTATTAGTGTTTTTTACCTGTAAAAAGGGTTCCAGAGAACACACAACTAGAGGTTCAAAGTCATATAGATTCCATTGTTCCCACTGTAATATAAACAAGAGACAGTCTGCCATAAGACACAGAATTATGCAAGTGAAATTTGCAAGAGGTTTTAATTGGTTTTTTACCTTCTTTTTAGCCGCACAGCAAAGAACTCTGAGGTTAAGTATGTTCTGCTAGACAACTAAACAGAGAACCAGTGAAGGATAGCATTCATATTATCTAACACAAACTGGGTGCAGACAACCTTCATTACAACCACTTTACTTTATAAAACCTAAAGGTATATCTCCTACCCCTTTAGAAGGCTACAAGCCAAAACAGACTGGAGGTATGGCTGGAATCAAGATACACCATTTAATTTCAGCTAAACAGCCTTTACTGGATACTGTAAACACTAGAGTGTGAAACTACCATAGAAAAGGAGCACAAAGGTGGTCATCTATATCTACTAAACTCAGTGGCTTAGACACCAATCAAATCATTGTACTTTGGTTACTCAAAAAAATAATTTATTATAGACACAGCACTTTTTATATAGTTTTGCCATATTAACACGTAATTGCAGACAAAGCACAGAATTAGAAAGCCACTCTTTGAACAGTTCAAATACACACTCTAGAGCTTTTCTAATGAAGGAATACAAGCACGACAGAAAGCCTACCAGATGCTTTAGCACCTTAACATCTCCTTCAATAAGGGTCCTAAAGTGTCTTAAATGACTCAGGTCAAGATCACCTAATTAAGAAAGTTGCCAATTTGGAAACAGGGCATGAAGACGTAAGCTGTGCTGAAACATATTTCATCTTAAGCCATATCCATTTGACTCAGTTCAGAACTTTGACATAAAATCTGTCAGTGGAGTCACCACAAACTAATTTCAGCTGACAGAGTTTGCACAGTGGCAGCATACATGCTAAAGAAACAATGACTCCAAGGCATTTGGTATAAAAACTTGAGGAACTTTTTGTCAAGCATTAATATTCTAGATTACTTTTGTTGAAGCAGTCTTGGGATAAAAGCCTTTATCCTCATCAGCTTGTTAAGTGTTCACAATGTTACTTTGAGGTTGTGAAAGATGGTAGAAATCTTAACATCACACAGCAAATCAAAGGAGCTTTAGTCAATTCTACTTAAACACTACAGAGATACCAATATAAATTCAAGTGGATGCTTTGGGATTTAAACTTTGACCAACCTATGACTCTACCTCTCTCAAAACTCATCTATTTGTATGCAGATTGTATTAGCACAAAGGTGTGTGGATTCTACTCAACACCACACCCCAAGATAGCGATGGAGAAATCTGAGTGAAATAAGAACAACCAGTTTGTGAACTTCCCTGAGGCCACACACAGCTTTCAGCATTTCAGGCTGCACCCAAATTGTGAAGTTCTTTGAAAGAATGCAAATTATTTTTACAACCATGTCCTAACCTTATAGCTGTTACATTTGGTGCTATTTTACATAACTGTAAAATGGCAAAGACCTACAAAACTGCCTGTGTGTTTGCAGACTTCTCTGTAACCACCCAAGAAGTCTGTTCCCCAGCATCCTTCTAACTCCCCCTACACACCAAAGAAATGTGTCAAATTCAGGTCCACAGACAACAGTTGCACATGATCAGCATTAAATGAAGAAAATAAGAATGCAAACACAGGCTGCATGGGAAGATTCTCCCCCTCCAGTGATTGCTGCAACCTACTGTGTACTGAAAGACAACAGAAAAGCACAAAATTGAATTCTCTCTCACATAATGGCAGCTAAGCACAGACAAAGTATCATTCTGGGTACTTCCTTCCTGAACCACCAAAGCACCCCTTCCCTAAGGGAAAATGAAAATCAACTGTCATTGCCCTTGGCAGACAATCAAATCAAGGCTCTGCATCTGAATCACTCCCTGATCACGCAGAAGTGATAGTGAGTTATGGTTACTTATTTTTATAGTGTAGTCCAGGAAACTCCTCAGGTGTCTTTGGACAACATGTGAGATTACCAGATGTCAACAAACACAGTCATTGGTGTCACAAGTGAAACAGAATTCCAATGTGTGCAGGCTTAGGCTGGATGTTAGGAAGAAATTCTTCACATAAACAGTGATTGCCCATTGGAATGTGCTGCCCAGGGAGGTGGTGGAGTCACTATCACTGGAGGTGTTTAAGAAGAGACTGGATGGGGTGCTTGGTGCCATGGTTTAGTTGATTAGTGTTGTATAATAGGTTGGACTCGATCTCGAAGGTCTTTACCAACCTGGTTAATTCTATTCTATTAATCCAGTATTCTACTAAGCTAACTTAACTCCCACACCTCAGAGCTTAAACCCAACATGGTAAGACCAATGTGTTCCATCAACATGACACTGCAATATGGAAACATGAGAAGTAGGCAGCGGTATCATAGATAAAAGAACAATGCTGTGGAGAATATAAAAAGTAAAATGGAGAAAGTCAGGAATGGTCATAGAATAAGGTTTAATGAAGCAGGAGACACTTGAATGTTTCCAGAGAAGGGCAACAAGGCTGGGGAAAGGCCTGGAGCACAAGCCCTACAGGAGAGGTTGAGGGAGCTGGGGTTGTTTAGCCTGGAGAAGAGGAGGCTCAGGGGAGGCCTCATTGCTCTCTACAACTACCTGAAGGGTGATTGTAGCCATGAGAGTGTTGGTCTCTTCTCTCAAGCAACCAGCACCAGAACAAGAGGACACAGTCTCAAGCTGTGCCAGGGGAGGTTTAGGCTGGAGGGGAGGAGAAAGTTCTTCACTGAGAGAGTAATTTGCCATTGGAATAGGCTGCCCAGGGAGATGATGGAGTCACCGTCCCTGGAGGCATTCAAGAATGGATTGGATGTGGCACTTGGTGCCATGGTCTAGTCATGAGGTCTGTGGTGACAGGTTGGACTTGATGATCTTTGAGGTCTCTTCCAACCTTGGTGATACTGTGATAAAGAGCAAAGTCAGAAGTCAAGAAGACAGCCTTAAGAAAAGGCCAAAATGTAACTTGTGTGAGCAGTATGGAGAGACAGAGGTAGAAAAAGATAGATACAATGAAAGATCCTTTCAGCAGCACAAACATTTGGAGACGGGATGGGAAGAGAAGTTTGACTTATACTGCAAGAGAGAACTGAGCCCTGGAAAGTCCAGGTGGAAAAGGTGACTCAGGATTCTGAGCGACAGTAGACAGGCTACTGGGGTAAGTTAGGTGCCTTTTGTTTTACTATGTTATGCGGTTTTGCAAAGTTTTATTATATATCCCAGAGGACAATATTTTTAAAATAAACTATGCAAAAATGCGCAATATAGTAAAAAAGGCACCTACCTTATCTACATGCTAGCTTCAATCTCCCGCAGAGCTGAACCGTTTGTGTCGCTGCCGCAGTGTTTATGACAGCAGTAACACCATGAAAGGGCGCTGACAGTCCATGACTTCATGGGATCTGGAATGCAGTTTAGATAAGACTGGAGAAGAGCAGAAAAAGGGCACAATTTTTCATGTGCTGAACGGCCGCTTTCATTTATTAGGAGCACACAGCACATTTAGTAATCGTTTAACTTTGTTTCACAGCTGCAAGTCAGCTCTTGAGTGACAGTTATCTCAGTTACAGATGAGGCCTGTACAAGTTCAAGGGACAATTGGCATTCAGTACAGTAGTAAATACTGCATTTCCTGAGAAACTCTTAACCCAGGAGATCCCTCAGCTTTACACTGAATATGGTATACAGGGAACGAATCATCTTGTGGTCAGTTTTGATGCATCTGTCCTACCTCTGCACCCTCAACATGATACATAAGATTTAGTGATGACCTTGGTATCCACAGGAGCAAGTATCATAGTATCAGGGTTGGAAGGGACCACAAGGATCATCTAGTTCCAACCCCCCTGCCATGGACAGGGACAACCCACACTAGATCAGCCTGGCCAAAGCCTCATCCAGCCTGGGCTTAAACACCTCCAGGGATGAGGCCCCATCCACCTCTCTGGACAACCCATTCCAGGGTTTCACCACTCTCATGGGGAAGAACTTCCTCCTCACATCCAGCCTGAATCTCCCCACCTCCAGCTTCATTCCATTCCCCCTAGTCCTAGCACTACCTGATAGCCTGAGAAGTCCCTCCCCAGCCTTCTTGTAGGCCCCCTTCAGATACTGGAAGGCCACAATAAGGTCACCTCAGAGCCTTCTCTTCTCCAGACTGAACAGCCCCAACTCCTTCAGTCTGTCCTCATAGGAGAGGTGCTCCAGCCCTCTGCTCATCCTTATGGCCCTTCTCTGGACACCTTCCAGCACCTCCAGATCCCTCTTGGAATAGGGGCTCCAGAACTGGACACAGTACTCCAGGTGGGGTCTCAGCAGAGCTGAGGAGAGGGGGAGAATCACCTCCCTTGACCTGCTGGCCACACTTCTCTTGATGCGGCCCAGGATCTGATTGGCCTTCTGAGCTGCAAGTGCACATTGAGAGCTCCTGTTGAGCTTCTCGTCCACCAGCACCCCCAAGTCTCTCTCCTCAGGGCTGCTCTCCAGCCAGTCACTGCCCAGCCTGGATTTGTGCCTGGGATTGCCTGGACCCAGATGCAGGACCCTGCACTTGGTCTTGTTGAACCTCATGAGGTTGGCTTGTGCCCACCTCTCCAGCCTCTGGACGCCATCCCTTCCCTCCAGCGTGTCTGCTGCACCACAGAGCTTGGTGTCATCAGCAGCCTTGCTGAGGGTGCACTCAATGCCACTGTCCATGTCACCCACAAAGATGTTGAACAAGCCTGGTCCCAGGACTGATCCCTGAGGGACTCCGCTTGTCCCTGGCCTCCACTGGGACATGGACCCATTGACAGCCACTCTTTGGGTATGGCCATCAAGCCAGTTCTATTCACCTAGTGGTCCACCCATCAAACCCATGTGTCACCAATTTGGAGACCAGGATGTCGTGCGGGACAGTGTCGAAGGCGAGAGCCTTTCTGCATACTAATCCTTGACAGTTACTACAGACATCAAATATTATCACTTCTCGAAGCAAACACTGGTCTGCAAAAAATATGCTGCCAACTTTAGAAAGCACAGTCACTCAGCAGGGATTGAGCCGAAAAGCAAAATCACTCAGAGTTAGCTCTAACTCCAATCAGGACAGCCAGAAACACAAATTGTATTTTGTCACCATCCATTCTCTACAGTTTTCCTAAATACAAATTTAAGAGAGCCACAATGATAGCAAAACAGGAATTCCTTCATCATCTTTTTTTGGATACAAATTTGTGACATGATTTTAGCCACTGATAACCACCTATCTCGGTGAACAAGTGACTTTGTATCTCATTCTTAAAACTGTGAGATCTGGCTCATAAGATAGGTATTGAGCCTGAAAAGGCATGGCAGGAATGAGGGTGAATGCTATTTCCATTTCCAAATGGATGTTTGGTCAAATTAGAGTTTTTTGCAGTGCTCTCAGTTCTGCTAGTCTCTATCTCACTGCCAGGTGTGACACCTACCAGCTTCTTTCTGGGTAACTCTGCAAAATATCAAGTTGCTTATTAATAGACATATCTGCAACAATAGCTGCTGGAAGGCAGGATGGTTCTTACTGTATGTAATTTGAAATAGTTGCCAACTGTTTGCAAGGTCCTGAAAACTTATTGCCTATAAAAACATGGGGCGCCCCCTTCTACCAAGAAGGCCACCCAGGCAAGTTCCAATACTCACCCAAGCCTTGGTTAAATCAGCACCACACACTTTTTTTACTGTAGTAACAAGTCAGTACTCAGGCAGAAATCCATAGAATGGAGATTTTTTTTAAAATAGCAAAAATCTTACAGAGTCAGAGCAAGCCATGGCTCACGTGCTCCAATGTCAACAAATGTCCCACTTCACACAGTAGGCTTGACTAGGTGACCTCAGGGGTCCCTTCCACATCTTACTAAAACAGCAAACTAGGGCAAGATTCTGGAGTTCAGCCTGTTTATGAAAGCTGTTCTTTAAATTCACTGCTAGGGAAGCTAAGGTTGGCCAAGGCTGCACTGATGCCAAGGGTAACAATTCACAACAAATCAGTAAGAGTTCTAGCATTTGGTATCCTTCAGAGAGGGACATACTGATGTGAATACTTACAGATGCACCTGCCCCTGAGGCAGAGGGTCATATCTATTAAGTAAGGTTGACATCTTTTTGCTGCCAGATACACAGAAAAGCACAAGGCTTAACAGCAACCTTTACAGATAATACATAGTTAAACATCTCCAGCTAAATACCAGGTATGCACATTCACACTCCATTTGGTATAGCATTAACTCAAAGATCAGTTTAGAGACGGCTTTTAAAAGCAGTCATCAGCTTACCTCCATGACAACAGAAGATCTTCTCATCCACAATGGCTGCAATAGGCAGACAGTTAAAACAGTCTGTGAAGGTCTTCCACAGCTTAATGTTAAATCTCCGCTTGCCTACAAGATTAGGAAGAGAAGGCTGTTTTAAGACAACCAGCAGTACCTGTCACAACCTGGCCACAAACGTTAGCAAACTTTCCTCACAGGGCTTTATTTCTTTTAGTGTACTCAGGTTTCAACCTCCTACAATGGTATTTCAAGGACAGCAGAAGAGCAAGTAACTCCCTAGAGTGACTTGAACCTTGATTTGAAATGAACTTTTAGGAAGTTCACAGAATACTGATATCCTTGTACTACTAGAAGCACCTCCAAAACTCAGCAGCAGTCTGTTGCAGTCTTTCAAAAGAAGTAGGTTTTGCTTACATTCATCGTAGAATCCATAGATCCGGTTGATGCTAGCACACTCGTGATTTCCTCTTAAGAGAAAGAAGTTTTCTGGATACTTGATTTTATATGCCAGTAATAGGCAAATGGTTTCCAGAGACTGTTTGCCTCTGTCTACATAATCTCCAAGGAAAAGATAATTAGCTTCGGGTGGGAATCCTCCATATTCAAATAATCGAAGCAAGTCTGTATACTGACCATGAATATCACCTGCATAAGAAAAACATTTACCAAGGATTAGTGCAATAACAAAGGGTACACAAATCAAGAACTTCAGCCAGCTAATCACATCTTATTAATTGATTTGTTTTATTAATATTTTCTCTGAAAACAGACTGGCAATAAACATCAGAGGGGTGAGAACTGTGTTAACATTGCAACCTGAAGCATGCAGTAAATGTAAATAACCCATGGTACATGCAGAAGTGCCATGTCACTTATGAAGCCAATATAAAAAACAAGAGTCATGGAAGTCTTCAATTAAGCACAAGCTTTCTAACCAAATTCTAATTTGTTCAATCTAAAACAAGGTCAGAAAGACAAACTCTAATTGACCAGCTACACTGCTACGAAGCAAGTGTATTAAACAGTTAAGTCTCATTATTTACTATAAAACAGATCAGTGAAGACTCTGGATAGAAACTGAATGTTGTGCTGGCAGAAAGAAATTAATTCAAAGGTTAATTGCCTGTCCTCACATAACACTGCTGTACTGAGATGGGCAACTAGGCTGGTGAGAGGCCTTGAGCACAAGCCCTATGAGGAGAGGCTGAGGGAGCTGGGATTGTTTAGCCTGGAGAAGAGGAGGTTCAGGGGAGACCTCATTGCTGTGTCCTGGAGGTGTTCAAGAATGGACTGTACGTGGCACTTGGTGCCATGGTCTAGTCATGAGGTCTGTGGTGACAGGTTGGACTTGATGATCTTTGAAGTCTCTTCCAACCTTGGTGATACTGCGAGATTCCCATCCCTTGCCACTTAGGATAGCTCATTCTTGGATGCAATTATTCATATAAAAACCAGCACAAAGACTGATATCCCTCACAAGATATTCAACCCTGTAGGTGCATCTTAGGACAAATAACTGTCATGTTACTCATCACACTGGCAATTTTAAAATTAAGCAGGCTTCCCATGGAATAGCTTTTGCAGCAATTAGAACACCACAGCATATCATCAGACTAGCCGAAACTAAGTTTCTGGGAGCTGGACATAAGGTCAAAGACAACAGAAAGCTAACTTGTAGAATATATGCCACATATTCCATACAAACACAGAATTCATTACCAAAGTGACCGAATGCAAAAAAGCTATGCAGGAAGCCTTCAGTACAAGCTGTATGCTGTTTAAATTTAGTATCTCCTGGTCCCTTAAACTGAGCATTCCATACATGCATTTTCACTGTTGCTGCTTTTTCACTGACATAATCCCAACTTTATTAAGCACAGCTATTCTTCATCAGAGCAGCAACTATGGCCTCAAATCACAACCAATCCACCCCCCACCAAAAACAACACCCAAACAACAAAATCACAGCAAGCCAAAAAACCCAACACACACACACCCCCCCTCCTTGCTACTTCTCCCATCTTAAAGGTCCCCAAACCTGTATGCTCTCCAATTCTTAAAGAATACAGTGGTAAGAAGAGCACATAGATACATTCACTCTTTCCATGAGAAATGCAGTTATTCCCCTCCTTTAGGTGGTATTCTTCTGTAACTATTTCTCACTCAGGGAAGAATCACTTCCCAATTTTCTTCTAATAATGGGGAACACTATTACCCAATTTAGACACAATCTGAAGTTCCACCGGCTAAAAATCATTATCACTTATGTTTCAAGAATAATTCCTACTCTACTTGGTATTTAGCAGTCTCCAGGTCAGAAGATAATATAAGACTCCTCCACGAGTCATTGCTATGCTGGACCTAGTACTCCAGAAATACAGTATCAATACTTATGGTGAAGTCTGGGGAGTAACTATGGAATTGATATTGTAATTGTGTGCACTGTATAGAGCTATTTTCAGTTACCCACACTAGCCAGAGGGACCAAAGCACTTCAAGACTAAAGGAACATTTTATTGAGACTATTTTGTAAAGGCACCAAAGCCTTTCTATTCTATTCAAGGCACTTGGCATTTTAAAATATAGCTTCATATGGGCACGAGTTGAAGACTTCAAGATACAAAGCCTCACAGTAAAAACCACAGCTATTTTAAAATGGACATTTACATAAGCATCTCTTTCATCTTACATTAAAACAGCCATTCAAGACGTGCAAGTTTACTCTGAACTGATTTTATTACAAGAAAACCCTATAATGGCTCCTGAGGCATTGCCTGAACACACTGAAATAGCAGGTCAAAGCAGTACAGCTGCATATTTTGCTTTTGGTGAAAGCAATCATCTGTGTTTCACTTTTAACTACACACATCTTTGACAATTGCTCTAATGTTAAATTTAGACACATGTGACACTTCCTGCTGCTCTACCTGTGTCTGGAATTCAATTCCAAAATAACAAATGCTTTATTTCTGTGCCTTTGGCACCCTGTCATCATTGCGCAGCTAAGAGCCCATTCAAGACTCGGTACTTTCTAAGACTGTGTTTGCCATTAATAACTTGAAGGATGATTAGAAGCCAGTATTTACAATTCTGCATACCTGTTACAAGCAACACACTTTTGAAGTGGTCTATAATCTAATAGAGGCTTTGAGAGGTGAAGAATACAGGTGTTTTAGTTTATTCCTATTTTACTGTAAAAGTAATGCTTGCTAAAACCTGCTGTAAAGTGCTCAAGGAATTTATTACACGGTAATTAAACCAAATTTAACAGTCTGCATCCAGTTTTATTCTTTCAGCTGAATGACTAACAATGTCACTGCAACACTTCATTCCTGTTTTGCTTATACTTTGAAGAGAGCAACTACAATATTACACATTAGCACCATTTTTTTTTTAAAGCAGCTAACTGCTTTTTGAAAGCAGTTTCCAAAAGAGTAACAGCTCTGTGCAATTGGTCCCTAGGAAAGTGCAAGGGACTAGACTAGGGCACAAGCAATTCTTACTGCAAATAGAACTTGCTTCTACATAGGAACAGGAGCATCAACCTACCAGCTGTAAGCTGCCTTTTCTCAACAATTGAATCTAAATTGAAAATTAGAACTAAGATACAGAAAACCTCACTGATCTCTATCACCTAAGTCAAGGGAACTGGCCTATCTCAGTATCATTCCAGTACACATAGGCACACATAGACAGGTGTTGATCTGCTAGAGGGGCTTTGCAGAGGGACCTTGAGAGGCTGGACAGATGGGTAGAGTCCAAGGGCATGAGATTGAACACATCCAAGTGTCGGGTTCTGCACATTGGCCACACAACCCCATGCAGTGCTACAGGCTGGGGTCAGAGTGGCTGGAGAGCAGCCAGGTAGAAAGGGATCTGGAGGTGCTGGTTGATGATAGGCTGAACATGAGCCTGCAGCATGGCCAGACAGCCAAGAGGGCCAATGGCATCCTGGCCTGTATCAGGAATAGCGTGGCCAGCAGGAGCAGGGAGGTCATTCTGCCCCCTGTACTCAGCACTGGTTAGGCCACGTCTTTAGTCCTGTGTCCAGTTTTGGGTCCCTCAGTTTAGGAAAGATACTGAGTTGCTGGAACATGTCCAGAGAAGGGCAAAAGCTGGGGAGGGGTTTGGAGCACAGCCCTTAGGAGAGGCTGAGGGAGCTGGGGTTGCTTAGCCTGGAGAAGAGGAGGCTCAGGGGAGACCTTATTGCTCTCTACAACTTCCTGAAGGGAGGTTGTAGACAGGCAGAGATTGGTCTCTTCTCCCAGGCAACCAGCATTAGAACAAGAGGACACATCTCAAGCTGTGCCAGGGGAGGTTTAGACTGGATTTTAGGAATAAATTCTTCATAGAAAGAGTGACTGGCCATTGGAATGGGCTGCCTGGGGAGGTGGTGGAGTTGCCATCATTGGAGGTGCTCAGCAGGAGACTTGATAGGGTGCTTGGTTTAGTTGATTAGGTGGTGTTGGATGATGGGTTGGATGTGATGATCTGGAAGGTCTCTTCCAACCTGGTTTATTCTATTCTATAGCATACAACTAGATTAAAACACTTATATAAAATGTATAGACACAAAGCTTACATACCACAAATTTTCAGAGGGGCCTCTAGTTCCAGAAGAATAGGCTGGCTAAGAAATATTTCCCGTGATTTTATGCACAAGCCCCGAACTTCTGCTTCAGTCATCTGAACAATCTTCCCAGGTCGACATCCTCGTACTGAAATGAGATGTGCAACAATTGAAGGTAACTACCACATAGACACACAACAATAAGTGCAGAGGAGCTGCATTTGAAGTCTGTATTTGACAAAAAGCCCGCAGCACACTCCAAGACACCTACCCAGTGGCTTTAAATTTTACATTCCAACAAATTCTAAAATTTCTGATACTGCAGTGATCTGTGCTTAAAGGTCCATTGCATTTCTGTTAGGGCAAGCTCTCAGAACAATTTAAGCCCTGCTTTTGTCCCTACTTGGATAAATAGCAACTTAAAGAAGCACTTAAACTAACAATCCCATTATGCTAGAATATTTACAGTAAGAAAAAAAAGTACTGAGAATGAAAATCCTGGAAATGCTCTCACATAGCACAAAAACTTCTTTAGAACTGCTGAGTTCAACAGCCGAATACAAAAGAAAAACCACAGCATGGTTATAGTTTTGGCAGCTGAAGTGTGCCATATTAGGATTACCACTCCAAAACCCTGCAAAGTTTGGTGAAACCTTCATTCATACATTACTCCTGAGTTACTGGAACCTTTACATCCCAACAAAGACAGTCTTATCAGAATGAAAGTGAATTCCTAAATTAGTAAAATTTGGGTACTCAAACTTATATATAGCACCAAGTTTTCAAAAGCATTCACATGCACTCCAGCCAACATCCTCTAGCAAGTTTATCTGCAGATGCTTCTGTCCACCAATATCTGTATGATTCCTCCTTCACAGGCTTTCATATGTCTTTAACGAGGCAGCAAAACAGAACACATGCATCTGCACTTTGGGTGATCCAGTTCAGTCTTGCATCTCGGCATAAACCAAACTTCAGGGTTCCAACTAATAAACCAGAAAATATCAGTGTCTACAACAAGCAACATCCTGTTCTTCCGTCTGCTTTAGATGGAAACATTAAGCATAACACTACCCTATACGAGAGAAGGTCGTACAATTCTTTAGCAGCTCAAATCCAGATGCTTTCAAACTCAAACATAGTAATAGAAACTTTTAGCTGCAGCTGTAGGAAGTCTAAGAAAACAGATCTTGGAAAAGAATAGCAAAAATTAGTTCTTCATACATGAAGCAATTTTTTGGCTTTCCTGCTTCCCCTCTCCAAAACATAAAAGTAAGCTTGCAGTGAGTTTTGTTGGTGGGTTGGTTGAGTTCTATGTTGATGGTTTCTTTTGTTGTGTTCTGTCTGTTTGTTTTAAAGTAATGTAACCAGCCTTTTCCTTTTATTTTCACTTAGCTTCTATAAAACATGCTTTATGGAGAGCAGTATCATTATCCACATGGTGCAATGGGCATGTAAGGCTATGAGGGGAAACGATTTGTTCTAGGTCACCTAGTACTACAGTCCAAAGTGTTAAGCTCACAAAGCTTTGATCTGGTTATCATTGCATACTTCTCCGATGGAACTCTACATCTGACCATGGGCTACTGATGTTAATTTTTAATAAACACCAGATGCACGAACTGAGGTTAGGAAAGCTGGAGAAGACATGAAAGGTAGAAATGAAGAATGATTTTCTTAAGCAAGGAAGAGATGTGAAATTTGATGCTCAGACAGCCAGAGTGAGTATCAAAATAGCAGGAGGACTAATCTATCTCCAGTGAGCACACACTGGAAATACTTTGCTCATTAGAATCCCATGAGAACAAGGCTGTGGCATACAGGACTTCTTTCAGTGAAATTCTCAATCAGCACCAGGTGATCTTTACCATATGGTAAGTTGCATTCCTTTTGCCATTTAAGATTTCAACTATACTTGAGAAAGCAAACAGCTTTTTAATAATGCTTCTTTTTTCTCTTCATGCATTAACATGGCTTACATACTAAAGGCAGACATCAGACACAATCAAGGCAACTAGAGAACAATAAATGGCTATAGGCTTCCATTTCAGCACATCTCAATGCCTACTAAGTGATGTACTTACAGGTAGATCTTCAGCTCCACGGGGATTATTAGCAAAATAATAACAGTAACATCTCGGGCTTGACAGCATTGCACAGGACTATACAGTTTGCTCCAAAAATCTCCACCTTTTCAAATGGTTGCATTCTAGTAGCTTATAACAATCCTTCTCAGAGACAGAAAGTCATTTTGCTAGGCACAATAAACCGTTGCTATATATAAGAAAGCTCCCCCTGACAAAGCAGTCTTAATACCACAACGGCTATCACCTTCTTGAAACATTTTAAACTTTTGGCTTACAACAACAAGGTCACCCTGAAGAAGCATGCAGCACAACCAGCTTTTCAGTCACATTTTTCTTTTATAAACTGTACATCCTTGTAATCTGCTTTGATAAGCAATGAATGTCTCCTCTGTGTCTAACTACTTTCATCATATTCTGCAACACCAGAACTAAGCCGTTTCATGCATATTTAAACCAAGAAGTGATGTAACTGTGCTTCTTGCATACACTCCAGTTTTGAACTTGACAACAGGGAAGTCCATACCCATAATCAATGTTACCATATGTAGCACCGAACCAAGCACAGAGTCCAAAACAGACAGAAGCTCAAGGAGGGCACTCAACACTTAAAATAACTTTGATCCAATCAGTATCTCTTAGAACGTCAGCCTTTAGCTCACTAAAACTCATACACAGGTTTAAACATGGAACAACTGCTTTATAGGATTGAGGCTTTAAGTGCTGCTGTATTTTTGCACTGGAAGATCCAGTGAACATGCAGCTCCTGACTTCAAAACATGTAAACTGCTACAGTCAGCATGTCTTGAGTTAGTTCTTTACTTTTTACAGTACAGCCCTAAATGTTGCAAGCCCATAACAGACAAACCAACAAACAGGGTAATAAATTACCACACTTTGTATTCTCCAGATAAGAGAAGTTTCTACAACTCTGGCAAGTATGTCACTCTCAGAAGAGACAACACACCTAATGAGTGTGGTTATTTCCAGCCCTCAGGAAAGGAACAAATCTGGGCCACCACATCTTTGCAAAGGCACCCTCCACCTCAGCAGTCCAGCTCTATACAGCAAACATGTAAGCTCAGTTACATTTGAAGTAGTACAAGGCTCAGGGTTTCCTGAAGAATAATCATTAATAATGTAACTAAGAGAAAAGAGGTTTTCTCCCACAATTCCCTGATCACCAGTAAGGGCACTACACATTGAACAGTGAGAAGCTACCCTAGAAGCCTCCTCATTTGACTGGATTCACAAAGGCACTGAAAGGTTTGCCAAGCAGTCATTTGGAACAGCTATGCCACAGCTGTGGTACACATACATAGCAAGACTCAGCACGTCTCTCACCAGCTTAGACTACAACTAGAATTATGCTCAGCTTTCCTTGACTCAGCTGAGCACTGTACAGATTGTAAACAAGAGCATCTCTCAGCACATTTGGTTTTTCAAAAGTGAAATTCCCAAGAATAGATTAAAGAGGAGGTTATGAGAATGCAACCAGGACTGTAAATTGTTTTTTGGACTCATTTACAGATCACCATAGCTAGCCATTCTTGAAACATGCAAGCCATAGCTGCATGCATTGTAAAACCTGTAGCTCACAAAACCTTTTGACAGCATTAGGAAAACTATCATTTCTAATGGTTGTCATTTAACCAGAGCAGAAATAGCATTTCATCATTAGATGTAAATGAATTCTCTTTAATCAGAGATGCAGATGCTGTAAACAAGCTTTGATTTACATAGAAGTCCTCAGTAGGGACAGCAATTCCCAGTGTAATACACAATCCCATGTGCACAGTGATATGCCAGAACAAGCCTCTGCTGCAAGGAGCTTAAGGCAGAGTGACACTGCAGGGCACAAAGAGAATTAAAAGTACATGCATTGTACTGACAGGCTATTATTTTAGCACAATAGATTCTGCAGAAATCCAAAAGGTGCTCTGATTAATATTAAAGCGGTCTCTACATCTACACAACCTGTGATAAACAACCTTAGCAAGTCTAACAGCAACTAGTAATCCAAGACACGAGCTCACAGTGGCAGGAAAGAAAAGCTTTAGTAAAAATAGTATTTTTTTTTTTTAATCCCACCAAATTACTGCATGTGAGTAGCAGATTATGTAAGGCAATACTGGAGAGGTAGAAAATAAAGAGCATTAAGGAATCATTAAATCATTAAGGATGGAAAAGCTCTCTAAGATCATCAAATCCAACCATCAACCCAACACCACCATGCCCACTAAACCATGTCCTGAAGTGGCATTTCTACACTTCTTTTAATGCTTCCGGGGATGGTGATTCCACCACTTCCAGTGGCAGCTTGTTACAATGGCTGGCCACTGTTTCAGTAAATACATTTAAGTTATTCTGTCACACTATTTCTGGTGTGCCTCTCACTCAAATTATGCTGCTCATTTTGTGGCATTGCGAATATTAGTGTCCTCAATTACTACATGAGCTGTAGTACGCACCGCTGGCCTAAGCATTCGTACTGTACTCTCCAACATCACACATGTCCTGTGTATGGGACACAACACTCACAATTTTAACACTAAAACTCAGACATACTGCTCCTAAGCCTCAAAAAAATTGAGCCACTGATTGGCTATTGGAATGAGCTGCCCAGGGAGGTGGTGGAGTCACCATCACTGGAGGTGTTTAGGAAGAGACTGGATGGGGTGCTTAGTGCCATGGTATAGTTGATTAGATGGTGTTGGATGATAGGTTGGACTTGATCTCGACGGTCTCTTCCAAGCTGGTTAATTCTATTCAGAAGCAGCTGCCTCCTTGCCCTACATTGCCCCTTTTTTTTTTTTAAATAAAGAATATGCACTTGTGGCCACACAGCAAACCAGAATAGGAAAACGATCCTTTCTTTCTAGTGCAAAGACAACAAAACAAAACTGTAATCTAGCTAGTTGTTCAAGCTGAGAATGCATCCACTGTGAATACGGGCTAGAAGCAGTTAAGGAATAAGCAGCTGCTTCACAGTGCCTCCAGAGAAGCTTATTTCTGAAATTATGGCTTTACAGATCTGTTTTGCCAGATTATATCTAAAAAAAAAAAAACACACCAAAAAGTATCACTGTACTACAACACAAGGCTGCAAGCATACAATTTTATAAATGGCATACAAGCAATTCCCACAAGCTTACACTCCTGCTCCCCCCCCATCCTGTGGAATGTGTAACGCTTTGTGATAAGACATTTAACTACTTATTTCTTGTACTTCAAAGTATTTTGGTATATTTGACAGTTGGCTGAACATGAGCCAGCAGTTTGCCCAGGTACACAAGAAGGCCAATGGCAGCCTGGCCTGCATCACAAATAGTGCGGCCAGCAGGAGCAGGGAGGTCATGCTGCCCCTGGACTCAGCACTGGTTAGGCCACACCTAGAGTCCTGTGTCCAGTTCTGGGCCCCTCAATTTAAGACAGGCATTGAGACACATGAACATGTCCAGAGAAGGGCAACGAGGCTGGGGAGTGGCCTCAAGCACAAGCCCTATGAGGAGAGGCTGAGGGAGCTGGGGTTGCTTAGCCTGGAGAAGAGGAGGCTCAGGGGAGACCTTCTTGCTCTCTCCAACTACCTGAAGGGAGGTTGTAGCCAAGTGGGGGTTGGTCTCTTCTCCCAGGCAACCAGCACCAGAACAAGAGGACACAGTCTCAAGCTGTGCCAGGGGAAGTTTAGGCTCAAGGTGAGAAGAAAGTTCTTCACAGAGGTGAGTTGTTGGCCATTGGATGTGCTGCCCAGGGAGGTGGAGGAGTCACCATCCCTGGAGGTGTTCAAGAGGGGATTGGACATGGCACCTGAAGCCATGGTTTAGTAGTCATGAGGTGTTGGGTGACAGGCTGGACTTGATGATCTTTGAGGTCTTTTCCAACCTTACTGATTCAATGATTCTATGAATCTTAAGCACCCTCTCAATAGCAAGAGCAGGATGAATTTAGAAGTCAGAGGTGGCTTCACACTGATTTGGAAACATGTTCTGAACTTAACTGCTCTCCACATCCAAGTTACTTGTTTTCACATTTTTAAGTCAAGAATCCTACACTGGATTTTACCAATGTCCTTCATTTTGGAAAGCAAAACCTGTACTTCCTCAAAATACTTTGTTCTTTAAATTGTTCAGCTGTTATCCAAAACCAGCCACTTCCTATCCTACAGCGAAACACTGAGAGTTAAGCCAGTAACACAAGTTTTCAGTTTCAGAACTGCTGCAATAGAACTATGCTTTGAATAGCTTTGACTCATGTTACACTGGTGGATAACAATAATCTAAAAGAAGCCCCATCAGAGCTTTGCTCAATTCAGTAACAAACATACTGCTAAATATACAGCTTTTCTGTGTGTTGTCTGCAGCAAAGCCCAGTACCTCTCCTAGGGTTCATCACCCAAACTACCCATGAATAAGAGATTAATCAGCTTCCTAGCAAGTTATCTTAAAACCTTACTAAATTTCCCTTCACTGGATGTTCTTGATATTAAGTGTTTTGCTGAAGAACCCAGCAGTTGTTTATGAAGTCATTTTAGTAGGTATCATTTAACACTAAATGCAAATTCACTGCAGAGTAAGAGACTGCCCAAGCCTTTAATTTCTGATTATGAAAATAACCAAGCAATGAAATTGTGCTGTTCTACCCAAACTTAAATTTACTTTCTTAAGATATATAAAAATTAAAGTTCATGGAGAATGACCTTCATTAGAAGCTAGCATGTAAAATTGCTTCGGAGGATGCCCAAATAAGCCCATGAAACCACACAGTGCTGCCCCTATAACTATCTTCACTCATACATTTGCTTTTCATGGACCACCTTGCTTTCTTACACACAAGTGTCATAAAATAACTGATGGCCTCAGTAATTCTGTAGAATGTGTAGTTCCAAGAACTGCTGAATTCAAGGTTGAAGGACAAGACGACATTAGTTACTGCATTCCTTAAGTAATATGTGTAACCCTAATGCTTGTTATTGGTCTGCATTTACTGTCTGCTTAATTACTTGCTTAATTAAATGAGGGAGCTGGGGTTGCTTAGCCTGGAGAAGGGGAGGCTCAGAGGAGAACTTATTGCTGTCTACAACTACCTGAAGGGAGGTTGTAGCCAGGGGGGGTTGGTCTCTTCTCCCAGGCAACCAGCAGCATAAGAGGACACAGTCTCAAGTTGCATCAGGGGAGGTTTAGGCTGGAGGTGAGGAGAAAGTTCTTCACAGAGAGAGTTGTTGGCCATTGGAATGTGCTGCCCAGGGAGATGGTGGAGTCACCATCCCTGGAGGTGTTTAAGAAGAGACTGGATGGGGTGCTTGGTGCCATGGTTTAGTTGCTTAGATAGTGTTGAATGGTAGGTTGGACTCGATCTCAAAGTTCTTTTCCAACTTGGTTAATTCTATTCTACACTTGAACCTAGAACTCATACAACTAGCAGAGCATAAGGTAGAAGCCTCTTTCTATGCCCCATTATTGAGAAGTGGTTTTGGTACACTTGGAAGGCTAAGGTAGTATAAAAAAATCTCATGAAACAAAAAAATTTCATCTTCTTTAAGTTTGTTGTTTTGTTTTTTTTCCACTAAAGCAACACTGATGGAAATCCTAAAATTTAAAGAAGGCAGAGGCAAATCACAAAGTTAGTTCATAAATCCTGAGAGAAGTGACAAAGTTGTAATATAAAAACCAAGGGTTTAACACAACTTTTGGACTTCAGCTTCTCAGGTTAACTAATATGGTTATGCAGACTATACAAACAAAAACACAGAAGATGGTGCTGTGCAACCACAATGACATACCCTATGCACTAGAACAAATCATACAACACTATGAGAAGGCAGTAAACAGCCTCATTTCCATGTCCAAATTACAATCTACATATATACATCATTCTAGAGCCACCTCAGGTTGTAGCTGGATGGATTTCCCTATACACCCCTGCCCCCACTTCATCAAATACAGCATCTGACCTTACTGAGTAACAGTAAATATAGTATGCTTCACTTCACAGTGATCAACTCTATATTGTGTTTTGACTGTGGGTTGTTTTTTTCCTATTAAAAAAAGTTAAATACATACATTTGGTGGTCGCTAATGAGCATTTAATTGCAACTATGAAGTACTTTAAATCCTCTAATCTACATTAAATAAAGCCAGTGTTTTCTCCTTTCATACTATGACTTCGCTGTGCTGTGAGCAAGACACTGGATGACTCAAGTGAAAACCGTGCTGCTGGATATCTAAATGAAAGTAACTGAATCATGTAGGCTGCAAGTGGCAAAACAGCCAGACAGAATAAAAACACACCACCACACTGCTTACTGCAGGGTTCTTGGCCCTCAGTGCGATTTTTCAAGCCAACTATCCCATTCGTCATGCACTTTTAAAGCTAAAGATCAACTGGCCGATATCTGCACTGCCATACAAACCCAGAAACAAGCATCATTCTTCTTTACATCCCTTCTCCCTGTTTAATACCTACTTTCCTAGAAACATATGAAACCTTTTTCTCTCTAAAGAGTATTTAAAAAATACATCCTTTGTAAGAAGCTCCTTATTAAGTTCTCCATGCTTATTTTTCTAACAGCTTATCATTCAGTAATTTCACATCAAAACAGGTAATAACCCTTGTTTATTCAAGGTTCACATCTATCATTTGCTTATATTGCTCTTCCCACAAATCTGCAACAAATTACTACTACTCTTATCTGCAACTACCTCTCCTCTTCAGTATCAGTTATGGAGCCTGTGGAACTGCCAACACTACTACTGTATCACACTACAGCATCAGGCTGGCTGGAAACGATAATTAGTTAAGATCACTAAGCAAACAAGAAACACATCATTGACCAAAATACATTAGATCAAGCTTAGCTCAGCAGCTAGTAAGGAAACTCAATTATTTCATAAGCATTCAGAATTTGAAAAAACAAGTAACATTCAAGTTTCTATCTTGATCACAACCTGCAGAATCTCTGAGATTAGAAGAAAACAATGGTTGCAGCTTTCTTATAAAACATGACATGGTGAAAACACTACCCAACCACCTTTTATTAAGGCAATCATACAGATCACAGTCTGAGCTGAAGACTGATCTAAGCATTATACACATCTACCCAAAGCTTGATAGCTCTTCTTGGGCATGTATTTCCCAGGTTTCTTGGGTAGAACAGTACTATCAGAACTAGTAGCCCCCCGGCTTCACCAAAACCAAGTTTGGTTTAGAGCAGATCCACATTGAGTTCCACCAAATGAAATCAAATTGTTATTTTAAAAAAGCTAGATATTGGCAAGGGGGTGTTGCTTAAACAAGGTTAATTTGTTTGCACAGCTATATTAAACAACCCTTTCCACAGAAATCCAGCTTGTATTTAAGGCTACTATATATCAGGGTTTCCCCAAGTGCATCCTTTCTTCCATATGGTAAACTGCTTAGTGTTTACCCACACGGATGTATGTACATTTGAAGGGGCATAAAGTCCAGTCCAGCTGGGTTGTCATACATGCTGAAAATTTGAGAGACATACACAGCACAGAAACAAGCCCAATACCCAGACAAAAAAAAACCCCAAACACGCTGTCTTTAACACCATCCACAGCACTCTTTACAAGTTAACCCATCACAAAGGGTCACCACCTATTCCAGCACCCTTGCTCTGATAAAAAGGCAACTTTTCCACACATCTCCATAGTTTAAATTTGCTTAGAGTCGGCAAGCCTGGTGTATCCCCCTAGCTCAGCATTGTTGCAAACTTAGCACATTTCTGACAGGAACACACAGTGTGCTAAAGGAGGCAAAACATAACACACTAAGTAGTAATTTCATCTACGAGACTAAGAGGAGTAACTCTCTGCTCATCCTGGAGAAGAGGAGACTCTGGGGCAATCTTTCTGTGACGTTCCAATACTTAGAGGGGGCTTATAAGAAAGACTTTTTAGCAAGGCCTGTTGCAACAGGACAAGAGGCAATGGTTTTAAATTAAAAGAGGGCAGTAACACACTAGATAAAATGAAGAAAATGTTTTGGTTTTTTTAAATGAGGGTGGTAAAACACTGAACAGGTTGCCCAGAGATGCTGTAGAAGCATCTCAACATTCAACAGCAGGCTTGTCTGGAGTTTAAGCAACCCTATCTAGGTTAAAGATGTCCCTGCTTACTGCAAAAAGGTTGGACTGGATGACCTTCTAATGTACCTTCCAACCCAAACTATGATTCTATATTCCACACTTGTGGTACACATGACAGTCTTGTGTGTGTGCATACTCCTGTGCTGTCCACAGCTAGAATGGACTAGGAAAATCTATCCACAAGATGGCATAGCTGGGAAGGTAGGAAGGAAAAAAGGACAAAAAAAAAGTCCACACACTGAAGCAAAAATGAAGCTGTCATCTTTTTGTGTACCACAAGGCAACTAAGCCTGACCCATGCCTAGATCTCTGAATACCAGCACAAGAAGCAAAGAGAATTCAGACTAATTTGGCTTATCAATGGTCACAGATCAGTCCAGAAGTGTTTCAGCAAAGCTGCAGAGTTCTGTGTTTACATGACTTGTAAATCTTTGCAGATTCACTTATGAGTGATTTATCAAAATAAATTATTTATGAAAATAATAGAGCTTAAAGTATCTCTAAGAACAGTCAGGCACACATCTAAAAGCACTAGTGTCTCCCTCACTCCTCACGTCAAGAAACAACGAGGGAATTCAAATCATGCATACAGTATGCACTTCAGTTGTACTCCTCTCCAAACAGAAGTTTTAAGCCATCACTAGCTAGCAACCAAGTACTAGACACAAACTGCAAGAAAAGTCGATTCAAAACAAGCTCTCACCATTCCTAAACTCACCACTTAATTCACAAATAAAGAGGATAAGAACTTGATATATGCAAAAGAACATGGAAATTAAGAGCTAATGTCCTAGAAGACTATTGTCATGCATTACACTCTATAGTACCACTGAGTCTCTCTGAAAACGATCCTTGGTTTAACTCAAGAGAAACAATCTGCCTTTCAGCACTCAGATGATCTCTAAAATAAGTACTCATTCACTATGCATGCGTGCACACATACTGAGGATTGAGATTATATTCTTCATCAATACTCCCGAGCAGTCTGGATATAGGGCTACCTCACAGTGATATCTCAGAAAGGAAATAAAACAAAAACAACAACAGATAAAGCCAACCAAACAGAAAAAACACCACAAAACCCATGGGAAGGTGAAGGCAATCTAAGCAGATAATTCCAACCAAAAGGCAGGTTAACGTGTCATATAATCCAAAAGATACATAGTCTTGAGCAACAAGGGTAAAACAGTTAAAAGTAACTTAATTCAAGGAAGAGCAAGAACAGATAATAGCCAATACCACAACCTAGAAACAGGTGTCATCAAGCAGCAACCCAATGACAACAAGGCATCTGGTATAGGTGATCCTGTTCTGGCAAGAGGATTGGACTAGATGATCTCTCGAGGTCCCTTCCAGCCCCTAACATTCTGTGATTCTGTGAAGTGCCCTGTTGCTGTGACTTGATACCTTCAAAAAAATACATGCACAGCAGCCACAGAGACAGTTGTATACTGCTATTCAGCCTCAAAGTCATCAGTTTCACTTAAAGTATCCAGAAGGTCTAAACATATATTGCATGACATTTCACAAAAGTCTCTATTATTTCAGCATGCATTTTCACAGTTCAAAAGCTACTTTTTCTTACCCTGTAAGTCAGAATTAAAGTAGTAAGAGTCAAACATTTTGCCTTTAATTAATTGCTTCAGAGATAAGAGTAAATAGACATTTTTCTGCACAAGCAGCATGGGATTCATACTCACTTTACCAGAATAGGTCAGCTACGCAATGGCAAGAGCTCCAGAATGTGAGCTGCCAATTGTACAAAAAACAAAGCCTCATTTTGAAACACTACTATTCAAACCACAGCTGAAAATATTATATGCTAGCAGTACAAGAAATAAAAGCTGTTAAATGGAAGTAAAAATAATTCATACACAATGCATTGTTTAAACAATCTTGCCTTCTGGATAAAAGATATTGTACAAGGTTTGTAGGTGATGAGCAAAACCCCCCTCCCCCCATTCCTTTCCCTTAAGAATCTTTCCAGTCTCTGGAAGAGAAACAAAGGTGAAAAATCATACACAAAGCTTGGTTCAGAAGTTGCACATCTATAACCCTAAAGTACTATGGAATATAAAGCACAGATTAGGTCGCTCAGACAAGCTATAAAGTTGCAATTCAAGTATTTATAGAACCTGAGAAGGGTATGGAATTCGCAGTTTAAAAGTCTTAGTTAAAAAAGGATGAGCAAAGCAATATATAACATAATAGAGAGCTGAACAATCTAACAAGTGGCATACCAAAACACCGCAGAATCCTCTTACAGCACTCAGGATTTAGGTAACTACACTGAGGAGCAAAAAAAGTAACTTTCAAATATTTTAAGTGATCAAAAATTCACCACCAGACATACATTCATTTTGATGACCATAGGAAAAAAAACAATCTGCACTGCAAGCCAAATGTTTCGTAGGTGACTATTTTGTCTTAAAAATCTACCTACTAACCTGAGTTTCAACATCCAGAAAAAGTTTTATCTGTATCAGTGATCAAAGATAAACTTTGACTAATGATACCTGCAGGTTTCTTCATACTATACTACAATGCATAACTTCGATCATAAATACAAGCACGATTGCCAAAGCCTTTTATATATTTTTAAATACTCATCTTATTATTCATAATTTTCACTCCTGAAAAGAACAGATGGCAACTACTAACAACAACAAAAAATCCTCAAAGACCTAAAAAACTCTGCTTTATAGTAATTCAGCCGAACAAAACTTTCAGACTTAAAAAACTTGCTTCATTTACAGAACTGTGCATACTCCAAACATTCCTTCCTCTAAGCCTTCTGCAAAGTGATCCAGCTATCCCAGGAATATAGCAACCAAGTGAGTTAAAAGCGCATACCCGTGCATGTCCTCTCAACACAGCAGGTATTTGCTGATTGTGGAATGATAGATTAATGGGAGAAGAGGCCTAGGAACACTAAACATTAAGACATAAAGTGTTAGCAATAATCCCTCAGCTTCTCCACGAGCAGGGAGTCACTTCTCTCCTTACTTTGAAAGAAAAGGCTCACTATACAAAGCCCTTCAAAGCTACTCTTTGCCATCCACGAGAGCGACTTTTGGAGACTGCCCCATAGGCAGGCAGGGGAATGTCAGCGCACTAAATCCTTCTGCTTCCACTGACACGTACGTGCAACTCCATTCCTAACGCTGCCGGCACACGGTTTTAAACGCGGACGACTACGACTAACCCAACCGGAGAAAGGGATAAGGTCGCCCATAGCTCAGCTAGCCAGGCTTGCCCAGCTCGCCCCTCTGTCAGGCAGCTGCAGACGGGTGTAAAAAGGAAGAAGGAAAGGCAGGCGCTTTTTCGTCTTTTTAAGAGGAAGGCAGACACTTCACCTAGACAGGGAAGACGCATTCCCGCACACACCAGCGCCGACAGGACGCTTAAATGCGCCCCTCCGAGGGACCCCGCAGGACCGGGCCCAGTGCTCCGGGCAGCGGCGAGGCGCGCCAAGCCCCCTCCCGGCCGCCACCCCAGGCCTGGCGGCGCACAGGAGGCGCTGCCCCGGCTCCGCCGGCCGCAGCGCGGGACAAGCCCGCCCCGCCCGCTTCACCCCAAACCGGCGTCAGCCCCAGCTCCCACAGGAAGGTGACGGCACCCTCCCGTCCGTCGCGTTGCGGGCGCGGGGTGGCAGGCAGGCTGAGCTGCCCGGCGCCTCGCTCACCTTCCAGCAGCCGGGTGATGAGGCTGTCCACGTTCAGCTCCCCATCCGCCATTTTGTGGCCACTAGACTCGGTCCCGGGCGGGGAAAGGGCGGGGTAGAGGGCGCTTCACAGAGGAGGAGCAAGGAGCGGTGGCTGCAGCTACAGTAGCTCCCCCCACCCCCCTCGAACAGTCCCCTGCGACCGCCCGGCTTATCCCGCACTGGTAGCCGAAAGCGCCGCAGCCGCTCCCTCACTGCTAAATGGGGAGAAGCTGCCTCCCCTCCTCCCTGCACCTCCTCCCCGTCTCAAAGCCGCCAGCACGCATGCGCCTCCTCAGCCCTGCCGCCGCGCCCGCCGCGGCGGCTCTCCCGCTCCGTGCTTCAGGCACCGCGCAGGCGCTGAAGGTGCTGGCGGGCTCCGGCGCGCAGGCGCAAAGCGTCCCCGGCCTTGCTTGCGTCGTCCCCCGCGGGTCTCCTGGTAACCACCGGGCCGCGCGGCGATGTGGGCGTCGGTCGGTGGGCCGGGTCGGGCTAGGCATGGCAGCCGCTGAGCCGCCGGGCCGGCAGCAGGGAACTACTCATCCCTTTCTCCCCGGCCTGCCCTAGCCTGCTTTCAGCCCGGCCCGCGGGACTTCTGGGTCCGATACTGAGTCAGGCCCTTCAGGCCTCCGCAGAGCTCAGGGTGAGGAAGGCTTTCCTGGCACGACACTGTAGCGAGCGGCCGCCTGTCTTTCTAATTTGAGGAGCAGCTCGGGGGACATCATTGTGGATGTTGGGATTCTTAGCACTTGCATAGTGCCCCACTTTCTCCTAGCGCGGTAGCGAAGGGAGGTGGTGTCTTTGGTTTAGGAGGTTGCGTTGGCAGTCAGATTGGTGGACAAACGGCATAGAAAAGGTCCTGCTCTGCTGCCACTGTCACCCATCCTTCTCATGGGGCTGCGCCTGTGAAAGCTCACAGCTTATTAGAAAAAAACAAACCTGTCAGAACTGGAATGACAAGTTGAGCTCTTTATAGCCCTCTTCTAACAGTTGTCAGAAAAAGCTCCTTACAAATGTGCTTTATGTTGGGTTGCAGCTGGACCTGCTGAAAGTACTTCTGTTGTTTTCTGAGGCACTTTTAAGATGAGCTCTCTAAGGACACCTTTGCATACTTTCGTCAATAGTTGCTTGCCATGGATGGACAGAGAAGTGCTTTAAAATGTAGGTGGTGAAAACTTCTTGTGAACTGGGGCAGCAGACAGGTACGTGAATGTTGGCAAAGTGCAGATGTTCTAGAAAAACAGGCAGCTTATTTATATGCCTAAATATAGATGTTGACGGAGAAACTTGACTCTTGAGCTTGAATTTGAATTTTTCCATCAGTCCATTTAAGCCAGCAACACTCTGTCGCATTAAACAACTTCAAAACGCAGCTTTTTATCTCTTGATTGGAAGAAAATAAGTGTTAGCGAAACAAAAGCAATTAGGACGAGGTGGGGCAATGATGAGGTGTCAGATGTCAGACTGGGGTCAGAGTGGCTGGAGAGCAGCCAGACAGAAAGGGACCCGAGCATGTGTGTGTACTCATTGACAGCTGGCTGATCATGAGCCAGCAGTGTGCCCAGGTGGACAAGAAGGCCAATGGCAGCCTGGCCTGCATCACAAATAGTGTGGCCAGCAGGAGCAGGGAGGTCACTGTGCCCCTGTACTCAGCACTGGTTAGGCCACACCTTGAGTCCTGTGTCCAGTTCTGGGCCCCTCAATTTAAGAAGGACATTGAGACTCTTGAACGTGCCCAGAGAAGGGCAACACGAGGCTGGGGAGAGGCCTTGAGCACAAGCCCTATGAGGAGAGGCTGAGGGAGCTGGGATTGCTTAGCCTGGAGAAAGAGGAGGCTCAGGGGTGACCTCATTGCTCTCTACAACTACCTGAAAGGTGTTGTAGCCAGGAAGAGGTTGGCCTCTTCTCTCTAGCAACCAGCACCAGAGCAAGGGGACACAGTCTCAAGCTGTGCCAGGGGAAGTTTAGGCTGGAGGTGAGGAGAAAGTTCTTCACCGAGAGAGTCGTTCGCCATTGGAATGTGCTGCCCAGGGAGGTGGTGGATTCCCCGTCCCTGGACGTGTTCAGGAGTGGATTGGATGTGGCACTTGGTGCCATGGTCTAGTCATGGGGTCTGTGGTGTCAGGTTGGACTCGATGATCTTCGAGGTCTCTTCCAACCTTAGTGATACTGTGATACCCCATCGCATCTGAACCCACACCGACCTGTATAACTTGTGTTGTTGCATTATTGAGAATCTCTGGTAAATACAAGAAGCTTGTGTTTTTTCTACTTCATTTCACTGCTTCTCCATTGTCTCAGTTTTCTGAAGGATAGCTTCATACTGGGTCATACAATGTACCCTTGATGTCAGAAGTATGACACTTCATGGGACACCTCTTGGTTCCTATCATGGCTACATCCCAGCTTGCCCACCTCAGGATGCCTTCCCTCCTTCTCCATCAGGCCGTGCAGTGGGAGCATAACTGGGTGACAGAGACACTCTCCAGCTGTAGAAGGGTTGTCAAATGGGAGGAAGGTCACCTCACTGTACTGCCTAACCCTGTGGAGTTTGCTCCCTGCCCCCTTTCTTGCTTCATAGCTTGGGCAGGAAAATGAATATGAGAGTTTCTCCCTCCCTGGATAAAACTTGACAGGCCCTGTGGTTTCTGCTCACATAATCCCAGCACAGTAAAGAGAATTAAAAGACCAGAGAATGAGGCCCATTGTCTTCTGTGATTCATAAGGAAATAATTAATGTGGACTGAATGCATTTTCTTTGACGAAGGGGATATGTTCAGTGATTTTTGGCAATATACCACGTACAGATACAGGCCAAAGATACCTAACTAGTTATTCAAGTAGCAAGAGAAGCAGAATGTCACCAATGCCTCTGGGAGATCTATAATAATGCTCACCTTTCTAAACTTCCTTTCAGTTATTTTGAAATTTCCCCTTATGCCCACCAGCATAGCTGGGCTTCTATCTTTCCCCTACTTGTTTTCAGTATTATTTACCCTCCATACACTGCATGTCAACTTTCCTCTCCCTATCTGCATGCCATTTCGAGGTGTCCTGTCATTTGCTCTAATCTTCTGCTGATGTTAGATTTTAAGGACGGACACTTCCAAAGAAGGTGGCAAAAATAGCATGTTAGTGTCACTCCTTTAACTGTGGCTCTCCAGAGCTGAGTTCTCACACTGCTGCAAATTTAACACTCTGGCATCCCCAGCTACAGAGCGCTCTCTCAGCACCTCTGACATCACCTGCTCTTTCCTAGTAACCTTACTCGTTGGTTCAGCCAGTACTGCTACTCACTGTACTTTAGTGTGCTACATTCATTTTGAGGTTATTTACTACACCATTCTAACAGCTGCTTTCAAGAAACCATGGCAGCAGCTACACTGCCTTCCAAGGTCTTTCATCAGTTACCTGCTGGGCAGCACATGGCAATATTTTACAGTGTTATCCCATCAGCATAGCTTGTTTTTAATGTACTCTCACCTTTGCTGACTCTAACTTGGGGCTGACTGCAGCTCTCACGTGCGTGGGAGGAGGAAGCCGTGAGGAGCCATGTGGTTAGTTTTCCTGTGTGTAATTAGGAGCATGTTCTCCCTGGGTGGTGATAGCTGAACAACTGCTGCCTCCACAGTGGCATTTTTCAGTTTCTGACTTGAAACAGAGATTAGTGATCCAAATCAGCAATGTATTTTCTTAGGAAAGTTGGTTTACAAAATATTCACAGGCCCTGTTTCTGTTGTAAGGAATGGCAGGACACTGTATTGAGGTAAAATATACAAAGTCTGAAGATAAATTATCACTGTTTTGTCCCAGAGGCAGGTGTGGAAAATCAAATGGATCACACTCCATGGCACTTTATGACCTTTTCCTGTTTCTTGGTATTTGAACTAAAGCTGGGTAGATAGTAGGGTTTCTTACAGTCTTTTAAGACTTAAAACAAACAAAACCCCCACAAAAAACAACCAACAAAACCTCAACCAACCAAACAAAACCCAGAAACCCAAACAGAACTCTTCTACGCTGACCTAGAACCAAGACTTTCTCAAGTTCCCTGAAAAATGGTGAGGGACGAGGAGAGTCACAAATGAGCCAGTGGTTTGGAGGCGTGTGCCTAGGGTATGAAAAACGCTCCTCTGAGCTGCTGTGGCCAAGACAGGTCTCTTGGTATCACTGTCTGGAACTGCAATACTTTGTATAAATAATGAAATATCCACTGGGGGAGGGACTTGAGTCTGGATCTGTGTCAAGTGACTGGTCCAGTCATTGAGCCATAGAGCTGGTCCATGTCTCTTGATGTAGCTATTATGGTTTGTAGAAATAGTTAAATATGAATCCAGCCAAAGAGGCAAGGTGTTATTAGGGGTAACACACTGTAAGTGTTTTACATACATTTTGCACTTACTCTTTCCACTTCAAAGAGCTAATTGGTAAGTCCAGATTCATCCTCGCCAGATTCTTGTCATACATTTGCCCATCATTATTTTGATGAGCTCTCAGTTTTAATTCCCACATTTATAAAAGGGGAGTAATAACAAAAGTGAACCTTTCCAGGGTCTGAAAAGGCATAACTGAAATACTTGAAACACATGAGAAGATCTTTGGTTGATACACAAATATGTTTGCTATAACCATCAAAGCTTTAGCAGTAGTGTTTTTTTGAAGAGCAAGAGTAAGATTAGTACTGGCCCTTGATTCCTGTGAATGCAGTTATGCCCTCCTTGCCTTTTATGCATAACTCAAAGGCAGGGCAGGTCTAGATGTTTCCTTAGTTTCTCTGGCTGTTGATGTCAAGAACCAGTGCTGAAACAGTTGAAAAAGGTCAAACAAGCGCAGAGCAGAAGTTTCAGTCCGGTGTGAACATAACTTTCAAGTCTTACTTTGAAAAGAGCAGCTGCCTCTGCCCCATCCTGATACCTCCCAGAGAATTAGGCAAGCTGGGCAGGACAAGCACTACCTTGAAGACATGGGAGAGCCTCCTGGGAGCCACATGGGAGAGCCTCCTGGGAGCCACATGCAAAACAAGGACAAGGTGAGGTGTACCCAGTGGTACGTATCACAGATTACTTCATCTCTCTGTGTTAGAACTGCTTAAAAGCGTGAGGAAAGCTTCTTTTAAAAAAATACACTTATTAGCATATGATACAATCTCATTTCTCCTGGCAGCCTGTCCTGCTGCCCACAAACTATCAGAAATACACAACACCTGCTGTGTTGTTATTCCCCAAACGAAGAAGGGGGAAGGACTTCTGAGGCAAAACAAGGTAAATAATTTGGGCGTGCAGGATCTGCAGTTTGTGGGATGTCAATCATGCTTACTATTCCTCTGCTTAGGAGAGAAAAAAACGTTCCTTATTTCCTAGGAAGAAACAGATGTGAGAACTGAAAGTGTCTGCATCCGTTTTCCTAAGTAAACATGGGAATGTTTAGTATCAGCAAAACCAGATGGCTTGTGCCCTGTGAATATGCTGGCATTTGACACCAGCAGCCAGAGATTCACAAAATGTGTGAAGAGAATTAGAAAGAACTCCTTTAAACTCAAGAAATGAAAGCTGTGAAGGTAGTAATAATATGACTGATGTCCCCACCCCTAACCCTAACCCCACCCCCCTGCCAAGGATGCCAATGGCATCCTGGCCTGTATCAAGAACAGTGTGGCCAGCAGGAGCAGGGAGGTCATTCTGCCCCTGTACTCAGCACTGGTCAGGCCACACCTTGAGTCCTGTGTTCAGTTCTGGGCCCCTCAGTTTAGGAAAGATGTTGAGCTGCTGGAAGGTGTCCAGAGAAGGGCAACAAAGCTGGGGAGGGGTCTGGAGCACAGCCCTATGAGAAGAGGCTGAGGGAGCTGGGGTTGCTTAGCCTGGAGGAGGCTCAGAGGAGACCTTGTTGCTGTCTACAACTCCCTGAAGATAGGTTGTAGCCAGGTGGGGGTTGGTCTCTTCTCCCAGGTAACCAGCAGCAGAACAAGAGGACACAGTCTCAAGCTGTGCCAGGGGAGGTTCAGGCTGGATGTTAGGAAGAAGGTCTTCACAGAAAGAGAGATTTGCCATTGGAATGTGCTGCCTGGGGAGGTGGTGCAGTCACCATCACTGGAGGTGTTTAGGAAGAGACTGGATGGGGTGCTGGTGCCATGGTTTAGTTGATTAGATAGTGTTTGATGATAGGTTGGACTTGATGATCTCAAAGGTCTCTTCTAACCTGGTTAATTCATTCTATTCTATTCTATTCTATTCTATTCTATTCTATTCTATTCTATTCTATTCTATTCTATTCTATTCTACTCTTCCACCCCCTGCTTTTATCTAGAGACTTCTAAATGCTTTCTAAATATTATTAACTAGACTACTTAACAGCTCTCTGACTCTCTGGTTCCTAAAGGTATTTAGCCTTAACCCACAGCATTAGTGCATGGAGTAATTAAATTTTGATACACATTTCTCACTGAAGGTTACACTAAAGATGAGAAGGTAAATGAGTTTCTCTGGGTTGCACATGAGTCATGGTCTAGTCTCCTGTGTGCTCTGACTATCCACATGTCTCTTTCCTGCTAATGTTTCTCTAGTGTGCTGTGTCCTCAGCTATATTCCCAGGACATGATTTTAAAATGTGAAACCATTACTGTTAATAGCACAGGGACACAATTGCAGTGTATGCAGCATGCATCACCATAGCTGGGACATCTGAATGCTCCACTGGGAATTTATAACATGCTGGAGAGATTTGTGAGCAGCCCTCAAACCCCTTGCTAATGGCATTTGCAGTGGGTGTTAAGTGGCATTTGCAGTGGGTGTTAAGTGTCTGAAAAAGCTTAATTATTTGGTGATTTCTATTGATTTGTATTGTTATTGTTTTAACATAACTCTGTAATAAAAGGCATGTCTTTTCTACCAATCTGAAAGTGGTTTTCAATCACTCAATAATTAAACTCTGTGATTTTAATAGGTACAACGTTTGGTTGCACTACTGGGAGGCTAATGTGGTTTGCTCATCATGTCAGAGAATGAGCCTGTGGGGGCTCAGGCCTCATGGTCACTGATGGCTGCAGCATGTGTTTCTGAGCCAAATCCAACCCTGCTGACTCCCTGTTATCTGCTCCATGTAAAAATGGGCTTGGGAAGGATTTCTTTTTCACTTGCAATTTCAGAGTGAACTTGCTCACAGAACCACATCGGTTTTCTGGATCACTTGATGAAATGCATAGTGATTGTTAATCACCAGGTACTGCTTCCAAGTCTTTCATCTGTGAAGCCTAAAGTGTGTCCTGGTCGAGGGACACAGTAGAGTTCTAAAATGTCTCCTTGGGCGTTGGTTTCCTTCAAGTTTTCAGAAGAGAAGCTGTGTTGTGCTCTAGTTTATCCCATTGTCTGCATGATGGAGGGTGTGCCACTGAACACACCTGCTCTGCAGTTGAGGTAATGCTATAATTTAATATCCTTCATGATCAGCATTTTAGGAGTTTGATTTGCTAGTTTTCCATTATGTAATGACATAATAATAATAATAATGACATTTAGCTAAGACAGTGTACATGGAGTTCTGCTGTTGCTTCTTATGTAAATTTGAGATATTTAGCAATGTTATGAAATGGATACCTGTATTTCAGACTGCAGTGTAAAGAGGTCACTTTGATTCAGGAAAAGAAAAAGGGGCTGTCCAGAAAACCTAAAGAAAGAGCTATTTCCATAAAGAAAGAAATACGAAGAGTTAAATTTCCCCACCCTGTTCAATATATTTATTGATGATCTGGATGAGGGAATTGAGTCCATCACCAGTAAATTTGCAGATGACACCAAGTTGGGAGACACCAAGTTGGGAGTTGATCTCTTAGAGGATAGGAGAGCTCTCCAGAGGGACCTTGACAGGCTGGACAGATGGGCAGAGTCCAAGGGCATGATATTGAACACATCCAAGTGCTGGATTCTACACATTTCCTCTGAATCCAATCCAAGTACCAGGTTCTACACATTGGCCACAACAACCCCAGGCAGTGCTACAGGCTGGGGTCAGAGTGGCTGGAGAGCAGCCAGGCAGAAAGGGACCTGTGGGTACTGGTAGTAGGCTGAACATGAGGCAGCAGTGTGCCCAGGCAGCCAAGAAGGCCAATGGCTTCCTGGCCTGCATCAGGAACAGTGTGGCCAGCAGGAGCAGGGAGGTCATTGTGCCCCTGTACTTAGCACTGGTCAGGCCACACCTTGAGTCCTGTGTCCAGTTCTGGGCCCCTCAGTTTAGAAAAGATGTTGAGTTGCTGGAAGGTGTCTGGAGAAGGGCAACAAAGCTGGGGAGGGGTTTGGAGCACAGCCCTGTGAGGAGAGGCTGAGGGAGCTGGGGTTGCTTAGCCTGGAGAAGAGGAGGCTCAGAGGAGACCTTATTGCTCTCTACAACTAGCTGAAGGGAGGTTGTATCCTGGTGGGGGTTGGTCTCTTCTCCCAGGCACCCAGCAGCAGAACAAGAGGACACAGTCTCAAGCTGTGCCAGGGGAGGGTTAGGCTGCATGTTAGGAAGAAGTTCTTCATAGAAAGAGTGATTGGCCATTGGAATGTGCTGCCCAGGGAGGTGGTGGAGTCACCATCACTGGAGGTGTTTAGGAAGAGACTTGATGGGGCACTTGGTGCCATGGTTTAGTTGATTTGATGGTCTTGGGTGATAGGTTGGCCTCAATGATCTCAAAGTTCTCTTCCAACCTGGTTAACCCTATCCTATCCTATCCTATCCTATCCTATCCTATCCTATCCTATCCTATCCTATCCTATCCATTCACTATCATGGAATCTGCAGAGATTCAAGGTGTTTAAATTCAAAGAAAAGAACAAATCCCACCGTATTTTCTGCCTTTTAACAGCAATTCAGATACTTAATATAGATTCAAAAACTGCAACAAGTGAGGAATGTGAGCCTGAATTTAGATAAAGGAATATGAATCACTAACAAAACATTGAGGAAATAGCTCACCTTTGGGTACAAAAGAAGATTTATTGTCAGCTTCTGATGCTAAGAAGCAGATATTCTTTATGTTTAGTCCATGCCAGGAGAATTTCAAGTCAAATTTAGATATCAAACTGTGTCAGATACCTTGACTTCTACCATATTGTAACACATTCTGCTCATTCCTATTAACTTTTGTGGTATTTTTAATATCTATCAAGTAATCCAATTTATCCCTGTTGTTCCAAAAATAGTTCATCTGCATATAATATAGCTCAGAAAAGCAGGAGCACAGAGAGACCACATCACTGTGACTAGAAGCACTGGCTCACACCAACAGGTTTAACCCTCAAGACAGCAAAATTTAGACTTGCTCTGGCAGCCTGGGTGAGCTTGGCTAAAAGGCTGTCCTATGGGGGTTTGGAAGTCGTACACTGTGCCCCCCACAAATTCATATCCTGGAGACACACATGCTTGGGGCTGGCTACACAGTGCTTTCTGGGGGGGGCAATGCTGGCTGAAGGTGATCTCTTCATGCTCTCACTGATCCTCCCCATTGTGATTTTCCATCCTTGCAGTCAGGCAGGTGTATTTGTGGGATTGCACTGCAAGCCAGATACCCACAGTCATCCAGAGGAATAACAACACCCTCTGGCTTTCCAGAGAGCACTAGCTTTAACCCACATTGCTTTAAGTGATCTGATCTATATAGCACATCTCTCAAATACAAGTGCCTCAGCCCAGATGAGAAGACTGAGGACATGGTATGAGGATGTACAATGGCACACTGTGGAAGGAGACTATCAGAGCAGCTTCCCAAAGCGATGGTGTGGCACAGCTGTACCTGGCAGCAGGCTAGCAGGGAGGCTGCAGCCCCAAGATGCTGTTCTTGTGTCCTACTGAGTCATTGCATGACTTCAGACAGGCCATGTGTTTTATCGTGCCTCAGCCTGCCAGCTGCAAATCAGTGATAACAACATGCAAATAATTCAGAAGAATGTAGCAAGGCTTAATTGAGGTTTGTAATATGTTTTTGACTCCTTACATGCTACAGGAGTGCAGCATTTGAGGTGTCGTTGTTGCACAGTGTGTTGCTAGCAGTGCCGCCTGCCTTTAATATTCTCTGCAAACTCCCTCTCTGCCTACTTTCATTATCAGTGCTTGGCTTTGGTGTCATTGTGTTGCTTGGACACCTCCTAATTTAAATTTCATATTTTGATTCCTGGGTGATAACTTCAAATACCAATTTTCCTCTGTTACGCTGCGCAGTCTTTCCCCCATTTTAATGAAACCCTGCAACCATCATGTAAATTGGAAATAACTACAGCCCATTAAACCATTGAAATCCCTGAAGATTTGTATTATTCACTATTAACAGAACTTGTATAATTATAGGTTGAGATATCACTTAGGCATTTAGCACACATCAGCTCCACTGTTAATTTTTAGCTCTTGATCTGTATTAGTAACCTCAGCTTGCTAAATTAAAGGATATGCCTCCAATTAGCCTAAATTTATCATTCAAGAACACGTCTCTGGTGGGACGATGCTTGTAAGTTTAGAACATCCAGACAATTTCAGCTGAGGTACTGAGGCCTTACCACAAGTGGAAGAGAAAACAATTTCTTATAAACACTTCTGTGACTTTCACAGGGGCAGAAGTAAAAGGACAAAGCTATATTTTGTATAAGGCCCAAAGCCAAAAGAGTGACAGGACTTGTAGTCTTCTGCCCCTGTAGGGAACCCCAAAAAGGCTGGAACCCCAAAAAGGCCTTAACCCAGGCAGAGGCAGTTGGGTCATGGAATTAGACTATGAGAAACCAAAATACTGAGTCCAGAACTGCCTAACTCAGGCAACAAGAAACTATTGAGATACAGAGAGAGAGAGAGAGAACAAAGAGAGAGAGAGCTGCTATAGTTATTAAAAAGCAAACCAAACCCCACCAACCCACCAAAAGATCTTTCTTCCCTAAGAATCTTGCCTGTGTTTAATATAGTGGGCCTGGGTAGGCATGTGTTAGGCATGTACAATGCTGCAAGCAGTTACAGCACCTGTGTGATGCATGATCCTGTCAGAGTTTGGTGGCCCATAAACAATATTCTTCACAAGACAAGTTTTGGAGTTAAGCAGTGTAAATCCCTCATTCAGTGCTGAGCTTCTTTTTCAGGCTATGCCCAGGAATTAAAAAAATAAACTAAAAAATTACTTACTTCCTTGAGTATCTACTTCCAACTAAATGACCAGAAAGGTTAGTGTGACACTCAAAACTTCATATACATTTCACTACTCATTAAAATATGAGCACTTCCTAATCAGAATAAACTGTGATTTGCTGATTAGTGATCTTAACAAAAGGCTTTCAGGAACCAGTAGGTAATTTTAACTCCTTCCTGTGAGTCAAAAATACTGCTCCAGTACCATAGACAGCATTTAGTGTTTGTCTTTTTCTTCTGAGAGCAGTGAGCTGACTTCCTCTTTGCTAAAATAGGACACCTAGGACAAAGGACTCAAGGTGTGGCCTAACCAGTGCTGAGTACAGGGCCACAATGACTTCCCTGCTCCTGCTGGCCACACTATTCCTGATGCAGGCCAGGATGCCATTGGCCTTTTGGCCACCTGGGCACACTGCTGCCTCATGTTCAGCTGACTGTCAATCAGTAACCCCAGGTCCCCTTCTGTTTGGCTGCTCTCCAGCCACTCTGACCCCAGCCTGTAGCACTGCATGGGGTTGTTGTGACCAAAGTGCAGCACCCAGCACTTGGGCTTGTTGAATGCCATCCTGTTGGACTCTGCCCATCTGTCCAGCCAGTCAAGGTCCCTCTGTAGAGCTCTCCTACCCTCTAACAGATCAACACCTGCTCCCAACTTGGTGTCATCTGCACATTTACTGATGACTGACTCAATCCCCTCATCCAGATCATCAATGAAGATATTAAACAGGACGGGGCCCAGCACCGATGCCTGGGGGACACCACTAGTGACTGGCTGCCAGCTGGATGTGGCACCATTCACCACCACAGATTGTTAGCTCGCTCTGTATAATTCTAGGTAATCACACTTCCACTTCTGGCAAGCCCTTTTAAACTGTGTAGCTGAAAATTATTTATGCTTGTGTGCAGATGATCATGAGTCCATTCGTGCATACTGGTCAGAAGTTGAACTGTAACTCTGAAGCTTTTCAGTCTTGGCGGAAACCCTGAGCAACGTGCTGGCCAAGATACAGCTTTCAACAGTGTCCTCTCATATATGCATAAATTCAATAAAACATACTTCAGTAAGCATCAGTGAGCTTGTTAATCAAGAGAAATGCAGTATTCTTGGTTGCTTGTATACTAGGTACTAGATACTTAGATAATTGTATATTAGATATAATTTTTTAAATGGTACTGATTGACAGCTGGCTGAACATGAGCCAGCAGTGTGCCCAGGTGGCCAAGAAGGCCAATGGCAGCCTGGCCTGCATCAAGAATAGTGTGGCCAGCAGGAGCAGGGAAGTCATTCTGCCCCTGGACTCAGCACTGGTTAGGCCACACCTTGAGGACCTGTGTCCAGTTCTGGTCCCTTCAGTTTAAGAAGACATTGAGACTCTTGAACGTGTCCAGAGAAGGGCAATGAGGCTGGGGAGAGGCCTTGAGTACAAACCCTATGAGGAAAGGCTGAGGGAGCTGGGGTTGCTTAGCCTGGAGAAGAGGAGGCTCAGGGGAGACCTTCTTGCTGTCTCCAACTCCCTGAAGGGAGGTTGTAGCCAGGTGGGGGTTGGTCTCTTCTCCCAGGCAACCAGCACCAGAACAAGAGGACACAGTCTCAAGCTGTGCCAGGGGAGTTTAGGCTGGATGTTAGGAGAAGTTCTTCCCAGAGAGAGTTGATTCCCATTGGAATGTGCTGCCCAGGGAGGTGGTGGAGTCACTGTCCCTGGAGGTGTTCAAGAGGGGATTGGACGTGGCACTTGGTGCCATGGTTTAGTAGTCCTGAGGTGTTGGGTGATAGGTTGGACTTGATGATCTTTGAGGTCTTTTCCAACCTTATTGATTCTATGTTTCTATGATTCTAATACAAGTGTCTCCATAGGAAAACTCTGGGTGGTGAGAAAGCCTCTTGTTGGGAAATCTTCATATAAATTTGTAGTGGGAACTGTCACAAAGCAGGGAGAAAGCAGTAAAATGGAAAATGCTATTGAAAATTGTACTAGAATCCAAGTGATTCCAGGCTTAGTCATGATTCTCATACAGCCAAGCTTGTCACAAAGTACAGATTTCATTGGAAACAACTGGGATTCAAAGATTATACTACTAATGCCAGGCTTTGTTGTACCCAGAGCAAATGAAAAGAACAAACAACATTTTCCGCTTACAGCACAACAAGGGAACTTTCATAGCTCTCTTTCACCTAGGATACTGAAATCTATCACCTTTTGTCATGTAAAACAGTCACTGCATTTAGATCTCAAAAAATATGCAGGTGATTCAGCCTTAAACACTTCCTTTTAGCAGTGCCATATTCCACAACTTTGATGCCCATGGTTACCCCTAGCAGCTTCCAAAGATAAGGCTTTGGCTGATAAATCCCAGATTTGTTTCATCCTCCGTGGGCTTGCATTCCTGTTTGTGAGTGTGTCCAGGGATGGTTCAGCACAGGCTGTACAGATACCTCAGTGTCTTGGATTCATGAAGGTGCATTTCTTTCTGTTGTTTGTCCCTGATGCCAGAAGTATTTGTATTCTATATAAAGATGCCACGAAATATAAAAATCCATTAACAAGTCTGAGAGCAAGGGCCAAAGCTGAGGTGCCCTACTACATGGCAGGTTGCCCTATCTTCTTGTATAAGCCCCACTGCTCTGGCAGCCTAGATGCCTACAGGCCAGCTTTGCTAGCAGTTCCTTCTTTCTCAGACTGTGGTGCCACATCCAGCTGGCAGCCAGTCACCAGTGGTGTCCCCCTGGGATCAGTGCTGGGCCCCGTCCTGTTTAATATCTTCATTGATGATCTGGATGAGGGGATTGAGTCAGTCATCAGTAAATTTGCAGGTGACACCAAGTTGGGAGCAGGTGTTGTTCTGTTAGAGGGTAGAAGGGTTCTCCAGAGGGACCTTGACAGGCTGGACAGATGGGCATTCAACAAGTCCAAATGCCAGGTGCAGGAGAGTTGTTGGCCATTGGAATGTGCTGCCCAGGGAGGTGGTGGAGTCACCATCCCTGGAGGTGTTCAAGAGGGGATTGGAAGTGGAACTTGGTGCCATGATCTTGTAGTCATGAGGTGTTGAGTGACAGGTTGAACTTGATGATCCTTGAGGTCTTGTCCAACCTTGTTGATTCTGTGATTCTATGCTTCTATGCTGTAGGCTGAGGATTACAGCATGCCCTGGGCAGTGTCATATATCTTGATCCCTAATCCTATTTGCTGGGTGCCCACTTTAGCTAATAGGTCATTCTGCACAACTGCCCCATCACCACAGCCTGTTTTAAAGAGTAAATCTTACTTGTGCTCAATATTTAGCTAAAGAGAGGAGTTGATAACTATCATGCACAAGAATCAAAACCCCCAGCCTCCTGAGCAGGATAAGAATTCAGCAAGGTGCCTGCTACTTAAGGTTGCTCCACTTTGAGCTGGGAGAAGGGACCCAATGACCCCCAGATCCCATTCAGTCTAAATTGCTCTCTGTATCCCTCAGCATAGTACAGGTAGCTACAGACTAATTCAAGGCAGCTTCATGGTTAGCATGTAGGATTTTTCATCATTCTTTGGAAGATGCTTATTCTATTTTTCAGTTATAGAGGATGTCTGCACATTTCTCTCTCAAGAGAATCACCCTACACGGGCATGAACTTATTGCTCAGCCCTTGCAATGCCTCAGCACAGCTGCCTAAGCAGGCAATATGGCCTTAACCTCTGCCTTTCCTTGTCTGGTTTATCTAACCCTTGCAAATTGCTCTTTAAAGTTGTCAAATGCTTAAGGAGTTTGAATTTCTGTCATCCACTCTGGAATTTTACCTTTAATGACTTAGAACAAAGACTTTTCCCACTCTAATTAAACACCTTTTGCCTCAAGTGCTGACTACCTGTGCGTTTGCATGATTGTTTAGTTGAAAGATGTTTAAAGCATTTCCCCTTATGCTTTTTCAGATGACTTGCTAGTGACAGCATTCATGCCTTTAGTTCTATTCTCTCATTAAGCCTGGGGATTTCCAAAATATTTCTGGAATGTGATGTTACAATTTTTTTTTTTTTTTTAAAATCCATTTTTTTTCAACCCTAGGTTGAAAACTAGGTGCTTCTATGTCTGCCCTGAATTTATTAGGGTGACAGGAAGTGGAAGGGGTAAACACAGAGCTCATTAAAACAGTGATGGCAACAGCCAAATACACAGGTACAGTACTGCTCAACTGCTGTAATCCTTTAAATTTGATCTTCTGCACAGCCTCCCTGCATTTATCTGCACAGTATCACAGTACCACTAAGGTTGGAAGAGACCTCGAAGATCATCGACTCCAACCTGACACCACAGACTCCATGACTAGACCATGGCACCAAGTGCCACATCCAATCCCCTCTTGAACACCTCCAGGGACGGTGACTCCACCACCTCCCTGGGCAGCACATCCCAATGGTGAATGACTCTCTCAGTGAAGAACTTTCTCCACGCCTCGAGTCTAAACTTTCCCTGGCACAGCTTTACAATACAATACAATACAATACTACAATACAATACAATACAATACAATACAATACCACCAGGTTGGAAGAGACCTTCAAGATCATCGCGTCCAACCCATCAACCAATCCAACCCACCTAAATACAATACAACACAATACAATACAACACAACCCACCTAAACAACTAAACTGTGGCACCAAGCACCCCATCAAGCCTCTTCCTGAACACCTCCAAAGAAGGTGACTCCACCACCTCCATGGGCAGCCCATTCCAATGGGCAATCACAAGTTGTTTTTAAAACTGGCAAGGCTAGGACCTGGAGAAATCACAGGAAGTTACTTATTAGATTACATGGAAAAACAGTGCTAGCTTACATAGAAAGTGTAAGTTTCATTCACTGCAAATCCAAAGTCCCCCCCAAACCAGATTTACCCCAGAATCAGTTACAGTTTGTTATTGAATAAATAGAACAGAATTAATCAGGTTGGAAAAGACTTTTGAGATCATCAAGTCCAACGAATCACCCAAGACCATATAATCAACTAAACCATGGCACCAAGCACCCCGTCCAGTCTTTTCCTAAACACCTCCAGTGATGGTGACTCCACCACCTCCCTGGGCAGCACATTCCAATGGCCAATCACTCTTTCTATGAAGAACTTCTTTCTAACATCCAGCCTAAACCTCCCCTGGCACAGCTTGAGACTGTGTCCTCTTGTTCTGCTGCTGGTTGACTGGAAGAAGAGACCAACCCCCACCTGGCTACAACCTCCCTTCAGGGAGGTAGAGAGCAAGAAGGTCTCCCCTGAGCCTCCTCTTCTCCAGGCTAAGCAACCCCAGCTCTCTCAGCCTCTCCTCACAGGACTGTGCTCCTAATCCCTCCCCAGCTTTGTTGCCCTTCTCTGGACAACTTCCAGCAACTCAACATCTTTCCTAAACTGAGGGGCCCAGAACTGGACACAGGACTCAAGGTGTGGCCTAACCAGTGCTGAGTACAGGGGCACAATCACTTCCCTGATCCTGCTGGCCACACTGTTCCTGATCCAGGCCAGGATGCCATTGGCCCTCTTGGCTGCCTGGGCACACTGCTGCCTCATGTTCAGCCAGCTGTCAACCGGTACCCCCAGGTCCCTTTCTGCCTGACTGCTCTGACCCCAGCCTGTAGCACTGCCTGGGGTTGTTGTGGCCAATGTGTAGAACCTGGCACTTGGATTGGATTCAGAGGAAATAGACATAGGCCTACATTAAATAAAGGAGAAACCTCATTTATCTCTGAGATGCAATGAATTCTGCAGTGTGGTATGGACCTATTCTATTCTATTCTATTCTATTCTATTCTTCTATTCTATCTCTATTCTATTCCATTCAGTAGCTGGGCTTATTTTACCAGTTTTGAGAATGGCCATGATCATGCTTTAAGTCCTAGCAGAGTGATAGGTGAACAGCCTGTTGTCAACAGCCAAAGCAATAATTACACAGCATTTCTACATACTGGTGCTACCACTGGCAAATGTGACTAGACAATGTTAGTTACCCCAGCTGGAATTAAATTAGGACATAGCATCTTTATTACAGAAAACACCAAGAGATTCCTTCTTACCACAGGTAGTATTTCTGCCCATTCCAGGCAGGTAGTATTCACTTCTTAGGTGCCTGGCTAGGATAGTCTGTTGTGTTACTGTGACCTCTGTAGGACTTACCTGAAAATAACCCTCTGAGAGATCACTGCACCAGCACTGAAAGCTACACAAAGGACAAACTTAGAGGCTAAACCAGGGAGCAGGTGTGCAGCAAAGCCATGGCCTGTGCTTTCCAACATGGGTACATAGTAGATGCAGTGCTGAGGTTTTCAGAAAGCCACGAGAGGTCAGAGACTTTGATTTATTTTAGTATTGTTTTTTGACTGCAAGAACAGTAAAGCTACAGGCTGGGGTCAGATTGGCTGGAGAGCTGCCAAACAGAAAGGGACCTGGGGGTGCTGGTTGACAGCTGGCTGAACATGAGCCAGCAGTGTGCCCAGGTGGCCAAGAAGGCCAGTGGCATCCTGGCCTGCATCAGGAATAGTGTGGCCAGCAGGAGCAGGGAAGTCATTGTGCCCCTGTACTCAGCACTGGTTAGGCCACACCTTGAGTCCTGTGTCCAGTCCTGGGCCCCTCCATTTAAGAAGGACATTGAGACTCTTGAATGTGTCCAGAGAAGGGCAACAAGGCTGGGGAGAGGCCTCAAGCACAGCCCTACAAGGAGAGGCTGAGGGAGCTGGGGTTGTTTAGGCTGGAGAAGAGGAGGCTCAGGGGAGCCTTCTTGGTCTCTCCAACTACCTGAAAGGAGGTTGTAGCCAGGAGGAGGTTGGTCTCTTCTCCCAGGCAACCAGCACCAGAACAAGAGGACACAGTCTCAAGCTGTGCCAGGGGAAGTTTAGGCTGGAGGTGTGGAGAAAGTTCTTCACAGAGAGAGTTGTTGGCCATTGGAATGTGCTGCCCAGGGAGGTGGTGGAGTCACCGTCCCTGGAGGTGTTCAAAAAGGGATTGGACGTGGCACTTGGTGCCATGGTTAGTAGTCATGAGGTGTTGGGTGATAGGTTGGACTTGATGACCTCTGAGGTCTTTTCCAACCTTATTGATTCTATGATTTCACTGCAGACTTGTAACTTGCCTCTATAAAGCACATAACCTTTTTTCTGCTAGTGTAAGGTGTGTGTCCCCAACAAATGACATACCAGATATTAATGGTATTAAACTCTAGACAAAAAACTAAGTCCACTTGTCATTCCATATGACAAGACATGGGCAAACCATGTTTTTTAACTATCTCAAAGGAAGAAGAATGCTTGCAGTTTTATTGCCTAATAACAGCCATTTCTAGTGCTCCATGGCACATGAACAGCAACAAACAGACTGTGTGATTAATGAATTTAACTAATGAAAGCCTTCTTCAACCTGATTTGAGTATTTAGTTAGTCAAAGCAGTTGTTTACTTCCCATATAACAAAACAAAGGTTAGTATAATTAAAGTAATAATGAATAGGTTGGAGAGTATGGTTAGAACAACTGTTTGTTGAATGTTTGAGCAACAGATTAACAAACCCCAACCTCCTCTGAAATGCACAGATCTCCACGTGTCCCTTCCCTCTGTTTCTGCATGCAAGTTGTAATGCCCCAGTGGTTCAGATGTGCTCCAGGGTGGGTGAGAGGACACAATACCCCGTGTGACCAGGGCCATCAGCAAAACTCCCTGCTTGCCTCACACCTCTGAGGAGCCATGGGGGTGTTTTCAGTGCTGTAGGACACCCGAAGACAAGTTAGGGGAAGAGCCTAGGCAAATAGAGGATTTGCATCTTCCTGTGGAGAACATGGAGTGATGACTGACTGGACAAGTACCATGGCTCAAGGCTGGCTCATGGTCTGTGCTGTGATCAAGCACAAGTCAGTGGTAAACGACACCATGTTTGCCTTTTGGTATCCTTAACCAACACACTCCAGAGCTCCTTGCCATGACAATTTCATGTTAACACGGTGCCATGCAGTGTTTCACCTGCCTAGAGCCTTTAACATGCAAAACATATCAAGTAACCCCCCCACCCCCAGTCTTACCCTAGCTACAGTGGTAAGCAGTTTCTTACTGTTCCTACAGCATTTTTCATGAGAGAAATATTTCCTTGGGGGAGAGGTGCAGGGACCCATTGTTCTACTGACTTCAATGTCAAGTAATCTGTCTGATCACATTTAACCTCCCAAAAGCTCCTCTATTGCTGACTCTCCTACTTTTCCTGTAGCTTAGCAGCCTGGCCTCCTGATGGGGGATTCACTCCAGCAACGTGCAACTTTTCCTAGCAGCATTTTCTCTTGCAAACATCCATCTTGTCCACAAGCACTTCCTTGCTCATTAGTGACTCTGGCTTCACAATGGACCCAGTATATGCTTTGTGTGCTTTAAGAAGATTTGGTGCTTTTGACTGGAGCTGTGAATAAAATTGGCTGAAACACAGAACAGGCTTAGTCTACCAAGGAGAAAGTTCACTCAAGTAAAAGACTGATGACTGTAATGGAGGAGAACGGAAATTTTGCCTGGGATGAATTTCAGCCTGGAAGAAAGGCAAATTGAGAAGATGCAAAGGCTTGAATAATAATTCCATGATCAGAAAAAGTACTTTATCAGATAAGCATCCACATTCATTTTTTTTTAATCCAGTCTCATTCAAAAGAACTTAATGTCTTTGGTACCAGCAGACTGTATTCAGATTAGTTCTGAACCCCTGGAGAAGGCCGTTGCAGTCAACTGTCCCTGTTTCTAGGCTACCACTGAACCTTCAATGAGGAGGACAAAAGAGGGATTTCGTGGCACAACAGCACATGAGGGAAGAGTCTAGAGTCCTGTGAGGGGACTCATAAGAATATCAGGTGCCAAAAGAAGCAAAGGTATCTCCAGTTACTCAGGAGTTCTGAGGTGGAGGAAGAGCAGCTATTTTTTTTGAAGGTTTCAAGGAGTCTTACAGCTGGCTAGCTGAATGCTTAACAAGTGGAGCTGCTCTTCCAGAAGCAGGGTCCTAGCTCTGGTCTTACCATAAAGAACATATGGAAAAATAACAGTGATGGTGGGGAAAAATACATGGGAATTACACACAGAGAGCTGTGATAAAATTCTGATTAAGCTCTCACATTATTTTAGTTCTTTTCCTTTTCTGAAGTTCCCCAGTGTTTTTCCTTTCCCCACCCCTCTCTCATTCACATTGTCTCCATGGACTTCAATGAGCTTTGGATCAAACCTTACTATATATTCTAAAAGTGCTTGCTTCAGAACAAGCATGCCAGCTCAGCTTTCTATCCCATAAGAAGGTTGAGTTCCTTTAAGCACAGGTTTTCACTGCTGAACCTGTCCAGAGAAGGGCAACAAAGATGGGGAGGGGTTTGGAGCACAGCCCTGTGAGGAGAGGCTGAGGGAGCTGGGGTTGCTTAGCCTGGAGAAGAGGAGGCTCAGGGGAGACCTCATTGCCATCTACAGCTACCTGAAGGGAGGTTGTAGACAGGCAGAGGTTGGTCTCTTCTCCCAGGCAAGCAGCACCAGAACATGAGGACACAGTCTCAAGCTGCACCAGGGGAGGTTTAGGCTGGATGTTAGGAAGAAATTCTTCACAGAAAGAGAGATTTGCCATGGGAATGTGCTGCCCAGGAAGGTGGTAGATTCACCATCACCGGAAGTGTTTAGGAAGAGACTGGATGAGGCACTTGGTGCCCTGGTTTAGTTGATTAAATAGTGTTGGGTGATAGGTTGGACTTGATGATCTCAAAGGTCTTTTCCAGCCTGGTTAATTTTATTCTATTCTCTATGACACTGCCAGAAAAACAAGACTACACAGCAGCAAACACCCTACAAAGGCCAGGTGTGAGTGGGTTGAGTAAGCACAGGAAGGCTCATCAGTGACAAAGGATTCTCATGCTTATAACAATTCCTTCTCGCTGCATCTGCACATCTGTCACGCTGTCTCTTTCTTGATATTTGCTAACAGCTTTATAAATATCTGGGCCACTAAGCAGATATTCCTCTTCAAAATCTGTGGCCCAAATTCTTAAGAATGTTTGATGGCCCCAAAAGCAATGGAGAGGTGCATAAGTGCATGCATGTGTCCACGTGTTCACTTGGAAAGTGGAGAAGATGTCCAGAGAAGGGCAACGAGGCCGGTGAGAGGCCTTGAGCACAAGCCCTACGAGGAGAGGCTGAGGGAGCTGGGGTTGTTTAGCCTGCAGAAGATGAGGCTCAGGGAAGACCTTTTTGCTGTCTCCAACTCCCTGAAGGGAGGTTGTAGCCAGGAGGGGGTTGGTCTCTTCTCTCAAGCAGCCAGAACCAGAACAAGAGGACACCGTCTCAAGCTGTGCCAGGGGAAGTTTAGGCTGGAGGTGAGGAGAAAGTTTTTCACAGAGAGAGTTGTTAGCCATTGGAATGTGCTGCCCAGGGAGGTGGTGGAGTCACCATCCTGGAGGTGTTTAGGAAGAGACTGGATGGGGTGCTTGTTGCCATGGTTTAGTTGATTAGATGGTCTTGGGTGATAGGTTGGACTTGATGATCTCAAAGGTCTTTTCCAACCTGGTCTGGTCTATTCTATTCTATTCTATTCTATTCTATTCTATTCTATTCTATTCTATTCTATTCTATTCCATTCCATTCCATTCCATTCCATTCCATTCCATTCCATCCCTGACAGAATACACCATCAATACATTGCTGCTGTTATACAGGGCAGTGAAAAGCAACAAAAGGGGCCACAAAATTTATTATTCAAGAATACCTGCATTTTGTGTATGAATGCAAGGAGTAGCAGATCTTGAAGATGGAAGCTGAAAATTAATTGGGTCAGAACAAACCTGTCCCTATGATTAACAAAGCCTTGAAAAAAAAGTTTAAAACTTTCCTTGTTTGCTTTGAAGCCTCAGACACTGATTGTTCTTCAGGTCCAGCTGAAAATCTGAAGTCTCTCATGTCTCAATCCAGCAGGACAAACCCTGCTTTGAAAAATAGGATGCATCAGGAGTGATCTTTGTCAACAACACAGAGCATCTGATCTGTCAAAAGAAACTTTTCAGTGTGGGATTTTAGGCTCAACCATCTTATCAAAAGTAGATCACCCAGTGCTGACTTAAGACACTGGTAAATCTTCCACATGACCTCAGAAACCACCAGTAACCACCTCAGTAGCCACTAGGTGCTCTTATTTCATCTACCCAGCACAAGCCAACTGACTGCACTTAGGAATTTGCTGTATGCCTGTAATTTATTGTGCTGTCATCTCAGGAAGAAGCATTGTTGTAGAAGGATGAGAGCCCTTCCTTTATAATTTATTATCCCAATAAAATTAATCACTGATCCTCCAGCTCCTAGAAAACTCCACAGAGGAAGTCAAACTCCCCAAATGACCCATTCTTATCAGTGGCAAATGAAGTACAAAGTGAATCACTGCATAGACCTCAATGAATGACCTTGAAGTGGCAATCAAACTATAAGAGTTTGTATTTCACAGAGACATCAAGGTGAGTAGTTGGGAAAGGTATAAGGAGTCTTTAGAGGACATGCAGGGAGGTTGTAGCCGGGTAAGGGTTGGTGTCTTCTCCCAGGGAACCCTCAACTGTACAAAGAATGGAATGGAATGGAATGGAATGGAATGGAATGGAATGGAATGGAATGGAATGGAATGGAATGGAATGGAATGGAATGGAATAGAATAGAGAAAAATAGAATAATAAACCAGGTTGGAAGAGACCATCAAGATCATTGTGTCCAACCCATCATCCAACACTATCTAATTAACTAAACCATGGCACCAAGCACCCCATCAAGTCTCCTCCTAAACACCTCCACTGATGGCAACTCCACCACCTCCCCTGGACTGGATGGGGTACTTGGTGTCATGGTTTAGTTGATTAGATGGTGTTGGGTGATAGGTTGGACTCGATGATCTCAAAGGTCTTTTCCCACCTGGTCTATTCTATTCTATTCTATTCTATTCTATTCTATTCTATTCTATTCTATTCTATTCTATTCTATTCCACTCCATTCCACTCTATTCCATTCCACTCTATTCAATAGCTCCATCTTAATTTGCCACTAATTTGGTATATTTAGGTCACTTAAACTCTCCATTCTCCTTTATTCCTGCCCATAAAGAGAAGGCAATTCTAATGACTGCTTTATTACATAAATCCTGAAAGATTTAATGAGCTAATGTTTTCCCAACACTAGAAGTATGTGAAGTACTCAGCAAATGCTGAATCTTACCACCAGTGCTGGAACAGCAGTGAATAACCACAGTGCCAGCACTCACAGCTAGTGAAGAAACAGTAAAAAGCTGTTTCATCAGAGGCAGAACCAAAATGAAAATGTGTTCAATCTTTACAAGCCAGTTATGGTATCACAATTCTGTATTTCAGCCCTTGCTTCAGAGCCCAGACACTGTGGAAGCACACAAGCTATTTACTGCTTTTCATAATCAAGACAATGACCCCTTCAACTCTGCAAACACATCTTGCTCCTACTGGTTCTTCACATGCAACTTGCTGTGAAGCTTTTTAAAGTCTCTATGCCAGAAACAATGAATGAGTTTGGATGCCCTGTGGAGGAGAGATTTACAGACTTGGTTGATAAAGGCTGTGCTTCAGCCTGAGCTGGTTTTCCATTGCAGAATAACAGCTGAAAGCTACCAAAAAACCCTCAAATAGTAATAAAGTAACTTCATTTGGCCTGGGATTACTTATACTTCAAGGATCTGGCCATAAACTGAAAGGAAGCTTGCCAAGGGAGTTTATCCTCAGGAACTACCTGTCTTACAGAAGCCAGTGAAATCGCAGTGAGTTCCTCTGTTAAACCCTTCTTCCAGCTCAGGAGTTCTTCCTTTCACAACAGCTCTGGAAAAACGTGTCCAAGAGCATCAGCCTCAACTGCAAAGGTCTTTTAACAAAGGTATTTTACCTACCTGGATCCATGCTGAGTATTTCAGTTTGTGTACTGTGCTTCAGGTGGCTCAAGACCGAGCTACAGTTCACAAACACTTTTTCAAAGCCATCTGAGTGAATGTGTTTACCAAAGAGCACTGTCTGACTAACTGACATCAAGATCCTCTTCAGCAATAAAAATCTTGGGAAAAATAGGCTTTGTGTCTTGCTCTGATTGCCAGCAGCCTAAACTCACAACATAGCAAGTACCAGCAGTTAGTCTTGTCCTTGTAAGTATCCAAAACATGTTCATCACTTTACTCACTGCATTGATCCCATTAAGATCAGACTGTTCACATCAGTAAGCATACACATTTGGTCAATGAAAAGCTTGTGAGATGATGCCCTGCACTAGAACTTGCAGAACAGCACTGCTGCCAGAATGTGCAGCTCTGTGCCACCCTGCTACTCATCCACTTTACCAGATACCCTTTGCTTGCAGCGCTTGTACCTGCACTCCAGTTTGAATTAAGTTTGTGCATCATTAACATTCCTATGGCTGAAATCCCTCATGCATTTTCAATGATTAAAACAGATAAATAAATATAAGCATTAGTTGGAGAAAGGATATTGAGATTCTTGAATGTGTCCAGAGATGGGCAACGAGGCTGGGGAGAGGCCTTGAGCACAGCCCTATGAGGAGAGGCTGAGGGAGCTGGGATTGTTTAGCCTGGAGATGAGGAGGCTCAGGGGAGACCTTATTGCTGTCTGCAACTCACTGAAGGGAGATTGTAGCCAGGAGGGGGTTGATCTCTTCTCCCAGGAAACCAGCACCAGAGCAAGAGGGCACACTCTCAAACTCACACACATCTAATGCTTGCACACACTTTTTGATATCCCAGACCTGGCCTCCACTCCCTAAGTACTTCCTCTTCTCTCTTCTTCACCTGGACCTCTTCTTTCACCTCCAAAATGAGTATGCATGCAGACATTACCTTTCTTCTTTATACCCCATCATAACACAGGAGTCCATTAAGGTGATAAATGATGGCAGCTGTCCCAGGAAGGAGCTGAAGACATGGTCAGAAATAGATGATAGTGCTCCTCTGCTGCCAGAGTATAGCCCATGCCTGTTGTTTGGGTTATTGTCACTAACAGGCACTTGGTGCCATGGTTTAGTTGATTAGATGGTGTTGGGTGATAGGTTGGACTTGATGATCTCAAAGGTCTTTTCCAACCTGGTCTATTCTATTCCATGCTAAGGACCCCAGTGGAATAATATTTTTGCTTATTACTCACTTCATTATACCATTTACATTCATTAGGTTTATAGATGTCATAGAAAAACAGAGTGCTAAGTGTAGGTGAGAAAAAATATATAGTACCTCCTCAAAGTCTAGCCTTTGAGCATCACTTTCAGGTACCACATTTTTCTGATTATACAACAACCCTTCCATCTGCAGAATGACATGACCAAGCCCAGCATAGTAACATCAAGGAATTAATCTGCTCCCATCTCTTCTGCTGCCAGTTGTATGAAAGTTGCTGGCACGTGTCCAGAGAAGGGCAACAAAGCTGGGGAGGGGTTTGGGGCACAAGCCCTATGAGGAGAGGCTGAGGGAGCTGGGGTTGCTTGGCCTGAGGGAGAGGAGGCTCAGAGGAGACCTTATTGCTGTCTACAACTACCTGAAGGGAGGTTGGAGACAGGTGGGGGTTGGTGTCTTCTCCCAGGCAACCTGCGACAGAACAAGAGGACACAGTCTCAAGCTGTGCCAGGGGAGGGTTAGGCTGGATGTTAGGAAGAAGTTCTTTCCAGAAAGAGTGATTGGCCATTGGAATGTGCTGCCCAGGGAGGTGGTGGAATCACCATCACTGGAGGTGTTTAGGAAGAGACTGGGTGGGGTGCTTGGTGCCATGGTTTAGTTGATTAGATGTTGTTGGATGATAGGTTGGTCTCGATGATCTCAAAGGACCTGGTGGAAGCAGACTTTTCCCACAGCATAACAAGATACTTTTGAGCCACTCGATGATCTCAGGCAATGATTCCTCAGCAACTTTGGAATACAAGTATTTTGACCTCAAGTGCTTTGAGCCATCTGCAGGCAATTACCTCACAGGATCAGGTGAGATGACGTGACGTGAACAGCATTATTTGATCTCAGTCTTTTCATCTTTTCTAATGCTTTTGTCTCTTTGGTCTACTCCTCCTGTTACCTGGTGTGCAGTGTGCTCCTTAAGAGATCCATGATGCATTGTCTCTCAGAAAGAGCAATTAATTATTAAACCTGTCTCTATAACAGCCTTCCAGGTGTTGAGACAATCTGTAAGCTAAGCACTGATGTTTATCTCTGTAACACAGCACGACTGGATGAAACGTGGAAGCCAAACTGCTGCCAAGTCATTTTATGCTTTTATTTTTAGGAACTGCCTTGCAGTGGAAAAGTGGCCTTAAAAAAAAAACAACAAAAAAAAAAGGTAGAATTGATCTGTGGTCAAATCCTCCCCTTTGCTCACTTTTGGGCAGGTGTGTGTCACCATGCAAAACCTCACACTCGTTTTAGTATTGCACTCATCACCTCTGCTGTGTAAGCAGTCAGGGGCCAGAGAATTTGCACCAGATTTAGATCCATTGCCTGCCATTGGCAGGCTAGTTGGTTCCTTGCAGGATTGCACATGCCCACATGCCTTTAAGGTTGTCCTTGGAAGGGGGAAGGGGTGGGCACTTTTCTGATACTTATTAAGGCACTTTCCTTATGAATTGTTTGCTCTCTAATGAGCTGTGAATAAACTTGCTACTTTTCTTTCTGGCACTTAACTTAGGGTTCCTCTCTGTTCCAGCTAGCTGCCTACTTGCTCTCCACCAGACAAATTAAATCAACCAGTGTGTTCAACAGGAAAGGCAAGAGTCAGTGAAGGGAATAGCAGGTTCTGCAGAGGCAGGACTACTCACCAGCTCCTTTACTTTCTGTATCTGTAAGGCATTGGTCATTTGGAAACATTTCTGCAATAGATAAATGTGAGAATTATTAGCAGAAACTGTCATGAATCAGACATATGCTCAGCCTCTAGAAAACCTGCTCTTCTTCCTCTACCTGCAGTAAGAGCAGGAGATGGCAGGCTTTGCAACTTTCTCAATTTTCTAGCTCTCTGTTGGCACAGCTACCTTGTTTCAGGAGTTTTTTTTCCCCTTGGCTAAGCCTTGTGCCTTATGGCCCGTGATGGGTTGCAAGCAACTTACAGATTGCAAAGCGACCCTTCAGACTCTGAAACTGATTCATGTGGAATGGAAGACCCTGAACATACAGAGCAAATTCTCTTTCATATTTCTCAGCTGTCACATGTTCATTAGTTATAAATACAATTAACCAGGTTGGGAAAGACCTTTGAGAGCATCAAGTCCAACCTATCATCCAACGCCATCTAATCAACTAAACCATGGCACCAAGCACCCCAGCCAGTCTCTTCCTAAACACCTCCAGTGATGGTGACTCCACCACCTCCCTGGGCAGCACATTCCAATGGCCAATCTCTCTTTCTGGGAAGAACTTCTTCCTAACATCCAGCCTGAATCTCCCCTGGCACAGCTTGAGACTGTGTCCTCTTGTTCTGGTGCTGGGTGCCTGGGAGAAGAGACCAACCCCCACCTGACTACAACCTCCCTTCAGGGAGTTGTAGACAGCAATAAGGACTCCTCTGAGCCTCCTCTTCTCCAGGCTAAGCAACCCCAGCTCCCTCAGCCTCTCCTCACAGAGCTGTGCTCCAAACCCATCCCCAGCCTTGTGTTGCCCTTCTATGGACATGTTCCAGCACCTCAACATCTTTTCTAAACTGAGGGGCCCAGAACTGGACACAGGACTCAAGGTGTGGCCTAACACCAGTGCTGTATACAAGGGCAGAATGACCTCCCTGCTCCTGCTGGCCACACTGTTCCTGATGCAGGCCAGGATGCCATTGGCCCTCTTGGCTGCCTGGGCACACTGCAGGCTCATGTTCAGCCTCCCATCAACCAGCACCCCCAGGTCCCTCTCTGCCTGGCCACTCTCCAGCCACTCTGACCCCAGCCTGTAATATTCCCTGCCAACTCCATTTGGTCCACAGCTCTGCTCCCAGCCCCCAGGAAAGGTAGGAGGGTGGCAGCACAGGTCCTGATGCTTCCCAGCTGAGCCCCCCTGCTCACTGCCCTGCAAGTCTACCACACAGGCAGAAGATGCATAGCTCAGCTCCGTGAAAACATGACATGACTCCTCTTCACCAGTTCACTAAATCAACATGTGTGAGAGTCTGCCAGGGCAGCTCAGGCTGAAAGAATATTCTTTGGAAGGGCTGAGTTTGCTTGCTTTCTTTGAGGATGTTTATTACTTTACTAATAAGTCAGGCTTTTCCTGTGACCCACACGGCATCAATATTGTGTGTGCTCGTGGACCCAAAGCACATATACTGAGCACTGTGCAGTTTAAACAGCAAGTGTTTTGTTAACAACAACCAAACAAGCCAGGGAGCAGCCTGAACTTCCAAGTGAAAAGCAAAGCACACAAAGGTTAATTGGTAAAGTGTCACAGGAGCTGTTCTGCAGCGAGCATTTGTGATTTACAAGTGTGGCAGTTATGGAGTGCTGATTATACTGAGTACTTCAACATTTTAATGCAGCAAACCATTATTTATCACTGCTTTAGCATCCAAACCCCTCCCATCTTAAATATAGCAACATGTAAGCAGACTGCTGTAAAAGGCCTATCTCTCCCAAGGAAAGCATTAGTATTACAAATGACACCACAGATATCTGTGAAGGATAGGGGGGAGGAGTTCATCTCTTCCTCTCTCCCTCCTTATATACTTCCCATAGCTATTTGCCTGGAGCTGTTTGCCCATTTGCCCAAGCTGCCCTCTGGGTTACATCGTCCTCTTCCTATGAGGAAAACTGGACCCACAGCGTGAGGACCCTGAGGTTGTCCCCCAAGCATAAAACTTCTCTCATGTCCCTGTGTACTTTTTTCCCCCAGCATGCTCTTTGGACAGCACCTTTACCAAAATGGGAGGTGCTGGTACTGAGCGAGCCCCCACCAACCACATGTGCCTAGTACCAAGGACATACCACCCCACACAGAGGGTCCCCACACAGCCAGGGAAAGCTGCTGCAGGAGCAAGACTCGGAGCTTGGCTCAGAGTCTGCTGCAAAAGGTATGCTAGATATTCTATTGTGTGCTTAAATGGTATTTATAGACACCATCAATCACACAGGCCCTAAACGCATTCAACCGAGATTCAGTTAAAGACCAGCATTCTCCCATTAGAAAAATGAAATCATTGTAGCCCTCACCTAAATCTCAGGGATTCAAATAGGTCTCTGATTCTCAGCAGGGCTTGGTTGATGCTCAGCCTCAGACCCCACAGAAGTGGGAGGCAGGCAGCAGGAAGCGAGCTGAGCTCAACCTTGTGTGTTACGACGGGCAGACCTCATGGCACCCTTTCCATCATAAAACCAAGATCCAGCAGAACAACATCACTACAGAGATAACACAGCACAAGCTACAGCCAGCCCCCGACCCGCAGAACTGGTGAAAATCAAAACAGAGCACATAAGCACAGCCCCATCTCCAAAGCAAAGAGAGCAACTGACCTCCTGCACCACCCTTAAACTCTAACTCCCCCTGTGTCTCTGACCATAATTGGGCACAGCTGGGCTCCCTCTGCTTGCCTCTAGCCAGGAGAAAGTCTGAAGCACCAAACAGAAAGCATATGTGAACTACAGACCTTGCTAAATGAACTGTAAGCAGCATTTTTCATTCCTGATGTGGTGGCATTTTAAGCAACATTAGAATGTTTGTAGTGGTGCAGTTGCATGGGCAAACACTTGCTCCTCGGTCATCTGAAGATAATTTATGCAGCTGTAGCAGATGTCCTACAGCCCAGCACACAGGGAGAGCAGCAAGCAGTGCTGGTATACTGAGGCACAGTAGTCAGTGGATGCTATCTTGTTACCTTGATTTTGAGGTTGTAGCTTAAAATTAGTTATTTTAGTACACAGAGTAACCCATGTTTGGGTTTCCCTGGCTACTCATCCTTTTATTTGCATTTACTAATTCATCAGTGATGCTTGAAGAGTAAAGTAACACGACCCATTCTCAACCAAAGCAGCATTTCACATTCTCAGTTTACTAGAGAAATGGTACTAGGCTAGAATAGAATAGAATAGAATAGACCAGGTTGGAAAAGACCTCAAAGATCATCAAGTCCAACCTACCATCCAACACCATCTAATCAACTAAATCATGGCACTAAGTATCCCATCCAGTCTCCTCTTAAACACTTCCAGTGATGGTGACTCCACCACCTCCCTGGGCAGCACATTCCAGTGGCCAATCTCTCTTTCTGGGAAGAACTTCTTCCTAACCCCCAGTCTAAACCTCTGCTGGCACAGCTTGAGACTGTGTCCTCTTGTTCTGTTGCTGGTTGCCTGGGAGAAGAGACCAACCCCCACCTGGCCACAACCTATCTTCAGGGAGTTGTAGACAGCAATAAGGTCTCCCCTGAGCCTCCTCTTCTCCAGGCTAAGCAACCCCAGCTCCCTCAGCCTCTCCTCACAGGGCTGTGCTCCAAACCCCTCCCCAGCTTTGTTGCCCTTCTCTGGACACCTTCCAGCAACTCAACATCTTTTCTAAACTGAGGGGCCCAGAACTGGACACAGGACTCAAGGTGTGGCCTAACCAGTGCTGAGTACAGGGGCACAATGACTTCCCTGCTCCTGCTGGCCACACTGTTCCTGATACAGGCCAGGATACCATTGGCCTTCTTGTCCACCTGGGCACACTGCTGCCTCAAATTCAGCTCACTCTCAACCAGGACCCCCAGGTCTCTTTCTGCCTGGCTGCTCTCCAGCCACTCTGACCCCAGCCTGCAGCACTGCATTGGGTTGTTGTGGCCAGTGTGTAGAACCCAGCACTTAGATGTGTTCAATCTCCTGCCCTTGGACTCTGCCCATCTGTCCAGCCTGTCAAGGTCCCTCTGCAGAGCTCTCCTACCCTCTCACAGCAGAAATGAAGCAGCAGTTAGTGTGACTTGTTGAAGAAATGCTGCTGCTTATTCCCTACATAACTAACCTCCAAGGGCAAGGGAGTGAGAAGCACCACATAGGCTGCCAATTTGCTTTATGCATGCAAAACCTTCACTGCAAGTTTCAGCAATCTCTGCAACTCTTGTGCAACAGGGTAGGTTATGATGTAGTTTGTGTTTTCTTTACTACTGTAATTGGTCCTATACCCCTTAGCACCACTGCTCCTACCTCCCACCTTTTTGTTGTGAACTGTTCTGCAGAAAGTCAGACATGGGCAGCTTTCTTTTACAAACAAATCCAGTTAGCTAACATTCTACACAGATTAATGTTTAAGAGATGCCTGGATGGAAACCCTTTAGGTTAGAGAGTTCTTACTCAAAATGATGTGAACAAGCAGCTCATTGAATCTGGGGACTATCTGGTAGAGACCACCAGGTAGTTAGTGCTTTATTACCACCCTTGGAGAAGGGAGGGCCAGATAAGCTAGGATATGACCCACTACCAGCAAGGACAGGTATCTAGGTCACTATGCCACAGGGAAAGATGCAGAGCAGAACCTGAGCAGCAGCCTCCATGCAGTGCCCCAGATCAAAGGAAAAAAATGGGACACCTCCAAAAAGGTCTCTGGCCATGGATCAAGGAACAGCAAGCAGGTCCGAAGGCAAATATTGCACTCAGCTTTTTTCTCCCTCTGGATGGACAGATGGCTGTCTTGGCTGCTGTTAGGAGAAAGCTGATGAAAAAAGCCTTTGATGAAGAATTGCTAGGATCGTGTAGGGCCAAAAATAGGGAAGGCAAACAGGTGCAGAGGGTATGCAGACAGCTGCATGTACAGCCATAAATGACTTCTGTTTGCTTCTACTCTCGTGTCTTTTCATCCAGAAGAAGAGTCAAAGAAAGGAGAAGAGAGCAAAGATTTATCTTCTAAGGCATAAAACACAAATGAGGCAGACAGCAGTGTGGATGCAAAGGTTTCAGACATTCATTTGTGGGAATGGGTTAGGAGAGATCTGAATCCAGCTTCATCAGGGTGAGTCATCAGCTAGTCTGCAGCTCCAGTTGAATAGCTGCTATAGCTCTTGCAAATAAAAGTTGTCAGCTTATAAATGCCAATAAAGTGGGCACTGTAGACTTAGAATAATTGCATGAGATCATTCTGGAGGAGCAGCTACCCAGGAGGAGTCAGTAAGGGTCAGAAATGCTGCCAGTCATTTCATCACTTCTTTCTAGTGATGACTATTCAGACCCATGTGTCTCCAGCAAGGCACCGTGGTTGTCACCTGCCAGGCCAGTGATTATATGGTGTCACAGAGCTATAATATAGGAATGTTTCTATGGACTATGTGGTAGGCATTTCAGGACACCCTGTTTCAAATAACTGTTGTGTGGTAGTTTTAGGCTGTGCCTTTAAAATTTAGCTGCAGATTTCAAGCAGAAAAGTAGAAAAATATAAATAAATCATTACCAGGTGTAAAAAGGAGAACAAAAGATTATTCTAAACAAATCCATTGGATGGAAGTCTGGGGGAAGAGAAGCTGTATCATAACAATTCTGGGTTAGGCCACACCTTGAGTCTCCAGATCTGGGCCCTTCAATTTAAGAAGGACTTTGAGACTCTTGAACATGTCCAGAGAAGGGCAATGAGGCTGGGGAGAGGCCTTGAGCACAGCCCTACGAGGAGAGGCTGAGGGAGCTGGGGTTGCTTAGCCTGGAGAAGAGAAGGCTCAGGGGAGACCTTCTTGCTGTCTACAACTACCTGAAGGGAGGTTGTATACAGATGGGAGTTGGTCTCTTCTCCCAGGCAACCAGCACCAGAACAAGAGGACACAGTCTCAAGCTGTGCCAGAGGAAGTTTAGGCTTGAGGTGAGGAGAAAGTTCTTCACAGAGAGAGTCATTCGCCATTGGAATGTGCTGCCCAGGGAGGTGGTGTTGTCACCATCCCTGGAGGTGTTCAAGAGGGGATTGGAAGTGGCACTTGGTGCCGTGGTTTAGTAGTCATGAGGTGCTGGGTGACAGGTTGGACTTGATGATCTTTGAGGTCTTTTCCAACCTTATTGATTCTATGATTCTATGAATAACATTCCACTTCCATTCCCATTCCTTTTCTCTTCTCTTCTGACCTTGGCTGTTTTGCTTTGCCCAGGAGATAACACTGTTTCTGACTGGCCTTGAGATAAGCTAACACTGCTTTCTCTCAGCTTCTCTTTTTCTCTGGTACAGGGGGGTTTGGGAGGTTTGGGGGGGGAGTAGTGGAGAAGATTCCCTGGTCTTTTGGACCAGGGGGGTTTCTGTGTTGTTTGCTAATGTAAATGTCTGTATGATATTGTAAATCCTGCCTATTTTGTACATAGGTTAATTCTATTCTATTCTATTCTATTCTATTCTATTCTATTCTATTCTATTCTATTCTATTCTATGCTATGCTATGCTATGCTATGCTATACCATGCCATGCTATGCTATGCCATTGCCATTCATTGCATTCCACTGTAGAATGCAGGTTTTGCTTGTAAATACAGCTTCATTTGCTTCTAACTGAGTTAGTATGGCTGAAGTTAATGCTGGGGGAAACTTCAACCCACCACACTGTTGATGCATTAACAGCTCGCTGCGATGGAGTCCTCGAGTGCTCCTGAGGTTACTTAGTCCTGCAGAAAAATCAAACAAGAAACCACCTGAGCTCTCTGAACTATGGCTGGGATACCACAGGGTGCCACAAATCCTGCAGAAGTGGCAAGGGCTCAGCCAAGCAGTAGCAGCTGCTTTGGATGCTAGCAACCCACATTTTGGCAACCTTTGATGGAAACAGCTTGAATATTGGGGGAGAACTGTAATGCTGCAAACGTCACCATTACACCAGGGCTTCTGCCATCGTCAGAGCAGTATTATTGCACCCAGTACATCTGCCACTACCAGCCCTGAGCTGAATGGAATGGGATAGGATAGGATAGGATAGGATAGGATAGGATAGGATAGGATAGGATAGGATAGGATAGGATAGGATAGAAGAGAATAGAATAGACCAGGTTGGAAAAGATCTTTGAGATCATCAAGTCCAACTTACCACCCAACACCATCTAATCAACTAAACCATGGCACCAAGTGCCCCATCCAGTCTCTTCCTAAACACCTCCAGTGATGGTGACTCCACCACCTCCCTGGGCAGCACATTCCAATGGCCAATCTCTCTTTCTATGAAGAACTTCTTCCTAACATCCAGCCTAAACCTCCCCTGGCACAGCTTGAGACTTGTTCTAGTGCTGGTTGCCTGGGAGAAGAGACCAACCTCCACCTGGCTACAACCTCCCTTCAGGTACTTGTACATGGCAATAAGGTCTCCCCTGATCCTTCTCTTCTCCAGGCTAAGCAACCCCAGCTCCCTCAGCCTCTCCTCACAGGGCTTGTGCTCAAGGCCTCTTCCCAGCTTTGTTGCCCTTCTCTGGACATGTTCAAGAGTCTCAATGTCCTTCCTAAATTGAGGGGCCCAGAACTGGACACAGGACTCAAGGTGTGGCCTAACCAGTGCAGAGGCACAATGACTTCCCTGCTCCTGCTGGCCACACTGTTCCTGATCCAGGCCAGGATGCCATTCCAAGAAGCCCCCCAACATTTGCAAAATATGAGTTTCTGTGGAGCCATTGGGGTTTTTTTACTGGCATGCATTAACTGTAATTGGTTATTGTTTTCCTGTCCAATTCTAATCAGTAGAGCAATATCCAACAATGGTGTGCTGGAGAATCGTATCACATTATACCAAGAGGAATATATTTATAATGACAAAAGAAAGAGGTCACTAAATGAAAGTGTTTTTCATACTGGAGGGGTTAATATGAGAGACCAGCAGGAGGCTGGTGAACATCATTTGGGGCCTGCAATAGAAGAACTGCAGGAAGAGCTCTCCCATCAGATCTCCTCTAGTGAGCAGTGAATATTATGAAAATATTAGATCAGGGCCACAGTGGTCATTTCAAGCAATTTTGTATTTTAAAATGGCTGAGAAAACAGCAGGTTGAGAGAGAGCAGGAGAACAAAACCAGGGGTCCAGTATTAGCAAGTTTTAGCCTGGAGAAGAGGAGGCTCAGGGGAGACCTTATTGCTCTCTACAACTACCTGAAGGGAGGTTGTAGCCAGGTGGGGGTTGGTCTCTTCTCCCAGGCAACCAGCACCAGAACAAGAGGACACAGTCTCATGCTGCACCAGGGGAGGTTCAGGCTGGTGGTGAAGAGAAAGTTCTTCCCAGAGAGAGTTGTTAGCCACTGGAATGTGCTGCCCGGGGAAGTGGTGGAGTCATCATCCCTGGAGGTATTCAAGGGGGGATTGGACGTGGCACCTGGTGCCATGGTTTAGTAGCCATGAGGTGTTGGCTGACAGGTTGGACTCGATGATCTTTGAGGTCTTTTCCAACCTTGTTGATTCTATGATTCTAAGTAAAATTGTGAACTGAAGTGATGATTATACCTTGAATTCCTCAATATTCAGTGCTAGTTTCTACAGCCCTAACTTCTGCAGCTCTGTAATTACATGGAAGCTGATATTCTTGTTTGAAAGGAAAAAATGCTTCCAGCCTTGAAATTTTAAAAACATTAACCAACCACTCCAAACTAAACACAACAACAACAGAAATAAATAAAAAACCCACATCAAACTAATAATTAAACCCCATCAACCTCTTAGGTTTTCCACCAGCTTATGATATATGGTGGTCTGTCTTGGGCTGATAGCTTCTCATCTGGAGAAAATGTAGGTTTCTTGACAGGGGGGTGGCTAAGAGGGAGTATCTGTCTTTAAAAGATAAGAGTAAAATATGGTGGCTGTGTGGTTAGTAGGAAGGAATAGCTGTAGCTTTCATGTGATGGGGTTTGGGTTGTTTTGGGGTTTTTTTGGCCTGTTTTCTGTTGGGGTTTTTTGTTGGTGTTGTTGTTTGGTTGTGTTTGTTTTGTTTTGCTGTATTTTGTGAGAGATGGAAGTAGGAGAAAGATTAAAAGTGGATCCTAGCTAAATCTTTAATGACAGTCTTTACACTTGTTCCTTACCTCTTTGTGTTTCTTGGACACCTCTACAGGACAGGACAGGACAGGACAGGACAGGACAGGACAGGACAGGACAGGACAGGACAGGACAGGACAATAGAATAGAATAGAATAGAATAGAATAGAATAGAATAGAATAGAATAGAATAGAATAGAATAGAATAGAATAGAATAGAATAGAATAGAATAGAAGAACAGAACAGAACAGAACAGGACAGGACAGGACAGGACAGGACAGGACAGGACAGGACAGGTTGGGCTCACAGGGCTTGTGCTCCAAACCCCTCACCACCTTTGATGCCCTTCTCTGGACACATTCCAGCAACTCAACATCTTTCCTAAACTGAGGGGCCCAGAATTGGACAACCTGGCTATGACCTATCTTCAGCTAGTTGTAGACAGCAATAAGGTCTCCCCTGAGCCTCCTCTTCTCCAGGCTAAGCAACCCCAGCTCCCTCAGCCTCTCCTCATAGGGCTGTGCTCCAAACCCCTCCCCAGCTTTTTGCCCTTCTCTGGACACCTTCCAGCAACTCAACATCTTTCCTAAACTGAGGGGCCCAGAACTGGACACAGGACTCAAGATGTGGCCTAACCAGTGCAGTGTACAGGGGCAGAATCACCTCCCTGCTCCTGCTGGCCACACTGTTCCTGATGCAGGCCAGGATGCCATTGGCCTTCTTGACCGCCTGGGCACACTGCTGCCTCATGTTCAGCCTACTATCAACCGGTACCTCCAGGTCCCTGTCTGCCTGGCACTCTCCAGCCACTCCAGCCCCAGCCTGTAGCACTGCATGGTTTCAAATGCCTGGGAAATGCATCACTGCCTGGAATAGGTACACACATGTGTATATGTGTGCATACATATGTGTGTTTTAAATACCTGCAAGCCTTTAGCCGCCCAAGGCACTGTAAGAAGCAACAGCCACAACATGCAAGAGCTACAAAATAAGAACGTAGCTACCACAAATCCATCTCTAATCTGCCTTTAATTACACAGGCGAGCGAGGCCTGAACGCTGAGCCAGCTCCGTGCTGCAGTGTGCTCCAGCAAGCACAGAGGAAGCAGCAGGACCTGATGACGCAGGACTGTACAGTACAGAGGGTGAAGTGAAGGCTATAATTAGGAAACCACTTTATTGTGAAGCCGGCAGTCAAATGAAAGCAGCTGATGGAACCAGCTGACTGCATCCATATTGACAATTGCCTGCTAGCTTCATTAGCATCTGTCATCTTTACCCCTCCCCCACCCCAGCACATCTCTGAATGTACAGAGTAAGATAATCTCTCTTTGCACCATGAAGACCAAAATCCTTAGTTAAATTGCTTCACTGAGGTCTGCTCAAATTAGTGAGTTATGTTGGCCACCGTGACAGGGGAGAATCCCACCTCTGGGCACATCCATGGCAAATGGCCAAGAAATGATGGTTGCATCCTGCTCTTGCTTCAAGCATGCTCCCTCATGCGTGAAGGGCATAAAGGAAGTACAGAAAATGCAACTAGACAGTAGTAGATCCAGACAAGTGGACTAGGCTCAACCCCAGCAGAAAGTTAAATGGCAATAAATGTGAGGCACTTGCACAGAACTGTTCTTCTCAGAGCTTAAAATACTCTTACATGGGGCAGTGATTTCACCACTCCTGGTTCTTGCGAGAAGGAGGGAAAGTCCAATTACTTGCTGTCCAGCCAGGAAGACTGGAGTGGAGAAAACCAACAAGATGCTCCTTCAAGGTCTGGCACAGAAACAGAAAACAAGTCTGCTAATCTTTAGTGCTTAATTCTAAAAAAATGTAGCTTACATGCCTAAAAAAGTCCTTTGAAGTGCCTCAGCCATCTCTCCTTTGTGTCTGGTACTCTGTACTTCTTTCCCCTCCTGGGGTATTTTGCACAATTTGGCTTGGAGAAGCTAATAACCTCTCTGGGTATGCTGACTGGACTAGCCCCTTGCTTTTCAGCTTAGCTCTTAATGCAAGCAGGCACACATGTAGGAAGAAGCTTGCCCTTTTGCTGCCCTTCATGTACCTAGTCTGAGCCTACAGGATTTCTGATCTCCAGGGCTCTCTGCCTAGCAGCTTGTAAAAGCATTCCAAGTTTACTACTCTTAACTAGCAAAGGAAATAAATCTTCCTTGCCATAAACACTAATGTCAGTGTCCTTAGAAATTCAAAGGAAGGCTGCAGAGAGAGAGAAACATTCCCCATGTGATGATTGAAGCACCAGTTCATGAAGGGTGATGTCAGCACATGCTTTCAGAGTGGCAGAGCACTTTGCATTTATCCTCTCCTTGTTTGTGCTCCATCTGGATGGCCTCCAGTGGAAAGAGGAGAAAAGGAGAAGCTAATGCCTTTCTAATACGCTTGTGAATTCCTTCACTTTCGTGCAGGGAGCAGGCTCTGAAGCATCCAACTTTTGCTTGCCCAGTTCAATGAGATAAAAGAAACTGAGGGCTGCTGGTGTGTGCAGCCAAACTAATTTATAACTAGATGTCATAGCAAATAGCATGTTGGGGCAGTTCCAAGGAGCTCAAAGGAGAGCAGAAGGCTAAATACTATCATCTTGGGATCTGGTAATTTGCAGAGGTGACCCTGTTTCCCATCAAGTGAATTCATTCCAGCCCACAACTGCTCTCATATAAAATCACAATAGCTCAAACCCCACAACTGCTGCATGAGTAAGATACAAGTTTCTGCTAAAAATGGTCTGATGGGAAGACACCCAGGTTCCCCAGTTCCATAGTACTGTTTGCAGGTTAGAGGATAAGCAGGGCCACTACTAGGCTTCCTGTTGTAGCAGATCTCCCTTTCCTGGGACAGAGCAGCACAAGGAGTGCCACACTCTTCCCCTTTCCACAACCCCTCATCCTCTTGCAGCAATAGCACTGCTAGTTAGGTCAAGCAAAACAATTTATTGAAGGTGTGAGCTATGAGCATCCCAGTGAAGATGCTGGCTCCTGGGAGGCAGCCTTGGGTGGAAAAAACACCTTTTCCCCCACCTCCTTTTTCCCCCCCCTTTTTCTTTAAGTTCTGGGTGTTAGAGTCAGTAGGACAAGCTTAACCCATCAGTATGGTCACACACATGCCACAACTGCTACAGTAACTATATTGCAGGGTTTATCACAGAAGATGGCTACTGATGATTTGGTACACATTGGTACTGTTGAGCAGTGTGGATGACAACTCTGTGTAGTGGTGGTTTTGGTCTGTAGTCACTCTCACTGTTACTTGGTACAAACAGCTCACGTTGATCAATACAGGAGTGAGCTCTGCAAGGACTTGATGATCTCTGAGATCTTTTCCAACCTTATTGATTCTATGATGGTGTGAGGCTGCCCCTCGAGCACCGAAGTAACTTTGAATGCAGTGGAACCATTCAAAAGAAACAGCTTATAGAATAGAATAGAATAGAATACAATACAATAGGGTAGAATAGAATAAACCAGGTTGGAAGAGACCTTCAGGATCATCGTGTCCAACCTATCATCCAACACCACCTAATCAACTAAACCATGGCACCAAGCACCCTATGAAGTCTCCTCCTGAACACCTCCAGTGATGGTGACTCCACCACCTCCCTGGGCAGCGCATTCCAATGGGCAATCACTCTCTCTGTATAGAACTTCTTCCTAACCTCCAACCCAAACTTCCCCTGGCACAGCTTGAGGCTGTGTCCTCTTGTTCTGGTGCTGGTTGCCTGGGAGAAGAGACCAAGCCCCTCCTGGCTACAACCTCCCTTCAGGGAGTTGTAGAGAGCAATAAGGTCACCCCTGAGCCTCCTCTTCTCCAGGCTAAGCAAGCTCCCTCAGCCTCTCCTCTTAGGGCTTGGGTTCCAAACCCCTCACCAACTTTGTTGCCCTTCTCTGGACACCTTCCAGCAACTCAACATCTTTCCTAAATGAGGGGCCCAGAACTGGACACAGTACTTGAGGTGCGGCCTAACCAGTGCAGTGTACAGGGGCAGAATGACCTCCCTGCTCCTGCTGGCCACACTGTTCCTGATGCAGGCCAGGATGCCATTGGCCCTCCTGGCTGCCTGGGCACACTGCAGGCTCATGTTCAGCCTACCATCGACCAGTACCCCCAGGTCCCTCTCTGCCTGGCCACTCTCCAGCCACTCTGACCCCAGCCTGTACCACTGCCTGGGGTTGCTGTGGCCAATGTGCAGAACCCGGCACTTGGATGTGTTCAGTCTCCTGCCCTTGGCCTCTGCCCATCTGTCCAGCCTGTCGAGGTCCCTCTGCAAAGCCTCTCTGCCCTCCAGCAGATCAACTCCTGCCCCCAGCTTGGTGTCTCCACAAATTCACCGATGATGGACTCTTCCCAGACATTGCCATGATTTTGAGCTACTTCCTATTTGAAAAATTGTCTAAAAAAATATTAAGGGTTCCAAATCAGTAACATTTTTCAACTCAGCCTTTTCAAATGTAAATCAAAAGGCAGACATCCCACCCTTCTGAATAGTCTGAAACTAAATAATCTTTGAAATAGCTAAACAGTCCTTCAAAATCCCATCCTGGGACAAAGAACTTCACCTTAGGTCTACTTTCCTCCCATCATTTCTCTTCCTCCAAGAAAAAAAATTAGTAAAAGCAAACAGACCAATGATGCAAGACAAAAATAATACAATTTGAGCAACAATCTCTTCTCCATAGGATTTCTTTTCCCAGTGTTCTAAAGGACATACTTGCACCATGTAAACAAATCTGAGATCAGATTCCCCCAAATCCTGACTTTTCCTAGTCTAAGCAGTGTGCAAGGATCCTTTCAGAGCTAGACAAGGAGAGAGTGCAACCTGCAGCTTTGCATCTCTCAGGCTGGAGGCGGGAACTGGCAAGCTAATTACTGGGTGTGGGTATTGCAAGTGGGAGCATGATGGGAGAGTAGTGAATTTCTCTCTCCATTCCCCACCCTGTGATAATCACAGCCTGGGCCTCTGCCAAAGCCCTGCTGAAGGCTCAGTGCCCCTGTGTGGATACAGACCACCAGGGTAGACTTGATCGTCAGTGACCCGCACACTGCAGAGCTTGCTGCTCCCCACCACTCTCTCCCCACTCACGCAGGCTGCCAGTGTTTTGCTGTATTTGCATTCAAGCTGAGGCAAAAAACAGGCATAAAGTTGGCACAGTTACCAGTCTAGCTATATTAGCAATGGAGTGATAAGTTGTGTAGTGGTTACACAACTGGGCTGTGTCTGTGGAGCCAGGACTTCTGGGTTTAATTTCCTGCTCAGTCACTGACTCATCACGTAGCTTGGGGCACATCACTTCGTTTCTCTGCACATAAATTTCATCATCTGTAGATGGGGATAACATGACTACCTCACAGGAATGGTAGGACACACAGATTAGGCTCATAAAGACTGGTAAAATGCTTCAGCAAAGGCACTGAGTATTTCGTTACTGAGTAAGTAACAGCCAGGGGAATGCCGTAATTGCCAGGCTTGTTTACTTACCTTGCAACAGAGATCTCTGGCTGCGGTACCAAAAGGATATCTGAGGTGGAGGAAAGGTTGAAGAGGTTGTTTGACTAGTGCAGCAGGAAAAGGTCAGTTCATGCCACAAAAAGTGACAAATGTTATGCCAAATGCTGAGAGGCATTTGTGTCATTTTCAGCCTAGATGCACAAAAAGCTTCTGCAGATGACAGTGACGGAACACAGATGTCTAATCCTGTTAAGTATGGTCAGCAAAGTCCCATGCAATGTCTTGAGAATACATGGTCAACTCTGCTTTTGGATTTAAAAAGCATTTAGGTACCTGAAGCTGTTTTTTCACCTTTCCTGAGGTGTTATCTTCTTGCCTGTGGTGAGCACCTCGCTTCCTGTCCTCCACCTGAGGCTGTCTGGAATTCATGATTTCGGTGTACCAGCACCTCCAGTCCCCAGAGAGTCTGGAAGGAATACTCAGGGATGTTATATGATTCATATAATCACTTGTTTTTGCTATGGGATGTTAAGGCTGTAACCCAGGCTGCAGAGACTGCAGAGACTGCAGAGAAGTGAGCTTTCTGAGGGTCCCAGCATCTGCACTGAAGTAATAAAAGAAGGCTACTGAGAAAGAGAAGCAGGCAGCAAGTCTTAGAAACTCTCTGAAGATGCACCCTTGATTTCTGCTGGCCAATCTACTCCAGCGTTGTCCTCCACACTTATTCCTAACTCCTGTGTTTTACTCTGAAGTGAAAGCTGATACAGAGGATGCCTGTCAGCAACCTGTCAGCAGGGAAGTCATTCTGCCCTGTACACTGCACTGGTTAGGCCACACCTTGAGTCCTGTGTCCAGTTCTGGGCCCCTCAGTTTAGGAAAGATCTTGAGTTGCTGGAAGGTGTCCAGAGAAGGGCAACAAAGCTGGGGAGGGGTTTGGAGCACAGCCCTATGAGGAGAGACTGAGGGAGCTGAGGTTGCTTAGCCTGGAAAAGAGTAGGCGCAGGGGAGACCTTATTGCTCTCTACAATTCCCTGAAGGGAGGTTGTAGCCAGGTGGGGGTTGGTCTCTTCTCCCAGGCACCCAGCAGCAGAAGAAGAGGACACAGTCTCAAGCTGCACCAGAGGAAGTTTAGGCTGGGTATTAGGAAGAAGTTCTTCCCAGAAAGAGTGATTGGCCGTTGGAATGTGCTGCCCAGGGAGGTGGTGGAGTTAAATATTACTGGAGGTATTTAAGAGGAGACTGGATGAGGCACTTGGTGCCATGGTTTAGTTGATTAGATGGTGTTGGGTGATAGGTTGGACTCGATGATCTCAAAGGTCTTTTCCAACCTGTTTAACTCTATTCTTTCTATTCTGTTCTGTCCTATTCTATTCTATTCCATTCTATTCTATTCTACCATGTATGTGAATGAGTAGATTTAGGAACCACAAAACACTTTATTCCCTGAAGTGTTTTAATTTTCTGTGCATCTGCATTCCTGAAGTAAAAATGTAGTATGCCTTTGTGACAGCTGAGGCTGTGCCTTTAACCTAGGAGCTACAGTTGGTGTAAAAAGGAAGACAAAAGATTGTTCTTAACAGCTGCTTAGATGTGAGATGTACCCTAGCAATATCCCACATTCTTGTCTCACTCCATCATTTTCTGCTGTCATGCATGCTGCTCCTGGACAGAGAGACCTCTTACCATCTAATGACCTTGAGATAAGCATACTGACCTCTTAATGACTCTTTACAATACAAAACAATACAAATACAATACAATACAATACAATACACCAGGTTGGAAGAGACCTTCAAGATCATCGCATCCAACCCATCAACCAATCCAACCCACCTAAACAACTAAACCATGGCACCAATCACCCCATCAAGTCTCCTCCTGAACACCTCCAATGAAGGTGACTCCACTACCTCCATGGGCAGACCATTCCAATGGGCAATCACTCTCTCTGTGTAGAACTTCTTCCTAATATCCAGCCTAAACCTCCCCTGGTGCAGCTTGAGACTGTGTTCTCTTGTTCTGGTGCTGGCTGCCTGGGAGAAGAGACCAACCTCTGCCTGTCTACAACCTCCCTTCAGGTAGTTGTAGAGAGCAATAAGGTCACCCCTGAGTCTCCTCTTCTCCAGGCTAAGCAACCCCAGCTCCCTCAGCCTCTCCTCACAGGCCTTGTGTTCCAAACCCATCACCAACTTTGTTATCCTTCTCTGGACACGCTCCAGCAAGTCAGCATCCTTCTGTCTCGGTCTGGAGAGGGAAAGAGACTCAGTTCTTTTGAACATTCCCGTGCTGTGAAATGAGAGGCACAAACGAGGCCAAAATATCAACAGCCAGGCTATTTATTACATAAGTAAAGTGGATGGATCAGAAGGGGAGAGAGAGAAAATAGAGAGAGAGAGAAGGGGAAAGAAATTATATTACCACAGCCCTCACCCCCCAAGACGGCTTTAGTCTGTGGAGGAAAGGTGCTGCAGGAGATGTTGGGTCTGTAGAGAAACGGTGCTGAGGCTTTGGCTGTAGAAGAGATGTGGTCCTCTGGGCAGCCTCTTCAGCTCCATGAGTTGCAGCAGGCGGAACCAACAGTCAGAGGTGGAGAGAGGGTGTTCAGAGTCCAAGATCCATTGTGTTGCCCCATGATGTTTCCAGCGTGTGGTGCTGTCTTCTTTCTTCTGCATTTTTCTTCTTCTAAGCCAGTAGTTGCTCCAGTCTTTTATACAGTTTTTTAGTCCTTAGGCAAGTGTCCAGGTGTTGCTCCCCAGGATATCGTTCTGGGAAATCATCCTTAGGTAAGTGTCCACGTGTCGTTCCCCAGGAAATCTTTCTGTGTATTCCTGTGTGTTTGGGCAGGGGTCTGGATGGAGGGGGGGAGGCCTCCGCCTCCTCCTTCTCCATCTACCTGCCCACACACTCATTACACATCAGGCAACAGGTGGTGAATCCATTGTCTCATCATCCTCCCTTCCTGGGGTATCTGATGGCTGGAAATGATCTTGTCCTGAAGGCTGCTGGCTGGGCCCTTGGGCCATGGTTGTAGGCCAGCTGCAGTCCCGTGAGCAAGGTTATCTTTGCACCTTCCAAGAGTCCTTCCAGTGGCTCTGCCCAACACACATCAGCTACTGTCTGGGCAAGCAGGAAGTGATTTTATCTTTGTTGAGTCACACCAGGAGAGACAAGCTTTAGTCTCTCACACCTTCCTAAACTGAGGGGCCCAGAACTGGACACAGGACTCGAGATGTGGCCTAACCAGTGCAGTGTACAGGGGCAGAATGACCTCCCTGCTCCTGCTGGCCACACTGTTCCTGATGCAGGCCAGGATGCCATTGGCCCTCTTGGCCACCTTGGCACACTGCAGGCTCATGTTCAGCCTACTGTTGACCAGTACCCCCCAGGTCCCTCTCTGCCTGGCTGCTCTCCAGCCATTCTGACTCCAGCCTGTAGCACTGCCTGGGGTTGCTGTGGCCAATGTGCAGAACCCGGCACTTGGATGTGTTCAGTCTCCTGCCCTTGGCCTCTGCCCATCTGTCCAGCCTGTTGAGGTCCCTCTGCAAAGCCTCTCTGCCCTCCAGCAGATCAACTCCTGCCCCCAGCTTGGTGTCGTCCGCAAATTTACTGCTGATGGACTCAATGCCCTCATCCAGATCATCAATAAAGATGTTAAAGAGCATGGGGCCCAGCACTGATCCCTGGGGCACACCACTAGTGCCTGGCTGCCAGCTGGCTGTGGCACCATTCACCACCACTCTCTGGGCTCAGCCTCCAGCCAGTCCCTAACCCAGCTCAGAGTGCTGCTGTCCAAGCCAGGGGCTGACAGCTTGGCCAGGAGTTTTGCTGTGGTGGACGGTGTCAAAGGCCTTGCTGAGGTCCTGGTAGACCACATCCACAGCCTCCCCACATCCACCAGGCAGTCACCTGGGCATAGAAGGAGATCAGGTTGGTGAGGCAGGACCTGCCCTTCCTAAATCAAATCTAACTTGAAACTGCAGCTGTTCTTTATCTCACCTTGCTATTGGGGAATACCAGGTCACAATCATGGACTTGTGTCCAACATTTAGTATACAGTTTTAAAGAAAAGAGGGCAGATGAGCAGCTAAGGTACCAAGATGAATGGACAAATTTCCTCATTTCATGCAAGCAACTGACATCCTGAAAAATATTAATGAAGTGGAGAATTGTGTCCTAGGATAAAAAAGCTTTAATATTTTGAACTTCATCCTCCACTTGACTGATCTGCAGAAGTTAATGCTGTCTTACATTTCTGAGCAAGATTATTTGTCCCAAAAGTCCCTGGCTGACCAAGAAGCTTCATTTATATCCAACAGGTGGGGTTTTTTCTTCATTGTGCTGCTCCCTGCATCACAACAGAGAGCAGCCTCTCCAGAGAAAGGTGTTTGTTCCATTCGCTCTACAGAACTGTCTCTTTAGTGTTGTTTTCTGTGTTATGTGTGTGCCTCAGGGCTCTTCTTCCTGACACAAACCAGATGAACAAAGAACCCACCAGGACTCCAGCTCCTGCAGCCACAATGACAGCCCAATAAGGGACTGAAGGTTCTGTTTTCTCCAAGTTGGGATCTGAATTTCTGAATCCACTGTTTCTCAGTGTGTAAAGAAATGGTTTCTCCTACAAAGGGAGAGCAAAGGTTTTAGGACAAGGAACCACACAGAAGGCAACATTCAGGCAATATCCCATTGTCACTCCCCAGAGAAAAGCTGTCAATCTTTAGATAGACTATCAACTGTTTCTGCCTTCTGTCTATCTTAGCTCAAACTCTTTCCTGCCCCATTGCCTGAAAGTTCCTAAAACAAGCAAAACAACAACAACAAAAAAACAAACCCAAAACTAGGCATCTCAGAGCCTGATGGCATCATCTTCACAGTCTCACAGCATCACCAAGGTTGGAAGAGACCTCAAAGATCATCAAGTCCAACCTGTCACCACAGACCTCATGACTAGACCATGGCACCAAGTGCCACATCCAATCCCCTCTTGAACACCTCCAGGGACGGTGACTCCACCACCTCCCTGGGCAGCCCATTCCAATGACAAATGACTCTCTCCCTGAAGAACTTTCTCCTCACCTCCAGCCTAAACTTCCCCTGGCACAGCTTGAGACTGTGTCCTCTTGTTCTGGTGCTGGCTGCCTGGGAGAAGAGACCAACCTCTTCCTGGCTACAACCACCCTTCAGGTAGTTGTAGAGAGCAATGAGGTCACCCCTGAGCCTCCTCTTCTCCATGCTAAGCAACCCAAGCTCCCTCAGCCTCTCCTCACAGGGCTGTGCTCAAGGCCTCTCCCCAGCCTCGTTGCCCTTCTCTGGACACGTACAAGTGTTTCGATGTCCTTCCTAAACTGAGGGGCCCAGAACTGGACACAGGACTCAAGGTGTGGCCTAACCAATGCAGAGTACAGGGGCACCATGACTTCCCTACTCCTGCTGGCCACACTGTTCCTGATACAGGCCAGGATGCCATTGGCCTTCTTGGCTGCCTGGGCACACTGCTGCCTCATGTTTAGTTGGCTGTCAACCAGCACCCCCAGGTCCCTCTCTGTTTGGCAGCTCTCCAGCCACTCTGACCCCAGCCTGTAGCTCTGCATGGGGTTGTTATGGCCAAAGTGCAGCACCCGGCACTTGGACTTGTTGAATGCCATCCTGTTGGACTCTGCCCATCTGTCCAGCCTGGCAAGGTCCCTCTGCAGAGCCCTTCTGCCCTCTAACTAACATCTGCTCCCAACTTGGTGTCATCTGCAAATTTGGTGATGACTGTCTCAATCCCCTCATCCAGATCATCAATGAAGATATTAAAGAGGATGGGGCCCAGCACTTCAAATCTTCAAATTTGTTTGTTACAGAGAATCAAATGGAAATACACAGACACATTAAAATTGGCTTAGATGAGATGTTTTCTACTGCAGTGAGGAGAATGTTGGGTTTTTTTCATTACAATTTAAGTAGATTTTCCTGTGTGACAAAACCTAGAGTATATTTAGCTATTTAAAGCCTTCACAAAGGTAGTCCTTTAAAGAATTTTACCCAATAAGAAGAAAGGAGAAAAATCAAAGTAGTGGATGAAGAGTGTGGATATCTTGGCCCTTACTTACTGGGTTTGGACACTTGAGTTTTGATCTGTCGTGGGTGAAGTTGTTGTAAGTCTGTTTTCCTCCGACCGGCTCCAGCTGAAGAAGGCAAAAGCACGGTGAACATAACAAGAGGGCTTTTTTTTCCCCCCTCAGAATCTCCTGACTTAGATAATTACACCTTTTTGTTCATTCTCTAGGTGACTGCAGTAACAAAGAAACGTGGTTGAAGATGCATCACAGGAAAGTTTTCAAATGTTTTAACACTCCTGAACTGAAGACACTGAGACTCTGATGCACTGTCTGCAGAAAAACTGTCAGGAAACAAGGCTCAGGGGAAGCCTTTCCTTCTTTTGCACTGAGTGGAGGCAAAAATAGCTCTGAATACCACATACTTTGAATATGCTGCTAAAACAAAGTGGTTTACTATATATCCAGTTCTCCCATGTACACATCCCAAGCGAGAGTATAAACCACAAAGAGAAAGAGCTCACGTGACAGATGTTAGTCATGTTACTTAGCAGGGTACTGAAAGAAAGGTGCTTAGGTGTCACAGTGATGGAACTGACTTCAGAAATTATGCAGAGTTAGAATAGAATAAACCAGGTTGGAAGAGATCATCAAGTCCAACCTATCATCCAACACCATCTAATCAACTAAACCATGCAACCAAGAACCCCATCAAGTCTCCTCCTGAACACCTCCAGTGATGGTGACTCCACCACCTCCCCGGGCAGCCCATTCCAATGGGCAATCACTCTCTCTGTGTAGAACTTTCTCCTAACCTCCAGCCTAAACCTCCCCTGGTGCAGCTTGAGACTGTGTCCTCTTGTTCTGGCGCTGGTTGCCTGGGAGAAGAGACCAACCCCTGCCTGTCTACAACCTCCCTTAAAGTAGTTGTAGTTACAGAGACAGGATGAGACAGTGCCAACCTTTGCAGTCTTCACTCAGACAAGAAATTCCCTGGGAGGTTTAGCTGAGGCCAAGTTCACAAGGTTGCAAGAAGTGAGTTAAATGCAGCTTTTTACACTATCAGTTCTCAGCTATGTTGTGGCAGCTGACCATAAGCTCACCCCGAGTCCATTTCAAGCTCAATATACATGCAGGCTAACGACACAGCATTTGTGGTTGGCTAGAAAGCACATCCCCTCAGTTACCGTAGGTAGGCTAACAAGCAGAGGCTTGCTCAGTTATGTCACCTGAAGTGTTTACAGCTGTGTAAGGACATGCCTGAAACAATGACTTCAGGACTAGCCCACAGAGAATCACAGAACTGTCATCCAATGCTTCTGGTAATACAGTGCAGAGGAGAGCAGGTGTTTCTGCTCTTGTCTGTATATGCATTTACTGTCCTTAAGTGATTAAACTGTCAGCTGCATTGGGGAGAAATGATGCCACATCAAGCCCAACACAACACAGAGAAAACAAATCCTGTTCCTAAGATTCCCATATGGAAAAACTGGGTTAATAGAATAGAATAGAATAGAATAGAATAGAATAGAATAGAATAGAATAGAATAGAATAGACAGGTTGGAAGATACTTTCGAGATCATTGCGTCCAACTAATCCAACACCATCTAATCAACTAAACCAGGGCACCATGTACCCCATCAAGTCTCCTCCTGAACACCTCCAATGATGGTGACTCCACCACCTCCCTGAGCAGCACATTCCAATGGCCAATCACTCTCTCTGTGAAGAACTTCTTCCTAACATCCAGCCTAAACCTCCCCTGGTGCAGCTTGAGACTGTGTCCTCTTGTTCTGGTGCTGGCTGACTGGGAGAAGAGACCAACCTCTGTCTGGCTACAACCTCCCTTCAGGTAGTTGGAGAGAGCAATAAGGACTCCCCTGAGCCTTCTCTTCTCCAGGCTAAGCAACCCCAGCTCCCTCAGCCTCTCCTCATAGGGCTTGTGTTCTAAACCCCTCCCCAACTTCATTGCCCTTCTCTGGACACCTTCCAGCAACTCAACATCCTTCTTAAACTGAGGGGCCCAGAGCTGGACACAGGACTCAAGGTGTGGCCTAACCAGTGCAGTGTACAGGGGCAGAATGACCTCCCTGCTCCTGCTGGCCACACTGTTCCTGATGCAGGCCAGGATGCCATTGGCCTTCTTGGCTGCCTGGGCACACTGCAGGCTCATGTTCAGCCTACCATCAACCAGCACCCCCAGGTCCCTCTCTGCCTGCCTACTCTTCAGCCACTCTGACCCCAGTCTGTACCACTGCCTGGGGTTGCTGTGGCCAATGTGCAGCACCTGGCACTTGGATGTGTTCAGTCTCATGCCCGTGGACTCTGCCCATCTGTCCAGCCTGTCGAGGTCCCTCTGCAAAGCCTCTCTGACCCTCCAGAAGAACAACTCCTGCCCCCAGCTTGGTGTCACCCACAAATTTACTGCTGATGGACTCAATGCCCTCATCCAGATCATCAATAAAGATGTTAAAGAGCTCTGTTAAAAACAAAACAAAATTAAAAGAAATTAAATAAAACCAAAACAAAGCAAATCAAAACAAAACAAATAAAACCAAAACAAATCCAAATAAAACAAATAAATCCAAACCAAATCCAAACAAATCAAACCAAACCAACACAACACAATGAAGCAGAGACTGAAAAATTAAAAGAGAAAGATGAACCATGGCAAAATGTGATTAGGGAAGGGAAGAAAGCTAACAAGTGGAAAGATGATGAGAAACAAACCAGAATGCCAAGTTTTCCTGACAGTTTTGGGGTGCTGCTGGACTCATAGGAGTCCTGATCACCGTGCCTGCCTGCCAGCTAATGTTGTAAAGACCAAATTTGGTAGTTTGATTGCATCTTAAAAGGAATAGCTCAAATTCTGATGTGGTTATTTGCATGATGTGTGGCTGCACACATCTTATTTGTAGATAACTGTAACACTCCCTGTGCCAGGCCTCTCGGTAAGGAGCCTGGCACACAGCCCAGACAAGGGATGCTAAGGTGCAGAAATCTGTAGCCAACTGTCCTTGCTTCATCTCTTTGTGATCTGCTCCTCAGAGGCATTAGCTTCTGGTCTTCGAAGCTGACAGTATCTGCATGTCCATGAGCATGCAGGGCAACTTCTGGAAGAAACACACAGCTTCTCCAGAGTATGTGGCGAACATGGAGGCAGGACACAAGCTAAACACGCTATCTGTGTGCTCTTCTGCTGGACCAGGGTACTGATGAAGTGAATTTGGGACTAGTGGGGCACCCTTAAAACCACAGAATCCTCTGATTTCAGAGAACAGGAGCATGCTTTTCTTTGCAGGTAGGTTAAAAAAAAAAGGGCAAAGAACACCATGGTGAGGGAAAGGCCCCTTAAGCCATTCACATCCCTGCATACCCGTGCAGTGGCCAGGCACAGTCTGGCCCTTGACGTGTACTGAGAAGAATCCATGTCATTTGGCTGCAAGCCTACAGCCTGCTGAGCTTTTCAGGGAATGGGAAAACAATACAGCCTTACAGTAAGCTTGCACGGCCTCGCCATACATGGACTGAAAGTAAAAACCAGAGTTGTGTTATAAGAAATAGATTTAAATAGTAAACAGTAAAATCTTCAGCTGGCATAGGCCAGCAGCTCTCTGTGGAAGGGAACACTTGGGCATTGCAGCAGTAAGAACATGATCTCTGCCACCTGAGTAGAAAGCTTTGTGTCAATACCCTTCTCGAGTAGGAAATGAGTGACAGTCTGGACAGAATAAGACTCTGGTGGTACAGAAAAAGGACTGATGATGATTCAGGAATGAGTAATGGCCAATAGGAACACCACATGGCAGCAGAACACAAATTTAAGTCTACCATATGTCCAGGTATTGTCTCCTTTTCTTCTTGGAACCTCAGCCATGCTCAGTTTGAATGTTTTCTACATTTGCCTGGGGTTTCTGGGCCACCACCAGCCCTGTTTGAGCTACCACACAGTGAACCCTACCAGACTGCTCTCATCTGGAGTCCCAGACAGCAAAGCCTGTTGGAAAGCAGGCAGGTTTGGCATGCATGCACGAACCGGTTACCCAGAGCATGTGCATGCATTGTACACCTTCTGCTTTCTGTAACACTTGACCTGCAGCTCATATGCTCTACCGAGCAACTGCACAGATTTCTGCCTTGCATCTCCCAGGGCTTTTGCTCCAGTTCATTCTGGAGAACCATGAGGTTCTTACTTTGTCCAAAACTTTATTTATGCTGAAAAGAAATTGCCCTCCATTTAAGCCTGTTCGTTCTACTGACCAGGACACAGCACTGCTGCTGTCACAGTGTGTGTGGGCACCGGGGTCTATGAGATGAGAGAGGGAAACGTTGCCGTGGCATGAAAATGCCATAGACTTCCTTGCACCATGGGGAACACAACGGTTCTGAAAGCAACTGTGGCTTTGCAGTTATCAAGTCCAGCATGTGTCTCTTTTCATAGAATCACAGAACCAACAAGGTTGGAAGAGACCTCAAAGATCATCAAGTCCAACCTGTCACACAACACCTCATGACTACTAGACCATGGCACCAAGTGCCACGTCCAAACCCCTCTTGAACATCTCCAGGGATGGTGAATCCACCATCTCCCTGGGCAGCACATTCCAATGGCTAACAACTCTCTCTGGGAAGAACTTTCTCCTCATCTCCAGCCTAAACCTCCCCTGGCACAGCTTGAGACTGTGTCCTCTTGATGTGGTGCTGGTTGCCTGGGAGAAGAGATGAACCTCCACCTGTCTACAACCTCCCTTCACATAGTTGTAGAAAGCAATGAAGTCTCCCCTGAGCCTCCTCTTCTCCAGGCTAAACAACCCCAGCACCCTCAACTTCTCCTAATAGGGCTGTGCTTGAGGCCTCTCACCAGCGGTTTAGGCTGGAGGTTAGGAGGAAGTTCTACACAGAGAGAGAGATTGGCCATTGGAATGGGCTGCCCGGGGAGGTGGTGGAGTCACCATCATTGGAGGTGCTCAGGAGGAGACTTGATGGGGTGCTTGGTGCCATAGTTTAGTTGACTAGATGTTGTTGGTTGCTGGGTTGGATGCAATGATCTTGAAGGTCTCTTCCAACCTGGTCTGGTCTGGTCTATTCTATTCTATTCTATTCTATTCTATTCTATTCTATTCTATTCTATTGACATTTTCAGGAAACCTACATGACTGAATGTTTAACTGTGCTGGCTTTTTTCCTTCTTTATTGACCAAGTTATTGACCAAATGAGAAGGGACATTTTCGTTGTATTAGAACTTTCATTTTGAATGAGCAGAAGTCTTGCACTGTTTTATGCAACATGATCACATCAGATTGTGTCCCTAAGCAATGCAGACTAGAAGGGCCTCAAGAGTTGAGCAGCTTCCCCCCTCTTGTCAGGATATTAGTTTTATATATTGTTTGTTGTTTTGTTTTAGACATCTTGCTCAGGATCTTTCCTAGAGGGTGATAGCATAAACACAGAGAAGTCAAAGTCATAACCACTTACCATATTATTCCAGAGAGCCATGGCCATCTCAGCATATCCTCTTAGACTGAAATGAAAGCAGTCTGCAGCAAAGAAACTCAGGTCTGGCTTGCCATTCTGTATAAAAGCAAAAGTGTATTTCTCAGCACAATTTAAACTTTGAGGTCTGTAATGTTTTACCTTATAATGCACTGCCTTTGGCATCCCCACCTCACAATTCTGAAACCTTTCTAAAGGCTACACATATGCTTATATTTTGAGGGTGGAAATAAACTCAGATACTCCTAACTGAATACAGAGTACAGAATTAACCAGTTTGGAAAAGACCTCAGAGATCATTGGGTCCAACCTATCACCCAACACCATCTATTCAACTAAACCATGGCACCAAGTGCCCCATCCAGTCTCTTCCTAAACACCTCCAGAGATGGTGACTCCACCACCACCCTGGGCAGCACATTCCAATGGCAAATCTCTCTTTCTGTGAAGAACTTCTTCCTAACCTCCAGCCTAAACCTTCCCTGGTGCAGCTTGAGATTGTGTCCTCTTGTTCTGGTGCTGGTTACCTGGGAGAAGAGACCAACCTCTGCCTGTCTACAACCTCCCTTCAGGTAATTGTAGAGAGCTATAAGGACTCCCCTGAGCCTCCTCTTCTCCAGGCTAAGCAACCCCATCTCCCTCAGTCTCTCCTCATTGGGCTTGTGCTCCAAACCCCTCACCAATTTTGTTGCCCTTCTCTGGACATGTTCCAGCAAGTCACCATCCTTCTTAAACTGAGGGGCCCAGAACTGGACACAGGACTCGAGGTGTGGCCTAACCAGTGCTGAGTACAGGGGCACGATGACCTTCCAGCAACTCAACATATTTCCTAAACTGAGGGGCCCAAACTGTGGAGTGAACAGTGCATCCTGGGACCCTTTGTGTAATGCAACCTGCTCAACCTCACACAGCAATTCTAATAACAAACATAAATTTGTTATTAAACCAACAATCACATCTCTTATGTGGACTCTACCACTGATCCTCACTCCTTCTTGCAAAGAACTGATAGAAAATGGTTTGCTTCTTCTGGCTTATAAATCTTCCACAGCTCAGAGTCACAACATTTCAGGGGTTGAAATTTTGCTGCTTTTTCAGGCAGGGCTACTAATTGTGGGCTTATATAGTTGTCACAAGTGTCTTTCATAGGGAAAAAATTTCCTCCTCAGTATGGCAACCATTTCTTGGGCTTGAACGCTGACAGAACGGAATGGGGGCGCCATGGCAAAATAATCAGTATTGTGCACAACTGCATGGCTTTGATTAGCATTCACCCTGATTAAATGTGCAGTCTATTCCTATTCTATTCTATTCTATTCTATTCTATTCTATTCTATTCTATTCTATTCTATTCTACTCTACTCTATTCTATACACTGTGCTAAGCTGGCTAGAAATCTGCTTCCTGTTTTTCAAGCTGTGATCATAGCATCATAGTATCAGCCAGGGTTGGAAGGGACCGCAAGGATCATCTAGTTCCAAGCCCCCTGCCATAGTGATGCATGCCTGATGAACCAGGCATGCAAGCGTTGGTCTACATGTGAAGGAAACTTAAACACACTCCAGCATCTCAATCAGAAGAAAATTGGGGTGAATACCAACAAAGCCCACAAACAGGGGAAGCAAGAGGGGAAAGTACAAGCAGTTTAGATGAAACCAGAAGGTGCTGAGGTGTAATGTGTGCACACTACAAATGATTCCTAAAGCCATTCTGATTCACAGACAGCACAGTCTTTCCTGTCTTCTCCTCTGTCAACTTGCAACAAGCTGTGCTGCTAGACTGTGCAAGGAGAAGAAAATACAGTCCTCCTGACATGGGTCTTACTGCCTTAAAGAGTTCAGGGTACCCTGGTCTTTGTGTAACGGGAAAGGAAAGAGGACTTACGCTATCCAGAGGCAATAAAGTGTTGCGGAAGAACGGCTGCATGACAACTGCGAAGTCCTCCCGCTCCTCATACTGACCACTGTTGATAAGCTGCAAAGCTTCAACCTGTACGGAGTTGCATGGTTGGAAACAGGAAAGTTACTTGCAAGGTTCATCTTAGAGGGTTTGTCACCTATCAAAACCATGCATATTAAACTTCTTTCAAGGTAGGCAGCCATAAGTCACCAGCATAAATCCAGCTGAGCAGTTGTGACAGTTTCAGGCTATGCCTTTAAAATGTAGCTGTAGTTTTTTGAGCAGGAGAGTGAAGAAGAACAAACAAATCCACAGTTGGGTGTCAAAAGGAAAACAAGAGATTATTCTAAATGAGTTTCATTGGTCAGATGTGAGATGTACCCCCAGCAATATCTCACATTCCACTTCATTCATTTCTTCCCTTTTTAATACAATAATACAATACAATACACCAGGTTGAAAGAGACCTTCAAGATCATCGTGTCCAACCTATCAACCAATCCAACCCACCTAAACAACTAAACCATGGCACCAAGCACCCCATCAAGTCTCCTCCTGAACACCTCCAATGAAGGTGACCCCACCACCTCCACGGGTAGCCCATTCCAATGGGCAATCACTCTCTCTGTCTCTCTGTATAGAACTTCTTCTTTCTTCTGCCTGCTGGCTGCTTCGCTGGAGGATTTTTGATCTTGAAGGTCTCTTCCAACCTGTTGTATTGTATTGTATTGTATTATTGTATTAGAAGTGATTTATTTACCCAGCCACAAATGTGGTGGAGTCACCATCATTGGAGGTGTTCAGAAGGAGACTTGATAGGGTGCTTGGTTGCATGGTTTAGTTTATTAGGTGGTGTTGGATGATAGGTTGGACACGATGATCTTGAAGGTCTCTTCCAACCTGTTTTTTTCTATTCTATTCTATTCTATTTGTCTAACAACCTTGCGATCACAATGAGATTGAAGTTTACAGAGATTTTTTTTAAAAGGAATAAGATCAACACCTTTAAATGAGACAAATGAGCTCAGAAGGCCAACCTGAGACTGAAGTGCACTTTATTTCTCAGAAAGGTATGCTTGAAGTAAAATAAACCTTAACAAATCACCTTCCACTTTCGAAAATTATGGCAATAGACATTCATAGAGATAACAGAAACATACCCTTGTGACTGGCCAGTGTATGGATATAAATGCTAATGTTCTTAATAATATCTCAAAACATTCCTAACCTCACTTTCATAGTTAAGGAAATTGGCCCCCTGCATAGGTTTATACAAGCATCTTCCAACATGCATTTTTGGGGGGCATCATTGCATTCATCAAACAACATCCACTGCCCAGAGCCAGAGTAGAGTAGAGTAGAGTAGAATTAGAATAGAATAGAAATGAAATTGTTAAGGAGCCATAGAAAGAGGAGTATGTCAGACAGACAGCAGTTTTTTGATAACTTACCTTGTTGCAGACCACAGATTAAGTCAAAGAACATGGTAGCTTGAGAGTAAACTTTGAGCCTCATAGAATGGAATGGAATGGAATGGAATGGAATGGAATGGAATGGAATGGAATGGAATGGAATGGAATGGAATAGAATAGAATAGAATAGAATAGAACAGAACAGAACAGAACAGAACAGAACAGAATTAACCAGGTTGGAAAAGACCTTTGAGATCATGGAGTCCAACCTCTCACCCAACACTATCTAATCAACTAAACCATGGCAGCAAGTGCCTTACCCAGTCTCTTCCTAAACACCTCCAGTGATGGTGACTAGAGAACTGGACAGCATAATGTGAACTTATACAGTGATTCCTGTATTCAAAGGATGGAATGATGGAAAAACCTTCTGCTCCAATTGCTGTTCATAGCCTTCATTAAATTTGAGTGAATCTTATGCCTGAGGCTATGAGAAGTTACCCTCAGCAAGCTGACCCATGGTAAGCTCTCAGTGTGCACTTTCTCAGGCCACAGCAAAAGGAAGGAGCATCAGCTTGGTTTAGTTCATTTTCTCTGCTAAGACTAACCACGAAACAGCTGATGCAAGGTAATTTGCCGCCCTTGCAGTGACATGACATGTTAATTCCTGTGAGCTATTCATTGGATTCATAATGGACAAAGACATATCAACAGAACAGCTGTCATCAGTAACTCCTTTTCAGCTGTCAAAACAGCAACTGGAAACAGAACCCGCCTCAGTCTGCCTCCAGGTCACAACTAAGGTCAAATCATAAAGCCGCATGGGAAGGCTTGCACTGCTGCCCACTGGTTAGCTGGCTGCAGTTTTAGTTACACTGGAGCCACACTGTTTCCCACTCATATGTTTCTGTCCTGCTGAGGATATCCATGAGACCAAGGGCAGCGAAGAAAGCAGTATAAAAAGACTCAGGTGACAATAGCCAGTTACAGAATCAACGTATTTATTACCTGAAAATCTCTGTTAACTCTCATCATTTCTTGTAGATTGGGAGAGTTTTCCTCAGGGTTTAAGACACATGGGCAAAGATTCCTTCAATGAAAGAAATGTCAGAATTAAAAGCCAACCTGGAGTAGCCTATACAATTCCTCAGCAACATGTGTGTGCTTCAAGAAGCTCAGGATAGGTACCCAAAGCTCACCCCCCCAAAGACAGCCAGCGCATTGCCTTAGTAACAGATACTTCAATAAATTCTTACTGACTTCGTTTTTAGCTGCTTTAGTTTTCCAGGTGAATGCCTGCCACACATGGTAATAACTGCAAGATCCAAACCCAGGTAAAACACAAAAGTGTTCAGTATGCCACACTGCAGCAGGAAGTCACAGGTTAGAATAAAAACCTCCAAACACCTATACCTAGGCTTACAGAAGACTTTCAGAAGCCCAGGGGCTCAAAGTTAGAAGGGACAAGCTGTTTATGTATTCTGACTCCTTAGACCACTGCAGTTTATTCTGTTACCCCCCACGTCAAGCGGTAATAAATTGTGCTGAGATTCACAACTAATACTAAAATGCATCCTCTAGGAAGTGTGCTTGACATGAATATGAAGACATCAAGCAAGATGGTCAATTCCTTATTTTCCCTTCTGGTGCATTCCAGTACTGAATTGCTTCTATTGCTAAAAAATTGTGCCTAGTTTCATTTGAATTTATTAGCTTCCAACTATTGGTTTGTTACACCTATCTCTGCTAGACTAAAGAGCCTGCTTATGTCCATCCTGACTCCTGTAAAGGTACTGATGCTTTCTACAACGAGTCCCTCAACTCTTGAGCTAGGATTCTCATCTCCATTAGGTGCAAAAAGCAGTTCCTGATTGTGCATTCTGCTTTATGCATCCCATCCTGCCTCACAGGTAATGCAGCACTGAATACATGGAAAAGTGTCAGGATTGTCAACCCGTGCTGCAGAGCACTCAATGGCTGGGGGGGGGGAAAATGGCCTTGAAGTTCAGTAGTACATTAATTATATGGTGACTTGTTCTGTGACATGCTGCATCAGAACTGAGAAGAAACATGATGACTCTGCTATCTACAAGTGCATGCCTTCTAGGTGAAGTATTGGAAGAAGCAATAGAAAGTTAATGGGGAACTAGGGCATCGGTTAAAGGCTGCAACAAAAGTAGCTTGGAAAGGAGGATGAGGATGTCCTTCTGTAGAAGCAATTTAGGTTGATCCAAAACCCCCAGGACTTTAAAAGCAAAGACCTTTTGTTTTTTTTTCTCTCACTTACTTTACTTTCAAAGCACACTCTGAAGAGCTTGCTGCCATCTGACGCAGTCCAGAGATGTCTAGTATGGCCACCATGTTGACAAAGACTCTTGGGAGCTGCAAGGATTATAACAACCAGACATACCAAACCACAGAACATGATAGAGCTACAAAGTGAGAGAAAGATGTGATCCATAGGTCAGGGAGTCTAGTGCAAACCTCACCAACTACAACCAATGGCATGTGCAAGGATGATGGATAAAGGGAGGAGGAGGGAGACATACAGTGGCTATCAGCCAAAAACTTCCTGGCAGCTAGTATGAGCACTGCTTCATTCCCTGGGCCATTTTCCATTTTCTCTAGGGCAAATGAAACTCTGTATAGTTGGCTTAGCCATCAAAACTGGCACCAAGGTTGTGCTATGTTTAGTCCACAGCAAAAAAACTCCTGTGAAACACAGAGTTGTCCTGAAACTGCAGCCCACTTTCTCAGGGTAGAATAGAATAGAATAGAATTAACCAGGTTGGAGGAGACCTCAGAGATCAATGATTCCAACCTATAACCCAACCTACCATCTAAACAACTCAACCATGGCACCAAGCACCCCATCCAGTCTCTTTTCTAAACACCTCCAGTGACAGTGACTCCACTACCTCCCTGGGCAGCACATTCCAATGGCCAATCTCTCTTTCTGGGAAGAATTTCTTCCTAACATCCAGTCTGAACCTCCCCTGGTGCAGCTTGAGACTGTGTCCTCTTGTTCTGCTGCTGGTTCCCTGGGAGAAGAGACCAACGTCTGCCTGTCTACAACCTCCCTTCAGGCAGTTGTAGAGAGCAATGAGGTCACCCCTGAGCCTCCTCTTCTCCAGGCTAAGCAACCCCAGCTCCCTCAGCCTCTCCTCACAGGGCTGTGCTCCAAACCCCCTCCCCAGCTCTGTTGCCCTTCTCTGGACACCTTCCAGCAACTCAACATCTTTCCTAAACTGAGGGGCCCAGAACTGGACACAGGACTCAAGGTGTGGCCTAACCAGTGCTGAGCACAGGGCACAATGACTTCCCTGCTCCTGCTGGCCACACTGTTCCTGATGCAGGCCAGGCTGCCATTGGCCTTCTTGGCTGCCTGGGCACACTGCTGCCTCATGTTCAGCCTACTATCAATCAGTACCCCCAGGTCCCTTTCTGCCTGGCTGCTCTCCAACCACTCCAGCCCCAGCCTGTACCTGCATGGGGTTGTTGTGGCCAATGTGTAGAATAGCTCATAGAATAATCACAGCTCACAGAATTGTTGAAATGCAGTGCTGAGGAGCAGTCCAACTCCAGCTAATTCAAAGATCACCTTGTGCAAAACAGAATCCCTTACAGTCTATCAGAGGTGAGAAAAACATTAGTGTGCTTGCCAGGAACATAGCTTTGAGGGTATCTTCAAAGCTTACCTCCTCATAGAAAATATCCAGCATGTCCTGAAGGTGCTTTACATACTTCTGCACTGAATAGGTTTCCTGTGTAATTTTGAATAAATAAATAGGATCAGCCTTCTTTCAGGACCTAAGTTGCACTCTTTCACCTGAACAAAGGAGCCCACAGACTCTGGTTGCAAGGCAGTCCAAGAAAAGACATACTGACTCAGTGCTCTTTTTCTCTTTGTCAGCAGGTATATTTTTCACATCAAGAGTTTTATTGCCACATGCACACAGGTGACATAGTGCTCATGTTTCTGTGTCAGTAGCATACCCCTTTAATGTCCACAGAAAATCCCCAAGATATATGATAGCTCTTGGCAGAGTCTTTGCCTGACAAATGCCTACATAAATCACATTTTTTTATTTCATATTGTCTTTTATGGGACCCAGCCCAGCCTAGTTTGCCTTATAAACAGAGTAATACCTTGTTTTTCTAAACTGACAGTCTGGGGAAATTGATATGGAGGCTGTCAGGCCACACAAACCCCAGAGGCAAAACAGCTACATGAGCGTAGCTATAGAGGTGTAGCTGTCAGGGCAGAGGCTCTAGGGAGCAGCCTCTAAAGGAAAATGAGCAAAACTGAGAACAGTTCCTTGTCATTTCAACAAGCTGAGGTCCAGACTCCCAGCCTGTGCCACAGGAGCCCTTTTGGAGAGGATAACTACTGACAGCTGAAGACATCTTCTTCACTATAAATTGATGTTCCTTTTGTCACTGTCATTCTGAAGCAAGAATTAGGCATCCTCAGTAATTATTTCTTGGAGATGCTTTCCAGAATAAAGTTTCTCTTGTGTCCCCATAACAACATACCTAAGACACCATGCTGTTTTGATTGCTTCATCCTGTTAAACTGGGAGATCTCTTTGGTTTATCCTTGGTGATCTATTTAATATGGTTCCTAAATAATGCATTACTGCAGAGCTACAGTGTTCCAATATTAAAAGCTGTGCACTTGTTTCTGATACAACACAGATGAAAGGAACAGGACTTCTAAGTGTTTTTTAAACAGAGGAACTTTGGCTCAGAGAGAGAGAAAGGTTAAATTTCCAGGGCTGGCCTCTTGCCAAGTGCCTGGATAAGCATGCCTAATTTGGAGATACAAACCTTGTCCAAGCAGTACTGGCATAGGTCGTTGCCTCCAATGAGGACAGTGATCAGCTTCCAATCTTCCTTGAAATTAATTTCCTAGTGGCACATAAAATTAACAGATTGCAGCATCCACTGCTTAAGCATGCAGAGCTGACGTTCAGAAATGGGGTTAAAAGGGTTACAGACAGCATAACAGACTAGGAAAAAAAGGCATGCTGAGTTAAGCTGGCAAAAGGAAAGCATCTGTCCAGGGGGGAAATGTGAACTGTTTGATATTCTGGTTGCAATTCACCTTGACTTTAGTATGGAAATCCACTTCAGCAGACAAGATCTGTCAGGGTAGTCAAGCATGGAGATGTGTCTGTGGCAGCAAGCGTCCCTAAATAAATGTCAGCTTCAGAACAGGGTTGGACAGGAGAGATTTACCAGCTGCGGCTGAGCACTGCAGGCAGTGCGAGAATGAAGCAGTGCGGGAGTGGATGGTGGAGTGACTCAGGGAGCTGTGGAACTGGAATTACTGGGCATCCCTGCCAGATGGGTGAGTGTTACCCTATGGCCAGGAGGGGCAAACGGTGCCCCAGGAAACAGACAGCTGGATTAAAATAGAAGAGTCCGGGGGGATGGTGACTTCACTGAGCTCATATAAGGGCAGCTGCAGCACCCACGTCACCGCAGGCTAACAATAGGAGCTGCTGAGAGCTGGATCTCATCAAAACATTTTGTAACATTCAGTACAAAGAAAAGAATCAAAGGCAGCTATTTTTAGTGTGGTGCATTTACATAACAAACATCTGTAAAAGGATCCCACAACTAGAGGAAGGGCCTGGGAATCACCCACAGGTCTGAATTCTCCTTAACCAGCACTTTGCTCAGAAAGCCTTCCACAAAGAGGAAAAGGGGCAGGAGCTTCCCCTTTTCCTTTTTTAAAAATTCATAAAAAGCAGTGAATAAAACAAAGCTCTAGAGCCATGGACTATGTTACTGAAGAGCCGTGCCAGCTGCCTTTACTCTGCCAAATGATGGTTAATGCAGAGCAACTGACAGTGGGGTTGGCATGCAGCATCCACCCAGAGTGCTGGCATGGAGAGACACATGCTTTGACAAATCCTGCTTATTCAGTACCTTCCCTTTTCATTCAGCCTCAGCCAAGGAGCACCGGGCACTCCCATTCCTTTACAATTCCCTGAACCAACAGCTCACACCCAAACAGTCATCCGCTCAAATTCAGCCCACACTTGGAGCAGTGCAGCCTTGTTTTTCTCCCATATTTCCTCTCCCCACCTCAAATGACAGCAGCTGAATCAATAAATTCGTAATTAATAAATATTACTAAACACATATAAGTGAATAAATGTTAATAAATATATTGTTTACTAAATGGATTCACTTTTATCAGTGATTCACCCTTTCGGACCTCTTTGTAGCCCTCAGCGGAGCAGGCAAAGAAACCTGGTTCACAACACTAGATTGCCTACTAATTCCCTAAAAGCTTGTGGCATGTCAGTGATTCACCCAACCCCTGGATTAACCTGGACACCAATTAATCACTTGCATGTTCAAACCCAGAGTTTCAGAGAGCCCAATCCCCTGGGAAGGCTTCAGTCATCCCCCTTCCCAGCACTGTCATTTCCCAGACCCGAGAGTGTGATTCACATGGGCTGCCAGGTGCCTGCTCCAGTGACTTTACACTCAGACTTTCTGACCTCCATTCTGAATGCTGCTGCTCAACTAGGAAGTCTTGTGATCCCTCCCAAAACCTTCAGATCTCTCCTCTTCCTCACTACCATCCTTACAATTCCTGGCCACACTGCCTGCATGGATTCATACAGGCAAATTAATCTCTGGCACATTCATATTGGGAAGCACACCAGAGGCAAGGACACCAACCTTTTTTTTTTTCCACCAGCAAAACATTCTTCACTACTTAAGCACCTCATTAATTAAAGTCATCTCCCAGTGACCACAGGAGTACTCAAGGGGTGGTCCAGGTTCTACTTACCGAGCTGTTTCTCATTAGCTCCACCAATTTTTGTGCTTGGACTGTCATATTGCTGTAGAGGGAGGAAAGAAGCATTTTAGAATAGAATAGAATAGAATAGAATAGAATAGAATAGAATAGAATAGAATAGAATAGAATAGAATAGAATAGAATAGAATAGAATGGAATGGAATGGATGGATGGAATGGAATGGAATGGAATGGAATGAACCAGATTGGAAAAGAACTTTGAGATCGAGTCCAACCCATCACCCAACACCATCTAATCAACTAAACCATGGCACCAAGCACCCCATCCAGTCTCTTCCTAAACACCTCCAGTTATGGGGACTTCACCACCTCCCTGGGCAGCCCATTCTAATGGCCAATCACTCTTTCTTCTGTGAAGAACTTCTTAGATGCACTCTCTGAAAGTGCATTATATTCTTGCTCTCCCACCCCTCATTCCAGGGAATTTTAGGATCAATAGAAATCAGCAGATGAAAAGCAATTCCTCAAAAGGACAACAAAGGACCAAGATCGGCAGCAGTTCCAAAATCTGATCTGAAAGGGCTCCAGCTAGGATGGCTGCCAAGTGGCAGGCAACTGGGGTGAATTTTTCCCATGTCAGAGTTAGCTTAACTGTGTTTTGTTTGGGGAAAAATCACTAATGCCCAGATGCACGGAGACATTTAGTTGCATAACTCTCTCAGAAATCTAGTGAGGGAGTTAGGTGCTTACACAGGAGCTGGGCACCTGACCAGCCTCCCTGATCTGGCCTTAAATTCCCACAGCTTGTCTTATGGCTGGAAGATACTGCTTACATTGTGGGACTGCCAGGCTGGGGAGCCTCAGTCCAGCTCTGAGCAGCATTCAACACCTACAGGCCAAAGCATAAACCACACTGAGGCACCAGCTGGAAACCTGAGCTCTTGATATACTAGAAAAAGGCTGTAATTGAGCTAATAAGCCCTGCTTCTCTCCACCATCTGCACATATGCAGTTACATTATTTGAACTCCCAGAACCTATGCTGGTCACCCTGAGTCTTTGGTCAAGGCACCCATCAAGTACTTAGCAGCTACACAAGCTTTGCTAGCTATCCTGAAAACCAATTACAACCCAAATGTAATGACCGGTACAGCAGTCACAGAATGCCTTGGGAACAAATCCCATGAGTATCCACAGAGCAGGCACAGCATATGTAATACAGATTCTTAAACATTTTGGTTCTTAACATACTAGCAGAGTTTTTTATTCATGAGGAGGAAGGAATTAATTCCCAGCTGCATCCTTCTATGTATTGCAAACACCAATCTTTTAAAATGCTATTAAGGTAGCAGTGGGCTTCTATTTGCTACTCTGAGGCACATTTCCCAGAAATCAAGAGAAAAAATGAAAGATGCTCATGCTGCCTTTTTTTTTTTTTTCCATTTCAGATATGGCCTGACCATGAATCAGAGCCTTGTATGCTAAAGGCTGGACAGAAAAAAGTACTGGTGGAATTAGAAGCATAACTAAGGCATTGGCCCGGAACTTCTGGGCAGGAGGAAGAAAGGGAAGGATAATGGAAGGAAGTTTCTCTCTATCTCTAACTTAGAAAGCAATACAAATAAATTCCCCAAATACTGCATTGAAGAAAGCAACAGATCACAGAAACACAGTCACTACAAGTAGGCCTTCAGTATTAATTTAACCTTAGCATGCCCTCCACAGATCATCTGCCAATCCATTAGTTCTCACCCCTTCCCCCCTTTCTCAGTTGTGACTGTGCTTACCGTGCCGTGGCCCCTCCTTCTGCAACGTTGAATCCAGCTGTTTCCTTAGAGTTGCCAGTGGAGAAGCCAAAGAGGTTTGGACTGAATTTCTTCAGGATATCTTAAAAGAAATAACACAATGTTTAACCACCCACAGTACAACCAGCAGCACTGTTTCCTGCAGAAGCACAAAGCAACTGAGTGGTGAGAATATAGTTTCATAGTTTATAGTTTCATAGTTTCAGTTAGGGTTGGAAGGGACCACAAGGATCATCTAGTTCCAACCCCCCTGCCATGGGCAGGGACACTCTACCCTAGATCAGGCTGGACAGAGCCTCGTCCAGCCTGGTCTTAAACACCGCAAGGGATGGGGCCTCAACCACCTCCCCGGACAACCCATTCCAGGGCTTCACCACTCTCACGGTGAAGAACTTCCTCCTCACATCCAGCCTGAATCTCCCCACCTCCAGCTTCATCCCATTCCCCCTAGTCCTATCACTCCCTGATAGTCTGAAAAGTCCCTCCCCAGCCTTCTTGGAGGCCCCCTTCAGATCCTGGAAGGCCACAATAAGGTCACCTCGGAGCCTTCTCTTCTCCAGGCTGAACAGCCCCAACTCCTTCAGTCTGTCCTCATAGGAGAGGTGCTCCAGCCCTCTGATCATCCTCGTGGCCCTTCTCTGGACACGCTCCAGCACCTCCAGATCCCTCTTGTAATAGGGGCTCCAGAACTGGACGCAGTACTCCAGGTGGGGTCTCACCAGAGCTGAGTAGAGGGGGAGAATCACCTCCCTTGACCTGCTGCCCACACTTCTCCTGATGCAGCCCAGGATCTGATTGGCTTTCCGGGCTGCAAGTGCACATTGAGAGCTCATGTTGAGCTTCTCGTCCACCAGCACCCCCAAGTCTCTCTCCTCTGGGCTGCTCCCCAGCCAGTCACTGCCCAGCCTGTATTTGTGCCTGGGATTGCCTCGACCCAGATGCAGGACCCTGCACTTGGTCTTGTTGAAGCTCATGAGGTTGGCCTGTGCCCACCTCTCCAGCCTGTCAAGGTCCCTCTGGATGGCATCCCTTCCCTCCAGCGTGTCTGCTGCACCACACAGCTTGGTGTCATCAGCAAACTTGCTGAGGGTGCACTCAATGCCACTGTCCATGTCACCCACAAAGATGTTGAACAAGACTGGTCCCAGGACTGATCCCTGAGGGACTCCGCTTGTCACTGGCCTCCACTGGGACATGGACCCATTGACAGCCACTCTTTGGGTGCGGCCATCAAGCCAGTTCCTTATCCATCTGGTGGTCCATCCATCAAACCCGTATCGACCTGTCTTTTCACCATGACCTTATAGAATAAACTAGACCAGACCAGACTAGACCAGACCAGACTAGACTAGACTAGACTAGAACTAACCAGGTTGGAAAAGGCCTTTGAGATCATCAAGCCCATCCCATCATCCAACACCATCTAATCAACTAAACCATGACACCAAGCACCCCATCCAGTCTCTTCCTAAACACCTCCAGGGATGGTGACTCCACCACCTCCCTGGGCAGCACATCCCAATGGCCAATCACTCTTTCTATGAAGAACTTCTTCCTAACATCCAACCTAAGCCTCCCCTGACACAGCTTGAGACTGTGTCCTCTTGTTCTGCTGCTGGTTGCCTGGGAGAAGAGATCAACCCCCACCTGGGAGCTGGGATTGTTTAGCCTGGAGAAGAGAAGGATCAGAGGTGACCTCATTGCTCTCTACAACTACCTGAAAGGTGGTTGTAGACAGGAGGGGGTTCGTCTCTTCTCCCAGGCAACCAGCACCAGAACAAGAGGACACAGTCTCAAGCTGTGCCAGGGGAGGTTTAGACTCGAGGTGAGGAGGAAGTTCTTCACTGAGCGAGTCATTCGTCATTGGAATGGGCTGCCCAGGGAGGTGGTGGAGTCGCCGTCCCTGGAGGTGTTCAAGGGGAGATTGGACGTGGCGCTTGGTGCCATGGTCTAGTTGTGAGGTCTGTTGGGACAGGTTGGACTTGATGATCCTTGGGGTCTCTTCCAACCTTGGTTATACTGTGATACTGTGATACTGTGATACCTGGCTACAGTCTCCCTTCAGGGAGTTGTAGAGAGCAATAAGGTCTCCCCTGAGCCTCCTCTTCTCCAGGCTAAGCAACCCCAGCTCCCTCAGCCTCTCCTCATAGAGATTGTGCTCCAAACCCCTCCCCAGCTTTGTTGACCTTCTCTGGACACCTTCCAGCAAGTCAACATCTTTCCTAAACTGAGGAGCCCAGAACTGGACACAGGACTCAAGGTGTGGCCTAACCAGTGCTGAGTACAGGGCTACAATGACTTCCCTGCTCCTGCTGGCCACACTGTCCCTAATACAGGCCAGGATGCCATTGGCCTTCTTGGCCACCTGAACACACTGCTGGTTCATGTTCAGCCTACTATCAGCCAGTACCCCCAGGTCCCTTTCTTCCTGGCTGCTCTCCAGCCACTCTGACCCCAGCCTGTAGCACTGCATGGGGCTGTTGTGGCCAATGCGTAGACCCCGGCACTTAGACATACTCGCTGTGGAGAACCTAGTTACTGTCCAAACTTGAGCACTACAATTATTTCTCCTCAAGCTCTTGAGCAGTCAGGACCTGGCAGCCTAAGAGATGTGCAGGCAGCTCACTGATCCTGAATTTAAGTGCCAGAGTAATCATGGTTACTTTCCTTCATTATCAGGAGCAGTTGCTCCAGATAAGGCCCTCTGCCTCCCGCTCTTCCAGCTATCCATCAAGATAATATTTATCACAAAGAAGTGAATTTTATTCATATTTCTAGGTTTCAGCAAAACCTCCAGCAAGGAAGCATGATGCCTGAAGGCTGCTATTGTTGCTGTGTCTGTAGTGCTGCCTGAAACCTCTTGATAGAGCCTCATTTATAATGCATAAATGAAACGTGCCTTGTATTTCTCGTTAAGCACTGTGATGTGCATGGTACACACAAAAAACACATCAGATTTATTCCCAACAATGTCAGATATTGCCAGACTGCTCCACAGCATGGATCACATACAAATAGATGAACCATTGTGAACCAAGTCCTACCAGTTTATAGTCACACTGACCATTTAGTGGTTTCTATGGCAACTACAGGCACCAATTACATGAGGACAAGAAATTGACCTTATTTTTAGGGTTTTTTTTTCAGTGCAAGTGGCAACTTGAAATCATCAGAAGGAACCACAGCCTTGCCAGCAGTCCTAGCTAGATGGACCACTAATTAGTTTCATAACCCTTCATTTGCCCACAGTCATTACAGTCAGTCACCAGAAAGTACAGAATGAAATAAGGGAGGAGCAGGTCAGCTATGAACTTCTGTCACCTTCAGCACATTTATTCCTAATCACATCAGTCAAAAGGACAACACAATCACATGCAGATCCCATGATGTGGAAAGGCTGAATCAACTTTACAGCTAGTCAAGTCAGTCTGGGTTTCAGCTGTGACTCACATGCTGATATCCATCCACAATAGATAGGCATCCTTCACTGCTCACAAGGAAAGCATAACCATTTCCAGATGCTTCCTAGCATCCACCTAGACTGCTTTCAGACTAATACCCACCTTTCATTTTTCTCTAAAAAACAGAGAAAAATACTCACTGGGTAAAGTAGTGTGGGTCTCCAGGGTCCCATCACCTCCAATACTACAAAGGGAAAGAACAAAATCACCAAAGAAAGTTAATCCTGCAACCATCTGTCTTATTGTCACCATATGTTGCTGTAGCATCTCAGGAAGGGAGAAAAGACGACTAACTTCAAAGAGGACTTAGGAGATAAACCACAAGGATTCAGGGAAAGTATTGAAAGGAGATTTCAGTACTCCCACATCACATTAAATCAAGCAGGGCATCAGCTGAGAGAGAAGCTATGCCCCCAGACTGGAAATAGAAGCTGGGCTGCCCTTCATGGAAAGGCATATTTCCTCACCAGCACTGCTCCATGTGGCACTGGTGTGCAGTTATGCATAGATGAGAGACTGCATTGAATGCTCATTAATCACCTATCTAGGATTCTACAATGCTGATTATGAAAAGAGCCTCTGCCTCTATCCTTCAAAACTGAATGTGTTAACAGCCAATACATTCATCTATCACTTCTGGCTGCTCCTCCTGCAGCTATCTACACCTGCAGATAGGTACGAGGGGAGAAGAAAGGATGGAGACAAGGATGTATACACGCACACAGGTTTATCAAGCATGCTTCTTCCCACGCAAAGCAGGCGGTTTCCTCCCATTCTAGCATGGATATTGAGGTTCACAGCCACTCTGACATTCTTTCATTGTCCACTTCACAACAGCAAAGATGTTTGGGGCATCTCACTTGAGCACTCATGCAGTGCTCTGATCATGTTCATGCAACCCACACTCACTCAGACCGTCGAACATGAAACACTGCTTTAGATAATCACAGCAACAGCAACATTTGGAATGAATTCCAGAGAGACTAACAAGAGGCTAAGAGAATCAATTCAGTAATGAATAATCCAGTGCTTGTAACAGTCAGGTCTCATTTTAAAAGAGGCAACAAAACCCCTACAAAAACAACCACCACCCTCCTTCCTGCAGCCCCCTCCGCCCCCCCATTTGACCTCCCCATCCCACCCCCACTAAGGATCATTTCCTTTTTTATCCGTTCCTGACTCTTCCAATTGGCAAGCAATACTTGCTCTCAGCATCCTACCCCAGCATTTACATACTTAAGTATGAAACTACACAATCAGGTGACCCACACTTTTAACTGTGTCTGTGGAGAGAACAAAAAGGGGAGAAAACAAACCCAAACCCCTGCAACAACATCATCATCATCATCATCAACACAACAAAAAGAGAGAAAATCAAAACTGAGAGTTTTCACCTCCAGGAAAGTCCCCTCAATTCGCTTTGTAGGTCATTTGGTTTGGCTCCTAATGCAGTCTGGAAAGGATGAAAAGTATAATGTATGAAATACTAGATGAAAAAAAGTACTCTAAGTTTAGGCAAGACAGCTATCGTGGTTGGAAAATGCTGCAGCGTTTGGCTAACTTTGCCTTCAGCCAAACTTCTGCGGTTATCTCAGTGTTATCATAAATGGTCCATGTCTACATTCACCACCATGCACTGGCCTCTGGGCAGACCCCCATCGCTCATGCTTCAAGTCCACAGGCTTCCCCTTCTATAAAAAAAACCATCTCACTTAGCATACTGCAGAGGATCAGAGAAAATACAATCCAGTCAGAACACATCAGGGCTCTCAGTTCACAGAATCATAGAATCAATAAGGTTGGAAAAGACCTCAAAGATCATCAAGTCCAACCTGTCACCCAAGAACTCATGACTACTAAACCATGGCACCAAGTGCCACATCCAATCCCCTCTTGAACACCTCCAGGGATGGTGACTCCACCACCTCCCTGGGCAGCACATCCCAATGGCTAACAACTCTCTCCGGGAAGAACTTCCTTCTAACATGCAGCCTAAACCTCCCCTGGCACAGCTTGAGACTGTGTCCTCTTGTTCTGGTGCTGGTTGCCTGGGAGAAATGACCAACCCCCTCCTGGCTACAACCTCCCTTCAGGGAGTTGGAGACAGCAATAAGGTTTGCCCTGAGCCTCCTCTTCTCCAGGCTAAACAACCCCAGCTCCCTCAGCCTCTCCTCACAGGGCTGTGCTCGAGGCCTCTCCCCAGCCTCGTTGCCCTTCTCTGGACACATTCAAGAGTCTCAATGTCTTTCTTAAACTGAGGGGCCCAGAACTGGACACAGGACTCAAGGTGTAGCCTAACCAGTGCAGAGTACAGGGGCACAATGACTTCCCTGCTCCTGCTGGCTACACCATTCCTGATGCAGGCCAGGATGCCATTGACCTTCTTGGCCACCTGGGCATAAAGCTTTCAAATGACTAATATCCTTTTAGCAACTCAGTGTGACCCAGCCTAACAGCACCAGATCCAGGTTAACACCAATTAATTTGTATTTGTTTGGATTTCTCTGTCAGGGAATGTTTCATCCTGGCATTTCCTGAAGAACACTGATTTGAGAGATTCAATAATCCAGGGAAAAGTCCAAAACACCACTTGGGAATTTCTCATCAGGACTTTGTATTAGCTGTAAATAAATCAGCAGAGGAGCTGCTTTTTTTTAATCAGCCAAGAAAACATATCTTTGGTGTAAAATCCACTTTTCCTCTGCTGGACCCAGGCTGCTATTTTAGCCACAGACTTCAGGAGGGGCAGTCAGGATGTTTTTGATTTTTTGTGCCAAAACAGCTAAGCATGTTGGCGTGTCTGCTGCTTTCTCTGTGCATTGATGCTAAGCCAGACAGGTGTGCCTGGGCTCTCAGCAACCTGATTTAAAGATGTTCCTGCTCATCATAGGAGGGTTGGAGTAGAAGATCTTGTGGTGAATGGTGCCACATCCAGCTGGCATCCAGTCATTAGTGGAGTCCCCCAGGGATCACTGCTGGACCCCATCCTGTTCAATATCTTTACTGATGATCTGGATGAGGGGATTTGAGTCCATCATCAGTAAATTTGCAGATGACACCAAGCTGGGGGCAGGAGTTGATCTGTTAGAGGGTAGGAGAGCTCTCCAGAGGGACCTTGACAGGCTGGACAGATGGGCAGAGCCCAAGGGCATGATACTGAATACATTTAAGTGCCAGGTTCTACACATTGGCCACAACAACCCCATGCAGTGCTACAGGCTGGGGTCAGAGTGGCTGGAGAGCAGCCAGGAAGAAAGGGACCCGGGGGGATACTGGTTGATAGCAGGCTGAACATGGGGCAGCAGTGTGCCCAGGTGGCCAAGAAGGCCAATGGCATCCTGGCCTGGATGTGCAGCCAGCAGGAGCAGGGAAGTCATTGTGCCCCTGGACTCAGCACTGGTTAGGCCACACCTACAGGTGTGAGTCCTGGTGACTGATAGTAAAGCCATCATACTGTTTTATGATTCTATCCAGTGACATTACCAAAGTGTTCAACTCCAGTTACATCTACACTGAGAACACCTGCAGTGTGATCTTTAATACCTTTGAAATAGATAAATAAAACCATCAGAACAAAGTTTGTGATTCATTTGACTAGCTCACGGGGCAGGGACAGACCTCTAGCAAGGTCAGCACCCTGACTTTGCATTCAGGACAGCAATAGTGAAAATAAATTCCTATGCAGCTTTATAGCTTCTTAGTGGTTTCACTGAATTTTGTCTTCCTCATAAAGCTATGGTATCAGTTCAGCCCTAAACACTGGCTGCATTCAGGGCTCTCATGGGAAATACCAGGAGGAAAATCAATGCCTCAGTGGACCAAGGCAGATCTTTGCTGCTGCAGCCCCTCTGTGTCAGGGATGGTTAGGCAGTGTCAAGTCTCCACTGCTGCTGACTGTACAGCCCTTTGTGTGTGTGTGTAGGTGTGTATAAGTGTGGCAAACACTCTGCCACTTTTTCTACCTGCCCCTAGCAATAAATCTTTTAATAAAATCCCCAATCACATCTTGCTGTGGTTATGGCAACTAATAGGAATTGCATGAATAATGGCAGTGTTGAAAACTGCCTTGCTCAGCACTTGAGACAGGGACTTCAAGCATAAGAGCCTGACCTTTGTGACTAGGGCTCTGTGAGACATTTTTGTCCACTAAGAGATTCTGCATTTTAGAAAGAAGAGGTGTGTGCTATTGTACAAGTCTAGCACTAGATGTGAGGGAAGAAATCAAGCAATTAATTTCAAGAGTTATGGTAATGGATAGGAGGGAGACTTGTGGGTTAGTACTGAGGTCTTCTGGGAACAGCTGGAAGTTCAGCAGTGGGGGAGAAAGCCAGGACTACATCAGGTCAAGAAAAATCAGCTTTAGAGGTGAAGACATGCACACCTGCCTGTAAACAAGCCTGATCACATAAGGGCTTCAGGCTGTCCAACTCCCTCTGAACCCTTCAGGAGCTGAAGCTGCTAGAATGAGGACTGGTGTGGTTCAGGAGTTAAAATTCATGGGAACTGTTGACACGAATGTTTGCTTTCATCCCATGCCAGAACAATTCTGCAGTGCTGTGTAATTCTGGAACTTTTCCTCAGAAAAACCTCTGTGCAGATCTGCAGTATTCCCTGCTATTCTTTTCTGTGCTTACTCTTCTCAGTTTGCATTTCTTGGTACACAGAATGCATCAGTTTAACTGGGAGATGCCTAAACCAGGAAGCAACATTTAAAAGCAAAAGTCTGAAATACAGAAGTACCAGAACTATCTCATCTTGCAATCAATTATTTCCACAGGATTTTTCATCAATGTCTAAAATTACATGGAAGATGACAACTTCTTGATCTTGGGTTTATGTCAGAGAAGACTATTCCTGCAAGGTGGACATTTCTCTTTTCAAAAATACTTGAATAAACTGTGTGCTCCAGTTTCTTTCTGGCCTGAGCAGAAAGGGACCTGGGGGGCACTGATTGGCAGCTGGCTGAACATGAGCCAGCAGTGTGCCCAGGTGGACAAGCAGGCCAATGGCATCCTGGCCTACATCAAGAATAGTGTGGCCAGCAGGAGCAGGGAAGTCATTGTGCCCCTGTACTCAGCACTGCTTAGGCTACACCTTGAGTCCGGTGTCCGGTTCTGGGCCCCTCAGTTTAGGAAGGAAATTGAGACACTTGAACGTGTCCAGAGAAGGGCAACAAGGCTGGGGGAGAGGCCTTGAGCACAGCCCTGTGAGGAGAGGCTGAGGGAGCTGGGGTTGCTTAGCCTGGAGAAGAGGAGGCTCAGGGGAGACCTTATTGCTCCCTGAAGGGAGGTTGTAGCCAGGAGGGGGTTGGTCTCTTCTCCCAGGCAAGCAGCACCAGAACAAGAGGACACAGTCTCAAGCTGCACCAGGGGAAGTTTAGGCTGGAGGTGAAGAGAAAGTTCTTCCCAGAGAGAGTTGTTAGCCATTGGAATGTGCTGCCCAGGGAAGTGGTGGAGTCACCATCGCTGGAGGTGTTCAAGAGGGGATTGGACATGGCACTTGGTGCCATGGTTTAGTAGTCCTGAGGTGTTGGGTGACAGGTTGGACTTGACGATCTCTGAGGTCTTTTCCAACCTTATTGATTCTATGATTAGTTGGATTACACAATTCCCAATGTCACTCATATCTCTTCAGGCTATTTTTTTGCAAAGGGACACAGGTAGATGAGGTTTAGTTTTGTTGTTGCTTTCTATCTGATGATAGCTGACACAACCACATCCAAGCAGACTTTGACAATTGCTCTTCTCATTCTAAGCGTGGTGATACAGCAGTACTTACTGTCAGAGAATCTCCCAGTGCCCCTATGACCTTGATGTCAGCAGGTTGGAGCTCATGGACTAAAAAAGAGTAGGAGCAAAAAAAGCAAGATTAGTGACAACTGACACAAAATACTGTTTAACAGAATAAAGATACAAGTTTTTATTCCCAACCTGATGGCATTTTGTCAGACTTTTAGGGAGAATGAGCCTCAAGTTCTGTGTCAGCTAGGCAGAAGACTTAACTTCTTGCCTTTGCTTGCAAGAGTGCACTCAGCCAACATGGAAATAAAAGGAATTTAAAGCATCTTAGGAACAAAAACAGCAAAAACAGAGTAGATATCTTTAGGCACACATTCAATCTCTGTTACACTAATTTTTGGGTTTGGGTTGTAGACCAATATTCCCTGTTAGGAATCTCCCCATAAAACCTTCCAACAACACACAGTGTTCCTATTGTGCTGCTTATCAGAGTAGGCTCACCAGGTGGGTTTAACTTGCTGAGCCACTAACCTGTGGAAGTGATTTTAATCTGCCATGTTGCTGAAGACAATAGTTATGATCACATTTATCCACAGAGGGCACATCTGCTGTGATATAGAACTCACTGTGTATGGCAAGACAAACTGTCTTCCTCTGCTACTGAATTGTTTGTTGTTTGCTTTGTTTGTTTTCCTTCTAGGATGTACAATTTCCTTTGTTGTTTGTTTTCCTTCTAGGATGTACAATTTCCTTTGTTGTTTGTACAATTTTAAGACCTTGCTGCTTTCCAAAACAAAATGTGAAATCCCTCCTGTTTGTGATTTTGGCTTAAAACCTCCTCCTCACCTGAGGTTGGGACATGAGCGGATGGAGCCCCTTCAGCACATGACAGGTCACTGCCCCAGTTCTGAAATGGCAAATTATAAAAGCATTCACCTTGAGGTTAGAGAATAACACAGAATTCATATAAAGTCTATTTGTACAGTCAAGGGCAAATCCAAGTGAAGACACAGATCCTAGTTTACCACCTACATAGCTCAGCAGCCCTTTCCTCTTTGTGAAATGCTGTCCAAACCTCAATTACTTTTGGTGAAGGGAGGTTGTAGCCAGGTGGGGGTTGATCTCTTCTCCCCAACCAGCACCAGAACAAGAGGACACAGTCTCAATCTGCACCAGGGGAGGTTTAGGTTGGATGTTAGGATGAACTTCTTCATAGAAAGAGTGATTGGCCACTGGAATGTGCTGCCCAGGGAGGTGGTGGAGTCACCATCACTGGAAGTGTTTAGGAAGAAACTGGATGGGGTGCTTGGTGCCATGGTTTAGTTGATTAGGTGGTGTTGGGGGATAGGTTGGACTCGATGATCTCAAAGGTCTTTTCCAACCTGGTCTATTCTATTCTATTCTATTCTATTCTATTCTATTCTATTCTATTCTATTCTATTCTATTCTATTCTACCTAGTTAAAGCCTGGTTGCACAGGCTAGAAAGGAGAGCTGGGCTTAGTTTTAGATCACAGAGGACACTGTTCTTTTACTGTCTCTGCTGTTTCTTTCCTTTACCCTATTACTTCAAAAGCTGCTGATGATGAGATTGAGTGGAAGGTTATGGATTACCTATTAAAACTCTAGCTCTACAGATAAAAATCTCATTTTAGTGTTGCAAACTGTGGCTTACTGAAACAGTAACAGCTGTTGTTCTTTGTCACCCTCAAGGCACACAGAGATTTGTATGCTTTGCCACGACATGAGGACCCCCGGTATGCTGAACTAACTCAGCCCACCTCCAGTCACAATCTGTAGGTCTGCAACCATTTGTCAAGAGCAAATAACTGCTCCATTTCTTCAAGTCCTACATAAAGTCATCTTCTGCAGTTTACTTAATCTACGTTGTGGTAGTTGCTCAGTCACATTGGCAAGTGAATCCCTTTGGAAATGGGTTTCCTATCTCCTTTTTATCTGGCCATGTAGCCAATATGTAAAGGGGACTGCCCTCTATAGGCTAAACCTACTTGAGTACATGGAAATGTGATTCAGAGGAGAATGTGTCAACATTCCTCATATAATTTGGGCCTATCTTTTCCCTATTGTCAGGAACTTGTTATCTGATTAAATGATGCATCCTAGATGACTTACTGTTGGTGCAACTGTATCAAGTCTGTGCTCAACTAATGCAACTAATTTTGCTTGGCTTTTAGGAAGAGATTACACAGATGCAATGCAAGACTTTCCTTTCTAAAAACTGGTAATAGTTTACCTCACCCCTAAATTCAGGATGAACTATCACCAGATACAGCTCTTCATAGTTCACCTAAAATGCAGCAAACCCTACAACCATTACCTCTATTGGTTCATCAGTGGGCTCCACAGGCAGATATGTATAGTTGCTGTTCTTGTTTGTTCCCAGGAATGGTTTGCTCTTGAGAAAGAGGAATTCAAAAGTAAGATAAATCAGACAGTAAACATATATCACAGACAATACCCTATCACCAAGAAAGTAGTTGCCTAAGATACACAATGGAGATCTAGATTTTGAAACTGTGCCTCTTCCTTAAAATTCAGAAGTAAGATTTGTGCTTAGCACGTTAGGGCTAAAATTGCATATGCCAGATCCCAGCTGCAGTTTCCCATTATCCCCTCCTAGCCTTCCACAAATTACTTAGAATTTATTACACATTTAGCCCTTTAAAAAGACACTGCTGTGAAGTCTAGAGAAACCTGGGCAAATATTCCCATGTCAGCAGAGGTGAAACAAAAGATTCAATACCGAAAGGGTCACTCCTTCCCTCCAAGAGAGGCTGTATAAATTGCATGGTTATTTCTGTCCCTTATTAATGCAACATGCATTTAGAAGGCATGCACGTTGCATAAGCTAAAAAAAATTCATCAGGATGCCCACTTGCCACATTTAAGACTAATTCCAGTATCTACAAGAGGAAGTCTTACGAAGCACTAAAATCAGAAGGCAGATTGCCCATCCACAAGAAGGGCTGGATGGAGGAACCTGGAAACTCCAGGCCTGGCAGCCTGAGCTCAGTGCCAGGGAAAATTATGGAGAAGATTATCTGGGGGGCAATCACACCTGAAGAATGGCCAAGGGATCAGGTCCAGCCAACATAGATTTAGGAAGGGCAGGTCCTGCCTCTCCAACCTGATCTCCTTCTATGATCAGGTGACTGACTAGTGGATGTGGGGCAGGCTGTGGATGTAGTCTGCCTGGACTTCAGCAAGGCCTTTGACACTGTACCCCACAGCAAACTCCTGGCCAAGCTGTCAGCCCCTGGCTTGGACAGCAGCACTCTGAGCTGGGTTAGGAACTGGCTGGAGGGCTGAGCCCAGAGAGTGGAGGTGAATGGTGCCACAGCCAGCTGGAGGCCAGTCACCAGTGGTGTCCACCAGGAATCAGTTCTGGCCCCCATCCTGTTCAACATCTTTATTGATGATCTGGATGAGGGGATTGAGACAGTCATCAGTAAATTTGCAGATGACACCAATCTAGGGGAAGGAGTCGATCTGTTAGAGGGTAGGAGAGCACTGTAGAGGGACCTTGCCAGGCTGGACAGATGGGCAGAGTCCAACAGGATGGCATTCAATAAGTCCAAGTGCTGGGTGCTGCACTTTGGCCACAACAACCCCATGCAGTGCTACAGGCTGGGGTCAGGCTGGGATTGCATGTGGCACTTGAAGCCATGGTTTAGTAGTCATGAGGTGTTGGGTGACAGGTTGGACTTGATGATCTCTGAGGTCTTTTCCAGCCTCATTAATTTTATGAGTCTATGATATTGCATGGTGTTTAATTGATTAGCAGACTGCCTGATGGGCCCTTACAATCTGGCACACCTGGTGCTTTCACAGACATGACTACTTGCAGTAGGATTTTAAAACTGTAGTAAACTGTGAAAAGAATAAATGGAATTTGTGGGTGTCAGAATCTGACAGCATTTACTACTCCCTTTAGTAACACAGAAGGTGAAATTCCCTGGAAACAATCTATTTTCTCCTTTGTAGCACTGTTTCATAGCTTTTACCTCAGAGCTTTCTGAGCAGGGAAAGCTACTGGTACTTAATGACTTTTTCAAAGCACAGTAGACTAAAAACAATGGCCACATACTGTTTACAAGGGGCAAACATTTTCTACTCCTACTTCTCAAAAGCAGCATCTTTGAGTAGGACTGGACAAAAAAATATAAAATCCACGTTATTTGGCACTGAAGATGTTGCTAAGTTAATCTAAGGTGCCTAGAAATAATGTGGGTAAAGTGAAGTAGGATCAGTGTAAGTGAATCTGAGGATTTATAAAACAGGCTGATTAATAACTCAGCAAATCTTCCTTTTCTGACAGGATGGACACATGATATGAACTTGAATGACTGTTTCCAGATCTGAGGGTACAGCTCTGCTCCCTGGTCTGGTCTGTTCTTTGGCCTCCTTGTTGAAACTGCTTAAGAAAGGGAGTCAGTTATTGCTGACTGCAGTAGTCATTTCCATGTACAGATACCTAGCAACAGTATTGCAAGTTCAGCAGCTTGTTTTATAACTGTAGAAGCATCTTCCAAAAAGTCTGAAGTCTCTCTGGTGTGGACCAGGCCTGGGAAAGCCAGTCTAGCACTAATTCAAGAGATAAGCGATATTGAGGGGTTTTAGAGCTTCTCTGGTGCCCAAACCCAATCAATTTTGATGAGAAAATTAATGCAACATATTCTGTTGTTTGCTGCTTCAGCTTGTGTCTAGTTCATGACCAAAACACAAAGCCTGCTACAACATAAACCTCCCAAACCAGTGTGCTGTCGAGCAATATTTATGGCGTGGTAAAAGGCCATTGGAGCAGGTATATGAGAGTAGCTTCTTCTTTGGAGGTAAGCAGAGAACAAAAGTTCTCAGTAAATTTGTTTCAGATACACCAAGCCCCTGCTCCCTGCAGCAAGCACAAACATATGGTGGAGTCACCATCACTGGAGGAGTTTAGGAAGAGACTGGATGGAGAGCTTGGTGCCATGGTTTAGTTCATTAGTGGTGTTGGGTGATAGGTTGGACTTGATGATCTCAAAGGTCTTTTCCAACCTGGTTAATTCCATTCCATTCCATTCCATTCCATTCCATTCCATTCCATTCCATCCCATTCCATCCCATCTCATTCCATTCCATCCCATCCCATCTCATTCCATTCCATTCCTATCCTATCCTATCCTATCCTATCCTATCCTATCCTATCCTATCCTATCCTATCCTATCCTATCCTATCCACAGCCACCTGATACCCAGCTTCTGCAACATGGGTAACACTTACCTGAGTTGGACAGTCAAGGACAATGTCAGCCATGAAATCAAATGAGTCAGTTTTCTGCCCTACAGGCTGTAACTAGAAAGGAAGACAAAACACTCTGTTTTGTAACCATGGTGGATCAGCTTACATTTGTGTAACATTTCTAATCCACATAATCTAACTCCCAAATTTATATGAAGTTGCTTATATTTATAGGCCTCAACTTACCCAAGACTGAAAAGCATCTACTTCTCACAAAGAACATAGCAGTTGTGTAACAAACCAGCAAGGAGAGAAAGAAGCTTTAAATGGGAAGTGGAAAGCTAGACTGGATCGGTTTAAACTCTTGGAAGGTTTTGGCAGGCACACAAAGTACCTTGGAACTTTTCCAGAAGACAAGGTCATAAACTCTTCTCTTGCAAAAAAGACAAGACACTAAGAGTCCCCTCAGTTTTTATAACTAAGCTGCATGGTGGGATCTGCAAACAAAAGGCTATTTATGCATAGAAGATTAACCCAAATTAACTTAGAGGTATTGCCTGATGGTTGCTAGGGATCATGTCTGCATTTAAGGCATTGCACCGGAGTATAAAGAAGTTACCATCCAGGATCTGAGACACTGCTTGTAGACTCCTATTACACTGTTAAGCAAAATGAGTGTGCTTCAGCAATTTTTAAAAGCATGCTTTTATCGAGTTTTACCCACCTCCAAAGAGAGCAAAATTAAACTGAATTAAAGGTGCTTTAATTCCCAGTGAGGCATTCACAGCATAGGGATTTAAAGCAAACTACTAAGCAATGCATTTTAAATTGATGCATGCAGTTACAATTCTCTGTTTGGTGGTCTCCCACATCAGCTCACAGAAATATCATCCTTACTGAACACTATTCTGCTTCTCATGACAATGGGTGGAGTACACTTGAAATCTCTCAGCTGAAACGGAGAATGGCTGTGATCGTACACTAATAGCACTTCTCCCCACACCCCTTAAGAAGCAAGAAATTCTAGGCTGAGAGCAGAGCTCTAAAATCTGAAGGTATCCAACCAGTAAAGGAGAAAGAAACACAGGGTCCATTACAGGAATTATTTCAATGGTAGTCAGGTCTAGGTAAAAAACACATTATACACAGAGCCTGTCGCCTTACCATAGCACTCCAAAGAGCCTTGGCAAGCTGAGAATATCTTACCATAGCATTCCAAAGAGCCTTGGCAAGCTGAGAATGTCCTTTTTGACTTGGATGTAAGCAGTCAGGTGAAAAGTAGGAGATATCTGGATGCCCATCCTACAAAGGAAAGTGTGAAGGCCACATGAGTGCAGAAGAATCCACACAGCTCCGACCTGGGGATGCTGAGGCCAAATCAGAGCCAGTAATGGAAGGTTCATGATACTTGTTCTTGCTGCTCCAATGTGGAAAATCATGATTAGGTAATATCTATAGTGATATATAGTGGACCCCAGCAGGTTCATGAGCTACCAGAATCACTTAACTAGAGATGCTCAGGTGTATCCAAGGGCAGCTCCACCTAGAAGCAGCAAACCCACCATTTTCAATTATGTATCTCCCTTCAGACTCTGTAACAAAGGATACCTCCTGTCAGCATATCACCAGCACTGGCACCACTATGCTCTGCTGTACCTCTGCTTGGTAACAAGCAAGTTAAGAATATTTTTATCAGAAGGAAGAGAGCCCATCTACTTTTTTTGCAGTTATTTCAGTTCTGTGATTGAAAGGAGCAGGAAGCAAATAAGCATTCGAGTGAAGGTAGCCAGACTGATTGAGTGCACCAGCACAGTCTCTTTTCTGAGGAAGGCTGTGCTTTCATACAGATACTGGAACATCTGAAGGAAATGGGGTTTGGAGATCTAAATATCTTGGCTTATTGAGGTAAAAACCAGTTTAGTTCACCAATGATTGGAACGACATTATTTTGGGCAGAGCAATCATTCCTCAAACCTTGAGCAGGTTTCGATTCAGTGTGTTTGGGGTGGAGGACTGCTACTAAACTTTGCATCTATGCCTGATCTTTTACCAATTTTGAGGCAGAGTTTTCTGTTCAGGAGCATCTGAATGTTGTGTGAGACAACAAGATAAAAAAGCATCCTGAACTTGCTTGAAATCTGAACTAATTCTTGTGCAAGTCTTAAAAAGTTTGGAAATATTCTGCTTCTTTTATTCCTGTGTTTGTTACCTCAGTATCAAAACCCCTAGAGGACACTTTTGACATGAACCATCTCCCCAGACAAAATCAAAACAAAACCAAATGACCAAACAGTGAAAAAAAAATATAATAATCCAACAAAACCAAACAAACTCAAAAAAAATCAAAGCCTGGTTTTCCTGGGTGGCTGTAAGCTGGTTTCCCAAATTCTTCTGTACTATAGCAGCATCAGAACGTTTCAAACTTATGGGCCTGATCTAGTGGGGATGTCCCTGCCCATGGCAGGGGGGGTGGAACTAGATGATCCTTGTGGTCCCTTCCAACCCTGACTGATACTATGATACTATGATTACTAGCTCTTTCCACCATCCTCAGGATGATTCCAGTTCAAGTATGCCAAAATAATCTCTGCTTAATATTTGGCCTGATCTGCATTAGTTCCAGGTGACATGAAGGAGTGCAAATGTGTGTGAAAATGGAGTTTTGGGTTCAGAAGTTTGTGCCATTTCCTAGATTTATGGTTGTAATGGGTTGAAGCTGACCCCCTCCCCACCACGGGCAGAAATAACGGCTCAGACAAACGGATTAATACTAATACAATACAATACAATAAACCAGGTTGGAAGAGACCTTCATGATCATCACGTCCAACCTATCAACCAATCCAACCCACCCAAACAACTAAACCATGGCACCAAGCACCCCATCAAGTCTCCTCCTGAACACCTCCAATGAAGGTGACTCCACCACCTCCACAGGTAGCTGATTCCAATGGCCAATCACTCTCTCTGTATAGAACTTCTTCCTAACATCCAGCCTAAACCTCCCCTGGCACAGCTTGAGACTGTGTCCTCTTGTTCTGGTGCTGGTTGCCTGGGAGAAGACACCAACCTCTGCCTGTCTACAACTTCCCTTCAGGTAGTTGTAGAGAGCAATAAGGTCTCCCCTGAGTCTCCTTCTCTCCAGGCTAAGCAACCTCAGCTCCCCTCAGCCTCTCCTCATAGGGCTTGTGGTCCAGACCCCTCACCAACTTTGTTGCCCTTCTCTGTACACCTTCCAGCAACTCAACATCCTTCCTAAACTGAGGGGCCCAGAACTGGACACAGGACTCAAGGTGTGGCCTAACCAGTGCAGTGTACAGGGGCAGAATGACCTCCCTGCTCCTGCTGGCCACACTGTTCCTGATGCAGGCCAGGATGCCATTGGCTCTCTTGGGCCTACCATCAGCCAGTACCCCCAGGTCCCTCTCTGCCTGGCTGCTCTCCAGCCACTCTGACCCCAGCCTGTAGCTCTGCATGGGGTTGCTGTGGCCAATGTGCAGAACCTGGCACTTGGATGTGTTCAATCTCATGCCCTTGGACTCTGCCCACCTGTCCAGCCTGTCGAGGTCCCTCTGCAAAGCTTCTCTACAGGAAACACCCCCCCATAGCAGAGGGCACCCAGCCCAAACTACTACAATAGTTTATTATAACCTACTGAAATACGATTGCCAATAACAGGAAAAAAGGCTCACTACATAAAACTGCTACTTCCCCCAGATTACATGTCAGGATTCTACTCCATGATTCTGTGAAATGTAAACTTCTCTTTCTGTCATACACAGGAGAATGAGTTATGGGACATGAAGGCAGAGGTGACGTTGTAGTCTCCAGTAAGCAACGCAGCAATGCTGCTTTAAGAACTGTAATTTAATATCTCTGACTTATTAATCTTGTTATATTTCCAGAAAGACAAATATTTATGTGCCCTTGAGAACATACACAAACCAACCTCTTCATTTTGATTCATTTTTCCAAACCAGGAATGCACACTGAGAGCACAACAAGCATAACAAGCAATTTCTGTCCGTATGAAGGCACCTACTGTACGATGCCAAAAAGCAACTAGTTCTAGTAAGAAAAGCAGAGAACAAACTCAAACTGCTTTGCATGTGGTCTTTATAGGTCAGATAGCCCCACTGGGGCCTTTGCATGCAGAAGTCTCTTTGGCTCATACCTGACCAACAGGAGTCTTGACATTTTGGAAAAACGGCTGGGTGACGACTGTGAAATCTTCACGAGTGTCATATCTGCCAGACTCCACCAGTCTCCGAATGCCAAGCTGCAAGAAACAAAAGCTCAACCACCAACAGCCCATCATCTCTGCATCTGAGCTAAGGGGCTTTAGTGTTTTGACTTCTCTTTTTTCTTTTTCATTTTTTTAAGATCCTGAGAATCAGAAGGAAACTTCTGAAATGGCCGCGGAGGTTGGCAAAAGCTTTGCAAAGTGGCTGAGGAGGCTGGAACACAATGCTGCAACTACCTGTGAGGAAGAGGATTTTGATGACTGAACTCCCACCTACCCATCTATACTAGAAAACAAATTTTTCTCAAGAGCTTTACTGATGGTCTTGGTGATATGGTGTTTTGGATAGCTGAGGGTCGAAGGGAAGGGAAGGGAAGGGAAGGGAAGGGAAGGGAAGGGAAGGGAAGGGAAGGGAAGGGAAGGGAAGGGAAGGGAAGGAGAGGAAGGAAGGAAGGAAGGAAAGAGGAAGGGAAGGGAAGGGAAGGGAAGGGAAGGGAAGGGGAAGGAGTTAACCAGGTGTGACCATTTTAGGCTGTGCCTTTAAGAAAGGGACAGTTGCTGGAACACTCTGGCTGAATGCTTTGGGAATAATAATGAAAACAAGGTATTCTAAATGAATTTCATTGGTAGATTGGTAGAATGCAACTTAGTTTTAGTTCTGTTCGAATTTCAGTTCAGTTCTCTCTGTTCCTGTTTGCCTGCCTGTTTTCAGTCTGTCTCTGAGCAGCAGCTGCTGGACAGAGTTAACCTTGAACTAACACATAAGAATAATTCTTGCATATGCTTTGAGCTAACAGAATTTCCTCCTTAATAATTACCTTTTCTCTCTCTCTAACCCTTTTTGGGAAAATAGGGGAGGTAGGGAGAGAGAGGAGGTACAGGGGGGGACCCTCCTGGCTGGAGGAGGGACTTTTGTTCTGTATTATGTTCTTTACTGTATATTTCTGTATATACCAGTTCTGAGCCCCTCAGTTTAGGAAGATGTTGGCTTGCTGGAACGTGTACAGAGAAGGGCAATGAAGTTGGTGAGGGGTTTGGAACACAAGCCCTATGAGGATAGGCTGAGGGAGCTGGGGTTGCTTAGCCTACAGAAGAGGAGACTCGGGGTGACCTTATTGCCCTCTACAACTACCTGAAGGGAGGCTGTAGACAGGTGGAGGTTGGTCTCTTCTCCCAGGCAACCAGCACCAGAACAAGAGGACACAGTCCCAGGCTGTGCCAGGGGAGGTTTAGGCTGGATGTTAGGAAGAAGTTCTATACAGAGAGAGTGATTTCCCATTGGAATCAGCTACCTGTGGAGGTGGTGGAGTCACCTTCATTGGAGGTGTTCAGGAGGAGACTTGATGGGGTGCTTGGCTGCATGGTTTACTTGTTTGGGTGGGTTGGATTGGTCGATGGGTTGGACACGATGATCTTGAAGGTCTCTTTCAACCTGGTTTATTGTATTGTATTGTACAGTATATTGTGTACATATCCATCTGCATTTCATTCTGCTTGTAAATATAGCACCTTCATCTGCTTCTCTGATTGAATTAGCCGTGGTTTCTTTGTGTGACGGGGGAGAACTTTCACCACCACACCAGGTTAGGAAAGATCTTCGAGATAATGGAGTCCAACCCATCACTCAACACCATCTAATCAACTAAACCATGGCACCAAATGCCTCATCCAGTCTCTTCTAAAACCCCTGCAGTGATGGTGACTCCACCACCTCCCTGGGCAGCACATCCCAATGGCCAATCACTCTTTCTGGGAAGAACTTCTTCCTAACATCCAGCCTAAACCTCCCCTGGTGCAGCTTGAGACTGTGTCCTCTTGTTCTGGTGCTGGTTCCCTGGGTGAAGAGACCAACCTCTGCCTATCTACAACCTCCCTTCAGGTAGTTGTAGACAGCAAGAGGGTCTCCTCTGAGCCTCCTCTTCTCCAGGCTAAGCAACCCCAGCTCCCTCAGCCTCTCCTCACAGGGCTGTGCTCCAAAACCCCTCCCCAGCTTTGTCACCCTTCTCTGGGCACATTCCAGCAACTCAACATCTTTCCTAAACTGAGGAGCCCAGAACTGGAATCAGGACTCAAGCCTGTAGGCTTAGCTCATAATGCCCATTTGGGTAAAATGTTATAGTAATATGTTGGTGGGGTAATATGTTGGCTGGGTAATCAAGAGCCCACTTCAACTGGAAATAAAGAAACTGCACCAACCGTTATAAACATACCTGGTAAGCTTTGATGGCTTCCCTCACCATAGTTAACTCCAGTGAGTTGTCTTCTCCTGTGAGAATACTACTACACAGATAACTGTGGGAAAGGTTAGAGGAGAAAACAAAGTTAGAGATCTGAGATTGCAGAAGTCACCCTTTAGCACCCAGTGCCCTCATTGCATGGGAACAACAAGGAAATCTATGCAGTTGTGTTTCTGTGAAAATGTCTTATCCTTGTCATCATCCATTATTTCATAGAATCATAGAATCAATAAGGTTGGAAAAGAATTCAAAGATCATCAAGTCCAACCTGTCACCCAACACCTCACGACTACTAAACCATGGCCCCAAGTGCCATGTCTAATCCCCTCTTGAACACCTCCGGGGACAACAACTGCACCACCTCCTTGGGCAGCACATTCCAATGGGCAATTACTCTCTCTGTGAAGAACTTTCTCCTCACCTCCAGCCCAAACCTCCCCTGGTGCAGCTTGAGACTGTGTCCTCTTGTTCTGCTGCTGGTTACCTGGGAGAAGAGACCAACCTCCACCTGGCTACAACCTCCCTTCAGGTAGTTGGAGAGAGCAAGAAGGCTCCCTTGAGCCTCCTCTTCTCCAGGCTAAATAACCCCAGCTCCCTCAACCTCTCCTCATAGGGCTGTTCTTGAGGCCTCTCCCCAGCCTCATTGCCCTTCTCTGGACACCTTCCAGCAACTCAACATCCTTCCTAAACTGAGGGGCCCAGAACTGGACACAGTACTCAAGGTGTAGCCTAAGCAGTGCTGAGTACAGGGGCAGAATGACTTCCCTGTTCCTGCTGGCCACACTATTCCTGATTCATGCCAACCTTAGTCTCTTTTTCTGTCTCAAATATATGATACTATTAAATTAGCTTTGTTTCACCCCCAGGTATCAGACTGATACACACAGCATTATTGTAGTTTGTCCCATTGATTTCAGCCTGGTATGCAAAGGCCTTGCAGCCTGACAGAGGTGAATGTCAATCCCTCTGGAACTCAAAACCAGATCTTTGAAACATACTGGCTCTATGACCTCTCAGCTGATACTTTGCAATGAACAATTCCTTTTGCTTTCTCAGGCACAGAATTTGTCCCTGTCAGAGGATCAGGAAAGAATGTAGATTACTCACTGCAAGAAAGTGTCTGAAACAGGAGGAATCTATCTGCACTGCAAATGCTTCACATTCCCTTTAAGGGCCTGAAAATCCAAATGCTTGTGGACCTTGAGGAGCCCTGCATCAGTATGTTTAACCCAAGCTCAGTGAGGGGTACATTATCACAAGAAACCTTACAGCTCTAGACATAGATAAAACACAGCACTTAGGTCAAAGCCAAGAGAAGGCTCAAGCATAGTGATGTCAGCACTGCAAGAGATGTCTGTAGGACTGTAGTGCTACCTTTGAACATCGGTTCAAATGATGAGAAGCACATGGGATAAGAATAAATTTTATCATTGTGAAGAGCAAACTCAGATACAAAAGGAAGTCAAAAGAAGCCTTACTCTGCCATGTAAGTTGGGCACTGAGTTTGACTATCCATGAACAACTGTCTCAGAGGAAGGAGGCTCATCACATCAACTACACTCACTAGAGCTTTTGGAACCTGAAAGGTAAGTCAGACTTCAGTTTAGAAGCAACCAGTTACACAGTGCACAGTGGATTGATTTTGCCCCCAGATCCAGCTGTCTGACATCCCTCTCTTTCTTCATTGCTCAAAATAAAACAAGAAAGAAGAGTCCCCTCAGATTCCCCCAAATAAGCTTTTGATTTTTATCTTACACCAAGGTCCAGTGTTACCTGTCTGTAATCATTTCAGACTGCATCTCACTACTTTCAGCCAAGACAAAAGAAATTAGTTTAGTACAAGTCAATGGAATATATTTGGTACCAGAATGGGGAAAAAAAGTCCCACCCAAATCAAATGAATGGAAGAGCTAGCACCAGTTAGCCACATGCTGGTATGAGCCAGATTGTCAGAACAATTCCACAACACTTACCTCCTTGTGCAGAATATCAAGAGTTTCTTGAATTCTTCTGGTGAAATTCACATCTGAGTAGTGACCCTGACAAAAGAAAGAAGAGATTACTGCTACATGGAGATACAAAGCGTTTTGGCTGGGAGATTAGAATAGAATAGAATAGAATAGAATAGAATAGAATAGAATAGAATAGAACAGAACAGAACAAAGCAGGTTGGAAGAGACCCTCAAGATCATCGTGTCCAACCCATCATCCAACACCACCTAATCAACTAAACCATACAACCAAGCACCCCATCAAGTCTCCTCCTGAACACCTCCAGTGACAGTGACTCCACCACCTCCCCAGTCAGCCCATCCCAATGGGCAATCACTCTCTCTGTATAGAACTTCCTCCTAACCTCCAGCCTAAACCTCCCCTGGCACAGCTTGAGACTGTGTCCTCTTGTTCTGGTGCTGGTTGCCTGGGAGAAGAGACCAACCTCTGCCTGGCTACAACCTACCTTCAGGGAGCTGTAGAGAGCTATAAGGTCACCTCCGAGTCTCCTCCTCTCCAGGCTAAGCAACCCCAGCTCCCTCAGCCTCTCCTCATAGGGCTTGTGTTCCAAACCCCTCACCAACCTCGTTGCCCTTCTCTGGAGATGCTCCAACAATTCAACATCCTTCCCAAACTGAGGGGCCCAGAACTGGACACAGTACTCAAGGTGTGGCCTAACCAGTGCAGTGTACAGGGGCACAATGACCTCCCTGTTCCTACTGGCCACACTGTTCCTGATGCAGGCCAGGATGCCATTGGCCCTTTTGGCTGCCTGGAAGAGTCACACTAATTCACTTCTTTTTCTGCCATACAACATTGGTCAGTAAAATGTTCATGCTTCTTTCTAGAGACTGGGGATTTTAAGTATATCAAGTAATCTAAGGTGTAGAGGGACTCAGTGAAGCATGTGAGGATGTAGGAAGGAATCTAATCTAAACGCAAGCAGCCATAGGCATGCTCACAGCCAGCTGATAAACTCTCGCAAAATTAGGTGAAATTATTGCTAGTCAAGGTCACAGCTATAAATAAAGCTATAAAACTTGGCAGCAGCAGCAAAGATGCCTAGTGAGGCCCCTGCAGAAGCAGTAAATTTTCTCAAGCACAAGGGGTTGCAGGAGAATTGAAAATGATTACAAGAAGTTAGCATATCAAAGGCAAGAAAGGAAGGGCTGGCAGAGAAAGGTGGCAACTTCTTGCCACCTGCCCACTCAACTATCATCTCCTTATGGCAGCCCTAAAGGCTTCTCCACAATCCAGAGAAGCATAAAATTCAAAAGATACCGAGCATTGCAGCAACTTCCCTCATACATAGCTCACCTGTTCCTAGCACCTCTCAGCACTGCGTGTTACAGGGTGATGACAATTGCAAGATTGCGCTAGTGGCAGTTCAAAGCTGCATAATTCTTTCTTGGATGTCTAAAAAGGCTATGTTCACAGCAGAGCAGTTACCACACCAGAGGAGCTAAGCCTTTCTTCCTTCCACTTTTTGCTCATGATCAAATGACAATAGCAAAGACAAGGGCTCTTACCCTGGAGTAAGCCAGAACAAACACACCCATCTTACTTGCTGGTAACTGTTTTTCTATCAGGGCACTGCCAGCAGCTACCATCCAAACATAGAATAGAATAGAATAGAATAGAATAGAATAGAATAGAATAGAATAGATAGGATAGGGTAGGGTAGGGTAGGGTAGGGTAGGGTAGGGTAGGGTAGGGTAGAGTAGAGTAGAGTAGAGTAGAGTAGAGTAGAGTAGAGTAGAGAGTAGAATAGAATAGAATAGAATAGAATAGAATAGAATAGAATAGAATAGAGTAGGGTAGGGTAGGGTAGGGTAGGGTAGAGTAGAGTAGAGTAGAGTAGAGTAGAGTAGAGTAGAATAGAATAGAATAGAATAGAATAGAATAAAATAATAAACCAGGTTGGAAGAGACCTTCGAGATCATCGCGTCCAACCCACCATCCAACACCATCTAATCAACTAAACCATGGCACCAAGCAGTCCATCAAGTCTCCTCCTAAACACCTCCAGTGATGTCGACTCCACCACTTCTCGTGCTATCTCTGTGAAGGCTCTGTGAAGGCTCCAGGGATCCATGGATTCCTCTCAGTATGTTTCTGACATCACAGTTTAAGTTAATCAGTTCTACTACTCACAGGGTCCTTGCAATAGTTGCACAGATCATTGCCTCCAATATGGACTGTTATGAGCTTCCAGTCAGCACTGAAGTCAATTCTCTGTGCAATAAAGAAGAAAATAATGAGCCTGGATTTCTCTGACACTGTGATATGCAAATGGCTGTCATTGCAGGTAGATCTAGCATGTGATGCAACATCTATTTCTTTTCATATTGTAAGATTTAAGGAGTCCCAGACAACTTACAGGATCAGTTTTCATTAGTCTCAGGAGATTTCTTGCTTGGGCTGGTAAGTGCCTGTGAATAAGGACAACTAGTGAGTGAAAGAAACAGCATTATGGAAAGATCAATGTTAATGATGTACAGACATGTTAAATCAAGTTGTCAGATATCAGGAGAGCTGAATGAGGAGACAGAGCAATCTTCCTGTTGCCATAATCAAAGTACATGTTCACATCTTTGTGGAAAGTCAACATCAAATTTAATCCAAATACTGATTTTACTCAAGTGTGGTAATTAATCTGGAGCTCTAAGTTTAGCTTCTACTACAGTCCACTTGGCACCTAAACAGCTGAAAATCCAGACAGAGCACCAGGTTTGAAATCAGATGACCTATTTAGAACTAGACTGCTATCAAACTATTCCTTGTGGACTAAAACATAGAAATCCCAAGTCCCAGATGGCCTCCTGAGTGATCTTTGTGCATGTGCCACAGCTCAGCCCCCTGCAAAGCTGAAGTGTTTCAAGACTCACCGTGCACATCCCTCATTTCCGTAGCCTGCACCCAGAGTCCATACTTACTTCAAGATCTCTGTGTACACTTCCTTTCCAGGGTAATTAAAGATCCAAGTAACTTTCAATTTTACTCAGACAAGTTAAGATGACAGCATTGCTGTTTTCCAATGGCAAACTGAGCACTTCCTCTCTTTTGCACACACATAGGTATATATATCTGTGTGTATGTAAACCACCATGAATTTCTTGTTAGCTAGGTAGAACACTTCAACCTTGTTTGACTGCCCTGCCATGCTGATCCTCACATATGCATAGAAAAGTGAATGTGTTTGGAAAGATTTGGCCTTCCAGGCATCTCTGTAATATGACATGAGCTGCATCTGCCTTCAGGCTCTTGTTAGAACCACTTTCCTGTCTATCATTTCAGGAAACACACGAGCTGACATTAATAAGCGTGACACTTGCTTTACATGACAACCAGAGCTTCGCTCTCTTCAAAACATTGTGGAGAGCAGGAGATGTCTCTGACAACTGCAAACCAAACACTGATCTAACACTAATGTGAAAATATTTACTGGGGAATGAGTCCCATCAGACACTATCCACTGTTGCCCTTGTTCAATGTCATAACCTACCTACTTATATGCCAAAGCTATCACAAGTGGTCATGATTTCCTTCTGTTGGAAACCTGTAAGCTAGGGTATTGACTTCCATACTGATTCAGTGGAAAATAACACTTTTTGAGCTAGCAGTCTGTGACCCCTTCAATTTCTCATGCAGACACTGGTGCTCTGAGGCATCCTGAGCCAAGGCAGTTGTTCACTGCAGTGAATGAAGCAGTTCTAGCAATCAACCATCCTGCTGTGTGTTGGTTGTGATCGCCACCAAATTCAGCTCTCGGATCAGCAGAAACAGTTAATGGAAAATACAGATATTCACAGTTCCCCTCACTGATTTTTCTCTTCTCAGCCTTAAATTCTTAACCTCCTTTTTTTCAAGTGATATCAGAGATCTTAGAAAGGCTTTGCTTCAACAACATGCTTCACATCTATCCTTAACTCCAGCACACTTTGGCAGTTAATGAGTATAGGCTCAGGAACACTTTGTTGAATGAGACCTGCATTGCTACACTGACATCAAGTTCACTAAAAAGTTCATCAAAGCAGCTACTGATTGGTTTTTGAGAAACTCTTACACTTGGTTTCCAAAAGCTGGTGAGGTTGCCAAACTACCCAAATTTGGAAAGGCCTCAGCACTTCTAAAAGGCTGTTTCCAGATTAGGACCTGAAATTAAGACTGGTTCTGAAATACCACAGAAAAATGGTATTTCAGGCTGATGAAGAAAAAAAATTCTGGATTGTACCATTAGCCTTTGGGATGTGCTGCCCAGGGAGGTGGTGGAGTCACCATCCCTGGAGGGGTTCAAGAGGGGATTGTGGACATGGCACTTGGTGCCATGGTTTAGTAGTCATGAGGTGTTGGGTGACAGGTTGGACTTGATGATCTTTGAGGTCTTTTCCAACCTTATTGATTCTATGATCATTCCAGGTCTAACTACCTAAAGCAAGGGAAACATTTCCTTATATTGCAATACATTTCAATATTAAACTAGGATGCACACATCTTATCAGATGCATCAAGAGAGAGAAATTGACAGAAGAGAACCCCAAAAGCAGCATTTCAATGTTCAGTGGTATTAATGGAGTAGTTCAGAGGACTTTACTTTTGCACACCTTTCTACAAGGAGTTATGAGACAGAGAAAGAGAAGAGTACCAGAAACCTGGGGTAACTGCATCTCCTTGCTGAATGTTTACACAACATGCTGCAGAGCACAGATTGCTCTGCTTCATGTTTATCCTATCCAGTGGCTTGCATTGGAAGAGAGAACACTAATTGATGTAGATGAAGGAGATATTTTCATGAGGCTAACATGCACCAACTCATTTCATACAGCTAACAAATAACTACTTAATAGTAATCCCTCAGTTGCTACTGATACAAACTGCTTTTGGTCATACTGACGACTTAAATCTGGAAAACTCTTGCAGGGCAGCCAGGTGATCAGGCCCAGTCAGCATGGGTTCATGAAGGGCAGATCCTGCTTGACAAACCCTGTCTCCTTGTAGGACAAGGTGAGCTGCTAAGTGGAGTAAGGAAAGGCTGTGGATGTTGTTTAGCTGGACTTCAGTAAAGCAATTGACAAAACCCGGCTGCTAAATGGCTTGGATGGGTGGAGACTTCAGTGTGTAAAATACTGGCTGGATGGCAAGACCCAGGAGCAGTGGTGAACGGTATTAAAGTTCCTTGGTCACAGGTGTTCCCCAGGGCTCTGTTTTGGGGCCAGTTCTCTTTAATATCTTTATTAGTGATCTGGCTGAGGGGACTGAGTGTACCCTCAGTAAATCTGCAGATGACACTGAGATGAGCAGGAGTGCTGATATGCTTGCGAGTAGGAAGGCTCTACAAAGGAACTTGGTCAGGCTGGGTTGATAGGCCAAAGCCAATTGTAGGAGATTCAACAAGGCTAAATGCCAGGTCCTCACTTGGATCACAACAACCCCATGCAATGCCACATGCTTGGGGAAAACTGGCTGGAAAGCTGCCCAGCAAAAAAAGACCTGAGGGTGTTGATCAGCCAGATGAATGAGCCAGCAGTGTGCTCATGTGGTCAAAAAGGCCAACAGCATCCTGGCCTGTATCAGGAAGAGTGTGACAAAGAGGACCCTTGTTTCCCCTAAACACTAGTGAGGCCACACCTTGTGTACTGCATTCAGTTTTGGCTCCTCACTACAAGAAGGGCAATGAGTTGCTGAGACAGGATCAGGGAAGCAATCATGCCCTGTACTAAGCACTGTTGAGGCCACACTTCAAGTCCTGTGTTCAGTTTTGTGGCCCTCATACAAAAAAACCCCATTGAGGTCCTGGAGCAGGTCCGGAGAAAGGCAAATGAAGCTGGTGAAGGGTCTGGAGAACAGGTCTCATGAGGATCAGGTGAGGGAACTGAGGTTGTTTAGTCTGAAGAAAAGGAGGCTGAGGGGAGATCTCAGTCTTCACATCTGCCTGAAAGGATGGTTGTAGCATGGTGAGTGCTTGTCATTTCACCCCAGTAACAAGTGATAGGACAAGAACAAATGACCTCAAGTTGCACCAGGGGAGCTTTGGATTGAATCTTAGAAGAAACTTTTTCACTGAAAGGGTTATCAAATGCTGGAATAGGTTCTTCAGGAAGATGGTTGAATCACCATCCCTGGAAGTGTTTAAAAGATTAATAGGTGTGGTACTAAGGGACACGGTTTAGCACCAGCCTTGGTAGAATCAGAAAATAGTTGGACTTGATGATCTTAAAGGTCTTTGCTCAACCAAAATGATTCTATGATTTTAGGTGGTGGCATATCCTGTTTGAAGTCCTCCCATTATTCCAAAAAGCCTATCTAGGATTTAGGTGATACAAACTACAAGACAGAGCCCTATCTCATTCTTCCCTATAGCAAGCAAAAGCTGAAATTAGTCTGGATGTGTACTGCATATAGAAGTATGTTAACACTCTCGTGGATGGCTGAATCAGAGCCATAATCCTTGCACATGTTTCACTGACATACATTCAGTCATCACTAGAAAATCATATCCCTTCTTTCAGATAGGGGGGGACCCTAAAATACACTAGGACATCCAGTATACTACTTCTGACAGGAAATCCAAGCAGTTTCTGAGACAGCTAATATGAGTCAGAATTACGCAAGGACCATGGGAAAACAATGAAAGTACCTGAAAAATCCCAACAATCTTTGCTTAGATACAGCAAATTACCATCTCAGCTTCTGAACTTCACTTCCAAGACCTCTTTGGAAAGTAAAAAGCATTTTTCTTCAAACAAACAAATTAAGGTCCAAGTAATACCACCTAACAATGTCAAATCCAAGTATGGTCTGCCAGAACCTGTGCCCAAACTGTGGCTGTATTTCAGCAGCCGTCTGTTTTGTTAATTCAACAGCACTGAGTCCTACAACAAGAAGCCAGGGATTTCTGTGATAAGCAGCATAGCAAAGCTCAACTCACACAGCCCTCCAGGTGGGACTAAAAGCAAGGAGCCAAATTCAGATGACTGCTAGACATTGCAATTCCTATTTATATTGGCAAAACTAGCTGCAATTGCACCCAGTCTGCTATGCACCAAGCACCGTATATACAATACAATACAAACAATACACCAGGTTGGAAGAGACCTTCAAGATCATCGTGTCCAACCTATCAACCAATCCAACCCACCTAAACAATGGTATATGACCATCAGCAATTCTTTCTTCAGGTTAAAGGTTGTGGCTAGTTTTTGCCCTCCCTCTTAACCACTCTTTCTGGCTTCTCCAGAAGCCTGAGGCCAGAATTCAGGAAGATTTCATCTAGTGTTTCTCCTAGTATCAATTTGCCAATTCACTACATGCTCATTTGCTGAAAATAGCCATGCTCTCAGAGATTTATTAACAGATAAATAGATAAATGAGTGGATGTTGAAAATGAAAGGTAAAATCCACCACTACCAAACAGTTTCTGCTAGCATCTGGTTTGTGGATTTCATAATGAGGGCTGTTGGCTTCATTTGAAAGTTCATCTATGAAATAAGCCCATACATTCAACATATTTGAGCCAATTTTCAGCTCTGACTAGACTGGGTTTGTTTGCTGTTCAGAGCAAGTTGTGACAGCACATGAGGCAGTTGAAAGGTAATTAGATGTAGTATCCATCGTCTACAAATGTAAAACAAAAAGCTACATACTCAGCCTGTGCTCCAGGAACGGCCTGGTTAAGGAATGCATTTGAATCGTTCTCGCTCCCAGTGCCGGTTGAGTACCCCACGAGCTTAACATTGAACTCTCGAAAGATGTCTGAAAAAGAAAGATGGCAATAAAAGGACAATGACTACACCTGACTTCTGCCTGCAGGAGCTAGCACACACCAGCGCTGTCACAGCTCTGCTATGACAGCCCAGCACAACCGCTGCAGCCTCCAGTCGACTAGATGTATCCACCATGCAGTAGCAATAGGGACCACCATCTGGCAGTGGCTTAGACAGCAGCATACTCGCTGTGTTCTGCGCTGTCACCACTGGATAAAATGAGCAGGACTGGGGACTACTGTGTGCAGTTATCTGTCATGTTGTAGTGATTAAAGCCCAACCCAAAATCCAGTCATTCAATGGTGACTTTGTGAAGCAAACCCGAAGGAGGCTTCAGCTCAGCAGGAGCTTGTTTTCAGCTAGAGGATGAATCTGCTTCACAGCTGTGCAAAATCTCATACTACTGACAAATATGAAGAAGAAAGCCTCAGATGCATGGCTCTGATGCAATCCCACCACAGTGTCCATTACCTTCATAGCAGCTTCCAAAAGGAAGTTGACAGCTGTGAAAATGGCCACAGTATATACTGTACATGCTACTTTAATCTGAAACACTGAGTTTAACCACATTTTAATGAAGACTTAGTCAAATGGGACAGCATCCAGTGAGTGAGTTGCTTATTCTGATTATATTCTCGCTACATTCTATTCATAATGATGGGTAACAGAAGGACTGGCCCTCTTCAGAGGGGAGTTTATTGTTACAGCTGATCCAAGTTGTATTTTGAGTGGTTTGACACTAACAATAGCCTGAGCTACGAGAAGTTGCATGTTTCAGTGAAGAGAAAGAAAATAATTCTTCCCTTTGGATTACATGTATGGGCAGTCAGCTTTACTTACCAGAGAGGTCTGCTGTATGCAAACATCTGCCTTTGGAAAAAGCCCCAGTGGAATATATATATTAAAGACAAATGTTAATTCCATCACAAGTATGGATATAGCTGTCTTATTTAGAAATAACACTCCACAGAGCTTTGAAAGAAGAGAGGAAAGAGAGGGGGGGAATTTCTGCCTGTTTCTCATCTTCACTGCCGAAGGCAACTTTTTATTCATTACTCCTACAATAGTGTTTTTTCTTGTTGCTTAATTAAAGCAGCTTTGAGATGCTTAAGAGCTTTCTGTAAACATATCAGAAGTCAGCCAATTCCCTCTCTTCAGTCTTGCCAATTAGATTTAGCAAAGCATTTACTTACTAGGTAGAGTTGTCACATTCTCTAATGATGCATCTCCTCCAATACTACAACGAGAAAGAAAAATCCCAGTCACAGGATCATAGTGTCACAGTATCATAATATCACAGGATCATTAAGGTTGGAAGAGACCTCGAAGATCATCGAGTCCAACCTGTCACCACAGACCTCATGACTAGACCATGGCACCAAGTGCCACATCCAATCCCCTCTTGAACACCTCCAGGGACGGTGACTCCACCACCTCCATGGGCAGCCCATTCCAATGGCGAACAACTCTCTCAGTGAAGAACTCATCTCGAGCCTAAACTTCCCCTGGCACAGCTTGAGTCTGTGTCCCCTTGTTCTGGTGCTGGTTGCTAGAGAGAAGAGACCAACCCCTTCCTGGCTACAGGCTCAATGGTGCTCAAGGCCTCTCCCCAGCCTTGTTGCCCTTCTCTGGACACGTTCAAGTGTCTCGATGTCCTTCCTAAACTGAGGGGCCCAGAACTGGACACAGGACTCCAGGTGTGGCCTAACCAATGCAGAGCACAGGGGCACAATGACTTCCCTGCTCCTGCTGGCCACACTATTCCTAATACAGGCCAAGAAGCCGTTGGCCTTCTTGGCCACCTGGGCACACTGCTGGCTCATGTTTAGGCGGCTGTCGATCAGCACCCCCAGGTCCCTCTCTGTTTGGCAGCTCTCCAGCCACTCTGACCCCAGCCTGTAGCTCTGCATGGGGTTGTTGTGGCCAAAGTGCAGCACCTGGCACTTGGACTTGTTGAATGCCATCCCGTTGGATTCTGCCCATCTGTCCAGTTGGTCAAGGTCCCTCTGCAGAGCCCTCTAACTGACCAACATCTGCTCCCAACTTGGTGTCATCTGCAAATTTGCTGATGACTGTCTCAATCCCCTCATCCAGATCATCAATGAAGATATTAAACAGGACAGGGCCCAGCACTGATCCCTGGGGGGCGCCACTGGTCGCCATCTGGATGTGGCGCCATTCACCACCACTCTCTGGGCTCAGCCCTCCAGCCAGTCACTCATCCCTTAGCTGGATACAGACAATGAGCCAAGTGAAAAACTACCATACATCAGCTTTCTGAAGCTGAATGCCCCAAAACACATATTCTCTACAGGAGATAGCACACATCTCTTCATCACCTTGGCTGAAGACTCACCTCCAGGACAGTCCCCGGTATTCGGTGCTCAAATCCAGGAGATTATCTGAGGCAATTGCTGTACCGGCCTAGACATTATTTTTCATTAATCAAATTAAATCAAAGCACAATAACTAGTACAATAGGAATTCATACACAATAATTTTATTTACTTTCAAAACCATCCCTTTGAAGGCTTTAGAAAGCATCTGGCTTTCCCCTAACCTTCTTACTGAAGAATATACATTATTAAGCATTAAGAAACGTGAATGCCTTTCATAATTATTTACAAGCATGATACTGTATGTGACACACAAAATATATGATGGAGCCATGGAACAAAAGCTTTGCTTTTGTGGGTCTAGATTAGCTGAGTAACTAATTTAGGGTTGCATAGTTGAGAAGGATGAAAACATCTCAAACACACAAAAACTTACTGGCTAATTATGAGAACTGAGCTATATGAACCCAACAGAAACAAACAAGTGTTTCAGAAGGAAGCACCATAATACCTTTATATCCATTTGGAAAGTATTGTGCTAAGAGACTTAGTAGTACAACAGCAAGGAGGAAAGCACTCTCTAGACTTAGCCTGAAGAAAGAGGAGAGCTTGCAAACACCTCCTCCCCCCCTTCTAAAACACTACCAGAATTGAGAAGCAAAGTGTCTGCCAGCTATGTTACTATAGTTTCATGCTAAATTAGGGTACAGGGTAGTACTTCAGAACAGCACATGACCAGACTATTTGCTGCTACCTCAGATTAAACCACAACACTACATTTTCTTCTGTGTATGAGCTTTATTGAATTTATTCAGCGTAACTATACATGGGTCACATGAAGCTCTGAGACAGCAACGCTCCACTGTGCTTTCTATGACAGCAGATCTTGTTCTCAGTTTCTACAGACTACACTTAGAAACAGAAACATCTGCAGGGTCCTGGACATTGTAATATGGCAACCAGAGCTATACACAGGCTTTTATTTGTCAGTACTGCAGGCTTTCATACACATGCCTCTATTTCAGTAGCCTCCTGCATGTAGGAGTTTCAGCAACATGCCTGCTGGAGAGTTGTAAAGGCTTCATGGTTTGTGCACTCAGTGTCTTTGTTGTCAAGGCTCAGACTCAGAGAAACCTATGTTCCAACCATGTCTTTCTACCCAGTGTTCTGTGTTTCCTTTGAGCTGGCTGTAGAATTTCAGTCTTTGACCAGTATGAACACTCTAGGCAGAAAGACATATTTGGAATACAGGATGTCTGGATCTTGGGACATATTACTTCTAGACTACCAAAGGAAATTGTAGCCAGCAAGAACTACTCCTTACTAAGGAAACACTGTGATAAATAGAATAGAATAGAATAGAATAGAATAGAATAGAATAGAATAGAATGGAATGGAATAGAATAGAATAGACCGGGTTGGAAGATCATCACATCCAACCTATCATCCAACACCACCTAATCAACTAAGCCATGCAACCAAGAACCCTATCAAGTCTCCTCCTGAACACCTCCAGTGACAGCGACTCCACCACCTCCCCGGGCAGCACATTCCAATGGGCAATCACTCTCTCTGGGTAGAACTTCTTCCTAACCTCCAGCCTAAACCTCCCCTGGCGCAGCTTGGGACTGTGTCCTCTTGTTCTGGTGCTGGTTGCCTGGGAGAAGAGACCAACCTCTGCCTGTCTACAACCTCCCTTCAGATAGTTGTAGAGAGCAATAAGGTCACCCCTGAGTCTCCTCTTCTCCAGGCTAAATAAGCCATAACTTAAGACAGGCACAAGAAAAAGACTAAGTACATTCTGAAATGGATCAAGTCAGAGGGCTCTTACCCCTGCACATCCTTATCTCATTAATGCTAGAATGAATAAGATGTTGTTATCCCACTTAGTCACACTCTGTTGCTGAAAGAGCTGAGTCAAAAGAACAGGTTCACCAGTCTGCTCCTCTTCAGAAAAACTTTGAAAGTAACCTAAGGCTTCTATTATGTCCCATTAGTTTCAGCAGCAGCTGATCTCTTCTGTCTCCAATTCAGCAGATATTTAAACATGTCTTTAAAGGATTTGCCTGTGTTTTTGCCTGAGTTCAAAAGCATGTGAATAGGTGCGTGGGGGGAACAGAGTGCTGAAGAACTGACACCTTCTTTCTTGTTCTAGCTGCTATATCTATTCTCATCCCAGAATGATTAGATCTTTGCTTCTAGGTACAACAGCTATTTCCCCTTCACTGGAGCAGGCACATGTTTGTAGTTTTACCAAGAGAATATTAAAAACACTATCATCTTACCGTTAGAGAATCCCCAAGGGCTGCTATAATTTTCACATCAGCTGGCTTTAGGGAATGCACTGCAATGGAAAGAGACACAGTTAAACTGGAACAGGAAACAGCTATTCTTTTTCAGCTCTGCACAGGTGAAACGTGCCATTGCTCATTCTGATGTGCAGATATAATCATAGAATCAATAAGGTTGGAAAAGACATCAGAGATCATCAAGTCCAGGCTGTCACCCAGCACCTCATGACTAACTAAGCCATGGCTTCAAGTGCCACATCCAATCCCCTCTTGAACACCTCCAGGGACGGTGACTCCACCACCTCCCTGGGCAACACATTCCAATGGCCAAGAACTCTCTCTGTGAAGAACTTTCTGCCCTGCAACTATTGAGTCCAATCTCTGAAGGCTCTTTAAAAGTTTGAATTTCTAGGTATTGGTGTTCACCAAAGGAATAAATGGACTTGCAGCACTTTGTTAGGCCATGCGAAAGCTAATCCTCAGCCTTAGGGGTGTAGTAGGATGGAGAATATCGAACTTGTCAGTTCATTATAATAACTGTAAGCCTAGACACTTTCATAACCTCCTGTGATCCTGTGAATAGATGCCCCAGTTTGGTACAGGGTAGGATTGTGCACATGGACAGTTATGATAGAGTAGTTTACAGCTGATGAGAGTACACTCCGTTTTACTCCACAGTATTTTTTTCTTCCCTCTCCCTGTGGTGTAAGACACCATACCATAGAATCACAGAATCCATAAGGTTGGAAAAGACCTCAGAGATCATCAAGTCCAATCTGTCACCCAACTCCTCACAACTAACTAAGCCATGGCACCAAGTGCTACATCCAATCCCCTCTTGAACACCTCTAGTGGTGGTGACTCCACCACCTCCCTGGGCAGCACATTCCAATGGCCAATCACTTTTTCTATGAAGAATTTCTTCCTAACATCCCGCCTAAACCTCCCCTGGCACAGCTTGAGACTGTGTCCTCTTGTTCTGGTGCTGGTTGCCTGGGAGAAGAGACCAACCCCCACCTGTCTACAACCTCCCTTCAGGTAGCTGATTTTGAAATACCCAGGTGATAAAAGGGGAGCTTTTACAGCTCATCTCATGTGCTCATAGCAGTGGCATTTGCATATTTTTGATGTCTCAATGGCTAACACTGCTACTGAAAAGACAGAAGAGCAAGGAGTAAATAACAGTAAGTTGCCAGCAATACCCAGCACCATGATGGAGGTTAAACAATTTAGTATCAGGCAAATCACAAACTCTGTATCAAAGATGTAAGAAGGCAGAAAGAAGGGCTAAGAAGACAACAACATGAAGCTATTTGAAAAGCTGAATACAGGTATGTTCCAGACTAGCATGCATGAACCCATGATTTTCAGTTTCCTTTCCCAAGATTTAGGTGTCCTCACTTAAAGGCTATGACAGCACATGAATTTAGGGTTTATCATGAGATATTTGGAAGTTCTTCACTAAAAATGAGCTCAGTGGAGCTCTTCAGTCAGAATGTGCAATAGTATGGCATAGCTAAGCAGCTGCTGAAAAAGGTGACATTTTTCTGAGTAGCAATTTTCACAGTCCAGGAATCATTTCAGCAAAAACAACATCTCATTTGGAAGCACAGTTGAAGATAATACAGCTTCTTAACATAAAGCAGGCAAGGATACCTGAAGTTGCAGGAGGGGAGGATGGAGACCTGTCTTCACACAGCAGCTGGCTTCCATAATTCTAAAAAGAAGAAAGCTGAATAGCATTTGGCTAGCAAACACAGTCAGTAGTAATTACAATCTTCTAGAGGGCAAGTGGATAAGCCAGAGCCTGTTTAGCATGTAATTAACCAGACAGGTCTTAGCTGCTCAATTCAATAGTCATATTCAGTACTGCCCAGATTAGAGTAGCCTCCTGTACTGGTAAACATGCTGTCTGGGCATGTGTTCTTACAGGTGTTTCTAGATGCATTTTGCCTAACTCAGGGAGTGCTTTCCAATTCTGTGCCATGTACTTAGCCTCCCAAACTTCTCTGGCCAAAGACTGACTTCACTTGTGGTGCAGAGCGTGATTCATATGGTTACCATACGGGAACAGATGCAGCAGAGTAACAGTGATGTTGACACTTACTAGAGTTTGGCTGGGGTAGGTGTAATTACTGTTCTTATATGTCCTCAGGAATGGCTCAGCCTACAAAACAAGGCAATACGAGTCAGTGCAAGGCATCAGAAGAATATGTGAAAATGTTCATTCCCCAGCCTTTAGCTCTCAGATGTCTGCAGATGATTAGCAGCTTGACACAAATGAATTCCAGGGATTGAAAAAGAAGAGCTATGCCCTTTTAAAACCCCACACAGTATCAGTGTAAACCTGGGACGATACTTTTCACCCAGCCAGAATTCACAGAACGTGCCCAGAGCCCTGCTGTGTGTGATTGACAAGAAGCTTGTGGTCCCACTGAAGAGCAGACCCAAAGACCTCTGCAGAGCTGTGCTGGCTGGTGTCACTGTTGTTTTATTTCCCTCACTGAAGCTGTCATTCAGTGTGAATGTTCCTGACTGTGTAAGCCAAAAATCCTTTTCTTCTGCCTCTGCTAACCATGACATGCGACTATCAGGAAGCTTACTACTAGGACAACCTTGCCCTCCATCTCCTGGGGGAGTGCTCCTATTACTGCTGGTGGCAGTGTCATGAACTGTGTGGGGAAAAGCCAGACTCTCCTCACCAAGACAGCCCTCCAGGTAGAATAGAATAGAATAGAATAGAATAGAATAGAATAGAATAGAATAGAATAGACCAGGTTGGAAAAGACCTTTGAGATCATTGAGTCCAACCTATCACCCAACACCATCTAATCAACTAAACCATGGCACCAAGCACCCCATCCAATCCCCTCCTAAACACCTCCAGTGATGGTCACTCCACCACCTCCCTGGGCAGCACATTTCAATGGCCAATCACTGTTTATGTGAAGAATTTCTTCCTAACATCCAGCCTAAACCTCCCTTGGGAAGGCTCAGGGAGACTCCCAAGCACTCATAGCACCTCCACATAAATACAGACACCCTTGTAACTTACTTCACTTGGACATTTGAGAACAATCTCATCTCCCATTTGCTGATTATCTGTCTTCTCTCCTAAAGGTTCCAGCTGGGGGAAAAATGGGAGGTGCATAGAAGAAAAGTGAATGAGCATCTGAGAGCAACAGGTAATGCCATGCCACCAGCCACTGGAAACCACCTCTGCAGCACAGCAAGACAACTGCAATGCACTTCACCTGTGCTGGCAGCTGCCTCCACACACTACTTATTTGTGTGCTGAAGAGGATAATTCCCATACAGCATGAACAATGTGTCAGGCAGGCATCATCTCCCTGAGGGAAGTCTCAGCAACCCCAAGATTTGACATCAGTTAAGATTTACTGGTTTGATACGACTGGTTTAACAGTTCAGGTGACCTTTCTTCACGTGATCACTCTTTTCCTTTGTAAACACAAACAAGGCTTCAGAAGAGATACAGCTACTATCATCCTGAGGCAGAGTATGCTGCCAAGGGCATGATATGAGGGGACAAGGCAGGACAAATATACCCTTTAAAATCTTACCATGTTGTTCCACAAAGCACGTGCAGCCTGGGAATGTGTCTTCTGGCTGAAGTGGAAACAATCTGGGGCAAAATAGGAACGGTCTGGCAACCCCTCCTAGAGTAAATAGGTAATATGAAACACAGACCACTGAAACTCTGGAACAGAATACTTGGGCACAGATACTGGTGATATTCTTTATTTCCCTAAGATTCAGACTTTACAGTCTTTTGAAACATGTGGGTTTCGTACTAAAAGTCATTTACCCAAGTACTGGAAGGGACTTTGTGATGTATGGAAGATAAAAGGAGAGCACTCTCTGGTGAATCGTAGAATGGTCCAGGTTGGAAGGGACCTCCTAAGGTCGTCTACTTCAACTCCCCCTGCAGTCAGCAGGGACATCCCCAACTAGACCAGGCTGCTCAGAGCCTGATGAGCCTCACCTCTCTGTGCAACCACCCACTTTGAACTTTGTAATACATGGTTGTTTGATTGCAGTGGAGTCAACTCAGCACCCCAAATCATGACTTCATGGTCTATATTCTTGTTGCCCAACAACCTCAATTTATTCCATGAGCATTTTCTGCAGTATCAGATGCCAATTCAACTGACTGCAATAACTATTAGGCCAAAGAACTGCTGGTCACATTTACAGACAAAATAATTTTGAAAAGCCAGGGGAATTGCACTAGGAATTAATGTAGGGTGCTTTTTTTGTTTGGTTGGTCTTTACCTCTGTCCTTGGAATGGCTGCATTCATCAGAAATGGTTGCATAACCACCGTGAAATCATCTGTAGTGTCATACCTGCCGCTCTCCACTAACTGGCGGGTTCTCGCCTAAAGAGTCAAGAAAAGTTGTCAGCATTCCTTCTTCTACATTCAGTACATCAAGCTGCTTTGTCCATTGAAACCTCACCCAGAGGTTCCCCCTCCCTTGTACAGAAACCCAGATTTGGGCATAGCTTCCATCTCACACCAGGCAGTCAGAGTAGCTGTCTTTTGGAGACATCATCCTGGGCTTCTTTGCTGAGAGGCAGCCTGGACAGCCTAACTGACATGGGCAGGCAACCTGCTCAGTAATTAAACTGTCAGAAATATGTTCTTCCAGAATCACCAAAGCATTTTTGGTTTGGCTGACATGTCAACAAAGCAGGGCAGCAAAGCTGGTGAGGGGTTTGGAGCACAAGTCTTGTGAGGAGAGGCTGAGGGAGCCAGGGTTGTTTAGCCTGCAGAAGAAGAGGCTCAGGGGAGACCTTCTTGCTGTCTACAACTACCTGAAGGGAGGTTGTAGCCAGGTGGGGGATGGTCTCTTCTCCCAGGCAACCATCACTAGAACAAGAGGACACAGTCTCAAGCTGTGCCAGGGGAAGTTTAGGCTGGAGGTGAGGAGAAAGTTCTTCATAGAAAGAGTAATTGGCCATTGGGATGTGCTGCCCAGGGAGGTGGTGGAGTCCCCATCACTGGAAGTGTTTAAGAAGAGACTGGATGAGGCACTTGGTGCCATGGTTTAGTTGATTAGATGGTGTTGGGTGATAGGTTGGACTCGATGATCTCAAAGGTCTTTTCCAACCTGGTTTAGTCTAGTCTAGTCTAGTCTAGTCTAGTCTAATGATGCTCAAAATTTACTCTCAAGTTATCATTTTCTTTGGCTTAATCTGTGATCTGCAACAAGGGAAGTTATCAAAAACCTGCTGACTGTCTGACATACTCCTCTTTCTATGGCTCCTTAACAATTTTTCTTCCTCTCTGCTTTGTTGTTTTATAGTGGATCAGAATTGTATAGAGGCTCTCCAGCCTACCCCCATTTCCCCCTCACCTTTTCTATTAAAACAGTAAAATTCACAGCTATGAATATGCCATAAAATGAGTGTGAACTGTCCCCCACCTCCTAATATTAGACCCTCTGTAGTCCCTTAATCAACTACAGGATGAGATCAAATGTAACAAATGCCACATGCCTTACCTGGTACCTTCTGTTAAAGTAGACAAACTTCTTCAGGTCAGTGGAATTTTCCTTGGGGTTTATGACACAAGGACACAGCATCCTGTGGGATGAGAGCATGGTGCTGAGCTCTGCACCTCTTTTTATCCCCCATTCACGAGCTAACAAGCTGCAGAGTTAAAAGTTCTTCGGAGAGTGATTTGGTTGCTCAATGGGAGCATTAGCTCTCATTTCTGAGGTTCTATCCAGCTCTGATTCTTGAGCAGAAACACATTTGTAGGGATAAATTCATGAACATAAAGTAAGGAAATGCAAGCAAAAACCATGCTAGATGCCCACAGCAACGTTTTGGCAGCAGGAGTGACCACTGTGCAGAGAGGCTGGGGCTGCCTGTGGTGGATACAGCCAGTTCCAGCCAGCTTCAAAGAACCAATGACAGGACACAGCTAAGCCTGTCAGCCAAGATGGTGGTACCTCTGTGGAAGCCTGCTTAAGAAAAAGCAGAAAACACAAGAGAAGAGGAGGAGAGAACAGTGGGAATGAGGAGGAGGTACTCCATGGCAGAGCAGACACTCCGTTGAACAGAGCATCATGTGGATGAGCCCATGATGGTGCAGGCTCATCTCTGAGGGACACTGACTAGCACACAGAACAGGAACAAGAAGGAAGGAGTATCTGAGAGATACCCATGCCTCACTGAAGAAACTGAGGGTACACTGTAGCATTAACAGTGAGCGAGAGAGAGGTGCTTGGTGTGAAGCTGAAGCTGGGAATGAGGGAGGAGAGATGCTTCAACTGTCAAACTTTTTTGTTTGTTTATTTTCCACTACCTGAAATAGCAATTAAGTATTCTTCTGATGGACAGTACATTCATTGAAGTTCCCCATTTGTTCTGCCTGCAGTGCTGTTTGGTGGTATTTGACTGCTGATTTCCTTCCTTTTAGGGTTGGAAGGGACCACAAGGTGCCTGGGGTTTTCAGGCTCCTTCATGGTCTTCTTCTCTGGGTGGGGTGAATGAGCAGCTGTGTAGATGCATGGCTGCCAACTGAGGCTCACTCACCACAAAACCTGTCTGTAAGTACACCTGTGAATATGGTTTCCTTCAGCAGAGCTATGCCAGCATCCTTCAAGACAGAGTTCACGCAAATTCATTCTAACCAATTAAAAGGGTCACAATGTGCAGGATATTACACATGGAGGAGGACAGAGCACCAAAACAGACAGCAAGACTGATGCTGGAATCTTTATCATTAAAGAGACATTCCAACCTTAGCCATTTAAAGTTTCTGTGAAGCCATGTTGGCAGCCTGTATCTCTCTCTGAGATTTTCTTCCTTTAGCATATGAATCTTCTCTCCTGATGTGGCCCCTTCCTAGGCATGCCTCATTATTACCTAACAAATCCTAATGGGAAAAAGAACTCTTAAAAAAACTCTGCCAAGATCACAGTAAAGCATCTCTGAGGGGTGTCTTGGAGAAATACCTCCTGTAGAGATGCTGTTGGTATGAATACACAGATCCCTACCACCTCCAAGCTTGTCTTAGTGGAAAACAAATAACAAGATTTACATTTACAGCACATCCAAATGAAAGGCAACACAAACCTAAACTGTGCTTTCAGAAGTGTTTCAATAACATAAGCAAGGCAAAATTAAAGAAGACCTGCTTCTAGGTTATTTGCTCCTCTCAGAAACAAAAAGACATGCTGTCAAAAGCCTCCTTCAGGTCCTTCTTCAATTCAGTAGCATGGCATTTATTGTCCCATACAAGTTCTGCTTAGTGCCCTGTAAACTGGGCTTGATATCAGACAAGCAAATGTTAAATTCAGCGTGGCAGCAGAAATGATGGGAGGAGGTTACAGGTATCTGGAGATTATCTAATCATAAAGGCTTTACTAACTGTCCTTGTCCAATGATTAAGCTTTTGAGATGCACGTGTACTCTAGCCAGTAACCTTCGTTAAAAAGAAGAACCACAACTGATTAGCAAAAAACCCCACATCAGTCTGACTTTAAAAGATAATTTTCCACTGACAGCCATCTGAGAGACCTTAAATCAGAGTGAGAGGGTTGCAGCTATGTTCCTCCTGTAAAAAACACCTTCAATAGCCGCTTATATTCATGGGACAGGGTTGTTCTTGTCCATCTATTCAGAGAAGCATAGATTTGCTTTTCTGAAACCAAGCAAGTCCTGCCAGAAGCATGTCTGGGGGGACATATTGATCCCTACTCGAGTCACTAGAAGCTCACTGAGGCACAAACCTGCTCACTGAGGCACAAACCTGCCACCTGGCAGGGCTGTTGTGCCACAAGGCAAAAGGTAGTGTGAATAAACATCCCAGACCTCTATGTCAGAGACTAACAAAAATAAAACCAATAACCAGCAATGAAATTACAGAGACTGGAAACTACAGAAGCAAGAGGGAGTTTTAAGCCTGCAGGAAGTTAAATGTGTATATAACTCTAATTAATGTGATCAACTAAGAAAACCCTATGTCTTAATGTCTTCTCTGGAGTGTGTACAGCTGAGCAATTTCTGCCCTGGCTTGAGCTCCAGTCAGTGTAAGGGACAAGCCATTAAAATGTCACCTCCACAAAAAGGTAACAGCAGGGCTCAAATGCAGGGAAAGTGACAGACAGGTATTTCTAAATGCTGTGTGATTGCCCATTGGAATGGGCTGCCCGGGAGGTGGTGGAGTCACCATCATTGGAGGTGCTCAGGAGGAGACTTGATGGGTGCTTGGCTTGGTGCCATGGTTTAGTTGATTAGGTGGTGTTGGATGATAGGTTGGACGCGATGATCTCAAAGGTCTCTTTGAACCTGGTTTATTCTACTCTACTCTACTCTACTCTACTCTACTCTACTCTACTCTACCCTACCCTACCCTACATATGCATACACAGGGGAAGGTGTTTGGTGGTCTGAAATACAAGAATGTTTCCTGTTTGAGGAAAAAAAGGTTTTCCAAGAAGACCTCGCAGCCTTCTGCAAGCAACAGTGAGAGCTGTGACATGAATCATTATCAAACCTCATGATCAACTTGGGGCAGTTATTTCTCGAGGTGTGCAGCTCCCGGAGGCTTGCTATGGGAAGAATTGTCACCAGGTTCACAAATGCCCGTGGAACCTGCCAAAGGAATAAGCAAACCCAGAGCTAGTGCCCGAAGAACAGAGTGCCACCCTTGCCCAGATGCAGCCACAGCAGACATCAGCTGCAGCCTGCTGATTCAGGCAGCACACATTATTTATAAGAGAGGTGTTCAAAGTACTTTCTCAATAATGAATCCCACACACATACAATACTAAATTACAGCACCTGTCTGCTCTGCCTAGTTCTATTTTAACTTCTGAAAAAGATGTCTTCAAAAACAGTGCAGACAAGTCATTACAGGTCTCAGTGCAGATCAGACATCTAACTCTTTGAGTACTCTCATCATGCTCAGCCTCATTTAGAGTATCAGAATCTCTCTTTCAATGATGACCAAAAAAACAACTTATGTGTAGTATAATGAATGAGCAAAACACTTCCTAGCCATTGAATACCATATGTTTGTTTACATTTGTTACAGTGCTTTTTACATTATTTGTCCACAGCACATCAGCTGGAACTGAGCACATCTTTGTTCCATCAATAAAATAATGCTCCAGACCTTCCTGCCTCTCAAAAGATTTCCCTGCAAGTCAGCATCTCTGCATGCAGCAGTGCACCACAGGTGAAAGCAAGGAAAGAAATTCTTCATCAATAATCAGTGACTGCTTCCCAAACCGAGCATGATCCCCACACCCACATACTAGAAAGTTTGGGTTACCTCTCTGTGGAGTATGTCCAAAGCTATCTGTATGTTGTAGGTGTAATTTTCAGGAGAGAGGTGTACCTGTTGAAGCAAGAGGGTTGGATTTTATTTTCAATTTGCTCAAGCAGGAGCAGCAGTGACTAGCTACAGTCACTCATAGCAGCATACAGGTTTCTGACTCATGGGGCAAGAGTCAGAGAGTCTTAGGCAAAGCTATCCTGTCTCTGCTTTTCTTCTTTCCTGTCACAGCTGGGTCACTTGCAAGAAAAGCTCTAGCAGCCACTGGATGCAAGTGAGTGAGAAAATTCAGGGGGCATTATCAAATATCACAGCATCCTCCACCTGAGGCTTGCTTAGGCTGGTTTTATAACTAACTCACTAACAACTCACTAACAGGGACAATCTTTGAGAGAGATCGCTTTGTCTGAAAGTAAGTTTGTTTCTGCTGTGTGGACTGTGTGGAATATTAGCAACAAGCCTCCCATATGTTCCTTACCTGCCACAAATAATAACTGGTAAAGCTTAGTCTTTCCTCTGGGAATGAAGTCAATCTATATAGTTGCTTCTCAGTGGTCAAACTCCCCTGCTCCATCTGAGTAGTTTAAACCCTTTAATTTGTTTCAAGTAATCCAGCTTTTATTTCCTCACTTGTGGAACTAATCAACAGTCAGATAAACTTCCTGTGAGAAACACCTGCCCTTCTTTTCAGACTGACTTTCTTTTAATTTCATTTCAAGCAAAAGTTCATTGAGAGCCCCACTGGCCCACTCCACAAAGCTAAACAGCTTAGTTCCCTAATTTATTTCCTAAATCACAGCTCACCAAGAACGCTGTGGTTAGCACTGCTTTGCAACATGCAGGTGGAGCCCCTGTGATCTTAGGTGTAGACATGCTATCTCTTTGACACTCACGCTCGTGTGTGACTGCTCTTTTGTGTCTGGGTCAGGTGAGGAGATAGGAAGGGTTTATTTCTCCATCCTTCTTGTGTAACTATCTTACAGTAGAGCTCAGCTGGTTTTTGTGGTATGAAATTGATCACTCTGCTGCTTGTAAATAAGACTCAACACTAAGCAAGGAATTTGCTACACCTCCTCTTTACACATACACGCCAAAGGCTGCATTACAGTATATGTGTGTACACACATATATATACACACAATATGCATACATAACATATACTAAGTTATACATAAATATATCAGCATGACCTGCAAGTAGAACCATTCCCATAGCACTGAAACTGATAAGTGTGCACCAGGTAAGACTTAGGAGTATGACTGTGCACCAAGGCTTTAAAGATGAGCAAAATCCCTTGACCTTTTATCTACAGGTGAAGTGACTACATAATGCAAAGATATCTTAGTCAACAGTAAAACAAAGTGGCTACAATTATGCAATTTACAGATGCTCCAAAGATATCATCACATTTATCATAACTTCAGGTTGAACAACCTGAAGGTCTCAGCACAGTTACATTCCAGAGCTGCACAAATAAGACCTATCTTATTTCAGTCTCACCCACCAAGTTTCTACCCTCTCACCCACCGGAATGCACAGAGACCTCATGCCTAGGCTGGCCCAGCTCATGCTGCAGGAAGCAGGGCACTTACTGGATTGTTGCAGAATTCACATAGGTCATTTCCTCCTATGAAAAGTGTGATAAGCTTCCAGTCTGTCTGCATATTGATTCTCTGCAAATTGGAGGAGATGGAATGGAAGTTATTAAACAAACAAACAAAACAAACAAACAAAAAGAAGAGGGGAGAGGCAGACAAAATACTCAACACAAATGGAACATTTCTCAGGGTACCTGGCTATAGTTCTCTAAGCAACCAGAACAAACATTAATTTGTAGTCATGATTGAAAATGTAAAAGTTAGCATGGCCTAGATAAGGTTCAGAATATTGGTAGCAGCACAAAGAGATGGTTTGCTTCGGAAAACTATTGCTCAAAATCCATCTGTGCACTTCTCTAGGTAATATCTTGTGTATGCACTAAGTGACACCTCCTGCAGTTCTAGGAAATATATCTTCATTGCAAAAATGATGGTATAGGTCTCCCTGTGTCATAAATAACGCTGCTGGAAAACCCTGGAGGGCAATATATTGCAGTCTTGCTGTGAGGCAAACTGGAAAACATAGAGGGGCAATATTAACACTATCTAACAATACTGGTAAAAAATCATAGCACCTCTTCCTCTGGAAGAATTCTGTAAAAGCCTAGATGATACAAAGTAATTATGCTTTAGTAAACACACACCACCTTAGTTTTGAGGAAAGGCTCCAATGTGCTCAGTACCATGTTGCTGATTTACTCAACAGCCTAATGTTTTCATTTCTGTGCAAAACACCACTAAGATGCTCCAAAGATGCAGTGTGTCCAGTTCTGGGCCCATCAATTTAAGAAGGACATTGAGACTCTTGAACGTGTCCAGAGAAGGGCAACGAGGCTGGGGAGAGGCCTCAAGCACAGCCCTGTGAGGAGAGGCTGAGGGAGCTGGGGTTGTTTAGCCTGCAGAAGAGGAGGCTCAGGGGAGACCTTATTGCTGTCTACAACTCCCTGAAGGGAGGTTGTAGCTAGGTGGGGGTTGGTATCTTCTCCAGGGCAACCAGCACCAGAACAAGAGGACACAGTCTCAAGCTGTGTCAGGGGAGGTTTAGGCTTGAGGTGAGAAGAAAGTTCTTCACTGAGAGAGTTGTTGGCCATTGGAATATGCTGCCCAGGGAGGTGGTGGAGTCACCGTCCCTGGAGGTGTTCAAGAGGGGATTGGATGTGGCACTTGGTGCCATGGTTTTGTAGTCATGAAGTGTTGGGTGACAGGTTGGACTTGATGATCTTTGAGGTCTCTTCCAACCTTATTGATTCTATGATTCTATGACTATGAAAAGTAGAATAGTACATCAGCCTCAAGTGGTGTAATGACATCTGTCTTCAAAGGCAGAATACAACATGTCCCAGCTGGTAAACACACTGTTCAGTAGTTTTGCCTCAAAATGTACTAATCCAAATTCAAAGAGGGGGGTATTTTCCTTCAGCACTAAACAGGTGTTTTAAGTAGGGGGTGGGGGGGAAGTCAAAGATATATAGCCTTTAATATGAATACTCTTTCTAGTTAGAAAGAAGTTTAATAGTTAAATAAAAGCTATTTGCATTCATTCCTGTCATGTGATGTTTTGAAGATGACCAATGTGACAAAACAGTACTTAGAAGCCTTACTGGTGTCCATGAAAACCATCCAACTGCTTCACCGTTAGCTGCTAGCCCTCTTAATCTCATGTCAGCTACAGCCAGAGTAACAACTTGTGAACCAAAAAGGAAGGTACTGCATATATTTTTGCCAATTTGTATGTACCAGAGTATTTATAGAAGATATTCATGCAGAGTTATCTGAAAGGCTCTTTGGCTGCTTTCCAAATGCACAGTTGGAAAGCCAAAACAACATCGTGTATCTGAGGCCACTGATTGCACAGCACCTTTGTCAAACTACAAACAGCAAACATTCAAAGCAGTAGGTTGAGGTGAAAATTATGCAAGCACTCCTCAGCCTAGTATTTGCTTTACAGACCATTAATCAAATATTTCCTAACAACAAATGTGTAAGTAAAAAAACCTGCTGAGTGGGTGGAAATAAGGGACTAAATTGCTCTTAAAGAAAACAAGCCCTTTCCTCACTTCACATGTTCACTCCACATGATTTACCACCTGGAAAGCTTGCCCTCAACATCCCAGCATGTATTCTTACTGCTGGAAAAACCATGTGCTTACAAGACAGCTACCTGCATCACAGCAAAGTCCCAGCAGAGACAAATTGTGATCTTACAGGACGATGTAGACTGGGAGGGAAAGCAACAGCACTTGTAGTAAAATTAGAAGACTCCAGTTATCTGTGTTTGATAGTAACCATCACATGCTGGCATAAGTTATGTAAGACAAAGCTATAAATTCTTTCATACTGACTCACACTGCACTGGGGAATATTACATGTTACACTGCTGTATCCACAGCTTTAATGTTTGGCATCTGCTGTTGGTCTGCTAGAAAAACTCACGATGCCACACAACTTCATCTTTCTGAAAGCACTAGTACCAAACTCACAGTGTCATTCCTCATTAGTTCCACTAGTCTTCTAGCCTGGGCAGGAACATGCCTAAAAGGAAAAATGAAATCACAGAAGTAAATGAATAAAAATTAATAAGGAATCATTCACAGAGCAGAAATCTAAGAGGAAAGCTGGTGAATGGGCATCACTCACACAATGACCAAAAAACCCCTGAGGCAGTCCAGTTTTCATTGAATGAGAGGTGTGATACTCCAAAAAAAAATGTATTTTGAAACAATGGCAGGGAGGGAGGGGAGGGAAATGAGAAAACAATTAGCAACCCATCTGAAACCAGGGCAGCATCTAACAGAGCACTTGATCACTTTGCAAGCATACTTCTACAAACCATATCAAAAATGCGCTGTGCTACCATGAAGTAAACACACTCTGCTCCTTCCCAACATCAGACAGATGCTATTGGTACAAAAAGGCCATTGAAGCTTTTGTGCATGCATCAATGCTATCACATGGCCTCAAGCCACTGATGTATGTCTCCTGAGATCTGTTCTCAAGAGAAAAAGACAGAATACAAATTTCACTGAGAACTGAGCATAGTGGTCTCTAGGTAATTCCCAGTTCTGCTGCCACAGACTGACCATAAGCAATTCAGTTTTCTCTTAATGTCTCTACATGGACTTCTGGTTCTACAGACAAGAGGTTTTCAATACACCTTATATAAAATAAGGATTTCCCCCCCACTCTACTTCACAATAGGGATGTGAAGCTTTCTGAGTAGTGCTTGTAAAGTGCTTTAGTCCTTCTTGGTTGAAAACGCTAGAGAAACTGTTGCTGTGGCTGCTAATTTATTTGACATGTATTGAAGACATTGCAAAGTCCCCATTACATTTCTTAGCCCTCTGTCATGGTAGGGCCAAATGGCCCCAGCACAAACCCAGACAGACTCTCATGTGTCTAGACATGGTCCCCCTCTCTCCTCTCCTTCCTGCCAAAAGTCAGGGTAACACAGGAAAAGGAACAAAGGGGACAGGACCATGCGTGTCTGGTAAACAACTCTTCTTCTGGGGCAAGGGCGCATTTACCAGCCATGCCTTTTATGGCCACAGCCTGGCAGAGCCCCTTTTCATCGGGTAGCTGTGTGCTGGCTTCAGTTGCCCTACTGGTCCAATTGGATCTCAGGCAAGATATATGCACAGGCCTATTTCTAGTTGCCTTGCCTTGCCTTGCTTCAATCTGCTTGGCCCTATCTGGCTTGAAGTTGCCTCGAGTTGCCCCTGCCTTGAGTTGCCCGCTCCACAGCCTGGGATAAAGCCACAAGCCTACACACTGCAAGTTAGAGATGCTACAAACCTTGGAGCTGGGGCCAAGCCTGGCTTCCCCTTGCAACCAGAATTCTGCCGTGCCTCAGTTTCCCCAGGCCAAAGCAAGCGCCCATCATGAAGAACGCGTCGTACAGCCTGCCGTGCTGCTGGAGCCAGGCCAGCCATCGACACCTGCCTGGCAATTCTTGCTGGCATCCTGCCACGCCAGCACCGCATCAGAGCCCCTGACGCCTCAACAGCCAACACACAGCAGCAGCACTGCCCACTTGGGTGAAATCAGCTGTGAGCAATTAATTCATTGCCTCTTCACCTTATCAGTTCTTATTGAGTCTCCCCCCTGCTGTGGTTGAGCACCTTGAGTCCTGCGTCCAGTTCTGGGCCCCACAATTTAAGAAGGACATTGAGACTCTTGTCCAGAGAAGGGCAACGAGGCTGGGGGAGGTTTTTGGAGCACAAGCCCTGTGAGGAGAGGCTGAGGGAGCTGGGGTTGCTTAGCCTGGAGAAGAGGAGGCTCAGGGGTGACCTTATTGCTGTCTACAACTACCTGAAGGAAGGTTGTAGCCAGGTGGGGGTTGGTCTCTTCTCCCAGGCAACCAGCACCAGAACAAGAGGACACAATCTCAAGCTTTGCCAGGGCAGGTGAGGAGAAAGTTCTTCACTGAGAGAGTCATTAGCCATTGGAATGTGCTGCCCAGGGAGGTGGTGGAGTCACCGTCCCTGGGGGTGTTCAAGAGTGGATTGGACGTGGCACTTGGTGCCATGGTTTTGTAGTCATGAGGTGTTGGGTGACAGGTTGGACTTTATAATCTCTGAGGTCTTTTCCAACCTTATTGATTCTATGATTCCATAATTTCACTCCTGGGGATTCTCTCTTCCCCTGTTATTTCCTCCCAGTTTGCATAAAATTGTTACAGTTATTTGTATTTGCCTAAATACTCTGCATTCCCACTGTAATTAGATATTCTAACTGTACATTGAACCTATTTAATATGTTTTGGCCATTTTTCATATTAATAAAAAGTTATTAATATTTTTATTAATTTCCATATTTGCCATATAGTTTATAAATTAAATACATTTCCATAACACCCTTACACTAGAGAAAAGCAAAAGAAATACATTTGGGCTTGCCTATCAGCCTTCTTGCACTCCTGCCAAAGGCCAGGGTTTGGGCCTTGTTTAGCTAGAGCTGATTTTTCAAGGAAAATCATCAACTTTCTATTAAAATTAAAGGCATTTTTCTCTTACTCTGCACGATCCCCTGCCACAGCTTGATTGAGAGCAGCATTATCTGTAGTCTCCCTTCCAGTGCCAATAGAATACCCTATCAGGGATGGGTTGAACTCACGAAGAATGTCTGCAGAAAAAGACAGCACCCTGAAATGTTGCTCTTAGTAAAGGACCATTAAAAAATCTTTAAGAGATACCAATAAAAAATTAACCCTTAAATATAATAAACGTGGGGATTTGCTACCATACCAATTATTTTCTTGCCTTCAAGATTTCTGAACTGTAGGAATTCTGATACCTCATGAAATATGATCATCTTGGCTAGCAATGCCATTCATTTGAGCAGGGAAGTCATTGTGCCCCCTGTACTCAGCACTGGTTAGGCCACATCTTGAGTACTGTGTCCAGTTCTGGACACAGTTCTCAATTCAAGAAGGACACTGAGACTCTTGAACATGTCTAGAGAAAGGCAACAAGGCTGGGGAGAGGTTTCGAGCACAAGCCCTATGAGGAGAGGCTGAGGGAGCTGGGGGTGTTTAGCCTGGAGAAGAGAAGGCTCAGGGGAGACCTTATTGCTGTCTACAACTACCTGAAGGGAGGTTGTAGCTAGGTGGGGGTTGGTGTCTTCTCCCGGGTGGCCAGCACCAGAACAAGAGGACACAGTCTCAAGCTGTGCCAGGGGAAGTTTAGGCTGGAGGTGAGGAGAAAGTTCTTCCCAGAAAGAGTAATTTGCCTTTGGAATGTGCTGCCCAGGGAGCTGGTGGAGTCCCTGTCCCTGGAGGTATTCAAGAGGGGATTGCATGTGGCACTTGAAGCCATGGTTTAGTTGTCCTGAGGTGTTGGGTGACAGGTTGGACTTGATGATCTCTGAGATCTTTTCCGACCTTATTGATTCTGTGATTTTGTGATAAGTGGGGCCAAGTAACCCTATGCTCAGGCAGAAGACTCTCATGCTGCCACACTCAGATGGGTTTGAATCAAATCCTTTCCCCAGATGTATTAACTTAAAAGACCTAAGATTCCTTGCTTCATCTTAGTTTACAAACCAGTCTCACAAGCACCCAAGATCTAAAATTCTCTGACCTCTAAAAGCCTGTAAAAATCTGATCTTGTGACATGATTCTGCTTCCACTTCAAGCAGCTTTCCCATACAGTCAAAACAGTTTCTGTAGGCTGTAATCCCAGATCTTTGATTTGTCTGCCCCGCAACACATTTTGGACAGAACTACAGCCAACAGAAGAATACTGAGACAGCCAAACCCTAGGAATTACAAAATACATAGTTAAGTCATGCACAGAAAATTACAGCCTGGCTGTTATGCAACTTTTACTCAGCACTGGTCATTGAATGCAAAGGAACTGACTCTGTCATGCTACAAACTGCAACTCTATCTTTGTGTCTTCTTTATAGTAACAGCTGATTTAATAAACACCTCCAGATACCTACCAGTGTTATGGGAAAACGCACTTACTTGCTAGTGTCGTGACTGTGCTTATGTTTTCATTTCCTCCAACACTGTTAAAAACAAAGAAAAAATTGTTTCAAGCCATGCTGGACTTGGTAAAGCAGTGGACTAAGTAAGAGAGCTCCCCCCTACGGGGTTTCTACACATGTGCACAACGTTCTCTGGTGACTGTTGGAATCTCTGTGTGCATACCGATACGGTCACGAAGTCACAGACTGCCATAATCACAGCAGCCCCATTAAGAGCCCTCTACACTAATTGCCCTTTCAGGTCTCTTATGTATTTTGGCATGTGTTCAAACCTATGTGAAAGAAATGAGAGGTTTTTGTAAGCTGCCATCTCTGCTGTTGTCATCCCTATTGAAATTTTTATTACTTCCTTTTTCAATTAACAAATACTTCGTATCCATAACAACCAGTTCTAAAAGCAATATATTTCAGAGGGATAATTAGGCTCAATACCTTTCACTCAGCTGGAAGAATGCCAGTAGATTTTACTTCATGCTGTAGAAAATGCTAGTATACCTTTACCCCAGAGATATCAGTAGATTATTATCAAAATATAAAGTGTTAGACTTTGAATACTTCTACAGTATCCCTTTAATGTGAAGCACAGTACTTCTAAGGACCCTAGTATCTGTTTAAATTTCTTACAGAGCTGCAGTAGTTCAGATGTGTAAATAATGATGAATAGAAGATCAGCCTGACAGGGTTGGTGCTGAGTTATACAGATGCAGAATAACAACTGAACATGACTGTCTTTCTTCAGAGTGGCTTTTTGTGCTGATTAATAAGATGCTGCAGATATAAAAGTCTGTAGCAACTGGTAATTGATAAACCATTCTTCATGATGTAAACAACGCTGGGAAAGGGTCAAGGAAACAGATACTGTGTATGAAACAGCAACAGCAAGAAATGGGTGGCACAGGCCACAGCAGGGAAGTGCACACAAGATATAGAAAGAGCAGGAGCAGAAAGGCAGAACGCACAAGCAGCGCAATGCTGATGCGATCCAGAAGTCCCCTTTACAACAGCTGTAACTGTGAGAGACCATCTTAACAAGGACTCTTTGTTTCATCAGAATATCCAGGGCTCATACAGCCATGTCACAAAATACTTCAGCCACTAGTTTAAATGTCTTATTTATCATGAATTAATGTACAAACATGTGCTCCTGTGCAAAATGTGAAGTCAAATTCACTCTCCACAAGCCTCCTGTATTAAATACAACTGCACATATCAAAAGCCAAGATCAGTTAGAGGTGTTGGGAGACAGGCTGGGCTTGATGATCTCGGAGGTCTTTTCCAACCTCATTGATTCTATGATTCTATGATTTGTTCCCTCCCACTGAGCAAGAATTATTTACCTCCAAGAAACACCTCGGTATTGAGTCAGGACATCAAGAACATCTTGGGGTCTGGATGCTGCCCCATTACCTGCCTGGAAGCAGAAAATGAGTTCACCTTCAGAAAATATTTACTACAGTAGCTAATTTCCTGAGTGATCCTAGTGAAATTGATTAAAGAGGGTGTTAATGAAGAAAGCTGTGCCATCTTCCCCAAAAAATAACAGATCCTTGATCTCAAGAGGGTCAAGGACTGAGCGTATTTTAAACCCTCTTCTATCATCCTCTTGATTAGATCAAGTGGGTGAAAAATTGGCTGAGAATGTTCAAAATATTCACCTAATTCTAAATGTACATACAGGGATGAACAGGATAGCAATGGCCCTGAATGAATAACTCATTAAGTGTTCCACACATTAAAAAGTGCTGTGGTGATTTTCTTGTTTTGTTTCCCCCAAGAAAGAAGACTACAAGGAATTAATGTGGTAATATTAGCACAGAATGCAGAAGAAACATGAAGTGTGATATGAAGCAGTGGAGCAGTCATCACTGGTTGGATAACCACAGCCAGTCAAAGAGCTGTGTTCACACAGTTCCAGGAAGAGTGTTTAAAAGAATTCTCAAGGTAAGTTACTTGACACACCTGATTATCTGTTGCCATTGACTCAGATATTTAGTCAGTACAAATGGACATGGCTTTATAGAGTTTGGCTTTATCTCATATGTATGGATCATATTGTATGCATACACACAACTCATGGCAGAATTTGTTCCTTCTGTTCACACTGCTTGCTCACTGCTTTGAAGGCCAATACCTGGAAGCTGCCTAGAATCAATGAAGAAATGCAACCGCTGCAAGTCCACTCTCGCAGGCCAATGTCATTGCTGCACAATCTAATCTTGAAGCTCTTCCTTATGTGGCACCCTTGTGGACTTTAAATGGCAGCTGGGCACTCAGGTTAAACTCGTGATCTGATTACCCGTCAGTCAAGGTGGAATGTGGAAAAGAACACGTGGAAAATGTTTGGCTCAAGGGGGTGTAGCTGTTGGTATCCTATTGCTTGGGTTAAGAATTCAGAAATGCTTCTTCAGTAGTTGCTTTAACAATGGTTATCCGGTGAGCTTTACTTACTGTGAGTGAATCTCCCAGGGCGGCGATCACACGAATATCTGCTGGTTTCAATTTGTGCACTAGGAAAGAAAATAGAAAAGTGTGGTAAGGGAAAGAGGAAAGAAAGGAAACTTCAAATTGTAATCATTTTTCCCTAGAATTAGCAGAAAGCAGTGCAAAGGCAGTATTTTAACACTTATGGTGGAATCAAGTCAGATTAATGGACACTGACAGGCGTCGAATCATAGAATCAATAAGGTTGGAAAAGACCTCAAAGATCATCGAGTCCAACCTGTCACCCAACACCTCATGACAACTAAATCATGGCACCAAGTGCCACGTCCAATCCCCTCTTGAACACCTCCAGGGACAGTGACTCTCTCTGTGAAGAACTTTCTCCTCACCTTGAGGCTAAACTTCCCCTGGCACAGCTTGAGACTGTGTTCTGGTGCTGATTGCCTGGGAGAAGAGACCAATACCCACCTAGCTACAACCTCCCTTCAGGTAGTAGTAGACAGCAATTAGGTCTCCCCTGAGCCTCCTCTTCTCCAGGCTAAACACCCCCAGCTCCCTCAGCCTCTCCTCGTAGGGCTTGTGCTCGAGACCTCTCCCCAGCCTCGTTGCCCTTCTCTGGACACATTCAAATGTCTCAATGAGAAATGATTCTTGATACTATAGATTGGGCAGTATCTACAGCAACAAAGTAGGCAGTAAGATTTCAGTCTTAGATTAGTGCTTTCTCCAATTCCTCTTAACCAGTGGCAATGACTGAAAAGCAGGCAGAGCTCTGGTGTCAGCATGGAGTCAAAATTTTGGGACCATTGCAACTTCTGAGGGAAGACAAAACCCACCTGGTGATAGATTCCACATGGCTTGTACAGCCTAGACGGCACTGACAAGACCCCTATTCCATACATGCAGCGTTTCACAGCCTCTGAAACTGAAGTACCCTCCTACCTCCTGTCTTTTCCACTGTACCTTCCTTGTATATGGAAGCTGCAGTTGCATAAGCTTTCCCCCTCCTTGAGGAAGAGCTTGCATATTGCTAGACAACTACTTATGTTGTTCCAAATAGATCTTTAAAGCTGCAGCAGAGTGCACTCCTTCTAAGGAAAGTATACCTTTCCTCACTAACCTCAGTTCCTGTTCCTTTCTGTAGCTCTACAATAAAACCACATAGGAGAATACCTGAAACTGGAACGGTATCAGAGGGATCCCGGTCAAAACAGGGAATATTTGTTCCATAACTTCTCTCCTGCAAAGACAGGTAAGTCAAGACTTCACATCTGACTCTGGTCATAATAAAGCATTTATGTCTCAGAGCATTAGATTAACAGATCTCCCACAAACTTTGTATGCATCTACCAAACTCAGCCTGTCCTCAGGCTGCCCTTTGAAGGCAGACACAAGCTGTCTGCTCAGAAGTTGCATGGCTATATAAGAGCAGTACAGCTCTTGCCTGCCAGTGGGGCCAGCTATCTCATACTCCATGCCATGCTCTGTTCAGCTATGCAACATTTTGTGCACCTATCCCTGCAATTTCCCAGCACAAAACCATACCTTTGTCATCAAGCTGTGAGCCTGCCTTCTCCTCTACATGCAGCCAGGGATTTGCCTTCCTGACTCTTTTGGTTAGCATCCTACTGATGGAAATACTCCCAAATTCTACTGTTAGTGAAGGGTGGTTGCCACTATGCCAGAGCAGACCATCATGCAAGACCCAAGGATATGTGTTTGTTCCAAATCTCTCTGCAGCACTCCTGAAGCTGGCTAATTTACCTGAGGAAAAGACCCTTGTGTTTCTTGTCCCATTCCAGTACTTTGGGTTATTATTTAAAGAAAAACCACAAACATGACACAGTTATGTGTCTTCTTGCCTCCTACACCATAGCTACTGACAAAAAACAGAGTAGTCAGTATCATTGCCCCATGTGTGGTGGGTTGAAGTTTCCCCCAGCCGTTAAAGGCATTTGAAGCCTAAAACTACCACACCATGCAATAGGGCACCCTAGGTAACTACAGAACAGATGGCATTGTATTAAAATGAGAGGAGAAACATGTGTTATTATTCCAATGATGTACAGGCCATTATGAGTGCAGATGTGGTCTAGACACTGTTCTGGGTCATGAAAACGGGCATTATCTTGTCCCTCAGTAGCTGCTTGGAAGCACCAAGTTCTGTTCAGAATCACAGTGCTATAACAAAAAAAACACCCCACCATAACATGTCTGTTTATCCCCACACATCTAATCTGCAATCACCTCACACACACACAAAACAAAGGTAAGAAAATCCATTGTTCTTCAGCTTTCCTATGATGTAAATGAGATCAAACCAGCCCCACTCAGTGGTGTCGTGCTGATCTGACCTAATTTCTTCTATGGTAGGAATAAATGGTCCCATTTTCCCTGTCTTCTTATCCCAGGGAATTAACATTTTTATCCAGATGGTTAAAATGGGTCCTTAACAATGAAGGCATGGCAGAGCACATTTATCATAAATCATACTCTACAAAACCCACCAAGGAGAAAATGTGCTATTAAACGTTTGAGTATTTAGTCAGGCATGTCACTAACGATCCAGAACTTTGCATTTAGTTTTCCAAAGGTCACATTGTTTAATTAGGCTGCCACACACTCACACCCACCTGCCCCCCTCCCTGCAATACACTCAATCCACAGGATGCCAACAGTCCTACTATACCTGAGATGTTTCTCTGGTGCTTGATGTCTCTGGGGAAGATGAGTAGTTACTATTTCCATATGTAAACAGGTATGGACTTTCCTGCAGAGTGAAGGGAGTATGTTTACTAATGCTAGTGGAAACAGCCAGCTGATGTTGAAATCTCCTGGCTATATTTCAGAAGTTAATAAAATCTTTACAGTATTAATTTTTTGAATGAACATTGCACTGCTGAAGTAAACCAGGTTAGACCTGAAAATTAAGCCCTGGTATGCTCTAGGCACAGCACCACATCCTACCTTAAACTTAACATCAAACAAGACACATAATTCGATTTCTTTGATGTTTTAATTGCTGTTCAGTGAAGCTTCTGGGTGCCAATAATATTTTATCACTATCAAATTGCTGAAATCAGGCCTTAGATGAGAAAGTGTTCAAGAACCTGTTCTCTGAACCTGAGATGCCCAGACTCTGAAGATAGTATGGGGCTACTGATAGCTCCAGGGACTAAGATAATTAACAGCAGACAGTGAAAACACTGAAAAGCTGAACTATATAAAATCCATGGGTTCAATTTTATCAATTCAAGTTAGCTAGTTATAGTGTTTTGAATAAAAAGCATCTTATACAATAAGACAACTTATTTTTGTCTAAAGTACTTTCTCTTCAGTTTCATCTTTATAAAATAAAGAAACTGCGTCGTTGAACCTGAACAATGCTCATTTCTTAACAGTACAGTAGCTTAGACAAGTGCACATTCCCAAGAGCTTCAGAAAATGAGAACAGCATTAGAAAACCTGGAAATTCTACAGAGAATAAAGAAAATCTCACAAGAATATGGAAACCCTTTCACCTGAGTTGGACACCGGACCCGAAGAGTTTTTGTGGCGCTGTAAGGCTGCTTCTGTCCAACTGGCTCCATCTGGAAAGGGAGAGAAGAGAGAAGTGGTACATGTGCTGTGTGGGGGAGAAAAGGGAGAGTAACAGCAACTCAGAGGCTCTACAGGTAATGCTTTTATAAAATAGAATTAGAATCATAGAATCAATAAGGTTGGAAATGACCTCAAAGATCATCAAGTCCAACCTGTCACCCAACACCTCATGACTACTAAACCATGGCACCAAGTGCCACGTCCAGTCCCCTCTGGAACACCTCCAGGGATGGTGACTCCACCACCTCCCTGGGCAGCACATTCCAACAGCTAATAACTCTCACTGTGAAGAATTCTAAAACTTATTTTACTTATGGAAAATTTTATCCACAAACAATACCACATGTAAAGCTACAAAAGGAAGAGACTGAAAAAAATGCCTCTCACATGCTCAGCCTGTCATCCCACCATCCTTAAAATAACCATCCACACATCCCATGCTCTATAATAGCTTTATCAATGATCTGGATGAGGGGATTGAGTCCATCACCAGTGAGTTTGCAGATAACACCAGGCTGGGGGCAGGTGTTGACCTGGTAGATGATAGGAGAGCTCTGCAGAGGGACCTTGACAGGCTGGACAGATGGGCAGAGTCCAAGGGCATGAGATTGAACACATCTAAGTGCTGGGTTCTACAAATTGGCCACAAGAACCCCATACAGTGCTACAGGCTGGGGTCAGAGTGGTTGGAGATCAGCCAGGAAGAAAGGGACCTGGGGGTACTGGGTGATAGTAGTCTGAACATGAGGCAGCAGTGTGCCCAGGTGGACAAGAAGGCCAATGGCATCCTGGCCTGCATCAGGAACAGTGTGGCCAGCAGGAGCAGGGAAGTCATTGTGCTCCTGTACTCAGCACTGGTCAGGCCACACCTTGAGTCCTGCATCCAGTTCTGGGCCCCTCAGTTTAGGAAAGATGTTGACTTGCTGGAAGGTGTCCAGAGAAGGGCAACAAAGCTGGGGAGGGGTTTGGAGCACAGCCCTGTGAGGAGAGGCTGAGGGAGCTGGGGTTGCTTAGCCTGGAGAAGAGGAGGCTCAGAGGAGACTTTCTTGCTCTCTACAACTACCTGAAAGGAGGTTGCAGCTGGGTGAGGGTTGCTCTCTTCTCCCAGGCAACCAGCACCAGAACAAGAGGACACAGTCTCAAGCTGCGCCAGGGGAGGTTTAGGCTGGATGTTAGGAAGAAGCTCTTCATGATAAGAGTGATTGGCCATTGGAATGGGCTGCCTGGGGAGGTGGTGGAGTTACCATCCCTGGAGGTGTTTAGAAAGAGACTGGTTGGGGTGCTTGGTGCCATGGTTTAGTTGATTAAATGGTGTTGGGTGATAGGTTGGACTCGATGATCTTGAAGGTCTTTTCCAACCTGGTTAATTCTATTCTATTCTATTCTATTCTATTCTATTCTATTCTATTCTATTCTATTCACTCTGCTTTTGGATATGCTAAGTAAGTGTTTTTCCCACAAGGCACTGATCTCTTACCAGAGCATTCAACTGCAAGCCATCAAGTCACTATTTATCAGCGAAACCACAGTAACTGTAGACATGCTCCAGTAGAGCATAGTTTAAACCACCCTGATGATTAGTTCTTCCCCCTTATGGTATGCAGTTTCAACTTTACATCAATTTGCAAGCCAGGTTTACTCCTCAGCTGGACTGGGTAAGAGAAAAGAAAAGTGGATTGCCACAGCTCAGCTGCCAGGTAAATGACTCCCTGCAGCAGTCTGTCCCTCCTCCCAGACCTCATCTGCCATGTTTTTTACCTTCTCCCAGGCTGTGAAACCATGCTCATGAACCCCTGAGAAAGGCATGCTTAGGAGTTTACAGTTTAGTTTTCATAAAAGCTATGCAGGAAATATACAAGGCTTTGGTATGGGAGGAAAAGCACCTTTGACTAGACTGAAACTTTGAAGCAAAAGCAGTATTACTGAAACTCCTTGGAAAACTGAAAGTCTTCCATTTGGAGATTTATGTTGCATTAACTTCTTCCCTTCTGTTTTATGAACATCACATAATCCCTCTGCTGCAAGTTCATTTTGCAGCAGTCAGAAAGAAGGGAAATAACCACAGAATGTTAGAGGCTGGAAGGGACCTCGAAAGATCATCTAGTCCAACACCCCTGCCAGAGCAGGATCACCTATACCAGATCACACAGGAATGCACTCAGGTGGGGTTTTATTACCTCCAGAGAAGGAGACTCCACAACCCCCCAGGGCAGCCTGTTCCAGGCTTCTGTCATCCTCACAGTGAAAAAATTTTTCCCCACATTTCCATGTAACTTCCTGTGCCTCAACTTGCACACTTTGCCCCTTGTTCTGTCATTGGGCATCAGCAAAAAGTGCCTGACTCAATCCTCTTGGTGCTAACCCTTTACATATTTATAAACATTAATGAGGTCATCCCTCAGTCTCCTCCTCTCCAAGCTGAAGAGCCCCAGCTCCCTCAGCCCCTCCTCGTAAGAGAGGTGTCCCGCTCCCTTAACCATTTTTGTGGCTCTGCACTGGACTCTTTCAAGCAATTCCCTGTCCTTCCTGAACTGAGGGGCCCAGAACTGGACACAATATTCCAGATGGAGCCTCACCAGGGCAGAGTAGAGGGGGAGCAGAACCTCTCTCAACCTACTAACCAGAGCCCTTCTAATACACCCCAGAATGGCACTGGCCTTTTGGGCCACAAGAGCACATTGTAGGCTCATAGTCAACCTTCCATCCACTAGGACCCCCAGGTCCTTTTCCCCTTCACTGCTCTCCAGCAGGTCAGTCCCCAACCTATACTGGTGCATGGGGTTGTTCTTTCCCAGGTGGAAGACTCTACACTTGCCCTTGTTGAACTTTATTCAATTTCTACCTGCCCAGCTCTCCTGCCTGTTCGAGTCTCACTGAAGGGCAGCACAATCTTTTGTTGTGTCAGCCACTCCACCCAGATTTGTGTCATCAGCAAACCTGCTGACAGTGCACTCTGTGCCCTCATCCAGGTCGTTGATGAATATATTGAACAGCACTGGTCCCAGTACTGACCCGTGAGGAACACCACTAGACACAGGTCACCACCTAGACTCCATCCCATTGACCCCAACTCTCTAACTTCTTTCCTTCAACCATTTCACATCCACCTTTCTACCTGATGACCCAGACCACATTTCCTCAGTTTAGCTGCAAGGATGCTGTGGGAGACATACCCCAAAAGATGCCTTTTTGATGATTACCAGCCCTGCTAAGAAAATTCTACTAAAACCAAGAGGAAGGGGGAAAGCAGAGGGCAAAAGGAGTTGTGAAGAGAATACTACCATTCTTGTAGTTTTCCTTTCACCTAATAGCAAGATGTAGTTTTGCCACATTTTGCTCTTGTTTCATATCATCTGGTTTGCCCCCTTGCTAAAGGAAGCACCTCACACTGAGGAAAAACACTGAAATAAAACAAAGGTAGTATGTTTCCTTTATAACAGTTCTCTGTTTCTGGTGGCTCCCTGGCTCCCTAGCATGCTCACTGCCTGAGTCTGGGTAGCTAGCCCTAATGTAGCCAACCTTTAAAGTACCACTTCATTTTACTTATAATTTCCCACCCCTGTTGTTTCCATAAAATGTTTCTAGTATTTGAAGTGCCAAAAATAGAGTAATACACCAAAGAATGTGATGCTCAAAGACACAGCCCAGGAGGCCAAATAAAGTCTGTGCAGAAAAGGGGTTAGCGACAGAAAAGTGGTGGAAGAAAGAAGGATCTTTCTGATGACAAAAGCTGCAAATAAAAAATATTGTCTGAAGGGACAGAAGGGATTTGTGAGAATCTAAGTGTAAGAATATGAGAGGGCAGAAAAGAGACAGTGCTCAGTTGACTGAGGGTGTCTGTATGAGTTATTAAACTTCGGAAGGTAAATCCTGGCCCTCTCCCCTTCTGTAGTACCTGGATTTGGAGGAGGCAACATATCTGGTTCAGACTGGGGATGATACTGTCATAAAGAATATTCAGTGTTCCTAGGACTGGATTCTGCATAAAATGAAGTCTTAAAAAGCCAAACAGTAAGAGACTATAGGGACCAAAAAAACCCTAACAGACAAAACCCACCTCAACAACAACAAAAGAAAACAAAAGCTCAAAAGGACATCTCTCAGACTTGGAGACCTGTTTCCTACTAATAAGCCTCAGAAAAGGGTTTATTCCAGGTTGATCTATCATCACATTTAGACAGGCATCAGAATCTGAACAATTTGGTTCAGTCATCCCTGAGAATTCCTGCTGGAGAGGCACAAAAGGAGCTGGCGAACTAGCGGTACTGCGGTCCCTCTCCAGGCAGAAGCATTCATTTCCTGCACTATCTGCAAACTCACTCTGCATTTCAGTTTAAAAATCTGCTGCTGCCACAACCACGCTAAGCAGATGTAAATGACCACTTCTCACAGCAAATTGGATGTCCATACTTGGTGCAGTTGCTCCAAAACAGCCTCAATTGGTTACTATCTGAGGATAATATGCAAATTGCTTTCTACTGCCATACAGATCACGTTTAAGTGACAGTAATTGTATGATCTAGGTAAATAGCTTTACCATTGATGGGGACAGGCAGCTCAAGTAACTCAGTTTCTTTTCAGAGAAGTGCCAGAAACAATGTTTAATTCACAGTTCAAGAATCTGACTTTCAGCCTTTGCTTATCTGACTGGTGAAAGTTACTGTCCAGTAAGAGATGTATCTTATCATGGCATATATTTTGTGATAAAAGAACTGAGGCAGGACCTTTGATATCATCACAGATAAGAGGAAAGTAGATAGCTGGATGCAGTATGATTGTTTCAAGGTTAAGAGTTTCAAGGGCTGATGAATTTTTAACTCTTTGGCTCTTGCCAACTTACTATGGTCCTACTAACTTTAACTAAAAGATAATATCAGTGGTATAGACAGTGAGATTGAGTGCACCCTCAGCAAATTTGCAGATGACATCAAGATGAATAGTACAGCTGACATGCTTGAGGGGTGAGATAGCATCCAGAGAGACCTGGACAAGCTTGAGAAGTCAGCCCAAGTGAAATTCATGAGGTTCAAAGGCCAAGATGCCCAACCTTTGTAAACATTCAAGGTCAGGTTGGATAGGGCTCTGAGCAACCTGATCTAGTAGGAGATGTCCCTGCGTGTGGGTTAGACTAGATGACGTTTAAATCTCCATTCCAACCTCAACTATTCTGCAATACTATGATCTTGTATTAAACTGGCTCTATGATTTTTTCATCTGACTGAATAGAAGTCTCCTGCTGCAAATCCTGCTGAGTAGAGTAGAATAGAATGGAATGGAATGGAATGGAATGGAATGGAATGGAATGGAATGGAATGGAATGGAATGGAATGGAATGGAATAGAATAGAATAGAATAGAATAGAATAGAATAGAATAGAATAGAATAGAATAGAATAGAATAGAATAGAATAGAATAGACAGGTTGGAAGAGAACTTCAAGATCATCAAGTCCAACCTATCACCCAACACCATCTAATCAACTAAACCATGGCACCAAGCACCCCAGCCAGTCTCCTCCTAAACACTTCCAGGGATGGTGACTCCACCACCTCCATGGGCAGCACATTCCAATGGCAAATCACTCTATGAAGAATTTTTTCCTAACATCCAGCCTAAACCTCCCCTGGCACAGCTTGAGACTGTGTCCTCTTGTTCTGGTGCTGGTTGCCTGGGTAAAAATTATAATCACCAGGACTACAACAGTATTATCTCTGCCAGAATTAGCATAATAGAAGAAAAAAAAATATGGAGAAGAGGAGGCTGAGGGGAGACCTTCTTGCTGTCTACAACTACCTGAAGGAAGGTTGTAGCCAGGAGGGGGTTGGTCTCTTCTCCCAGGCAACCAGAACCAGAACCAGAGGACACAGTCTCAAGCTGCACCAGGGGAGGTTTAGGCTGGATGTTAGGAAGAAGTTCTTCCCAGAAAGAGTGATTGGCCATTGGAATGGGCTGCCTGGGGAGGTGGTGGAGCCACCATCCCTGGAGGTGTTTAGAAAGAGTCTGGATGGGGTTCTTGGTGCCCTGGTTTAGTTGATTAGATGGTGTTGGATGGTAAGTTGGACTTGATGATGTCAAAGTTCTTTCCCAAACTGGTTAATTCTATTCTAATTCTCTTCTATTCTAATAATATGTACTAAGCAGTAACATCCCACTTTGCCAAGTCCAAAAGCAAATGCCTTCTTTTTATCTCATTCATCTTGAAAATCATCTCCCATTGCACTTGCTCATCACTTTTCAAGTTCAAACCCCTCCAGCTGTACACGCATCAAATCTGCAAAAGGAAACAGCTTTCTACAGAACTGGCCATAATGTTCAAGTTCCAGTCAGTCACAACAAACATGTTTCTTTCAGATGTCCTCTCTCACCAATTAGAAGGCGTTATTTGCTGGCTTTCCTCGCCTGGGCAGGACATCCAACTCCTGGGGATGTCATAGGAGCTTCACAAGGCTATTTATCACCTTTTTATTATGAACAACAGCAGCAGAAAAATGGTGGTTAAGGAGGAGACAATGTTATGAGACTCCTTAGTAAAGTGGACAGGTAGAGAACAGAATAGAAAGAAGAGCAAAATTTCTATAATTTCAGGTTAAGATGAGCCTGAGTTGTCACTGTGACACAGAGAGGTAACACTAGCAAAATAAGGGTCCCTGAGACTTCCCAAAGGGCTACTTTGGAACCCTTTATAAAAAAGCTCTTAGTAGTAAGTAGCAGCCACAGCACAGCAGAATATGTCTTGGGAGTGCAGGGCATTTATCATTACTCGAGAGCAGTCTCTCTGCACAGCTGAGGATAGCAGTCATGAAATGCTCCTTTCCTATATTCTTCCTTTGCATCTTTGCTGCTCAAATCTGGCCCATGGAGTTGCTACTCAGCACCCATATTATGCCTAGCAAGAAACAGTTCCTGTGGTACTGCTCACCATGTTGTTCCAGAGGCTCAAAGCCATGGAAATATAGTCTTCTTCCAGAGTTTCCCCTTGTGTCTTTGATGTGGTATTGAAACCATCCCTGCCCTGAAAGAGAAAGCATTTCAAGCATGAGAAAACACGTAAGAGAAAAGAAAGATACTGAGCCACAAAAGGTCTCAATCTATAAAATATGATTAACATCCACAAGAATATCAATCTCTGATACTCTAATTAAGCCACTTGTTACCGACCTGAGTTACTGTTGGTGTGTCATGACAGAACACATGTTGTTCTTGTGATTGCTGTAGCTATCACTGTAAAGCAGCAGCGAAGAAACCACACAGGTCAAGACTAGACCAGTAACAAAGCATGATCATGATAGGACCACACATGAGATCAGGGAGACACTCAGATGTGATCCCATGAATGTTTTGAATAAACAACACTTCCTCTAGCTAACACTTGCATGCCTTTAAAAAGTGGAAGCAGGCAGAGCTTGTCAAAGCATATCATGCTTCTTTTAAAATGAAAGTAACTGCTGGAAGCATTTGAAGGATTACACACGGTGACCTGCAGGTGTACCACAAAACAGGAGAGTCCACCTATGACATAAGATGGCACTCAAGGCACTAACAGAGCAATTCACTAAAGCAAAATAAGTAGTGCCATGAAAATGAAAAGTTTTCCATTTGCATAGGGACTAGCCATCAACACAACAAGCTTAGCATGAAAAAACCCAGCAGCAAAGATTTTGAAACATAGATCTCAACCTTCCTGGGAGACAAATTTCTCCCAGTTCACTGTGTTCTGATACTGAACTTGGAGGGATCAAGGGAATTACAACAAATTCAAGGAGCTATTAGGATGTCCAGGAAGCATAAAATAATTATCCAGGAAGTAATATTTTCCCTCTTCATTGCCAGGTCTCAGAAAACCTTGACCTTTGAACTTCCATTTAAAGATAATTTATGGCAAAATCATGTCTGGCATCACATACAATCCCATCTATATGCCTTCCCCATTGGTTGTATTAGATAGAAAAGCTAGACAACATTAATTTCCAGATTACATGAATCTCATTGCAGGGAGGTAACTCTGCTCTCTAATGCAGTTCACAGTCTTTTTCCCCCTCACCCATTTTTGGATACTTCTTGTTACCAGCTTTTTGCCTTTGTTGCCAAACACACATGAGTATAATCAGGGATGAGTATGTGGATGACTACAAAGATACAGAAAAATTTCCAGACACTTGTGACCTAACCTACAGAGATGCCATGACTTGATTTCTCTAGGAACACTGCTCCATTCTCAGGACCTCTGTGTTTGAAGCTGAGGTATGTTCTGCATGTGCCTGACCGCCCTTCTCTTCTAGTACTACCAACAGTCTAGACAGGAAAAAGCCATCTGAACATTGCATGCAATCTCAACAGACAGAACCCAGAAAGAATGGTGCAACTCAATTTTACTTACCAGCCTGAGCAGCAGATTACTTTCTTGGAGAGAAGGCTGAACAACTACAGTGAAGTCATTCTTTTGATCAAACCTCTCCAGTAGCTTTTCCCAAGCATCCTGAATAGACAACCACTTAATGAGATAAGTATTGTCAGGTAGAGAGTGTAATATATGTGCAGTTTGTTAGGGCTTAAAGTGAACTAAGATTATCTCCATTCCTAATAAACCACAATAATAAAATTCTGTAATCTGGAGCAGAGATAATAATTTAATTAAACCTTTTACACAATAATTGGAAATCCATTGTAGCTATGAGAAAGCTACACTGATTTCCCATCAGCTGCTTTGACAGAGCAGCAAGCTTAGTAAAGCAGTCGAATGCCATACTGATTGCCTCTCTGTCATGTTAAAAGAAATTCCAGCACAGCTATCTTTGTATTAACAGAAAGTTTCCCCCTTCTAAATCATGTGACAGGTTACTCAACAAGATGGATAATTTCTTTGATGGGATATGACAAATTCTAGATTGACAGAAGCTGTATAGCCATTTGAAACTTCAGGAGATGCTAAGATCACTCAGGTATACAAAGAGCATATCCCTGACGTTCCTGATGTCATAATTGCTCAACTTCCTCACTTGCTCTTCTTCCCTTAACTCCTTACTTCAGTCCAGACAGGAAAATGAATGGATGTGTGTAGTAATATGAGAGCCAAGCAACACAGAAGATGTCATACCTGATAGGACCACCTCAGTATGCTATCACTGAATATGGAGTGTTCACCAAAACAGCTGCACTGATTGCTGCAGACAAGAATGAAAAACATGAAAGATGTTATGAACTTCTAGCAAACAAGGCAGAAAGCATTAACTTTATTAGGCCATTGATAAGCATATATTGAAGACTAAATTGTTGCATATGTTGAGAAAGCAATATGGAGCATCATAATCTTTTATATAGGCATACAGTGATATCTAATCCCACATGGAGAGCTTCGGATTCCTTCTCCATTTGAAGGCCTATTCGGATGAAAATACATACAGGACTTGGAATGGCACAGGATATCAGAAACTAGCAGCATGTTCAGTTGCTGTTATTCCACTGCTTGAAGAAAAATTGTATTGCAGCACAGCCTCAATTTCTTGTCAGCCATGCTACATCTGAGAGTGCTTATTAATGGTGATGAGATTAAAAGTAACTGGTGTCTTTACAAAGGAAGAATTGTCTGAAGGGGGACTGGAAAAGGAAGAGGGGAACCAGGCTGTGATGAGTTATGCCCATTCTGAAAGCAGCGGGGCTGGGGGGAGGGCTTGTGAGAGCTTTGCCCTCCCTGGAGGGGGTTTTCCCCCTGGGGAACTGAGTTAGTCTGTTCCACTCCCCCTCCCTGTCCAGCAAGCCTATAAAAAGGAAGACACTGCAGCCATTAGCTATTTTGGCTCCTGCCATGCGTGGAAGAGAGGACTGCTGCTGGCTTCCTGCTTCTCTGCTACGTGGTCAGGCCTGGTCCCCCTGCTACATCCACACCGCTCTAAAGGACGCCAAAGGACTGGTTTCATAGTTTCAGTTAGGGTTGGAAGGGACCACAAGGATCATCTAGTTCCAACCCCCCTGCCATGGGCAGGGACACTCTACACTAGATCAGGCTGGCCAGAGACTCATCCAGCCTGGCCTTAAACACCTCCAGGGATGGGGCCTCAACCACCTCCCTGGACAACCCATTCCAGGGCTTCACCACTCTCATGGGGAAGAACTTCCTCCTCACATCTAGCCTGAATCTCCCCACCTCCAGCTTCATCCCATTCCCCCTAGTCCTATCACTCCCTGATAGCCTGAGAAGTCCCTCCCCAGCCTTTTTGGAGGCCCCCTTCAGATCCTGGAAGGCCACAATGAGGTCACCTCGGAGCCTTCTCTTCTCCAGACTGATCAGCCCCAGGTTTTGTATATATATTCTTCCCCATCCATCCTTGTTCCTTACCCTTGTGAACCCTTCCTGTAATTGGGGGTTATATATATTGTTTAAAGAAAATTTTTACCTCTCTACTTCCAAACCAACTCCAAATTATTTCTCAGTAGATTTGCTCCTTCCCTTTCTTTTTCTCTCAATCGGGAGAGAGGAGGGGGGAGTGGGGGGAGGAGGGAATCTCAGCCTTGCCCCCCCATCTGAGCACTTAAATCCCAGCTAAGGCTCAAACTACCACACAAGGTGAGATGTGCATACTACATATTTCTGCAGCTAGCTGGACCTCCCAAGGATGTGGAAAGGAACAATATAAGACACATTTAAGATTAGTCTAGGTCTAGCAAAGACACACTCAGCAGAAAATGCCTGGATGGACAGGAATCTGAGAATCATTTCCTGTGGGGGTTGCAGATGTAAGCAGTAAGTACTTTTCGGAATCAGACTCTCTCTTTTTCACAGAACTCCAGCTAAACCTACAAAATGGACATTGTCTACCATCCTCTACATCCCAAACCTCAATGCCTAAAGTTCGGTACTGCCATGGAACTGGGAGCACATCGCAGTATTCTCCTCTAAGACAGAGAATTTCTTCTTCTGTTATGAACTTGTGTTTTTCTTTAAAAGAACAATTCCAAACAAGAACTTGCTAGCCAAACTCCAAGACCCTTATGTAGAAGACAGTCTGGGCCTGAGGTTAAGATGAACCTCGAGGTATATCAAACAGTGAAGTAGAAGACTTGCAAACTGAGAAAGAAGAATGACCCCAAGGAACTACAGGCCAGTCAGTCTCACCTCTGTGCCCGGTGAGACCATTGAGCCTCCTGGAGGCACTGCTGAGGCAGAAGAATAACGAAGAGGTGATTGGGTACAATCAGCATGGCTTCATAAGGGCAAATCCTGCCTGACAAAACTGGTGGCCTTCTATGACAAGGTCACAACATCAAAAGATGAAGGCCAAGCAACTGACATCAATGACTGAGCAAAGTCTTTGACACTGTCCTGCACCACATCCAGGTCTCCAAGCTGGTGCAGTATGGGTTTGAGGGATGGAGCATTCAGTGGATAAAGAACTGGCTTGACTGCTGCACCCAAAGGGTGGCTGTCAATGGGTCCATGTCCAAGTGGAGGCCAGTGACAAGTGGAATCCCTCAGGGATCAGTCCTGGGACCAGTCTTGTTTAATGTCTTTGTCAGTGCCATGGACAGTGGCATTGAGTGCACCCTCAGCAAGTTTGCTGATGACACCAAGCTGTGTGGTGCGGCAGACACGCTGGAGGGAAGGGATGCCATCCAGAGGGACCTTGACAGGCTGGAGAGGTGGGCCCATGACAACCTCATGAGGTTCAACAAGACCAAGTGCTGTGTTCTGCATCTGGGTTGGGGCAATCCCAAGAACCAATATAGGCTGGACAGGGACTGGCTTGAGAGCAGCCCTGAAGAAAAGGACTTGGGGGTACTGGTGGGATGAGAAGCTCAACATGAGCCACCAGTGTGCACTTGCAGCCCAGAAAGCCAATCAGATCCTGGGCTGCAGCAAGAGAAGCATAGCCAGCAGGTCAAGGGAGGTGATTCTCCCTCTCTACTTCATTCTGGTGAGACGAGACCCCACCTGGAGTACTGTGTCCAGTTCTGGAGCCTCTACTACTGGAAGGATCTGGATGTGCTGGAACATGTCCAGAGAATGGCCACAAGGATGATCAGAGGGCTGGAGCACCTCTCCTATGAGGACAGACTGAGAGAGTTGGGGCTGTTCAGTCTGGAGAAGAGAAGGCTCCAAGGAGACCTTATTGTGGCCTTCCAGTATCTGAAGGGGGCTTACAAGAAAGGTGGGGAGGGACTTTTTAGGGTGTCAGGTATGATAGGACTAGGGAGAATGGAACCAAATTAGAAATGGGTAGATTAGATGTTAGGATTAAGTTTTTCACCATGAGGGTGGTGAGACACTGGCACAGGTTGCCCAGGGAGGTGGTAGAAACCCCTTCCCTGGAGGTTTTCAAGGCCAGGCTGGATGTGGTGCTGGGCAACCTGATCTAGTGTGAGGTGTCCCTGCCCATAGCAGGGGCATTGTAACTAGATGATCCTTGAGGTCCCTTTCACCCCTAACAATTCTATGGTTCTATGATGCTTATTCTCTCCTCCTAACCTAGGATTTGAATACTTGCTCTCCAACTTGGCAGGATTAAAAGCGCCTATAGTTGCGTAGTAAAAACATGCCTTGCAGAGTTTATCAGAAACAAAGTTGAAACCTGAAGTCTTCGACATACTGTTGTGTTAAGGGCAGGGAAAGTGTTCAAAAGACAATCTCAGTTGCAAAGTCAATACTTGTACACAGCTATGTGTCTGAACACTACTGCGAGACAGTGTTAAGAATTTAAAGGCATCTTAATTACCTGACATTATTGTGATCTTGGCATGCAAGAGAGGAAGTTGTCAGTTCAGTGAAATCCACCAGATTTACAAAGGCCTTGGGAACCTGAAGTAATAAAGTAAAAAAAAAAACACATGTTTTATGTGCAAGTAAAGATAAGCAAGTAACCACAATGCTAAATTGTGTCCACTGCTTGCCATGTGTTACTCTGGCCTGCGTTTCTGCCTGTATAAAACCAATGAGCTCCGTCTTTGCCAAGTCTGTCCTAAACCCTGATCCTATGCCTGCCCTATGTAATTACATTGTCATTCATGAAGTACTTTGACCATGATTTCTTGACTGAGACTCAGCAATTCATTTTACATAACCAAAGTAGCCACCAGCCAGCTAAAATGAATTTAAATGTACTAGGAACTATAACTGTTGTGGCAAATTACCAATGCAAAGCTGGGGATGAAATGTCCTGCACTCATGCATGCATCCTGCCTCACCTGTCCCCCAAGCAGAAAGCAGCTTCCAGTAACATAATGGTATTTCATTCTTACAAGTGAACATAAACAAATTCTGGAAATAATAGCAGAGAGAATCTGAAGAGAATATGTGGGTGGAACATCATCCATGCACAACATTCATTGAAGTCAGTCTGAGAAAAACAAGTGGTTGTGGCCTGATGCAATCTGACAGGAGCAGGTTCAGGATATTCCTTAGGCCTTCAATCCAGCAAACGAAAATTCTTGGAATTTTGAAATACTATGTTGAAATGCTTTGGATAAACATTTAACAGTCTGCCTTAGCACTGGTACATCTGCATCTAGTCTACTACTCATTAGTAGACTAAGACACAGTGCAGAGCATTTCCCAGAAACCACTGTAATATAAGCTCATTATTCTTAGCTCACCCAGACAGAATACCTTTAGAAATGCTGAGATCCTAAAATGAAACATAAAGGGAAAAGAGCCATTATACATAATTTTCATTAGTGTTTTCCCTGCTCTGTATAAATCATCATCAGGTAGTCAGCAGCCTGCACACTGCCTAGGTAGCTCCAGAGACCCTGTAATTAGATATCAGTTCTTTCCACAACAGCTCTGTTAAGCATGAATGACTTTCAGACCTGGGCAGATGTACTCCACTTTTCACAGAAAACCTTCCAAAAAATGAAAGACTGAGTGGAATGTCATCTTGTGTTGCAAAATGAAGCAGTTAGCTGTCTGTCCTTTCTGTTTGCATGCATAAAACCTGCACTGACAGGTGGACCCAGTGGACTGAAGTCAATGAGACTGGTGTTCTAAGTCACTCAACAGTGGTAGAAGCCATAGTCCGGTCAAGAAGACTGGACAAAAAAAATCAGCAAAAGGATTCAGATATTCACAATTGATTAATGAATCTTACCTCATTATACAAAAAATCCAAGACAGGTTTGAGTTTTTCCAGGTTGTCCAATATGCAGTTCTTCTGTAAATGAGATGAGCTATGACATCAAAACTAGTAGAAAACTCAAAAATCACTGACACCGGCAAAGCCTTTGCTTTGAGCTGAGTACTGAAGGATTACCCATGACCATGATATTCTGAATTTAGCCTCACATGGAACTAGTCTTGCAATTTAACTGTAAGTTGATAAATTAAAATAGAAGAAAAGACAGAGATATAGATGAAGGTGGAAAAGAATTGTCTACTAAGGCATCTCAGGCTTGTGATCACAGATTTAGCACAGATGATTTTAAATACAAAACCCATCATGTGCCAGGAGCTTACATGGATGGATAGAGTCATTCCAGCATCCTGGAACTAGCTTCTCCTTTGGTTCACTGTTGCAGAGAGCAGTTTGGGATAGTGTCTTAACTACCTGCCTTGATTGATAAACCACCCAATGAAAAGCTTACCAGTAGTGTGGAGGCACAGGCAGAACATGGGTTTTCAGCACTAAAAAACACTGTGATAAGTTTCCAGTCATTCTGGAAGTCCATCATCTGGGAGGGAGAAGGAGGTGAAATAAATAAAATGAAGGAATAGGATGAGAAAAGACCTATTTTCTGTTTTCCTTTCTCAAAAAATGTTTGCTATGACTTTAAATCAACAGGACCAAACAGCAGTCCGTGGCCCCCATCCTGGCCATTATGATCACTACCATTTGATAAGCCATCCCACTTTTCCCTAGAGAAGACAACAAATGAATGGATAGGCAGAAAATGGTGCCATTAAAGATGAAGGCACATCTATAAAAAGCTCAGGATAGAACTAGAAATTGCTGCTGCCTTTGGAGAGTCCATTGGAGAAGATGGACATGAACAACTTAGCATGGAGCTTTATGGTACCTCTTTTCATCACTGTTGGAGCTCCCTGACAGGATTAATGTTCCTCAGCTACTAAGAATGGGTCAGACTAGTGGGATGAAGACTGAAGAAAATGTCTGAGCTACAGCCCTGCTCAGCTGTGCTGTGTTTGTTAGGCAGTTTTCACCAATACTGGAGAGCATTGATTAGAACCGCTCAGTTCCACAAAAAAATGTACATGTACAAACAGTTGGATGGGCTCCCCGTAGTGCAAAGAGGCAAGAGGAGAATCGTCTTGGCAATTACATTTTCCCATTATGTAAAGGCCATGTTACAAAATAATATGCCTCAGAACTAGGAATGAAAGAAAAATGGATATGTAAAGCTCCAGAAAGGGATTTACAAAGCACTCGGTCATGAGCGATAATTTAAGCTCTCACCGGCACCAACCACTGACATCAGCCAAAGTACATCTAGGTCTCTACTGTCCTTTTGGAAAATATGACCTAAAGGACTGAGAGGAAACAGATGAGACAAATGCTGAGAATTTTGGTTTCTCAGAAGCCCTGGCACAGTTACAAAGCATGTCTAGCAGAGGTCTCATCTCCTTAACCAACAGAAAACATACTGGCTTCCCTACCAAGATCTTTGGTTACTCATACAAATGTAAGCCTGGTATGAGAACAAAACACTAGACTTGACAGGTACAGAATTAATTCTTATTTACAACAGAAAGGCCAAAGTCCATTAACCTCAAGAAACAGCTTTTTCTATTTTGAAGAGGGTTTTTGAGTGCTGCTTAAAGTATTTAATATTATTTCCCCCTTTTTCTGGTTCAACACCTGTGATTTAAACAAACCTGATTCTCCTTCATGAGCTTCACTATTTCTTCAGCATGATGCAGGAGGTCTCTGAAAAGCAGAAAGACAAATAGAAATTATGAAGGCTTCAGTAAAGCTTTGGCTGATTTTTACCATTAAATAAATCAACATTTGAGACTTCAGGTAGGATTAGTACTTTCCCCTCTAAATGTGGTAAGATTAGACACTTGTCTGTGCTATGCAGAGAGCCTGGGGCAATTAGCTCTTATTCAGGTGTCTCACTTTCAGACAGGTGCACTTAGATGAAAACTGCAGACAGCCTCTGATTCTACTTTGCCAAAAATGTCTTTTGCAGCTGAAAAAAAGGGGAAACCTGATGTTAAGCTGATCCAGATGCCCAAGCACACAGTGTGCTTTATCTCCTGTTTCCAAGAGGTGACAGTTGAGCCACAGTGGCAGGGTATGTCCCTTGAGTGTCTGTGCAGCCTTTGCCAGTACTGGATGTATTTTGTGTCCAGTAAAGTGCTCCAGCATCAGAGGCATCCATCCTCTGCCTTGCCAGCTGTAAATCAGCTGCCCAGCCAAAACCCCTCAGACTTACATGGCTTGACTCTCTGATGTCATTCCCTTTGTGCCAGGCAGAGGAGGCTGGTGTAGGACCGATGGATTAAAACTGCTGATAAGAGCTGAACGACATACAAAGGTTAAGTGATTTCTGCATACAAGGGACTGCTACTCTGCCTTTTTGCTACAAACACAACAGAACCAAACCATCCACAAACTACTAAGTCTGAGCATCTCTTGGCAGGCACGAGAGTTACACCTGAACCCCTCTGCAGCTTCTGGCTGGCTTTGCTCCCCATCTTCAGAAGTGGAAGTTGGACATCTGAGTTTGCCTCCAGACTCGTGTCAGCAACCTCCATTTCCGTCTCTTGTGTCAGCCACTAGTGGTGTAGGTGGATTTAAATACAGGCAGCTGTAGAAATGAAGCTACTAGGAAAGGCTTCCCAGAGACAGCATCCTGAAGCACAGAGAAGTTGTCAGGTTTTAAACCCCTCTTCACAGAGAAATGAAGGGGACATTTAGACGCTAAGAAGATTTGGAGGGGAGGATCTCAGAGCTGTCCACTACTCAACTTAGCATTTCAATGGACCTGAAGGTTTTACATGCCACACCCTTCAAGCAAGTCATGACTGCCTTCAGAGCCAGCTGGAACCAGCAGACAGAATTCTCATAGGTGGTGTATCTATGGCAGCCTCAGTGTAAATCCTGGCCACATGGCAGCAGAAAGAATACTGGGCAGGCAAACCCACACAAGTTTTCATTGGGCTAGCGTGGGCAGCAAGCACACTCCAACAAGGACTGTGGTGTAGGTAGAAGTAGCAGCCTCAAAATCCCTGTTGGGTGTGCAAGACTCTTGCAGCAATCTGCAGCAGCCCTTCTTCATCACTATTTGTCTCCTCAGACTCTTTAAAGCTGGTATGGATAACCCACCCTGGCTGAATTCATGTTTCCCAAGTACACCGTTCCTCTGGCTTCTCTTATACCCCTGCAGTTAGCTTGTGCTGCACCTGCTCTGCAGCTCAGCAAAGCCCTGGGGCTCCTGCCAGCATGCCATTCAATCAGGTCACCTGAGTTCCAGTGTTGCAGCAAGACACACCTGCTAAAGTTTCCACGCTCACTTCAAGGAGGCTCTTTCCTGTGCTATAAAAAGAGAAGAGAAAACAGAAAGTTGCTGTTATTCCACTGCTTGAAGAAAAATTGTATTGCAGCACAGCCTCAATTTCTTGTCAGCCATGCTACATCTGAGAGTGCTTATTAATGGTGATGGGATTAAAAGTAACTGGTGTCTTTACAAAGGAAGAATTGTCTGAAGGGGGGACTGGAAGAGGAAGAGGGGAACCAGGCTGTGATGAGTTATGCCCATCCTGAAAGCAGCGGGGCTGGGGGGAGGGCTTGTGAGAGCTTTGCCCTCCCTGGAGGGGGTTTTCCCCCTGGGAAACTGAGTTAGTCTGTTCCACTTCCCCTCCCTGTCCAGCAAGCCTATAAAAAGGAAGACACCACAGCCATTAGTGCTGCTGGCTTCCTGCTCCTCTGCCACGTGGTCAGGCCTGGTCTTCCTCCCTGCTACATCCAAGCCTCTTTAAAGGACTCTAAAGGACCAGTTTGTATACACATTTTTCCCCATCCATCCTTGTTCCTTACCCTTGTGAACCCTTCCTGTTATTGGGGTTTTTTAGATAGATAGATAGATAGATAGATAGATAGATAGATAGATAGATAGTTTAAAGAAAATTTTTACCTCTCTGCTTCCAAACCGACTCCACATTATTTCTCGGTGGATTTGCTCCTTCCCTTTCTTTTTCTCTCGATTGGGAAAGAGGAGGGGGGAGCGGGGAGGGATTCTCAGCCTTGCTCCCCTTCCCCCCCCCATCTGAGCTCTTAGGTCCCTGCTAAGGCTCAAACCACCACACAGGCAGTCCCCCTTATCCATGTGCATAAACAACAAAGGGGCATCTGCAGGATATCCTTATCTGAAACTCTAGGTAAATCAGTGGGAGTCTGTGGGGAGGATAAGACTCTGAACACAGCGTAAACTTTTGAACTTTCAGACCAGAGCACAGGCCTAATAGACTACTAAATATTAACTTCTCCACCCAAAGTCGTGAAGAACCTAGTTTAAATGAACACAAAATGTATGTAGCAGGGGGGTTGCATGTGAAGGGGGGACATGTAATAGGTGGTCAGGGAAAGACTGTAAATCCTGAGTACCCTAGCCAATAGAGGAAGGGAGAGGGAAATTCGTGGCCGGGAAGTTAGGATAAAAGGGAAGCTGTGACTCTCAGCAAATTAAGAGACTCCAGCAGGAATTGTCCTGTGGACTCTCCCTTTATTCAAATAAAGCCTTACTGAGCTCCTCTGTCTGTGTTGTGAACAGGAATTTCTAAGTAGAGAGAGAATTTTTCCTTACAACGGCAACTGCTGAAATTAAGAATGGATCCTTTCATTCCCTAAAACTAGCGTGCCATCAGTTGCTGCTGGGTAAGAACATAGTCTTATGTTCCATTTCTTTTCTGGCTCTGCACCCTCTGCATGTTGCAGTAGTTGTGCTTGTGTACAAGCAAGGCAGGGGCCACTCTGTGTGCACTGCCATAGAAGTGAACACAGAGGTTTCCACAAATATTATTACAAAAATATTGGTCGACTAAAATTTGTCTATGCAAGGGCCAGATCCTCATCTGGAATGCTATGACTCAAAAGAGCTGCAGAGGCTTGTGTTTACTAAATTTAGCTATATGTTTACTCACTGATTTATATCTGCCAAGGAGGCATGAAGGAAGAAAATCGGGTAAGGCTTGTCCGTGAAGCAATAGGGAGCATTCAAGCAGAGGACAGCAGATCTGTCTTTGCTTTGATAAATCTCTGTTTTCAGGTCTCTAACTAGGCAGTGTGTAATACCTAGGATTCATCAGGTAGCAATCACAGAATTGTCAGGGTTAGAAGGGACTTCAAGGATCATCTCATTACAATGCCCCTGTCAGGGGCAGGGACACCTCACACTAGATCAGGTTGCTCAGAGCCACATCCAGCCTGGCCTTGAAAACCTCCAGGGAAGGGGTTTCTACCACCTCCCTGGGCAACCTGTTCCAGCGTCTTACCACTTCTAATGTCTAATCTACCCTCCTCTGGATCCATTCCCCCTAGTCCTTTCACTACCTGACACCCTAAAAAGTCCCTCACCAGCTTTCTTGTAAGCCCTCTTCAGATATTGGAAGGCCACAATAAGGTCTCCTCAGAGCCTTCTCCAAACTGAACAACCCCAACTCTCTCAACCTCTCTTTACAGGAGAAGTGCTCCAGCCCTCTGATCATCATTGTGGCCCTTCCTGGGACATGCTCCAGCACATTCATATCTTTCTTGTAATAGGGGCTCCAGAACTGGACACAGTACTCCAGGTGGGTTTTCACCAGAGTGGTGTAGAGGGAGTGAACCACCTCTCTCAGCCAGGTGGCCACAATTCTTTTGATACAGCCCAGGATGTGATTGGCTTTCTGGGCTGCAAGTGTGCCCTGGTGGCTCATGTTGAGCTTCTCATCCCACCAGCACCCCCAAGTCCTTTTCTTCAGGGCTGCTCTCAAGCCAGTCACTTCTCAGACTATATCAGTGCCTGGAGTTGCCCCAACCCAGATGCAGGACCCTGCACTTGGTCTTGTTGAACCTCATGAGGTTGTCATGGGCCCACCTCTCCAGCCTGCCCAGGTCCCTCTGGATGGATCCCTTCCCTCCAGCCCGTCTGCTGCACCACACAGCTTGGTGTCGTTGGTGAACTTGCTGAGGGTGCACTCAATGCCACTGTCCATGTCGCCAATAAAGATGTTAAACAAGACTGGTCCCAGTGCTGATCCCTGAGGGATTCCACCTGTCACTGGCCTCCACTTGGACATGGACCCATTGGCAGCCACTCTGTGGGTGTGGCTGTCTTTATCCACTAAGTGGTCCATCCATCAAACCCATATTTTACCAGCTTGGAGATTCTTAATCAAGGCTGTTATAACCCTAAGATAGTTCTATATCTTGCATAACGACAGATAATTTATGTTTACTAAAGACTGGGGGAAAGCCATTACATTTTTCTCCTCCTAAGTTTCATGACACTTATCAGTGTTAACAGTTCACTGTTACCTTTGGAGTAAATGCTCATGATGTACACCAAATCCTTGTGCCTGTGAATAAGCAAAGAATAGTAGCATTAAGGGAAGGGTAAACTAGCTCTACATATGCTGTTCCTCTACTGTATTCCAATCCTGTTATAGGAAGATTTGCTTTCTACAAAGTCTCTTACATTTTACTGTAGTTATTTACAGATTTAAATGTTTTTTCCAGAGCATCTTTATTACAGCATATTGTCAAAGCCTGGTAATCCTTTCTCAGTTACTGCTTTCATTACACACAGCTAAAAATACAATTTGGCTAGTTGAACTCAAATTGAGTCAAGTGAAATGCTGTTCTAAACCAAACTCTCTGAGCTCACTCCCTTTCAACAAGGAACGTGATCTGAAGTTGTTTAGATAATTTTCATGGATGGCACTCAGCCAGTATGGTGCCTGTTAAAAAACACAACAACTTAGCATAAACAGAGGAATTTCACTGATTACAGAGAGCCTGAGGAAGAGACAGTGACAGGGATGTTTGCTCTAGGAAAGCAGACATTCCTTAGGAGATCAATTATATACTTTTCTGTGGCACCATTCACAAGAAACAAAGCACACAAAAAAGGCTTGCTCCAATCCAAGTGCCAGGTTCTGCACATTGGCCACAGCAACCCCAGGCAGTGCAACAGGCTGGGGTCAGAGTGGCTGGAGAGTGGCCAGGTAGAGAGGGACCTGGGGGTACTGGTTGATAGTAGGCTGAACATGAGCCTGCAGTGTGCCCAGGTGGACAAGAAGGCCAATGGCATCCTGGCCTGCATCAGGAACAGTGTGGCCAGCAGGAGCAGGGAGGTCATTCTGCCCCTGTACACTGCACTGGTTAGGCCACACCTTGAGTTCTGTGTCCAGTTCTGGGCCCCTCAGTTTAGGAAAGATGTTGAGTCGCTGGAAGGTGTCCAGAGAAGGGCAACGAAGTTGGTGAGGGGTTTGGAACACAAGCCCTATGAGGAGAGGCTGAGGGATCGGGAGTTGCTTAGCCTGGAGAACAGGAGGCTCAGGGGGGACCTTATTGCTCTCTACAACTACCTGAAGGGAGGTTGTAGCCAGGTGGGGGTTGGTCTCTTCTCCCAGGCACCCAGCACCAGAACAGGAGGATGCAGTCTCAGGCTGTGCCAGGGGAGGTTTAGGCTGGATGTTAGGAGGAAGTTCTACACAGAGAGAGTGATTGCCCATTGGAATGTGCAGCCCAGGGAGGTGGTGGAGTCACCATCATTGGAGGTGTTCAGGAGGAGACTGGATGGGGTGCTTGGTGCCATGGTTTAGTTGATTAGGTGGTGCTGGATGATAGGTTGGACACGATGATCTTGAAGGTCTCTTCCAACCTGGTCTATTCTATTCTATTCTATTCTATTCTATTCTATTCTATTCTATTCTATTCTATTCAGCAGGATTTGCAGCAGGAGACTTCTATTCAGTCAGATGAAAAAATCATAGAGCCGGTTTAATGCAAGATCATAGTATTGCAGAATAGTTGAGGTTGGAATGGAGATTTAAAGGTCATCTAGTCTAACCCACACGCAGGGACATCTAAAGCGGCACGCATCTGACATGGGTGAAGCACCTCTGCATTTAGGACAATGGTATTCCTCCAAAGAGGAGGGCAGCCACAAGGACCCCAGAAATGCTGATTTTCTCTGGACAGATTTCAGCCCAAAGAAAAGTATGATGTCTTGAAGAATACCACCTCAAATTTGAAAGTTGTTTTCTGATAAGGGAGAATCTCTCCCATTTCCTTGCAGTTGTAAACCCTGCAGTGGTTATCAATTTTTGCCCATTATGCATATCATAGAATCATTAAGGTTGGAAAAGACCTCAAAGATCATCAAGTCCAACCTGTCACCCAACACCTCCTGACTACTAAATCATGGCACCGAGTGCCCTTTTTGAACACCTCCAGGGACGGTGACTCCACCACCTCCCTGGGCAGCACATTCCAAAGGCCAACAACTCTCTCAGTGAAGAACTTTCTCCTCACCTCAAGCCTAAACTTCCCCCAGTGCAGCTTCAGACTGTGTCCTCTTGTTCTGCTGCTGGTTGCCTGGGAGAAGAGACCAACCCCCTCCTGGCTACAACCTCCCTTCAGGTAGTTGTAGACAGCAAGAAGGTCTCCCCTGACCTCAGCTTCTCCTCATAGGGCTGTGCTTGAGGCCTCTCCCCAGCCTCATTGCCCTTCTCTGGACATGTTCAAGAGTTTCAATGTCCCTTGAATCTGTCTACATTTCCTCCAAGCTTGGGAATGGTGGTTAAATGCTTTTAATTGAGCCTCAAGTCCATTTCAAATATTCATACAAAACCAATTGTATTAGAACAGGCAGGAGAAATTTACCCAATAATTGGGATGTAAAAATCATATCTTTGTGATTCTTCTAGATCATAGAATCATGATAAGATGTGTGCATCCTAGTTTAATATTGAAATGTATTACAATATAAGGAAATGTTTCCCTTGCTTTAGGTAGTTAGACCTGGAAGGATCATAGAATCAATAAGGTTGGAAAAGACCTCAAAGATCATCAAGTCAAACCTGTCACCCAACACCTCATGACTACTAAACCACAGTTTCAAGTGCCACGTTCAATCCCTTTTTGAACACCTCCAGGAAACCAATCTCTGAAGAACACACTTCAACAGCATTAAAAGTTCTGCTGTATCTCTCAACAATTTGTTTAATAGTGATCACCAAAATGTAATTTTTTTTCCAGTTTGAATTTGCACAGCTCCTTCTTCCAGTTATTCAATCTGTTAGAGTGATTGCCCATTGGAATGGGCTGTCTGGGGAGGTGGTGGAGTCACCATCATTGGAGGTGTTCAGGAGGAGACTTGATGGGGTGCTTGGTGCCATGGTCTAGTTGTTTGGGTGGGTTGGATTGGTTGATGGGTTGGACGCGATGATCTTGAAGGTCTCTTCCAACCTGGTTTATTGTATTGTATTGTTATGCTCATTGTTAAGAAAATCCAAGCTCTCTAATCAAATATCATGGTTTCCTGCAAGAACACTGTGATCACATTTCCTTCAGCACAAAGTCAGATGACTATTTTTAGATGCAGAGCATGCTGGAACACTGAACAGCAGGTGTTTCCAGTCATTTTTCACCAGAAGCCTTTGATGCTTGTGGAACGAATCGAGTCCTGCCTGCCCTAACTGTGACCCCTAACTACATCATCAATTCACCTCACAAGGGAGGAAATGGGTCACAGGCAGCACACTCCCTGCTTGTACTTACTCTTTGCAAACTTCCTATTGCAGTGACTATTTTAATGTCAGCTGGCCGCAGAGCATGAACTGCAGAAAAGTAAAAGATTTCAGGTTAAAAAAAAAAACAAACCAAAAGAGCAGTAACCTTGAAAGAAAATTACATTCACTAGCATGCTAAAACACCACAAAATTCTTTAAAACATAAGGAGCCTATACTGGATATTTTAACTGGCAGTTAAAAAATGAGTCAAACATGGGAAAAACTTGCTCAGGTGCTCACTTGGGGTATTTAGGTGCACTAAAATGCTCAACCATCAAGCAAGATCACCAAACACTGCTGTAAATGATTTCAGTAATAGCAGCATCCTCAGCTAACAGCTGAAGAAATTAAGGTAGAAACAATAATTATGGATAGAATAAAAAACTAAGCAGTTTGCAAAGCCTACCTCCACTTCAGACACAGCCCACATATAGGCAACCCCTCAAACAGCTGATTTCTCCCCCAGCCCATTCTCAAATAATTTTGTGAGGGAAAGCCTCCACAAGAATAATATCAAGCACAAACCTGAAGATGAAGGGCTCTCAGATAACATCACCTGATCACATGGAAACTGGAAGCTTCTTAGAGCCTTTAACAGAAACAAATAAATATTGTTGACTGGTTAGGTCTAACAAGGACACTTGAGGAAGGAGGGGTCCTGTGAGTTCCATTTTCACAAGTATCAAGCTCTTACTGGTGAAGGAGTTAAAGAATACAGCTCTGCTAGCAATACAAGGGACACAGATCTGGATAGCTGCATTTTAAAATCCACTCTTCCATAACTTAACACTCTTTGCTCAGTTTTCTTGCTAATTGCCACAAAACTGTGGCTAAACAAACGATGAAATGTGCCAAACACAACCTGACCCATCCATTGCTGCCAGCAGTGAGAGCTTAATCACATCTACTGCACACATCTTTTAGTGCAAACAGACACAACAAAAAGCCACATTTCCAAGATGCAGCAGGAAAGAAAGAATGAACCAAATCTATGTCCTCAGCAAGTACCAAAATTCCCAGGTGAGCATGGAAACGGCTGAAGAGGGGGTAAAAGGAAAGAGTAGCATTTGGGGCAAGAATATGCATGATGTAAGTCACTTGGAATAAGAGTGAACACGAGCCAGCAGTGTGCCCAGGTGGCCAAGAAGGCAAATGGCATCCTGGCCTGCATCAGAAATAGTGTGGCCAGCAGGAGCAGGGAGTCATTGTGCTCCTGGACTCAGCACTGGTTAGGCCACACCTTGAGTCCTGTGCCCAGTTCTGGGCTTCTCAGAAAGATGTTGACTTCCTGGAACGTGTTCAAAGCTGGGGTGGGGTTTGGAGCACAGCCCTGTGAGGAGAGGCTGAGGGAGCTGGAGCTCTGGGAAGAACTTTCTCTTCACCTCATCTCCAGCCTAAACTTCCCCTGGCGCAGTTTGAGACTGTGTCCTCTTGTTCTGGTGCTGGTTGCCTGGGAGAAGAGACCAACCCCCTCCTGGCTACAACCTCCCTTCAGGTAGTTGTAGACAGCAAGGTCTCCCCTGAGCCTCCTCTTCTGCAGGCTAAACAACCCCAGCTCCCTCAGCCTCTCCTCATAGGGCTTGTGCTCGAGACCCCTCCCCAGCCCCCCAGCCTCGTTGCCCTTCTCTGGACACGTTCAAGAGTCTCAATGTCCTTCTTAAATTGAGGGTCCCAGAACTGGACACAGGACTCAAGGTGTGGCCTAACCAGTGCTGAGTACAGGGGCACAATAGATACTGGGGGGGGGGAAGAGAAGCAGATAAAGTTATGCTTTACCTTTAGTTTCCCCTGTTCTTCCAGATGATCTGCATCACCTTAAAAACGTTAAAAGAATTAATTGTGTTATTTTATTACTTTGGTGGGGGGAAGACTACATGACACTCAACACACCTCAAACCACAAAATATTGAGAAACATCAGAATATCTGCTAAACCTTTCTCTTCTGCCCTTCTTTCCAGAGTCAGGCTCATTTCAATAACCATTTATATTTTCTTAGCTTTTGCTATACTAGAATAAGTTTGAAATTATTATAAGCAAGTGAGAACTGTTGAAATTAGTGGAACATAATGAAGTATACACACAGGTGATGAACTGCCTGTGGATGTCCTCAACCAACCTCATCTTCCACAAATCTTTTCTACCTGCTTTCCTCTTCAGCACATTTAATGTATTGCTATGGATTTATTCTGTCTAAAGTAATTTGATCATCTACAAGGTGGAACTCCTTAGAAAGGAGGAATTCACATTAATCTACATGTTCTACAGTCAGCAAGCAACATTGCACTGTTGTGATTTTGCCATAGTGATATAGAAACAGCTGCCATTTCTTCTTTTAGTAGAGAGTGTTGACAGATCAAACAGCCCATGGAGCCAGAAGTCAGGACTGTAGCTATTTCAGTAAGCATTCTCTTTCCTTGAGCACACATTTGGATTCCCTGAGTAAGCAATTACTAAATGTTATTCCCCAAGACCTTTCTTCCATGAGTTTGCTTTTTTTTCCCCCACACTTCTGGCTTCCACCCAAGTCCTGTGACAAAGGTGCCTTATAGTTTAATTACACGATGAAAGAAAAGAAGAGAATTACTTTCTCTTTTGTTAATAACTTGATCTGTTTCCTGGTTGTTCTTGTAAAGAGTAACAGTTTCCCCTCCCACAAAATTTTACCATTGTGCATATCTGTATATCTTTGTCACATACCTATCCATCCTTCTTCTGGGCTGAAGAGCCAGTCTATTTGATCTCACATAGTAGTTGTTTCATAAGTCTGAACACTCCTTTCATACATAGAATCAATAAGGTTGGGAAAGACCTCAGAGATCATCAAGTCCAACCTGTCACCCAACACATCATGACTACTAAACCATGGCACCAAGTGCCACATCCAATCCCTTTTTGAACACCTCCAGGGACAGTGACTCCACCATCTCCCTGGGCAGCACATCCCAATGGCTAACAACTCTCTCTGGGAAGAACTTTCTCCTCACCTCGAGCGTAAACCTCCCCTGGTGCATCTTGAGACTGTGTCCTCTTGTTCTGGAGCTGGTTGCCTGGGAGAAGAGACCAACCCCCTCCTGGCTACAACCTCCCTTCAGGTAGTTGGAGACAGCAAGAAGGTCTCCCCTGAGCCTCCTCTTCTGCAGGCTAAGCAACCCCAGCTCCCTCAGCCTCTCCTCATAGGCCTTGTGCTTGAGACCCCTCCCCAGCCTTGTTGCCCTTCTCTGGACACATTCAAGAGTCTCAATGTCTTTCTTAAATTGAGGGTCCCAGAACTGGACCTTTATTGTCCTCTTAAGTTTTTCCACATTATTTTTTGAGATGAACATTCTAGCCAGCTGTTCAGATGCAGGTGAGCTATGGACTATACACAGCAGCAGCAATGTGTTTCCTGTGTTGTTGTCTCCCTGACCCCTGAAATTGTTTGTCTCTGACTGTTGCTAACACTGAGCTGATGTCTTCAGACAGCTAAGCTCTGTGTCTAATTTAGCATTCACTACAGCCTACACATAGCTGGAGTAAGTTTTCCCCCACGTGTATTACTTCTGGGGTTTCATTCTGAGCGTCTTGAATAATTGTATAGGCTAGCATGCTCCTTTACTCAGATAACTTCTGAATACGTGGAGAGCCACATCTCACTGGTGAATCACAGAATGTTAGGGGCTGGAAGGGACCTCAAAGATCATTTAGTCTAGCTGCCCTGCCAGGGACAGAATCACCTACACCAGATCACTCAGGAGTGCACTTAGGTGGGTGTTGAATACCTCCAGAGGGAGACTCCACAACCCCCCTGGGCAGCCTGTTCCAGGCTTCTGTCACCCTCACAGTGAAAAATTTTTTCCTCACGTTTACATGGAGCTTCCTGTGCCTCAACTTCCACACATTGCCCCTTGTTCTGTCATTGGGCTTCACCAAGAAGAGCCTGACTCCATCCTCTTGGCACTAACCCTTCACATATTTATAAACATTAATGAGACCCAGCTCTCTCTGTCTCTCTTCATAAGGGAGATGTTCCACTCACTCAATCATTTTTGTAGCTTTGCACTGGACTCTTTCAAGCAATTCCCTGAGCTCCTTCTTGAGATGAGGGGCCCAGAACTGGACACAATATTCCAGATGCAGCCCCAACAGGGCAGAGCAGAGGGGGAGGAGAACCTGCAGATCAATATGAGCTTCTATGGGGTTTGATTTCCCCTCTTCTCACACTTTAGAATTTTGCAGTCTGATTCTTCAGACCCCAGTGTTTAACCAGGGGCCAACAAATGCTGCTCTCGACCTTATACTGTGACAGTTCACTTCTTTGCGAGCTCTTGCTCAAAAGATTTGTAGAAATACAAATGCACCCAAGCTGGATAATCATTCCATGGGCACATGCCCCTTTTTCATGGATTTTCTTCATCAATTCCATGAGGAAACTCCTCTGTTGTATCTTATTTACTCAAAGTCAGTTCAGTCTGTTCTTCCTGTTGTTACCACCGATTTGCATGCTGCAGAAGACCACATTACTGCTGCTGTATAACTACCACTCCACTTCCCCAGATCCTGTTCTAATACAGGCTTCACATTTGACATATTCAATTTTCAACACCAATAGTGATTAAAAAAAATACATAGTTTGCACCAATGTGCTCTTATTTCTTAGTGGGATCACTCCCCTGGGAGAATATCATCTAACCCTGGCAGTCCTTTTGCTATTTGTTATCAATGTGTTCAAGGATTTGACTGTTTTCCCACTTGACCTCTGTGTTGAAAGGCTCTGAGTGCAAGGCCATTTTTAAGCTCTTGTGCAGAGTATATCAGAAGGAAAACATAAAATTGATTTAGTTTGTCTTCAGCTTTTATACATCAGCCAGCCTATCGACTCCCTGTTCCAAACATATTTCAAAAGGCATTAATTAGTTTTAATTCCTTCATCTATGATTCATTGTTTCCTCTCAGATTCATTTTTCACTTGGCTGTTTAAATTTTAACCTCTTTAGTTCTCTTAGTTTGCTTTGGATTTGTGTCTTTTCATACAATTTTTGTGACTTCTGCTGCCCCCACTAGTCATTCCCTTACTCCACCATTTAATGATTCTAGTTTGCATGTTTAATATTCTTAACATCACCACCAAAAAAAAAAGAAAAGAAAGAAGTATTTTAAGTGTTTTTTGTATCAGCTTTCCCAGAATTTGAAAGGAAGATTCCACTCCTTCCTCCCTTGCTGTTACAGTTAATCTGTTTTAGCTAACTATTCTTACAGGGTGCTAACAATTGATTATTTTTTTTTCCTCAATAAGATAGGATCTCAGGTAGTGATAGGACTAGGGGGAATGGAATGAAGCTGCAGGTGGGGAGATTCAGGCTAGATGTGAGGAGGAAGTTCTTCCCCATGAGAGTGGTGAAGCCCTGGAATGGGTTGTCCAGGGAGGTGGCTGAGGCCCCATCCCTGGAGGTGTTTAAGCCCAGGCTGGATGAGGCTCTGGCCAGCCTGATCTAGTGTGAGGTGTCCCTGCCCATGGCAAGGGGGTTGGAACTGGATGATCCTTCTGGTCCCTTCCAACCCTGACTGATTCTATGATTCTATATTCACAGGAATTGCAGTCACTATGCACATTTCCCCCTAAATTAAAAAGCTGAGATGTGAGAAATTTTTCCTGTTTATTCAGGAACCAAAACCTCCTAACAGTTACTTACTGCAGCACCCTGTAAACCTCTGAAAAGACTTAACCCTCACTGCCTACTTGTAAGGTAAAGCACTATGACTGTTTATCCTTACTTTCTTACAGGCAGAGAGCTAAAACACAGGGCCAGCAAAGCCAAACTATACAGAGCATTTTCAGTCCTACAGCACCTACAAAACTGACACCTGGCACCAAATGTGGACTTCACAGGTACAGTATAAGGAATAAAGGCCTACTCTGAAATGTGCAGAAATCCAAACAACAATTACCTGAGTGCCAGGATGCTGCCTAAACCATTCCCACAATCTTCTGTCATTGAAAAGCTTATCATAGATATTAATTTGGAGAAAACTTCAAGTTCCTTCCTTGAACTTCTGCACCATTTGGGGGCAGATCTCACTGTTAGTCTGATTCTCTGATGATGTTTTTCTCATCAGGAAGCCTTAGTGCCCAACTAAGTTGCAGTCCACTCCCAGAAGCGTGCAAACCAATGCATATATCTATTAAAATGGTCAAACATACCCAAAACTGCATGCAAACTCAGAGTTTTACTCAGTTTTCCTCATTGCTTCTAAGCCTCCTGTTATACACCCACCTTGCAACAATTAAAAGCACAGGTTCCTAAATCCCCTGTAACACAAATTATCCAAGGGGATTTCAAAACTTACCTTCTGAGGAGAGCAACCAAAGAAACAACAGGCCTAAGAGGAGCTTCATTGTGAGTGCCTCTATGAATTGATGGTCCTGCAGCACTGTCTATTAGACTTCAAGGCTGTGAAGAAATAAATTATCTTCTTTCCCTCCTTTATATTTTTATAAGTTGATAGCTCAGCAGTCATAAATTTTATTGGGCTCTTTACCTTTGGAAAGCAAAACAACAATGGCATTTTACTCTAAAGACACGTGTCCCTCCGGTTTGCAAATCGCCCCATCCAAGGGTCAAAGGAGTTCAGAAGGGGTACAGCTTCTCTCACTTGTTAAGAGGCAGCTGGCCACATTTCAGGGGGACTCTCAGCAAATGCGAGGACCGAGATCATGAGAGTCAGCTTCCAGCAGGGTCAAAGCTTACACATTAATTTGCCCTTAGCCTGCCTCTACCAGGCAAGGAAGGAGCCTCTGTTCCTGAGGCAACAAGGGCAACTGAGCCTTATATAACAGCCCACATCCACCCAAAGAGGAAGGTTGTGTTCTTCCTCTTGCCACCTTCCCTGCCTCCACTCCTTGCCTGCTTTCAATGAGCTTCATGCTGTGCCTATCTTCCACTAACTCCAGAACCACCTTCTCCTTCCCCAAGATAATTTAATTCACTAAAACACAAAAAATCTGTGTTTGGCTGGCTACCAGGGAAGTGTGAAGAACATCATACAGCTCAGAAGAGTATGGGAGAGTCGTGATCCCAGTACAAAGACCCTCCAGTCAGATAAGCAGCAAGCCATGATGCAGTACAATGCACTTCTACCTAGTGCTGTGACACCCTGTCCTAGAGTGAGACAACGAAAGGGTTGTGTTACCTCTCCTATGTCATCCAAGACCATAAAGTTCCTTGGTAGTGAGAGAAGAAGCAGAGACGTGCTGAGGGAAACCCTTGAGCACCACCAGTCTTGGCAGCAGGCATAGCTTCAGCCCATGGAAGGTAGGAAGTTCTCCTGGTGTTGAATTTTCCTCCACTGGGATATACCTCACTGATGTTTGCTAAGGCACAGCGCCGGTGGACAAGCACCCTTATTCACCCCAGGTCTCCAAATCACTCACTAAAAAGTAGTTGCAGTAGTCTAGTCACTTCTGCAGATTCAAAAAGCCCACAGAAATGTCAGACCATGTGTGACACTTGAAGCACAGTGGAGTCTTGCTGGCAGTTACAGCGTGAGGATCAAGCCTCTGGAGAGCAACCTGCTGTTCTAGCACAAAGCACGAGAGTGCCCTTCGGTCTCTTCCAACCCCATTGACACCTAGATACAGCTCCTACATGAATAATGGGAAACTGCTTAAGTAAATAACTTCAGATGTTTAAATAAGCCACTGACACACTCAGGCAGCTTAACCTTCATCCTTCAAAGAAGTGTTTATTTTGGCTTTCTGCTGTTTCATGAGTGAAATTTTACATTCTTTAAGGGAACATGTTGGAGATAGATCTCGGGCTCACTTCACTTCTCAAAAGACAGGACTGTCATATTAATTCTGAATGTAAACAGCTGTTGTTCAGAGTAACAGGCAAGAAAGAATCCACACTGGCAGGGAAAAGCATCCTTTTACCTCCTGAGCCTCCAAACTCATCCCATTACAAACATGCCTCACCAGTACAAGGGGGTGCTTACTTCAGACACAGGAGCATGGGCAAGTCTGAGAGGGATGCACTCGTTCAGGCCTCACAACCTGAAACACAATTAGAGATGCCAACTCTTTTTGACCAGCAAGGTAATGAAAAATTAGAAGCTTACTCTGTATGAGGGCACACACCAGGTAGCAGCTCCCTTGCCTAGGTTGAGCTGAAATTAAGCTCCCAGGACCATGGGTAGGATGAGGGAGTTTCCAGGTGAGGCAGAGCCACCTGTCAGTCAAGGTGGCATTGCACAGTCTCAGGGTGGCTGGGAGTTACCTTTGGTGGGGTCTGTCATTGCGTGCAAAGGTTTGTGGCTGCTTCGCTCTTCAACAGAAAGGTCTCATTAGCAACAAATTTGAGAAAAAGATTTCTTAATGAGCAGGATGTGTTTAAAATCCCAGAAGGCCTCTTCTGCGCTGCACAACAAGCAAAACACAGAAAGGAATGTAGCATTAATTCACACATTTACCAGAAACCACAGCTCCCAGAGTAAGAGTTTAGCCTTTAGACCTTGTGATGTGCCTCAGAAGGGAAACAGTGTTAACTGCAAGGTTTTTACATCTTCTGTAAACACTCCTTCCAACCACCCAATCAGCAAAGTAGCTAGCAGATTGAATAGTAAAGAGCAAGTGGCAGAAAAGATCAGGGGAGCTTGCAAAAGGGAGAAGAGGAAGTTTGCTCAGAAGTTGTCAGAGACAAATTAAAGCTTTTGTGTCATTGCAAGAGTGAAGCTAGATGGAGCTACACGAGGCATGGGTACCTCCAGAGCATGAGCCAGGCTTCAAGTGGTGCTGTTTAGGGTATATCACAGTATCTGGTACATTAGAGGTTGGAAGTGACCTCAAGAGATCATTGGGTCCAACCTCCCTGCCCCAGCAGGATCACTTAGGGTAGTCTGCACAGGAATGCATCCAGGTAGGTTTTGAAAGACTCCAGAGAAGGAGACTCCACAACCTCCCTGGGCAGCCTGCTCCAGTGCCCTGTCATCCTTATTGTAAAGAAGTTTCTCCTCATGTTAAGGTGAAATCTTCTATGTTCAAGTTTGAACCCATTGTTCCTTGTCTTATTCCTGCACACCACCAAAAAGAGCTTGGCCCCATCCACTTGACTCCCACCCCTCAGATGTTTATGTACATTGATGAGATTCCCCTCTCAGTCTTCTCAAGGCTAAACAGCCCCAGGGATCTCTCTCTCTCATAGGGGATGCTGCAACCATGTAGCTAATTAGCTAATGACCAGAAAAACATCTTATGTCTTCCCTAAAGTTCCTGCTGCTGCTCAGATGGGACAAGGAGTTAGGGGGACCTTGTAGCTAACTCTGCCTGAAGCGTGTGAGTTTCCTCTCACTTGCCCTGGACAGAGAAGGCTCATAATACAATTCTTTGCATGGAGTTGGTGGTGAAAAACAAGAGTTTTGTACTTTAGTATGTTCTAAAAAAGACCTATTTCACATGTCTAGGCCCAACAGTGCAAAATATCACCAAAAATAAAATTATTAAATCCAAAACCAAAATCCAAACCAAACAAAACCAAAAAACACCAAAACAAAACCAAAAAAACACAAAAAACACAAAGTCAGGCCCCAGTTACAGCTTTACAGGAAGCAGCACCCAGGCAGATACTCAAACACATGCATTAAAACACATTAGCCAAACTTCTTGGCCCATTGCTGCATTTTTAGGTGACATATAATACACCTAGAGCTTCACCTTTCATGACTGGTAGGGTAGATATAACTGGGAAAAGCAAGGGATTTTTCTATCCCATCCTTTAAGTTTCTTTGTCTGGTTTTCTTACTTGCTCACATAAGCAGAGCTCTTTGCTGCAATCCTTTTACTTATACAGAGTGCTGAAAACTGGGAAATCTGAAAACCTATCTTGGTCGTCCCCTCTAGGACCAGCCCTTTGAAATACAAACAATGAATCCACAGCTGCACATCAAAAGAAAACACAAACAACATCAAAACAGACACACAAAACCCCCACAGCACTCAATAAACTCGTAATTAAACCCAAGATGTTTGTCACAAGCACAACCTTTTACTAAGTTAAGGAAGTAGCTCACTCAGTTACTAATGAGTAGAGGCCATGTAGCAGAGGGTGATGTAACTACATACCCAAAACTACCACGTTACACCAGCACAGCAGAGGACTTATGGAAGTACAAAGCAGATTTGGTCTGCATTTCATTTGAAGATATGGCCTGTCTGTTACTTGTCAGCACTTCAGCTGATCCTACTTTCTAGACAAAGCCTTAGATCTTAAGTTTTAGATTTATCCCTGAATTGTTCCATCTATGAGACACCACCACCCCACCCCACCAGCGCTGTGAAACTGTCAGGAGTAAGTCACACACAGCAGTGAGGCGTTTCATGTTTCCTGGTAACATTGTGCCATTGCCTCCTGCTGCGGCACTTCAAGTGGCTGGTAAATTTAGCCTACACTCCGGACCTAAACAGCAGCTCAGGAGAGTTCAGGCATGCAGCGGAGGGTGAGGAGATGCAGTGCAGCCAAGGGCAGCCAGGGACATGATCTACAGCACAGGAATTCTGCGGCAGCATCCAGGAGAGCTGCGCAGCTTAAAGGAGGCTGCTACCACCTGCTGGAGAGAGTGCAAATGCCCAAAGGAAAACAAAGCAAACCTTAATTCAGCCGTTCCGGGTGCGAGCTGTAAAGCGCCGCTCCGCATATGGCTTACTGACAGTGAACAAAAGGCCTTGTAATACCTGGTGCTCTCTTTAAAAGATCCCAGACTTGTGGGATTGCAGACGAGGAGGATCTAAATTGTTTCTAAAATGGCTTTCAAAAAGAAATATCTGTAAAAACAAGTGCAAACACAAAGCCTCAAACATTTTTCTAAGCTCATTTTTTTTCTAAGCTCATCTCTTGACTAGAGCACTGGACCCTTCACTTGGATAGCTGGGATTGGCAGTGCTGCTATAGAGATGGGAGCTGTGGTGATAAGTAAATAAGCAAGGTCACAGCTGAAGTTACACCCATGCTTTGGTGAGCTAGGAACAAGGGTGTACAAACACACAGCAGTAGCTGAAGGCAGCAATATTATGGTGAAACCTCAGATTCAACTTTAATAAGTGAATGAAACTCAATTTTTTTCCCCTTGTGCTGGGGGAGTGCACAACCTCCCACACAGGCTCTTTGACTGCTTGGCAAAGGCACAAGCCCTTTAGACACTGGCTTGAGGCTGACATCAAAGTAAAGCATGAAGTCCATCTCCACAGATATGCTTGCCCCTGTTGGAAGGCTGGTGGTACCCTAGCCTGCCTTTGCTGCTTGTATCTTCTAACCTATTCTATTCTACAGCTGGCACTGGGGTGCCATGCGCCATTGCCTGTCACAAAAACACAGTGCACCCTTCACCCTTGTAGCAAAAGGTAGAACTGCTCCTCACTACCTTTTCCAGCAGCTTCTGGGCCTATCAAGATGTTGAATTGCTGAAACATGTCCAGAGAAGGGCAACAAAGCTGGGGAGAGGTTTGGAGCACAGCCCTAAGAGGAGAGGCTGAGGGAGCTGGGGTTGTTTAGCCTGGGAAGAGGAGGCTCAGGGGAGACCTTATTGCTGTATACAGCTCCCTGAAAGGAGGTTGTAGCCAGGTGGGGATTGGTCTCTCCTCCCAGGCAACCAGCACCAGAACAAGAGGACACAGTCTCAAGCTGTGCTGGTGGAGGTTTAAGCTGGATGTTAGAAAGAAGTTCTTCCCAGAAAGAGTGATTGGCCATTGGAATGTGCTGCCCAGGGAGGTGGTGGAGTCACCATCACTGGAGGTGTTTAGGAAGAGATTGGATGGAGTGCTTGATGCCATGGTTGAGTTGATTAGATGGTGTTGGATGATAGGTTGGACTGGATGATCTCAAAGGTCTTTTCCAATCTGGTTAATTCTATTCTATTCTATTCTATTCTATTCTATTCTATTCTATTCTATTCTATTCTATTCTATTCTATTCTATTCTATTCTGCCATAGACAGGAGCTCCCAGGCTGTGGGAAGGAAAAGAGGGTGAATGAGTATCCTGCTGCTAAGCATTGCCCTTCTGTAGGCCATCTGAAATCTGACACTGACTGAAAGCCTACTGAGGACTCTGAATCCCCAGAGAACAGCAGAAGACAAGATTTAAAGATCCTCTGCTAAAGGTTCCCCACTGACTTCTCTGTATCCTCAGGATTTGCTTGGTTCTCTAGGCAGCAAGAAGCTGGGGACAAGATCCTCCCTATGGCCTCATCTTTAGCTGAATGGACAGGTATCACACCAGGACAATGCTCATTTCTAGAGAGCTCTTTTTACAGCCACAGAGTCCCTCAGTGCAACGGCAGTCTTGAGAGAGCGGCGCTGGCAGGAAGGCAGATAGCAAAGGGAAGCAGTCTGTCTGCCTCTGATAGACAATGATGGAGTTTTTTTAGAGTAGATACCAGAAAACTTTGCTCTCATCCTGTGAGTCTCTGGGTGACTTTATTGAGGCACCAAGTTCTCAAACATTTGCATGGAAATCAGGCACCTAAATGGATACCTCAGTGAACTGAAGCCCAAGTCTCCAAGTGCTGTGGCTACCTGTAACATGGACACACAAGTTTCCCCTTTCTCCTATTCTTTTCCATTAAGTTGTAAAATTCCCAAAGCAATGCCAACTTTTTGCTGTTTGTATGCACACCACAAAGGGTCTCTGTGTTCAGCCAGCACAGTAATCACAGCTACCATGTGGGAAGCTCCTGACTCCTGGTGCTCTCTGAAGCTCTTCCCACATGAAGGTACAACATACACACTCTGTGAGTGAGGTAAGCCTGTTTAGGTGCCATGGTGTCCCAGACTTGCAAGTCCATCTACCCACACCCCAAAAGCCCTTTGTTTCCCTCACTCCCCCATAGAAGTTTGTTTCTTAGCCTGCCTCTACACGTCAGAAAACATATTCCTCTGACCTCAATGAGTTAGGCCCAAAGGTATTATATTCCTTTTGCATCATTAATACTTGTGCTGCCCTTGAGGGAAATACCAAGTGAATGAGATGGGAAAAGTAGATAAGGCTTCTTTTCTTTATAAGGGATTGAGGCCATTTGTCTCCTTTGGCTACAGTTGCACCAGTTCCTCACAGAACTTTACACTCCAAGTGACCAATTTTCATCCATATCTGGCAGAATCACCTGGGGTAGGAGCTAATGGCTCAACATCCTCCCATTACATATTTTATATACCACAAAATGTGGCAAACACTGTGGCGTTCAGCTCCTATGCAATGCTCTGAGCTGCTCTCACCTGTTTTGTAGCTAAAAGAGCCAAACATGAGCCATCCAGGTGCTCCATGTCTTCTTGTTCACTAGTTCTTCAACCCAGTGAGTCAAACCACACTGTGCCAAGCCTGAAGATGCAGTGCTTAGAGGTGTGGGTTAAAAGGCCTTTGGACACAGGCACAATTAATTTACTAAGGGACTATGCAAGGAGAAACAGATAAAGCCTTCACTGTGAAGAGGTGCTTACAGAAGGTAAATTTAGTTTTGTGAGGCAAAGATATCACAGGGGAACAACAAGCAAACACCATCAAATCAGTCTTAAACCCAAAGTCACACACACCTCAGCACTTTCAGAAAGGGGAGCGGCTAACCAAGCATAAAATAAATAGGAGGGGTGAGCATACAGAAACTATAGAAACCAGACAGGACCAGAAATATTTACAGTGTAGGGCGGAAAGGTATATCACGGCTCTGCCTGGAGCGCACGGCCAGCTGGCCTGAATGACAGTTTGAGTTTGGAGGGTCCCAATTGCTTCTCCCAGCTGTAACTTTCATAGGTGCCACCAGAGGGCGCCAAATTCCCACACGTTCAGTCCTGACCACAGCCTGTAGCCTGCCCCTTCAGTCTGGGAGCGAGGAAAACGTGTGATGGTAGTTGAGCTGTCGCTCCAGCCCTTAGAAAGGAAAGCTCAGGCGAGGCGATTCTTGATGAGACCTGTAGTTGCCCAGGTGCATGACCACAGCTTGCAGGAAGAAGCTGATTTCTAGCTTGCATATTTTCAGCAACTGCATTATCCGAAGACCAGTAATAATACAGAACTATCAGTGATTCAAACCAACACGAGACGATCAGGGACCAAAAGCCACTGCCAGCTGAACAGATGCTCTTATTCCATATTTCCACTGAAAGAGCCTTCCAAAAATTCACAGCTTTGCCAGGCTTCATCCTGACATTTCAGCTGAATATTGCAAGAATGCCATCAAGTATTAGAGGCTTTTGTTTTTAAGACAGAAAGGCTGGGCTCTGGAAGCATCTATTGGGTGCAGGCAGGGGCCTGTGCATAGGATTTTCTGAACAATTAATCTGCACATTATTATTTCAAGTGATCTCAATAAGTTGCAAAAGCTGCTTGGAATCAACTGGATAAAATTCAATAAAAACACAGTAAAGTACATGATTGGGAAGGAGAAATTAAGTGCATAAATGAAAAACTTAGAACAATTGGTTAAGCAGAAGTACTACAGAAAAGGATCTGGAGCAATTAGAGTGGATAATGTAATGAGTCCACAGTATGCAGCTGTTACAACAAACCCAAACATTTCCTTTGGGATATGTTAATGGAGTATCCTAATATGTCACAGAAGGTCATTATTATGCTTTATCCCCCCAGAAAGTACTCACTGATACTAAACATTATGTCAAATTTGGAGCACCAGCACTTTCAGAAAGATGGGGATTAGAACATACCAGGCAGTGCAACAGCAACCTTAAGAAACCCTGAGGAAATATGAATGAACTAGGGAAGGTATTTTGAGGAGAAGAGGACAGTGAGAACAACCACCCTGAACTCAGGGTGGTGTACTGGCCAGCAGCATTTATCCATGCATCTGTTTTCCCTGGCAGATCAGAAGAAAAATATGCAAAGTGGTCCCAGATCAGTGTGGAACAGACTCCAAACCCAGGGCAGGTTTGGATTTCATCTCAAGAGGTATCGCTGGGTTTCTTACATAAGAAGGCAGGCGTGCAGGTGGGGGGATGGGAGGGGTCATGAGTTTTGATATGACTGCCAGTGACAACCTGGATTAATACTTTCAGGTGAGGAATGGTCCTTTTAACATAACAAAGTGGCACGCCCAGGAGTGCATACACAGACCACACCTACTGGAGCCAGCTTCCACAGGGTTGTTTGTACAGCAAGCAAAGGAGAAAATAGAGATTGGAGATGGAGGTTCCCCTTTGCCCATTCCTCCCCTAGGTCAGCCTGACCTTATGAATCGTATGGCAAGGCTGTTCACACCTCACTGCTTTCTGCAGCTCCTGAGGACCTTTGTGGTCCAACTAGTCTCACAGCTGCTGTTACGTTCCTACACCTTATATGTGGTTTCCACCAAGCATCTAAACAAATGTGGTCACACCCCTGCTGAGTGAAGGCCTTAAGCACACGCTAACATTTCAGTAGGAGCTTCAAAGGAAGTGTGCGTCCAATGACTTCTGTGAACAAGGCCTTAGCCTTAAAAAAAAAACAAAGGCAGAAAAACTTTTCACTCTAGCTAGGTTCAAACGCTTTCCTCAGACTCCTTCAGGCTGAGGTTACCCCCTCTCTGACGCTGAAATAGATGCCTTGCATAAGAGTCTCTTGCTTTCCCTCTGCTGCAACTCACCAGCTCTTCCCTGCTCCAGGGCACGTACCTCTAGGGACAGATGAGATCTATTGCAGTGTGTTACTATGCACGGATAGATCTCAGCAGCAGTAATCAAGGCCCTAGCACATCCCAGCTTGCTTTCTGATACTTCCCTTTCCTCTGAAATTTGCACTCCTCACCCGCCCTTGCTCTCTTCCCCCTTCCCCGTTTACTCATACTTCTGGAAAGATGACTGAAGGCTAACTAATGAGTAAGACACTGCTGCACGTCATTGCCTGTCTGCTGCAAGAATGGGTGAACAAGTTCGTTTGTCCACAGGTTAAAGTGAGGTTGCCATCCAAACAAAGAGTATGTAATTGGGAGACCAAGCAGTGGGAAACCTGCTTTCTCTTCTCTCTCGTCTGGAGCATTTAATTTCTCTTATTTTCTTCATTGTATACACTACTTTGTGCCTGCACAGCATCTTTCAAGCAAGGATCTTAAAGGGCTTCACAGACCTTAATTAAACCTCATAAATGCCTAATTGATAGATGAAAATTCTGAGTCACAAGAAGGTGAAGTGGTGTGCTCATGGTGAAACAGTGAGTCAGTTGCGGAGCTTGGAGCAGGACTGTGGTGATCCCAGTCTGGTACTCAGCATCCTCCCCACTCATCAAACTTTACGGAAGACATAGATCTGCTTGGAAAGCAAGTCCAGCAGCTGTCTCACACAGCTCCCAGAGGCCATTCAGTCACCAGCAGGGAACAAGCATCAATGGTGTTCGATACTGTGGTACCCATAACCAAGACTGGAACCCAGGATGCAGGAGTACCACTTCAACCAACAAGATCCCCAACCACCCTGCTCTCCAAAGCCTGCCTACGGCCCAGGGCCTGTATAACAGCCGTTTCCAAATCCCTAGGAAGCAGTGACTCCACAAGCCCAGTTCTTTCACCCTCCCAAAATGGCAGCATGGAAGGGGGAGGGTTGTCATGCCCTGATAAATGCCTGTAGGCTGGCACTGGGGTCTGCCATGAACCTGTGGGGCCACAATGTGGCCTGTAACTGGGGAACCTCCCACACAGAGCCAAGCCTCTGTTTCCCTCCCTGGCCTTTGTTTTCACGTCTTTAGTGTACAGGCTCAGCAGGGCAAGGTCCCTCCCAGCCAGGCGTTTGCATGGTGCGACCCTGGCTAGGCGCAGCTGGGCTGGCAGGATGACATGGCCCTACCCAGGCAGCTGCCTCAGTGCCGGGGAGCTGGTCCCTCTTGCTGGACGTGGTCACAGTCTACTTTCCAATTATAGCATTTCAGGGCTGAGACCATGTTTAATTGTCTGAGTTTTATAAACATTAAATGGCCTTGGCTGACGCCCGAGTTAATGATCCCCTGCAGAAGCGACTTTGGCCGGCCGGCTCCCAGCCGGGCGCTTACCACACCCTCCAGAAAGGGGCAATTAAAGAAAGACTGGAGAGGTAAAAACACAGAAATGCAACTTAAAAGATGATGCTGCATCTGAGGAAATGGCATGCAGCTCCCTCATGTTTGCAGGTGGTATGTGATGCCACCACTGAGCTGGGATCTCCTGAAGGCACTGAAGAGCAGCAGCTCTGCTCCTCAAACCCACCTGCCTACAGCAAGCAGCACACGCCACCCACACCTGAGCGCCCTCCCTCACCATCCCAGTGAGTGCCCAGACAAGGGTCCAACACCAGCAGAATCATAGAATCAGTCAGGGTTGGAAGGCACCATAAGGATCATCTAGTTCCCCCCCTCCCCGCCATGAGCAGGGACACCTCACACTAGATCATGCTGGCCAGAGCCTCATCCAGCCTGGGCTTAAACACCTCCAGGGATGGGGCCTCAACCACCTCCCTGGACAACCCATTCCAGGGCTTCACCACTTTCATGGGGAAGAACTTCCTCCTCACCTCCAGCCTGAATCTCCCCACCTCCAGCTTCATTCCATTCCCCATAGTCCTATCACTACCTGATATCCTGAGAAGTCCCTCCTCAGCCTTCTTGTAGGCCCCCTTCAGATACTGGAAGGCCACAACAGAAGACATACAGCAGGGCAAGCACTCCAATTCCCCTACCATGTCAAACCTCTGCTTCTTTCCTTCAGGTTTTCCCTGTGTCAACATCAACAAAGAAAAAAGAGAAAAAAAAAGCACAAACAAACAACACAATCCACCTCAAAAATGCAAACAGAACAAAAAAACCCACAAGGGTAAGTAGCCAAGGCTTTTATGTTAATGCAAAAGTCGCTGACAGCATCAAAACAAAGGGAAAGAAATCTCTAGGTCAAATTTGCAACTGATGTAAATAAGGCTATTGAATTTCAGTGGAGACCTCTGACTTTCATACAGCATGTTTATATGTATATACACTCCCCTCAGCCCCCGGATTGGGGGGGGGGGGAGTGATGTGGCTGAATCTCAGCTCGGTGGCGTAAAGGACACTGGAAGGGGAGCAGATGACCCTTGAGTATGATTTGTGCACCACTAGAGCGCCACATCGCTGTATCAAAAAAAAAACAACCCAACACCCAACCAAAAACACAACCAACCACCCAACAAAGTGGGGGAAAAAAAATGTCAAGCTGGGCGAGCACACAGCTGCAAGGCGGCCTGGGTAATTGTGCAATGCTGGGAACTCTTAGGTAGTTAATAATTATATTCAACCTTCGGTCTAGTTCCTAACAACACCCCTAGGCGTGTCGCTCTTACAGAATAAGGGCACACGCCCTGCTGTGTCTCCTTGCTTAACAGGAACACAAAGTACAGTAGTAGGAGGTGTTTCCTTGAACTCTGAACAATTGGACATTTAAGGATTAATTACTGTTAAGGAGCTTTGGACTGGCAAACACACTAACTCAGCTCTTGGCTGCGTCTCCCAGCCAAGTTCTCTCAGTCATCCTAATTAGACATTCTGATACCATCTTTAATTATATGATCTCACATGCTTGCTTTTTTTTTTTCCTGCCTTTTTTTTTTTCTCTCTTCTCTTACACTGAACCCATCTTGTGCATCGTGCCGAGCAGGCAGAGCATGGAGGGGTGATCTGACAGCAAGGAAGGTCTCTCTCCCCACAACTTGCTTGGTGCAGCACCCAGACTATGTACTCTCGGGATCCCAGGCCGTTGGGACCCAAGCTCCATATGCTGCTGAAAACACCTCAGGTCTTTCACAAAAGGGAGGAAAGCATTGAGTTGACACAGCTCCCTTGCTGCTGTGGGCAAGATGGGACGTATACTATATTTGTTGGTATTGACTGCAGCCTGGCTGGAATAATCCTGAGCTGAGCAGCATCCCACAACAGCTGGAGCGTGCACATGTGTATGTGCACGTGCATATGCATATATGCTCTCCTGTACACACCTTGATCTTGTTGAAACAAGAGGAGGAGCACAGTGCCTTATTAACGTTTTCCACCTTTGTAAACACTGCATTGCTGGGGGGACACTCTAGTGTCCCAACATGCAGCACCCAGCAGTGCTGTGGGCCTGGCACCCTCCCATCTCCCTTGCCCTAGCACCTGCAAAAGCCGCTGAAGCTGCTTCAGATTCAAGCTGGCCCTGTGGATCTGAAACATCCTTCCTAGGAAGGAACCTGGCCACATCTGAGAGTCACTAACCCAATGTTGTCTTTGATTCTGTGCACTGCTATTTGCTGCCCACCCTCCTGCAGACTTCCCTTCTCCCAGCTGTAAGGAGGGAAGTTTTGGGTGGTGTGCTTTCAAATGAAATGCAGCTCTGCTCAGCTGGAAACTCAGTATACCCCAAGGTCAGCTGAGGTTCACCACACTGAGGAACTCCTTAAATGGTATAGTCTGAAAAGCTGTCTCCTTTTCTCCTTGTGAGCAAAGCAAAGCTGGATGGGTGAGTTCTACAGGAGCCTTTTCTAAATGGACCCCCAACTTTGTGTGAACACGGAGGTAAGGATGCAGCTGCCGTCTCCGTGCTGTCCCCAGCGTCAGCCTGTTCCCTGAAAATGACTCCGAGAACCACCCCTGTCTCTACCTACCAGCAGAACAGGTTGGCCTCAGTGTGGAGGGTGCACACCACCCACGCTCGCCCCGCGCTCCTGGAGCTGGCAAGCCTGGCACACGTCCTGGCAGGGTCTCTGCCCTGCCCATCCTCCTCTAGGGTATGGGTTAGCCGGGGGCATAAAGGCTACTGAGTGCTTCACCACCTCGTCCAAAATCAGGGAGGAGGAAAGGAAGACTTTACTGTCCTAAGCAGGCAGCAGTACCCCACACAGGGAGGAGCCTTCTCCTCCCAGCTCCATGGCGTTAGTCACTGATTCAGAGTCAACATAATGGGACCGAGATGGCGCCATTGATCCTGCTGGGCAGGCGGAGCTGCTGTATGGTAAGGATTAGTAATGGCTTTCTTCCCTGTGGCACCAGGTCACAGGACTCCGCTCTTCAGTACAGCCCTGTGGTGGAAACTCTCTTCCTCCCTCCCTGCCACCAGAAATGTGCCTTCAGAGCAGCTGCTGGTCCTGAGGAAGGGAGCAATGGCAGCAGCTGCACAAGGAAATTCAGAGTTGCAATCAAGTGAGGGGAAAAAAAAGGCAAAAAAGTGATGAGACAGTCACCATGAGTGGAGGATAGACTTACCCTGGCAACCATACACTTAAGAGCCATTCCCTGGGAGGGTCCTTCCTCTAGCCCCCTAAAACAGGCAGCCAGTGACTTTCTGTAGTCAAAGCATCCCTTGGAGGACCTTGAGTTACTAAGAATTTGACTGTATAGCTCCACCTGCTCTACGCCATCACAGCACAATCTTGCTCCTCGTGGCTGCCTGGGGAAGGTCTGGTCCCCCCTCCACCATGACAAGAAGAATGGGGAGCAAGAAGAGCCTCACTTCAGGATGATCATCTATCCTCACTGCAGGTACTGACAGAAGATCAACAGAAATATCCAGAGCTGATATTTTGAAGGCATCGCTCTCATTTCCTATTCTGTCCCTTTCACCAGTGTCACAGGCAGATCTTCATTTTCTCAGCTGCCATAAGGTAATTAGATGTCAGTATGGCCTCAGAACATTGTTCAGAGCAGAGATGTAATCAAAGTCTTTGTGGCTCATAAACACAATGTTCAATGTGAGGCTACAAAAAGAAGCTAATGTCTCACATCTCCTCCTGTAGCAGCCAGGGAGGAGCAGAGGGTTGCAGCCTTCTAAGTCAACATCAACCTAGAACAAAAGCTACAGTGACCAGCTGTGCTGCTGCTCACCGCTGGTGCTGACCCTCTGTCCTAAGCCCCAGCTTTCAGGGGTTGGAGTAGGGCTGTGCCTGGCTAGACCACAGGGTGATCTTAGATGTGGAAGGATCATGAATGCAGCTTTCCTTCCACATTACTAGAGACATTCGCAGACCCCTGACATGTATCTCTTCTTTCAAGCCCACAGGCTGGCATCTGCTGCTCTATTCTTATTAGCATGAGACAGGAAGTTTCAAAACTAAGTGCATTTCAGAGTAGTAATATGATGTAAGCAACTGAAATAGGAATTAGATTAATTAGAGCATCCAGTGCTTGAATAACTCAAGCCACCCAAAGGAAAAGAACTAACCTTTTCATTCCCTTTGCCCAAAGCCAACATCATCTCCTGCTGTGGCTGCTCACACCAATAATCACCAGCATGAATGTATGTCATCCTTTGGAGCCACTGATGAATTTTTCCAAGTCTGGGAGACAAATCAGGGTTACAGAAAGGGTGTGGGGGCCAGGAGGAGTGTCTGTGCTCAGCCGATGGACCGGGCCTGACCCATGAGCTCACCTAGGATCAGCAGCTGTAGATCTGCATTCATCTTTCCAGGGAACTTGTAAAACAGCTTCTGCCTGACAGAGGAAAAATGGTAGGAGAGCCTGCAAAAGGCAAGTAGACAACAGTTTTTGGCACTGCCTGTGAACTGGCAGAGCTGTACAGTCATTTGTGGGATGCAGGCTCTAGATTACGGCCATGTAAGGCCTGTCTTCCTCTCTTCCCCTATGCTAGTCTCTGGAATGGAGCATGCAAAATAATAAGGGAAATCTGACACTCACACTGCAGCAAGCTGAAAGGTTTACATTCTTGTCTGCCGTGATATCTTCCTCCCAGATTAGTCCTTATTTATTTGACCTCATATAGCCAGCAAGAAAAGAGTTGATATTCAAGACAGAGGAATGCTGGAGCTCAAACGAGATAGCACTTCAAGAGAGAAAATCACATGCTTGCAATATACTTCTGGACTCTGTGGAATCAAAAGAAGAAACACAGAATGGTTGAGATCAGTTGGCACCACTGGACAGTTGGTGGACACCACTGAATCCCTCTGCCTCTGGGCAAGCAGGCTTAGTTAGAGCATATTGCTCAGGATCATGTCCAGTCAGGTTTTGAATGTCTCCAAGGAGAGAGATTCCACAAACCTCCCTGGGCAACCTATGCCAGTGCTTGATCACCTTCACAGCGAAAAAGCTCTTTTCCTGTCTGCTGTTGTAAAATGTGACCATTGCCTCTCACCTTGTCACTTGGTACTGCTGGGAAGAATCTGACCACACCTACTTTGCTCCCTACCCCTATCAAGTATTTACACACTTTGGTAAGATCCTCCCTGAACCTATCAAAGCCAAACAATCCCAGCTTTCTCAGCCTCTCCTCCCAGCCTTGTGTTGCCTTCATCAAGGAAAATTTTCCTGAAGTGCCTTGGATCTCACTAGAACGGAATATGCATGAGAAACCTTCTTTTAAACCTCAGCCTGATGAGAAGGTGTCAGCAATCCATCTGTATTGCTCCTTGTGCTGACAGTAGCCAAGGACTGCTGAATAGGGGTCTCACTTGTGCCACGTGAGACACTGGACTCTGGCAGCTGAATTCAAGAGCTTGTTACAACAAACAAAACTCTGGGGGGAATCAGGTCATGCTCATCAGGAGCAAGACCATAAAGTGGTGTGTTAAAAAAAAAAAAGACATCATTTGTTCCACTTTGGGGTGCCTGATGCAATAACCATGTCACAGTTTTCCTCTGTCACATCCTTCCCACATGACAGTGGAAAAATTGCTTCAAACCAGGATTCTGGATGCTCTCCTTTCCCCCACACTCCCACTCCAGCTTTGCTTGCCATTAAACTCTCCTCAGGTTTAGCACATGCTTATTCTTTCCACTGCTTGCAGAATTTCTACAATGTTCCTGTAGCTGCTGCTGCAGATTCTCGATCACATCTGAAAAAAATAAAACCAAACAACCTCCCCCACCCCCAAAATGCCATAAAACAACAAAATAAAAACTAAACCACCAACCAACCAACCCAAAAAACCCAACCCAACCAACAAATAAAACCACCACAAACAAACAAAAACCCTGAGACATAAAAAGTCCTTAAAAGCCTTAATCTGAAAAGCTGTCATCTCTGGCATGATACATTCGAGTCAGTCCTCCGGGCTTTTTCTTGCCACAAAAGCTCTCTGTCTCAGGCAGAGCCTCCCCTCCAGTGGACATTGGAGAAGCCCAGACTACCTGCTCATGCAGCCTAGAGAGAGACCAACCACTGGCAGTTCTTGGTACTTCACTGAGAAATGCAACCATAAGGAAACTCTAGGGGTGAGTCTCACCTCACACAAAGGAAGCAGGCAAAAGAGAATGAGGAGCTTCCCTGAATTCTTGTACATGCTAAAGACATCATCATGGGATGTGTACTAATCCAATGGAAGAGCTTTTGGTGCAGATGCCACTCACATTCCAAGCGGCATGGCAGGTCTCCCAGTGTGACTGTGCTCACACCGTAACACAGAGATCCTTCACTTGCGTGACAAGGTTTAGGCATTGCAGCACGGAGGAAGGGTTAGCCTGCTTCAAAAGGAGGGGAAATTCCCTATGTGAAGCAGAGATCTAAACCAAGATGAGGATGTCAGGGAGATACACGATTTCCATGTCAGTGTGGTAGAACTTGGCCTCCCACAGATAGAAGACTGGTGGAAAACGCTTGTCTCTGCTGTGTAATTTCATCCCTCAATAGCAAATTATAGTAACTGCTGTGGCCATTCCAGTGTCTCTGAGCTAATGACGATAAAAGGGCAGTCTCAACCCACCAGTGCGGGGAGGAAATCAAGTGGGAGGCCTAAACCTCACAACCAGCATTTGCAGACAAGAAACATTAAGCTTTTTGGAGGACACTGTCGGCAAGTAAGAGTTAAGGGAGCATTTCAGAGTGGCAGGAGACAAGCAAGAGCGTATCCTCCTGTTAGCCTTTTTTTAAGAGGGGGTGGAAAGGGAATATGATGCCAAAGGAGCCGGTTTGACAAAATTGAAGGTGAGTTCTTCTGTGCACCAATATACTGGGAAAGCCCTTCACAAGGCAGGAAATCCTGGAGGCACTCCCCTGTGAGAAAGCTTGTGTACAGTAGGAGATCAAATGGGGATTCCCCCCTGCCCGAGGGCCTGGGGAGATAGATAAGAAGAGATGACACTTTTGAGTCCTTTGACAAATTTGCCTATAAATAGCGTGTCCCTCAGAATAACTACTCTTTCCTTTAGCCCCACCAGGATGACTGCAATTAGCAAAACCCTCCCAAATTCTCTCCTTTACCTCTTGTGTCATTCTTGACCCCATGGGGCACCCTAAGGCTGTCTCCAGCTCCACAAGCCAAACCTATATTGACTTCATGTCAGCTTTCCTACACTATGGATTCCTGACTGCTGAGCTAACTTCAGACAGGCATGTGTACACATTCCCTGTTCTGGTGACTGACACCTTCAGCAATCCCCATGACTTAATAAATATTTTCATAGCCAGCCACATAACCTACTCCAATCTCTCTCATAAGCTTCCCAACAGCATTGTGAGAACACAGGGACCAGCAGGAAGACAAAACAGACATTACTCTTAAGGAAACCTATGAGTAAGGAGCAGCTTGGCCTGGTGCCAGCTTGGCTAGCCATGACTCGCCCAACATCTCCTCCACACCACTGTTTAACTTGAATATGACAACCTCCACTTCTAACCTGGTGTATCTGGGTTCCTTCCACTCCAGACACTGCACCTTCGCCCAGATGAGCAAAGGAATCCCATTTTATCCTCTTCCCTACTGTGAGTGAAACAACCACACTCTTCACACCACGTTTTCAGAGCAGAAGCTTTAAGTCCTGGCCAAGGAGATGGATTTTAAAGAGTCACCTCAGCATGCACTTTCGAGCTCTATCTCCTTTTTGAAGCCAAGAGGAAAGAATCAATGCATTATTTGCCTTTTAGCCCAGGTGGTCCACTCTGCTAGCCTCTGCCCCATTTACCATTGTTGCAGCTAACAGCTGTCTGGATTGCAGCTGCTCCAATGAAAGAAGCCCTGAAGTGTGCCACAACCTGGCACCTGGCAATGCTGTACCCATTTTGTTCATATTGAAGGAACAGGCAAGCTTTTAATTGTTCATGGCAAAGGGAGCTTTTTAATGACTTCAATTAACAGAGAGAGAAGAACTCCAGTTAGCTCTTGCTATACAAAAGTGTCCACAATGTCATTAAAACAAGATTTACAAGTGTCATAACTCTCAGCAGCATAGTCAACAATACAGCCAATCATCACAACTGAGCACCAAGGGAGAAGGGGGAGAACATCACACCACTCAGGAACTGGAGGAAAAGAAAGGAGTTATGAGGGTGGAAGGTGCAGAGGGAAAAAGTAATCTTTTCTTTTCACTCTAAATTGATTTTATTCTACAAAATGCTACTCAGTTAAAATTGTAAAAGCAAACCCATTTAAATATGTTCTTTCTTTCATAGCAGCAAGCTTTCTCTAACAAGCTTTGTGTTTTAGTGCAAATACTGTAGGCCTGTAATTCGGTAAAATAAGAACAGGAAAGAGAGAACACCAGAGAGAATGCTTCAGAGCTGAGATTCTCCAGGACTGCAAGAATGAGCAAAGATGGGTCCCAATTCAGCAGTCATCTTTAAGAACCTCCTTGGCAGAAACCCTGTCATTGCAGACAAAAAAAATAGGGGAAAAAAAAAAAAAAAGAGAGAGAGATGATCTAAAACTTTGGGGAGGGGGGGGAAAAAAAGAAAGATAATGGTGCCCCCAAACCTTCAAACCTTCATTAATCCTCATGGTTGCTTATTAATGATTGATTTCACCATCCCACCTCCAACACTTGCTTTGCAGCAAAGAAATGCTGCTGATGCTTTCAATTTGCCCCCAGGAGAGTGGAATCAGAATCTGGACCTTTCTGTATCGGAGGATCTTAAAGTAGACTTTAGTGACACTAGTAACTTATCACTCTAATAAAGATGCACTATCCCTTACTGATGTTACTTTGAACTACACAGTATATCAAGATATATACAACAGTTTATCCTCTCACTGAGCAAAAAACAATTGGATACCTATTTTCTACACATTTTAATATGGTTTTAATATCAAGTAACCACAAAACAAGAAAGTGGAATAACCCTTTAATCATACAGGATAGGAGGGGGAACAATGAAGTAAAACAGGGTGGGATTTTATTATTATCTTGTCTTCTGAGATTTGTCCTCAATTCCACCTACTGTTCCCAGAGGAATGATAATGCATCTTTAGAAACACATCTCTTTGTACATTTTATACAGACAATAACAAAACCCAGAATATTTTACTTAAAGGATAATAATTAAACAAAAAAAAATCCTTAGCCTAAAAAAAAAAAAAAACAACAAAGAGAGAGATTGGAGTATTCTTAATGCTTTGTTATATCCAAGTCTTGAACAGGAGGAAAAAAAAAAAAAAAAGATGTAAACATGATAAATAAATAAGAAATAAAATGTAGATTTATTCCCCCTCCCCCCCCACCCTCCCCACCTCTTAAAATGTTTGACTTGGCCTTCCTAATGAAAATGAACTTGTAAGTGTCAGAATAAGATTTCTCACATTGCAGAAGGCTGGTTTAGAATTTTCAAACAAACAAAACAACAGCAAAAAAATTAAAATAATAAAAGGAAGGAAGCAACAACCAAACACCAGGAATTCGAGTTGGGAGAATGTTAAATTAATGGCAGACAGACCTGCTGGAGCGGGCACAAGATAGGTGCCTGCCAATAAATAAGATACCAGGGAGGAGGGGCGGGGGGGGGGGTGTTGCCTAAGGTTTGTTTTCATTTTCTTGTTTTCATTTAGGATGAAGGCCAGGTGGATCCTACATAGAGTAAGCAGCAAAAATTAAAGGTTCAGATGAACTAAATAGATTATTTAAATAATAATTATAAAAACACAACCGAGAGCCACTGTCCCCAGCATGTTGGTCCCAAATCCCATCACATCACAAGCAGTCTGAGACTTACCCAGTCTCCACATCTACATGAAAGGAATGGATGAAGGCAATGCCACAAACTGGGGAAAGGGAAGGAAGAACAAGGGCAAAACTGGAATGGCAAACATCACCTGGAAGTTGAATGTTTCCTTCAATGCAACTGCTACTGCTCCTCCCAGTTTGGCATCAATTAATTTAAGATATTATTAGAGGCTTTGTTGGGCCAGTCACTAGGGGGGTTGACCCAATACCAGCTGAAATTCCCCAGGCCTTTTTCTATTGACTTCAACAACTCTTGGTCAGATGCTAGTTATAACAGCTCCTGGAACCCCAATACACGTAGACATGGAGATACCACACCTAGAAACTGGAGGGGAAAGTACTGGTGGAAAACACCGTTTTGGAGATGGGAAGACAGTGAGTTCCCAAAATGCACATGAGTAAACCTGAAAAGAAGAATGCAGGGCCAAACCAAAGCAATGACAGAGATCAAGTTGTACCTGTCTGCCAGCAAGTGAAGTAAGTCTGATCTACAAAGTACAGAAGGCATGACACCAGTGATGCCAACACAGACATCCTCTGAGAGATCTGAGGGATGAAACAAGCAGGCACAAGGTGCCTAGGGCTTTTTCCAGACAGTAGAAAAATAATCCTCTTGTCTAGGCAGCTTCACATGGCTCCCACCAGTATCACAGAACAGGAAAGGGGACTGTCCTGTCATATCTTTGAGAAGGTCAATAAGGAGGCAGTGGGCAATGACCAGCTACAGCTCCTTTTGGCAGCGATTCCAGTTAGCACAAGCAAAGGTATGTTTTTGTTGTTTCATCAAGAGTTAGACTTACACAGGCTTGAGGAAGAACTGACTTCCTGAATACCATAGGAGGAATGCTTCTGATCTCCTTGAGACACAATCATCCTGATCATCTGGCCACAAAGGTAGCTGCATCACCTTAGAATTCACCACTTGTCAATGTTGCATTCTGCTCAGAAATGGGCAGAAATTACATGCAGGGACACTTTATTGAAAAGGTTTAGATCCTCAATCCACTTTGGCTCAAACAAGCATCTGGTAAAATGGAGACAGAGAAGCAGCAGTTTCACCTAAAGTGGTAGCATCTACATAAAACCCTACAGAAATAGGATCCCCTGTGCTAACTACAGAAGTTTAAAATCTGCTTGATTAGAAAGGAAGGTTTGATCTTCATGAAGGTTTGATCTTCATGTAAGGACAAGAACTCCTTTATCAACGTTACTTATTGTGTAAGCTCAATTTGAAACCTCTGGTACTGAGGCAGTGATGGAAATGTTTAAGCAAGAAAGAAAAAGCTCGACTCTTAATCAGCTTTATGAAACACAAAGCTCAATCCTTGCTCTTTCTGGCAGGTTTGCTAAATAACTAGGTTTAAAAATAATAGTAATAACAAAAAAAGCAAAGACTACCTTTAGAACTAAAGTAATGTCCCTTTGAAATGATTCAAGGAATGGGCAGCAGCCAGGGTTTCAGGGAAGCCAGCCCTGCTGAGTAAACATCCAGTGGAGCTAGTGGGGACTCCAGCAGGGTATCATCTCACAGGATTAGTCTTATGTCATAGCACATTTCTCCAGGTCCAGCCTGACCAAGAAACACCCTGGTTTCGGTTGAGTGGAAGAAAAAAAGGGAAATCTCACACCGAAATAAAGAGCTGCCATCACAACTCCAACAGGAAGAACCAAAGAACTGTCTCCTAAGTTGCTTAGCTGGCAAGCTGTGTTGATATTAACAGGAGTTGAGCTTGCATCCAAGTGGGACTAGGTTACAGACATTACTGCTTTCAGTAGACAACATCAGCACTGGAGAGTCTGTGCTCTCTTTGAGCACTTAGTAGCAGCAGCCAAACCCATAGGCTGGAGAAGACCCAGGGCTAGGAGAAGAGCACTCTGATTTCTTTTTTGTTTTCAGGCCAATGAACCCCATAAAAACTAAATCAATTACAATGCAAAAAGAACCCCACCACCAACACCACACCAAAAAAACCAAACCAAACCAAACAAAACAAACCCACCATGAAACAACAAAAAATGAAAGCCAAAGACTGAGGTGCAAATAATGGAAGTCAATTTTCTTTGCTGACACAATTAGTCATTCATAACCAGAGGTTATCAGCTCTGTTCTACTGCAGAAAGGTCATCACTTCAACCATGCCATTCCTGACTAGTCAGGAGCACCTTGTGGCTTGTGCTGTGCTGGAGGTTGGACCACTGCCTTCCCCTCAACCTGGTGGATGTATGATGCTTGTTCCCCAGCAATGAAAAAGCCAGGAAGTGTGCAGCCAGCTCGTTTCGCCCTCTTAACCACTGCCACTCTCCATCCTAGATTTATAGGAACATGGTGCCACCTCTTTTTTGGTAGCATGTTCTGCAAATACGGCCAAGAGGAGAGGAGGATTTACTGACAGGAAGAGATCAGCCTCTGAGTCAGAAGCCCTGATGGGGAGAAAGATGCAATACTCCCGCTACAGCAGGCAGCCCAGGAAAAGTAAACAACATGCAGCAGATTAGATATCCACCAAACTGTGGTAAAACCCTGCCAGACACTGGTAAGTGCCACTCCAGCAGCTTTTCTGATTCTACTTTGGCCCTGAGATGCTAACTTGGTTTTGGAGGAGCCTAAGGGGATAAATAAATCTACATTTTTTAAAAAGACTTCCACGTGAGCCTCCTGCTGCCTCAGTGCCCCAGGACAGAGTTATGGAGCCCTCAAGCTCCTTTTGGTCACCCCTTTCTTGGACCTCCTAGCCATCTCCCACTCCTGCCCTGGCAGCCTTACACCTTTCCCACAGCCTGTCCCAAGAGGAAAGATCCTAACAAGCCTGTAGAGTTCAGACCAACTGGATGAAATGTCATGGGATTGACAACATTGGAAATGATAAGCACAGAGAGAGAGAGAGGGAATGAGAGAAGTTGTAAGATCAACCAGAATGATCTAAGCACAGAGCACAACTGATCAGATCAATTCACAAAGGAAAGGGACGACTAGCAACTGTCGGCATCTTGTCTTTACTTAAGGCCAAGAGCGCTCCCCAAGTCCACTACAGCCACAAAGAGGTTTCCATAGGCAGTCCCTACAGAGGCAACATCACCCTTTCCAAACAGTCTTGGCACATCAGTCCCACCCTTGCCGTTTCCTGCCTCCAGGGAGCTGGTGTTGGTCCTCGCTCTCCTTCCTGGAGCTGCAGCACTTCCCCATCCTTGTTCTTGCTGCCCTTGTGCTTGAACGATCCTGTGCCTGTCTCTAATCCCATGGAGGGGGGATCCCCCATGGTTCTGGTAGGGGATGCAACACACTGGCAAAATGGGGGGCCACAGGGGAATTACAATGCCAGCAAGGTGGGAGAGTTCAAGGAATCTGAGGACTGGTCACCGCTGCTGCTGCTCCTCCGGTGAGCTTTGGAGCAGGACTCAGATGGAGAGAGAGGAGACTCCTGATCCAACACATTAGGGTAGGTGAACACCAAGTTGGAGGACCCAGGAGTGATGGCTGGTGTTGAGGTCACCACAATGGGAGTGTTGAGTGCCTCCTCCCCATAAAAACCTCCAGCAATGCTGATGGGCTTAATGACAGACCTCTGGGCTTTGTCAAGGACCAAAGAAGAAGATGGGATCTCTTCCTCCACAGGCTCCTGTTTCACAACCACCGCTCCACTTGCTCCAGTCCTAACGCTCTGGAGGCTGCTGGACGGTGGGCTCCGACGCTCCTCAGGGCTGATTTTGCACACAGGGCTGTGAGCCACCAGCATAAACTCCAGCTTCTCCTTCTCCTTCTGGAGCTCAGCAATCTCCTTTTGCAGCACTGACTTCTCCTCCTCCAACACTTCAGTTTCCTGCAGATAAGAACATGAAGTAAGTATCAGAGGCTCGGGAATTGCTCCTCACCTGGAACATGGTCATCAAGTCCAGACCCCAGATGGCACAAGCAGATGCATCCCAGACTCTTCATGAGCCAAGCAGGCACCAGGTCATTGCCAGCTGTGCATCTTGTTTCTCATGTGTCCACCAGTAGTCTATTACCAGACTTTGCCAGTCTAGGGGGTTATAAATGGTTCTCTCATGAGCTTGCCTTAATTTTCTCATGGCCAGCTTCTACTACTGTTTGGCCTGTGGCTTTACCATTCTCCCTTGCCTGACAGGCACATTAGCAAAGAGAACTCAGATTGTGTTAGTTAAGTAACATTCTTTTCACTTAGAGGAAGTGCAAAGCAATCTCTAAACTGTTTCAATTTTCTTTATTTCTTGGAATTTTCTCTTCCAGATTAGCTCTGACACTTGTCTGACTTGCAAAAATGCCCAGTGCTGTCACCCCCAGTGGACCATACTTGGATGCTTCTGGAATTAATACATTACTTTTCTCATAATCACATCACACTGATGGCTCATAGTCAATGTATGAGCAATCACTACTTTCCTGTGTGAGGAGCTCTCCACTTCACAAAAAAATTCACTCTCAGTCCTTCAAGGGACAACCTCCCACTTTGCATTCCTCTCTATTACCTTAGTCAAAGCAAATCCTTCAATTCTTGCTACAGGAAGGCCTGCCTCTCCTACACTGAGAATACCTCCCAAATTTGAGTCAGCAGCATGTTTCACTGGTGTGCTTTCACTTCTGTTGCTGCCCTTGTTAATCAGATCATCAAATAAAACCTGCACCAGGCTGGTTTTTAAGCAGGAGCACTAGAGTCTTCCCTCCAACTTCTTTCAACACAACTCATCCTTACCTCCTCTTCAGACAGCCCCTTACCACCGTATGTTTCTTGTGCTCATCCCCACCTTCTCCAGCTTAAGTAGTTGTTTCCCCCATGGCACCCAAATGCCTGTCTCTGGGATGCTCCCTTTGTGCTGGAAATCAGTTACCCCCACCAAAGAAACATTAGCCGAAAGTATGCAGCTTTGATAGGTACACAGAACATCTGCCTCTTTTTCTTCTGCTTTCAGATGATCCTATTGTCTTCAGTGCTTCTGTCCTGCACTTGAGGCACACAGCAACTTTATTTCCACTTAAGGAGGCAGATCACAGGTAAGGAGACTCAGTGCTAGCTGAGAGGCTAAAAGAATATTCTGGGCAGTCAGCAAGGAGAATTTAAGCTCTTGAGCTTCAGGCCCAAGCGCTCACCACTGCTGACGTAGGAGCAACATCCCTGGGCATCCTTGGAAGGGGAAGGTGTGTGTTTTATATCATTGTCCTCAAACATGCTATTGGAGAGAGAGAAATTGCCCTTCAAGCTGGTCCAAAGGGTGAGTGACAAGGAAGGGGAAACATATGCAGAGCACATACCGCCTGGAGTTTCTCTGTTAGCTCCCGACGCCTGTTACGACACTTAGCAGCTGCCAGCTTGTTCCTCTCTCTCCGGATCCTTCGCTTCTCTTCTTCCTCAGGCGACAGCTGTGAGCAAGTGCCAAGAAAATCTACAATCAGATCTGAGCAAGGCATTCCTTGAAGTTTGTGAGGATTTAACCACAATGCAAAGGAACAAGGCCTGATCCAGCAGGATGCTGAGCACTTCACTGATGTCAGCAGAAGATGAAAGCACACAGTATCTCTGCTTGTACCGGGTCTTAGCAGAAGGATGAGGAGAAGATGGAGTGGGGAGCAGAGGGAAGATTGTGTAAGAGGACAGTGAATCTGCACCAAGGCCAAACAGATAAAAGATGCTCTGATTGTTTCACAACTTGGGTGGTACATTAAGCAAAACCAGAGCATGATGTTGTAAGTGCCTCTTTCTTGAAAGAAAATATCTGCTGCTTCCCACACAGAAATAGTTATTAGCTTGAAGGTCGGGGATGAGGTGGAGGGGGAGAGAGGGAAATCGGCAGCGCTCCCATGAAGTATGTGAAGCAACAATGATTTATACCACCCAAAAATCTGACCTCAGATTTCTGAGCACTCAAGCGAGATAACACACTGTGCTGCTTGCATCAGCAGGCAAGGCTCTAGTGATATCAAGGGCTTCCTGAGGCTGACATCTTCACTGATGTAAATCAGGAGCAATTCCATAGAAACCTTCAGAGTAACACTCTTGCGAAACTAGAGGAAGTGAGCAGAAGCCCACAAGATCTGGTCAAGTCAGGCCTAGCTTTGGGGTTTGAGAGGAGGTTTTATAAATTCCAGCAGTGGCAGATAGGTTTGCACCACTGCCATGGCCTGGGAGCGGGTACAGCAGCACGCGAAGGCGGCTGGCGTGGCCGGGCTCACTGCTGCGGCACACAGCGCACAGGAGTCGGTGTCAAGAGACCGCCAGCGGTATTCACAGCACACGCTTGGCCACGCATCCTCTGCTGCAGACTGACCTCATGCCCTGCACTTCAGCCATGCTGGCATGTGCTGCAGGGGCTTTGGCCTGCTGACTGCAAACAAAAGTGAAACAAGCACCCTGCAAAGCACGTGTCAGATCTCACATAGTGCCAGTGGGGAACGGAAAGAAAAACCTTTTCATGAGAGCTTTCACTTTTAATATCTTCAGGGGCTGTCCAAATAACAAATGAGACATTAACCTTTTCCTACGTTTTCTTTTCAGTGTTAGTTTTACTCTAACCTCATTCTGGTTTGTTTTGGTTTGCTTTATTTCCTTAATTTCAATCTTTGCAGTTTCAGAGCACTTACTTCACCCCCTGGGCATTCCCCTCATTCAGTTCTGGGGGTTTCTTTTTAGGCTCCGGTTGGTGCCTGCAATTTCACCTGCACACAGCATGAGACCCTGCATGCACACTAAGCAATAGAACCGCTTCCAGGACTTCAGGAGACAGCTTCTGAGCCTGAAAGCGTTTCTATCAACAGATCATGGCACTCTGTCTTGGGGTGGGGGGTACCTCCACTGTGCTGGGTGGCAGCCAGTGGGGCTTTGGCATATTCCCCCCCAGTAGGGAGTCTCCGGCAGGCACCGCTCTCTCTGCTATGGCTCTGCCTGCTCACTTTCCAGCCTGTAGGTGTGCAGGCTTCAAATGTATTTGCACACCAGTATCCGCAGTACAGGAAAGTGTTAAGCATGCACACAGATTCTGTGCTGACTTGGGGTTTCTGAGTACAGTTTTCAAGAGCCCCTTCACACTTTAGAAGCACAGACCTCATTGAAACATATTGGGACTGACATTTCTCTTCCCAGAGCCTTTAGTAATTTTTAAACTATCTGTCTTGGAGGCTGTGCTTTGCAAGAATCTCACAGACGAGGCTGAAGCCCCTAATCTGGATGCGTTTAACGTTATGCTGGGGTTTAGAAGGAATATTCTGTCAGCGGTTGCTGGATTTGTTTGAAAGCAGTTGGATTTGGCACTCTTCGTGCCCCCGCTGTACACATTATCTGTAGCTTGTCCAAGCCCAATACGTGCATTCACTGGCAGAAACATTCATCAAACCAGGCTTTTTTCATAAAGTGTTACACAACGTTTTCCAAAAGGGCTCTCCGATGTGGTGTTCAAAGCACCAGCAGTGGAAACCTGAGCCAAGGAGCCACGGTAAAGCGCCCGGGTACTGCCTTAGCATGCGTCTAATCAAAAGGACTTGGCTTTGAATGACCCAGAATGTAAGGCTTGCAAACAAGCCACAGGCCAGGAATTGCTTGGCAGGCGTCCTTCAGCAAATAGCTCTGAACAACAAATAAAGCAGAGAGTATGATGATCTCTTCACGGCCAATTTGTGAACACAGAGGCAGCATTTGTCAAACAAATTAGTTGTTGCTAATTATTCCCCCAGTTCTCCTGAGAGCTTCCCTGGCTTTGGACACCAGCCCTGCACGCAGGGAACCGGGAGGTAGGCTCCGGCTGGGAAAGGGCTGGCTGTACCCAAACCACCACAGCTGCCCCATCATTCTTTCCAAAACCAGGCCCTTCGTGCACCCACACCAGCTCCCTACACAGAGGTACAGCTCACTCTGGACAAGTGACTTTAACCCCTTCCCAGCCTTTTACATCTAAACTAGACAGCAACTCCACATAAAACAATCACAGTGTGAACCAAAATAGATGACGTGGAAGTAAAAGCAGGGCTGGTGAGTCTTATTAGAAACAGACCTCATGCAATAGCATGTGCTGGAGTACTGAGGGTGTGCAGTGCCTCTCATTGCACTGCTCTGCAGCGACCCACACAACTGCTGCTTGGGAACAATTCAGGGACATCTAGATCATTCAGAGTTGTTGTTTTTTGAATTTTTTTAAAGATATCAGCCTATCAGTGCAGACAGCTATTCACCAGACAGCCCTGGAGAAGGTTGTTTCATACTAAGAAGAGATTGACAGGGCTGAAAGATGACTGCACAGAGTCTATTGCTCTGTCCAAGAACACGATCCAGTGTCCCGTCTTGATACACCCACTGGGAGGCGGAGCACAGGGCAGAAGTGGCACAAGCCACCCCACCCTAGGTATGAGAATGCCACTGGCCTGAGAGCACAAAAAACATAAGTATCTCTGCTCATGGGATTCCCACATCCCTCCAGTCAAAAGTTTGAGTGATTGCATGTCTCTAGTGGGAAGATGGATTCAAACCCCACTCTTTCAAGATGCTCTTGCTACTGCAGTTGAGGTCCTCCCTGCACAGCACTGGCTGGTATTGGTGATATCATAGTTTCATAGTTTCAGTTAGGGTTGGAAGGGACCACAAGGATCATCTAGTTCCAACCCCCTGCCATGGGCAGGGACACCCTACACTAGATCAGGCCGACCAGAGCCTCATCCAGCCTGGTCTTAAACACCTCAAGGGACGGGGCCTCAACCACCTCCCTCGACAACCCATTCCAGGGCCTCACCACCCTCATGGTGAAGAACTTCCTCCTCACATCTAGCCTGAATCTCCCCACCTCCAGCTTCATTCCATTCCCCCTAGTCCTATCATACCTGATAGCCTGAAAAGTCCCTCCCCAGCCTTCTTGTAGGCCCCCTTCAGATACTGGAAGGCCACAATGAGGTCACCTGGGAGCCTTCTCTTCTCCAGGCTGAACAGCCCCAACTCCTTCAGTCTGTCCTCAATATCACCCAATATTGAGACTGGAGCAGCACTAGCTGCCGCAGAGCAGATATAAAACACCAGCTGACGTAATTTCAGTGTCAGATTTGTACGTGTTCTATATAAAAGCTCTTCTGCTTTGCTCAGAGGTCTCCTTCTGCCTGGAGCGTCAGAGACACTCAAACCAAAACCCAGGGCTTGACTTCAGAGTTTCACTAGTTTTTGAAACTGAGCCATGATGCAGCGCAGCAGTGTAAAGCGTTTGATGGAGGTTGGGTAAGCCTGGCCATACAATGAGGAAGCAGCAATAAAATCACCCTCCAGCTTACACACTACACCCTGAGAAACCCTAGCATCTGTACAGCTCAGGAGGCAGACCTCAGTGCTCCCCCATGGGGCCAGGAGATCCCAGGAGAGGTCAGGGTGGAATCTCTGCATGAGTTTTTGAGGCCCCCTCAGCTGCTCCCCACACTATGGTTACCTGCTCATCTCTTCGTCTCCGGCCCACTGTGGTCCAATAGTCTTGATCACACCGGGTCGCTGGAGGGCTGTGTGTCCGGCTACCGAAGACAGCGGCGGCAGTGGATGGCTGTATGGGTGCGAGCGAGAGTAAGGGCTTGACATGGAGGTGATGACAGTGGGCTGGACCATCCACTGCAGGTCTTGGCTGGTTGTGATGGCGTTGATTGTAGGGATAAAAGCACTGCCTGATCCTGGCATATCGACTCGAAATTTCTAGGAGGGAAAGCAGTGGAGAAAAGGGAAAGAGAGAAGAGAGAAAAACTGTCAATGAAAGCAGAACGTAAGTGGCTACTCAGAAACCAGGTAGGCCCTCAGGAGCTGCGCCAGTGAAGATCAAAGCAGCACCTGAAGCAAAGGCACTGATTGCTGGTGCCTGTGCTGTGCCTGCCCCTACCCACTGCAGCCCCTTGGAGAATGTGCTGGGCCCAGGTGCTTCCCCTTCAGAGCAGTCCTGACCCCTCCCAGCCTCCTTCCTCATCCTCCCCACACCTCCCCAGCACCCCCTACAGCAGCCTCCCCTCCTAGGCAGCATCCCCACTGCCTCCTGCCTGTGCCCGCTGCTCCTTCCGGTGCAGAGCGAAAGGGGAATTAAGGAGTTTCTAGAAGCAAAAAAACAAAAACACTTCTCTGCCAGCCCAAAGAAAAGGAAGAGAAACTTCACTTCTGAAACGCCGTTACCAAGCAGAGCAAAGCTTTCTTCTGCCAAAAGATTCCCCTGAAATTCAGGCTCAATCAGTACAGGGTTTGGTACCACGAGAACAGCAGCTCTCTTCTCGTTCAGTGGTTCTGCACTTGCCACACACAGGGCGAGAAGCCCGGCCCTGGGATGGTTACGTGCGAGGATATGTATTTTAATAGCAGCCTATAAAATAGGTCTTAGGATTCAGATCGGACAAGTTCCCTGCAGCTCTCTGCACTGTCTAGACAAAACAAGGCAGCAGTAAAACCAAGGTAGCAAGTAATGATCTCCTCCAAAATACATGTACACCTTGTTTCAGACAGAGGTAAATCCATCTGGATAATATGCTGGCACCAAACTGCAAGGAAAACAATCGCTTGTCCCCGGAGGGGGAAGCAGGGGAGAAAGAATGCTTTTGTCTCTGCTGAGCTTCTTCAGGAACCTCTCAATGGTTAGACTTGGTTTTAGACACATGCCTTACTCCAGCAATCACTGCACAAGGGACAGGTCCTCTAGGACCATCAGCCATCACTGCCTCAGATTTGTAAGCCTCAAAATGACCCCATGAAAAATGCATATTCTTGGGTCAACAAACTAGTTTCCCAGAGCAGACAGGGGCCTTGCATCAGCCTGACCTCAGCTCAGGTAAGCGTCCCAGATAAGGGACAGCAGTTCAACACAGATTTCCTTTTTAGGGTGTGCCTAGGCAAGCACCTTAAAAGCTTTGTTAAACCAAGGCCACAGCAAATAGTATTTCACATTCTGATAGCTACAGCATTTCAGAAGCCCAGCTGCCAGTACTTGGAGATCAGGAGATCCAGTTTGAACATAGACAAATGTTGACTTACAGCTCAAAATCCAGCAAGAAAGGACGAGAGAAGCAAAAAGTGAATCAAGTTAAACAAGTGGGGGAATTGCACAAAGAGAACACACTGACACCAAGACCTTTGCAAAAGACCCACCAGAATATCAGAGAGTCACCTGGAGCTCAAGTCAAACACGACCTCAGCATACCCCACATTTCAGAGTACAGTCAGCCGCTGTGACCACTCTCAATTAACTACAGAGGCCCAGAGCTGCAAACTGGCAACACCACAGAGGAAATTACATGCACAACCCCCTTCTTTGCTCTGCCCGATGTAAGATATGATTGCACAGTGCAGGAGAGGACACCTTGGTGCCTCCGCAACCATAATACAAAGGGACCCTAACCTCGCAAAAGGAAGGAAGTGCAAGACTAGTTGAACCACAAGTGCCCAAGTCAATGGACACAAGTTCTGCTTCTCGTTCCACAAGTGGCTTCTATCATGGCCTTTACCTACCTGTGCCACCATCACTCCTGTACACAAAAGAGCAGAGAAGACCCCTGTCTTCTTTGCAGGGACACTAGAAAGCTAAGGCAAAACGTTTGGCGATCTTGCATTTCAGAGCAAATGACCTTTGCAGCCTCCAACACCCAACCGCATTCAACGACCTGCTAAAAATTCCCATCAGAGGCTGAGAGAATCAGATCCACCACCAAATCAGACACCTAAGTTGTAAGTGTCTGACAAAGACCAAGATCCAAGTCATTGATAAAGTGACTACTCCACTTGTAATCACTCCTATATTGAATGTAGTCTTTAACACTAGTGGAGGTCTTCTGGATAACAAAAGGGAGCTGCTTGGTTCAGCCACATCCCTCGGTAGCTCCATGGTGCTTGTTTGCAGAGCTGAGAGATCTGCAGTCCCTGTTTGTGCTGTGTTCCATCTCTGTCACTAGCTCCCTTTCTAATCCTTAAAAGTATGTTCAAAAACTCCCTCTGTATTCTGCATTTTCCCCAGATAACTAATGAAGGGACTTGCTGCTACGACAGGCCAAGTCTTCAGATATGGGACACTCAAGCTACCACTGCTGCTGGGCTTTACAAACACTGCTTCCTCACTGGTCAGACTCTCCCCACACACCTCGCTTTCCCTGCTGGGACACTGCACTGGAAAAGATTTGCCATGGCAAAGTGTGGCTGGCCTCCCATGCTCTACCTGGTGGCGATCAGCTCTGCCCCCTGGAACGCTACTAGTTTGGGTGGCAGGGCCCCAGATTCCCTGCCACCTCCCCTGAACAGCCCTATGAGCACTGGCCTCCTCACTTTGGAGCCCCAGCTCTTTCCCCACAGTCCTGTCCAAGCTTGGCTTTCCTCATTCCTCCTCCCCTCAGAGAGCTCCAACCCCCCTGCCAGCCTGGCAGTACTGCCTGCCCTCACCCACCTCCCCATTTCTCTGCTTTACAGAACTCCTCCAACCATTTTCTCACCCAGGACACCCAGAGCTCTCCTCTCATGACCTAGGAGAGGCTCCTGGAGTTCTCGGTTCTCCTTATCCACAAGGAATTCACAGCACTGCAGGGCTACACATGCAGCACACGCTCAGCCATGAAGCTTCTGCCTCCTCTCCTCTCCTAAGCAATGTACAGATGAAGGTATCATTTAAAAAAAAAAAAACAACAACTGGACAACAGAGTCCTGTTATTAAAAGTGCCAAGAATTGAGGTCAGTCTCTGCTCTGCCTTCAAAACAAGGAGTTGGATGGGAGCCTCCCCAATCCACAGTCAAGAGTGTCTCCAGCGGAGTCTTGCCACGGGCAGGGACAGGCTACACGAGCAGGTCACAACTCAGGAGCAGGGGCAGCATAAGCAAATTTCAGGTGTTGGCTCACCAGTTCCCTTCTCCATCTTAAGGAGGATTTTCTATCCTGTACCCCACGGCATCTCTGCTCCCCTCTAGACCTTCACTCACACGTGTAACTGCAAGTGCTAAGCAGCACCAGAAACCAATCTAGAAACAAATAAAACGGCCATGGAATAAAACAAACTCGGCAACGAAACCACCAAAAAAACCACCCAGAGGATCCTTTACAACTACTCAGCTATCAAATACAGGGTGTATAGGACATATGCCACAATAAATATAAGGTCCCTGATGGCTTTCTACAATGAATAACTCCTCTAAGGAGAGCTGGACACGGTGCTAGGATATTTGAGGGGAAAGTCAACCACTCTGAAGAGTATACAAACTCTTCCCATTAAAGTCTATGTTTACCACATGGCAAAGTCGGTGATTAGGAAAATGGCCTGACATGCAACTTAAAAATGTTTCAGTGCTGCACTGCATGGGAAAAATAATTAAAAAGCATCAAAGTTTTGGCTCAGAGACAGTTTCCACTTAAACATGTGACTGATGCATCTTTTCTTGCTTTGGAGGCGGGGGGGGGAAGGGGGGGTGGGGGCAGGAATAATAAAAAATTATTCTACGATGTGTATTTTCTGTAGGGATAAACCCCAGCAGATCTCCATGGTCCAGAACCAGCAGAACAGCCTGACTGCAAAGGCAATGCAATCTACAACATCTGCAAGGATCGAGGGAAAGACGGAGCGCAGGGCCTGGAGAAATCTCCCAGATTCTTAAAGAAAACGTTTATGTTTTCGCGAAGCCGGCGTCCTGCTCAAAGCCCTGACTCAGATAGTAACCCTAGACACTGGGGTCCGGCCCCTCTAGCAAATGCCATAGACGCCAGCTGCCTTTGCAAGACTTGCAGCCCCAGAAAATAAAAAGGGGGAAACCCAGTTATCAGTCGGACCTCGAGAGCTCAGCTCGTAAGCAGCGCTGGAGTTTCACCACCTTGAATCCAGTGCAGCTGCTGAATCGGCGGAGGAAAGGGAGCGCAGCTTGCCAGGCGTTTTCAGTGTCTCGGCTCCCCGCCGCTCCCCCACCTTGTCCTGGCATTTACTGTTAAAACAGGGAATAAGCCGGAGCCGAGCTACAGCCCCTGGAAATCTGGATCCGCAGCCCGCAGAGGGCACCAGCGAGATGCGTTTTGAGCAGGCGGGGAGCGGCGGCGAGTCATTTCTGGTAAAACTTCTTTAATGTGAGGAATGTCACGGGCTGGTACGGCTGGCAAAGTTTAAAACCGGACCTTTTTTCCCCCCCTTTTTCTTTTTTTTTTTCTTTTTTTTTTTTTTAACGATCCAGTGATTTCTCGATGTGAAGACGGCAATATGCTCATACTGCCAGTTCGCTCATACAAGCCACACAAGAATGAATAATATTGTGAGAAGGGGGAGAGCGTGGAGGGGTGTGGGGAGCAACTTTGAAAAAGCTGGCTGGGCCAGCTGATGTAAACAAGTTATGAAATAACCCAGGTTTGTATAACTGGTCCGATTGTGTAATGCCTTCCCCAGAAGTGGCGGATTTAGTTGATGGAGGCATATAAGCCATTTCGAGATATTTTCTTAAGGAAAAGAAAGTTAATGACCCCCCAAGCCACCTGACTAGGCTTCTAGGTCGGTCGAATTTACGCCGCTTCCACAGGATGCATCTGCTATTCTTCCAGTGCCGTCCGGCAGCGGGAGTTTGCGGGGGACCGAGCAGCCGACTGGCGCCAGGAGCGCTCCCGCGGCTCCCAGGGAAGCTCCTGCTCGGGATCACCAGCCGGAGATTGGCCGGCGGCTCACGGTAGAGCCACCGAGTAGTCGGGCAGCGGGAGGAGCGGAACGGCACGCCGCCGGCCTTTGGGTCTCACCGGTGGGAAAGGCAAAATTAGTGTCACTGCCGAGGAGCCAGTTTAGGGGAGGGGAGAAACGGAACGACCACCACAGTTGTTTGAAAAAGCCCCAGCGCGCTTCAAGCCATCCCCGGCGTGCGGCCGCAATAGCGCCTTGAAAGTAACTCAAGTGGCACCTCCCAAAGTCCCAGGGAAGACGCCCAAACTGTTGCGAGCGAGACTAGGACAGAAACGAGGAAGGGCAGGCAAACGGAGGGACGGAGAAGCTCCCGACGAGAACAAAAGCAGGAAAAAGGAAGAGTCGGATGCTCCCGTGTATTTGTGTTACCGGCCTCGGAGAGCAGCTGCCCTGCGGAACCCTTCAGTTTCCGAGCTGGTCCCGGCCCGCCGCTGCGGCGGGTCCCGGGACACCAGACGGGGCGTCCCCACCGCCACCCGCGTGCCCTACTCTACCTGGGGCCGGGACGGTGGAGGCATCGGGCCGGTCACTGTCTCACCGAGCGTCCCTACTCGGGGCAGGCCGCTGCCTCCCGTGGCACTCCGGGCCCCGAGTGGGCACCGACCGGAGGGCAACTCCGCTCAACGTCCCTCCCGCGCGGGTCGCAGCAGTCGCTCCGGAGTAGGCAGGCAGGAAGGAGAAAAGCAACGCGGCGGCGGCCCGCCGGCACCGGCTAAACCCCCGCGTACGGCGTCTCTCCGCCGGGCGCCCGCGCCTTCACCGTGGAGGAAGCGCCGCTCCCCGGCCGCCGCTCCCCGGGCGTGGCGGTGAACTCCCGTGCCGGGAACACTCACAGAAGCCCCCGGGGGAGAGGGGCAGCACCCGGCCCTACCTGCTGGGCTGCGCCGCTGGAGTAGTTCTCGGGATGTCCCGGGGAGCCGCTGCTGCCTCTGGAGGAGGTGTCGAAGTTCCCGGGGTAGTCCTGGTACATGGTCCGAGGTCGGGCCGGGGGAACCGCGTCCCCGCCTTCCCGCACCGACACCCGCCGCTCCCTCGCCGTCTCCCCGCCCCCTTCTCCCTCCCGGCCTCTTCGGCTCTTGTTTTTTGCCTCCCAACGTTCGCCGCGGAAAGGCAGGAAGAAAAAAGCTTTGGAAGGAGGAGATGGGGGGGAAAAAAGTAAAAAGTTTCGGGGTTTGGTTTCTTTTTTTTTTTTTTTTTTAAAGAAGAAAATAAAGAGCTAATAATAATAACAACAAAAGAGGCTCAGGCGGCAGCGAAGCGCCGACGGGACAGGAAGGCTCGGCAGCGCGGCGGGAGCAAAGCCGTACGCGCAGGCAAGCGCAGGCAGCGAACACGCCGATGTCCTCTCTCCGCACTGCCCGGCGAGACTCGCCCCGACGGCGAAGCGGCCCCGGCCCCGGGGGCTGCAGGCGGAGCGGTTCTCCTCCGCCTCCCCCTCCTCTCCTCCTCCCTACCACCGTCCGCCCCTTTTCCTGGCGCGGGGAGTGAGTCAACCCCGGGTCTTACACCCCACGGCTCCCCCGGTAGCGCGAAGCGGGAGCTCCGCGCACCCGCAGTGACTCAGAGCAATGGCATCGCTCCGGCCCCACTCGCTTATTATCCGCCCGCCGCCGCACCATGTGCACTCGCACACGTCAAACCCGCGGCGCACCGGCCCCACCTTGCCAACGCGGAGCCTCCCACCTGCCGCCGCGCGGGGGGGGCGGGACAGGGATGGCGATAGCCTCCTCCGCGTCCTCCCCAACACCGCCGCCGCTTCGTCCGCCCCGCCCGGACCCGCGTTTCGCGGGTCCGGGCGGGGCGGGCGAAGCGGCAGCGGTGGGAGGTGGAGCGCAGCGGCCAATTCCCGGCAGGCCCGGCCTCCCCCCGCCCTACTTGGTCCCGTCCGTTGTCGCACGTTGCCAAAAATGGTCATTTGCGTCGCACGACGCGAGCGCGGGTTTCCTTGCCGCGGATGACGCGTTGCGAGAGGGATTCCCTGGCTCCGCTGCCGCGATTTAAAGGGACAGGCACACCGCTGAGAGAGCCAGGGTGGGCGGCTTTTGGGGAACGGGGCGCAAATTTCGTCCCACAGACCGGCTTCCCCCCGCAGGGGATTGGTACACTGGGGGGGTGTTCAGTCCAAAATCCCGGCAGGGGGTTGGATGTCGGCTGAGGTACCTTGGTTCTTGGTCCCTTTTTTTCACAGCAGTGGTAAACAACATGTTAGACTGGGCTGGTTGTCACGATTTTAATTTCTATTTTTCTCTTTATAAATTTTATTTATTGTATTATTATTTTTCTTTTGACGTTGTTGTTATTCATAATAATAATAATTAATTTATTTCATCATTTTCTTCCCTTCCCTTGCCTTGATTTTTACACTGGACTCCTGAACTGATTTTTTCTGTTTTTTTTTTTAACTGAACTCCTAGGATCTGCCTGCAGAGCCACTTCAGGCTTCCAAAGCAGAGCACATCACAGGAAGGGCAACAGCCCTAGGCTGCCCTGCAGCCAAATCTCACAGGGCAAGGACCTCACAGCCTGCTTCAGGTGGCTATGGCATTGCCAGGTCACTGACCAGCACAGGCTGGAAGGTGGCAGAAACAGATAGAGCAAAGCCATCTGCAGGGAGAACATACGCCCTTGGGTGACCTGCAGTGACAACAGCAATGATGCTCGTTTACAGATTGCTAAAGCGTTGCTGTTAGACCCAAAATGTCTTTTCACCTTCCCTGGATGATTTGCCCAGCCCTTAGCGTGTCCCTTTTCCTGGTGGGGAAAAAGAACTCATCTGAGTTCAGGCTATAAAATCCCATTTAAGCTGTCTCATGAACAAAGTATTTTCCCACAGGAGCTCATCTGAGAGCAATGGGCTTTCCTCCACTCCACTGTCCTCCTTGGCAAGGGAGAAGCGGCACCCATCTCCATCCCAGAGCTTTCAGGGAACTGGGAAATGCAGCAGACAATAGGTCAAAAGTCTTCAGCATCTGCCTTATTTTTTTTTTTAGGACCGAGCCAGGCATTTGGGACTAAAATTCCTGGCAATGCTCTTTGGTTTTCAGCACCTTAATTTCCAGGCAATTTAAATTCTCCATCTGGATTAACTGCAGCATCTGGCTTTGGAGGAGGTGGGGACTGGGCTGTGAAAATAACCCCGTGCTTCCAACTCACATTGCTTTAAGAGCAAGGGACTGGGCGGGGGAGGGGATGCTGTAGCAGGCGCAGCGAGGCTGTGACGTGGTTTTTCCCTTGGGTTTCGTGTCGGGCAGGTGATCTGCACATGCTTCTTTCTGCTGGGAAGAGAATTCGTTCAAGATGTGAGAGGATTCGGGCTGCAGTTGTTACGAGACGAGGAGAGATAGGAGAAAACACACTCTGTAATAAAGAAGGTTGCAAAAGGGGTGGGGTTTGGCTGCTCGTTTCCCTTGGCCCTGCCTCCAGCTCTCCTCAGGTGGAGGCTGCTATTAGCCCCGGGGTTTACCACGCGTCAGGAACCACTGCTGTCATCTGAGGTCACCAGCCCCAGCTTTGTTCATGTTTTAAATCAGGCTGGTGGGCTTGTGGAAAGCATGCTACTGTGCAACGAGGAATGCAAAAGTATTTGGCCCAGGGAGAAAAAGATGGGGGTGGCGAGCGGGGCGCTGGAGCATAACTGTTGAGGCATTTTGCAAGAGGACAACTGTTTCTGTAATTTTTCATCATATCATTAAACCTAAGCTACCTGGTCTCCTCGTGTTTCTGCTCGAGTACAAACATTCTGAGTGTTGTTTTCAAACATTATTCCAGCATGATTTTGGCACACCTACCCCGTCCTGACGAATTTGCATGAGATGGAGTCTGGGAACAGCTCGTTTGAAATGACATTCAAGTGCTGATTTAATATTCGGCTGCAGTTAATGCGGATGCAATTAGTTGACACTTCTAAATCCTCAAGTTAAAAGCCCTGTAAGAAGTGCAGGAAGCTGAAAGCACACCTAAGGCCAAACCCTCAGCTCGTGCAGGGTGATGAACCTCCCTCCCATAGCTGGACTGGCACCACCTTGCCCTGTGTGAGTGCCTGACCCACAGCCCTCAGATGCTGTTCTACCATGTAAATTTACATTGACTACACTAGAGTTTCTGCTGCCCTGGGAGCACAACCCCCCCCCCCCCGGCTAAGATGGGCTCATGCAATACAGAACTGATTGATTCCATGGGGAAGAAATAGTCACATGGAGACTCCTCATTCCCATATCAGCCTTTGTATTACCTTTTTTTTCCGTGTGTGTGTGTGTGGATCAGAGTAACTCAGACTAGCCTGGCTCATGATGCCCCAGACACATGCATTTTTAATCTGTATCCAGACCAAGCTTCATTGTGCAATAGGCTCCCTGCTTCCAAAAAGCATGAGATAACATGTACATCTGCCTAGTCCATTCTTGCCTGAGCCATAGACAAATTAAGACCAGCCCAAGTTCCAGGGCAGGAGAGGATCATTGTAAGGCAAATGAGACCTTGGCTTCTCGCACTTCTTGACTTTGGCAGCAATGAGGAGACAGAAACCTGGACCAGCAAAAGCTTTGCACTGTATTTTTACAGGAGCAGAGGATAAGGGCACTCAGCAGTGGCTTACACTTGGCTCTTGGCAAGCATGTGGCAGAGCCTGCAGTTCAGATCTCCTTCAGCCTCTCTGGCAGTGCCATGTTGCCTGCCTAAGGACAAAAGCAGTGAATTTCTTTTTGTTAAAAAATTTTGCTGTCACAATTCTCTTTCTCCTTGCTCCTCTTTGTTGCAACAACAGTTCAGACATCTGTGAAGAAGACTACAGCAATCTCTTCTCAAACATGTACTGCCACCAGTAAAGGAGAGCCAGGATGTACCCTGGCTGGCCCTGCTGTGGGGCAGGGCAGCCCCAGACCAGTGGCTTCGGTGGTGGCAGGACTGCAGCCGCGCTGCACTGGTGAGGAGAAGGGACAGAGGAAAGGGCATGTGATGCTTTTCCCAATGTGATTGATTCCTCATCTCCTGCTCTGAAACTCCCTCCTGCCTCTCTCTAGGTTGGTGCTATCTCAGTCACCATTCATTAAAAAGGACTTTTACTGCAGAAGTGGCTCCGTGGCTTCCTAAGACCTTTCCCTCAAGCTCTCTGAAGCAGTGTACGTGTTTCCAGTGCTCTCAGGTCCTTTTTGACAGCTCTGCTTTCATCTGTGCATGGTCTGCTTTCATATTGTCTCTCTAAGCGCTAAGAGCAAGTGTTTTGATGTTAACTGCTGGGAATGAGCTCTTAAGCTCCAACCTCACACTTAATTACAGTTATTTATTAAGCACTTCAGCATATTCAAGGGAGAACCGAGGTTTTCTCCTTCAAAGGGCTTCTGAATGTGGTTCAGCAAACACCTTTCGCCAAGCGGAGTGCTTTTCCTACTCACGTACCCTCAGACCGTGGAGCCTGCCGATAATCCCATTGTTTTCAGAAGGATTCAGGGTGGCCATAGGGCCTCCCTCCAGCAGCACACCATATCTTTAGGGCAGGGAGTCACTCCCTTCAATTGCTCTCAAGTGACTGCAGTGAGACGCTAGCTGTGCTCAAGCACACAGCTGTCTTGGCCCCATGTTCCTGGCAGAGCCAGCGCTGCCATACATCCAGTGCAGCCTGAAAACACTAATCCTGCCATTCTCACTGCTGCTGAGTGATGATGCAACATTGTTTGACTTTTTCCCAATCTTGGTGCCAATAAAAGGCCAGGATAAAGCCAAATGCTATGATGCTCTTCCCTCTTTTAAACCAGAGTTGGGTGATGCTGAGGGCCTGGGATGCAGGCAGGGCAGCAATGGGACAGTGCCTCAGCAGCATGGGCACCAAAGGCCTCTGCCAGTGCTTCTGGCACATGCATGGTGCAGTGCCATGGCCAGCAGTCCTGTTGGCTCCACTCACGGCCAGATGCTAAGAAAGCCAAATGCTACTTCAAAGCAGAAACAGCTTCAGCCCTCTTAAAATGCTCTAGAACAAAGATCCTCCCAGTCCACCGAGCAGCAGGTGCAAGAAGTGGATTGCTTTTAATTGAGGTTAAGAGTGACCACGATTCACAGTTTACAGCATTTTGTTGGTGCAGGGAAGCAGAAAACAGCTTCAGAAGATACCAGTCCAGGGATGAACGAGCTCCCTCCCAGCCCCGGAGTACCTGGGATGAGAGATGGGAACAGAGATCCCGCATGTTGAGTTCTAGATACCTCTTGGCATGAGATGAATAGTCTTATCTTGATACCTGTGTTTGTTTGCCCAGCTCCAAAACCAGTCTCAGCAACATGAGAGTCTGCCTTACCCCTCTCCCACATCTTGCAGAGACACCACCTCTGGCCCCAGCATCTAAAAGGCCTACTGAGGCTCATCTGCACTGCAGCCCAGGGACTCCCATGTGAGATCCCATGCAGTGCTGCCAGGGTGAACCTGTCAGATGCTGTAGCAGGAGGTGTTTTAGGGGATGGGAGCCCTGCTCTTTGCTCATTGCCCAGTCTGGTAAGGGCACTTAAATACTTTCTTGCCATATATTGTGAGTGGGGCCTCAACAACCACATTTCTTGTGTCAGAGCAGTGGAAAGGACAGAAAACTCACCCCTCTCAGCACCCCCATAAATCAACTGAACAGATGCTGAGCACAGCATCTTTCATGAAGTGCCTGACCTCAGCTACAATCAGGATCAGGCTCATGGCTGCATTGCTGAGGGGCACTGAGTGCTGTGCCATTGCAGAATGGGCTGGCAGGAGGGCAACTGTCCCACAAGCTTGTGCCACAGAGTTTCGGATGTTATTCTCTGAAATATTAGGTGTGGGTCAAGTGGATCACCCAGATGAGCTTATCAGACAGCTCATTGTTCCTGCCTGAGTGATTCAGCCCCTCCAAAGTACTCCCCAGCAGCACAGCATCGAGGAGGAGGAGAGAGGCGTGTGCACACACAGATAGTCCTCCTGATAGCAGGAGGCAGATAAACACACCCGAGCTAATGGCTGAGCTCAGATCTTGTTGAGGCAGTTTGACCTTTCTGCTGGTAAGCCTCCCTTCATCTGACATGAAAGAGTTTGACACAAGCACTCAGGGGAATGTGTGGCCAATAAGTGAGACTTACTTTCTCCAGAAAGTAATATTGATTAGCGCAGTGCCTGCAGACACAGCTTGAGGCAGTGGTGGGTTTTCAGCACAGCTCACTCAGAGAATGTGATGAAGAGACGGCTGAGACACAAAGATAGAATAATTTGTTGACTGAACCTGTAAAATGTCCTTTCTGTCACCTGTCATAGTGACCTGTGCACTGCTGAAAGCTTTGGAAGGAGAGAAAGGCTTTGCAGGCTGGGTGGTAGCTCTGGAAGCTAGCTGTGGTCTCTCCACAGGCTGGCTCACCTCCATCCTGGTGGATGTCCTTGTGACTGAGCACCTCCTGCCATCTTCCTGGACTGCTATATCCTTCGGCATCCCTGGCAAAGAAGCATCTATTAGGTGTATGCCAAGAATTTGGGCATTTAGAACTGAAAATGGACCAAGGATCCACCTCAGCATCTAGGAAAGGCATTGTCCTCTCTTGCCAGCTGGAATGCTCTGCCAATACAGCTTTAGAGGGTGGCACAGGACTGCACTAGCACATGAAACCAAACCCAGAGCTGCAACTTTACCCCATGATGCTGCATGGTGGCATTCCCACTGGGCTGAGGTCTGTGGTCCCTGTGGACCCCATGGAGAATGGAATGGCTGGGACTGTGCTTCTCACTGCCTCAGACATCTTGGTGGCATTATGAAGCTGCAAAGAGTGGCTGCCTGGAGTTCACAGCCAAGGCCATTTGCTTCATGGGTGCATGTTTTTCATACCTTGCTCCAAGCCTTATGTGCTTACAGAGAGCATAAGGCAGTTCCATGCTCTCTCCCAAAGCCCATGGAAAGCCCAGAAGAGTCACAGCAGGAAAATGTGAACTTCCCCAATTTATTTTAGTTCTGTATTTATCCTGATGACACTTAAATACCAGCAATACTAGCCACATGCTCTGGGAAGTGAGGTGGAGGCTGCTATATAATTCTTAAATGCCCCAGTCTAAACACCTCCCATAATGAAGCCCTGGCTTGTTCAGGAATATAGAATGGGGCTTTAGAAAGCAGCAGGATGACCCTTTGGGGTCTGTATGCAATGCACTTTAAGTTCTTTTAAAGACATTCATGTTAATATGCCAACATGAACACTGAGTCCAGGAAAATGAACCAAGCATTTGTAATGCTGGGTAGCCTCTTGGAGAGTCACAAGGATGCTCTCACCTCCTTTTTCCTTCCTCTGACTTCTTCCCTTTGCTGCTGACTACGGAAGGATGGGGGAAAAGCAGAGCTGTTCTGTCTGGGGACTCAGGGAAGGCCCAGGAGGTGGTTGCTCTGAACAAGCGTTTGCCCACCTACCACCTCTCTGGCTAGGATCTGACCCTAGAATTTGATCATTTGGGTCATGATGGAATGCAGAAGCTCCCCAGGAGCTGGGATCAGTGAGGGCAGCCCATGGCTGCAGGCAACTGTTTAGACAGATATGTGGGAAGGGCACCCTCAAACTCAGGCAAACCCTGAGTAAACGCACTGGGGGCAGCTTCGGGAGCTGGCAAAGGGGTGGGGGACAGTAGTGGGAATGCTCAGCAGGCTCTGTTTTGGCTGTGTCCATGCCCATGTGGCTGCAGGCAAGTGCAGCCCACCCCTTGGTACGCGTGCTTCCACGGCAAGCTTGAAGATGTACAGCAAAATACCAGCAGGTCCAGCATAAGGGATGCTGTTTGTGGACGTGAGTCAGTTTAAAGAGAAATAATAGGTATTAACCTGCACCAGGCTGCAAGTGGGGACAGGCCCTGGGCTGCTGGCAGACACCTGCTGCCTTGCCCCCAGCCAGGGGTGTGCTGTGGGAGGGCTGATCTGGCGAGGGAGGCTGCAATTTCACAGTCCCTCTGCCAGCGAGAGCAAACCCTGGAGCCACCCAGGCATAGGTGGGAGTCTGGGGACCCTCGAACTGCAGGGCTGGCTGGGTGCAAGCTAGTTCCTGTGGGGGCACCCAGCCCAAGGGGCTGCAAAGCCTCAAAGGTGGAGGAGCCCTGCTCACTGCCACTGTGCTGTCAAATCATGCTGTGCTGGCAGTTTGCAAAGCTGTCTATTATCAGCATATTAATAACCTTTCACAATGTTTAATTACTTGGAAAGGTAATCAGTCCTGTGGTAGTTCTTTTAAAAGCATGCCCATTTCACTTGCTCTTGGCAGAGACCTCTGCTTTTTTGTCTTTCACTCGTGCAATAAATATGTTACAAACAATCCTGCTTCCAAAGGCAATGCCTGTTTGTAAGGCAAAGAGGGAGCTTGCTCCCTGGCTTTCTGGGTCTTGGCTCTGCAGCCAGGTGCCATGCCACAGATCTCTCTCAGCAACATTGTTGTGCCTGGATTCAGGGAGACTACCTGCATTTTGGGTTTTTTTTAATGGCTTCTCATTTAAGGTCCCTGGTTTGGTGCATACAGCCACGCACTCAGTGGTAGACTCTACTTCATAGGCACAGCTGGCCCCATCTATGGCTGCACAAAAAGAGTCAAGAAGCCATGTGTTAAGTAGCCCAGTCCTATCCACTCACTGCTGCTCTTTAGCCCCCAAAGGCAGTGCTGGCACAGGCTGTGACAAGCTGCGATGCTTGAGGCTGAGAGGAGGGAGCTGGAGGGCCTGGCAGCTGCAGGAAGAGGACAGGCAGACCATCCAGGTGGCTGAGAGTGCTAGAAGGCTCTCCCCAAGGATGGCTAACCACAACATTCCAAGGGTCAGGGGCTTAACACTGCCACCATATTTGCTGCATCTGGTAACCCAAGAAGGTGGCAGGTTGCTTTCCTTCTCTGCAAGGATGCCACCACTCATGACTTGAGGCAACTTGTGCACATCACTCTTGGGCTTGTGACCCTATGCTGGCATCTGCAGCAACCACTGAGGTTCAGGTCTATCCTGGAGACCACCAACTGATGGCTGTCCCCTTGAGGCAGCTTGGGACCACTGCACAGACACCATCGGGGTCCCTGAGGCTTCCCACTGCCACCCTGGTGCAGCCCTGGGATCTGACAGCCAGCCCAAGAGCAGACCTGCCTCAGCACAAACACCCTCTGGCACGTGTATGGAGGGCACACATGCTCAGGCGTGCTTACTTGTAGGAACCCGTGGGGACCTGGCATGTGACAGCATGTTCTGTTCATGCCCAGGGATGGTCCTGGGGAAGGCACACAGCCAGTCAGGCGCAGGCTCCCACCAGCCACAGGCTGCAGTAATGGAAAGTATTGGACTAGATTGACTAAATTAGTCCTTTTTCCACAGATGAACACTGTCCTATGCTCTGTTTCAGCCGGTGGGCACTCGCTACCAGGGAGAGCAGCATAAAATGGTATCAGGGCAAACCATTATTGATGGTGGCAGCAAAAGCTGCTGGCGTTTTCTTCCTTTCTCCTTAAGTACAAGCTTGTCCAATGACCAAACAAAAGGCCCCCACTATCTTTCCAAGGTCCAGACTCTCAGCCTTCAGGTTCCCCTACTTGCAGTCATAGTCAGAAGCCTGCTCCCAGTCCTGCAGCCCCTCCACGCTGGTGTTTTTCTCATCTTGGGAGTCTTGACAGGTTTGTTTTCCTTTTTTTCCTTTTTTTTCCCCCCTCTCCTCTTAAAAAAAAAAAAAAAAAGAGGCAGGTTTTAACAGCCCTGGGGCAGAAGGTTCTCACTTGCTAAATCACAAGGTTTGCCACATTGAAATGTAGGGACGTGCCCATGAACAGGAACTGGCTGTCTTAGCTTTTGTTCTTGACTGTTTGCCAGAATCCTTAAAACAACAGGAGGAGGTTCAGCCACCTAAACAGCCCTGCGCTTGGAGGAGCCTGTGAACAGGGGAATTAACCTATCAGACGCCTTCCATGCCTTTGCCAGCAGCACAGGCAATCCCACTGCCAAGCAGCCAGGGGGCTGGGGGACAAAAATAGAATAGAATTAACCAGGTTGGAAAAGACCTTTGAGATCATCCAGTCCAGCCTATCATCCAACACCATCTAATCAACTCAACCATCCAAGCACCCTATCCAGTCTCTTCCTAAACACCTCCAGTGATGGTGACTCCACCACCTCCATGGGCAACACATTCCAATGGCCAATCTCTCTTTCTGGGAAGAACTTCTTCCTAACATCCAGCCTGAACCTCCCCTGGCACAGCTTGAGACTGTGTCCTCTTGTTCTGGTGCTGGTTGCCTGGGAGAAGAGACCAACCCCCACCTGGCTACAACCTCCCTTCAGGGAGTTGTAGACAGCAATAAGGTCTCCCCTGAGCCTCCTCTTTTCCAGGCTAAGCAACCCCAGCTCCCTCAGCCTCTCCTCATAGGGCTTGTGTACCAAACCCCTCACCAGCTTTGTTGCCCTTCTCTGGACAGGTTTCAGCAACTCAACCTCTTTCCTAAACTGAGGGGCCCAGAACTGGACACAGGACTCAAGGGGTGGCCGAACCAGTGCTGAGTACAGGGGCACAATGACTGCTCCTGCTGGCCTGGCAGCGCTGATGGTGTGTCCCTCCTGGCACAGCTGCTGGTTGTGCTGACCTGGGATCCCATGCCCTAGCAGTGCTCAGTGGTTACAGGTGGCAGAGAGGTGTGAATGTCAGGGAACACTGTTGGGTGCCAGAGATAGGGCTGCCCTCGATTCCAGAGCAAGGTAAGTGATGATCCCTGTGCTGCCCCACCGGACAAGATGAGCAGTTACATTTTACCCCTCTCAGCGAGTTTCAAGAACAGTAATGGGAAAGGACAGCAAGGGACCAAAACTTGCAGATCAGAAGAGCTAATCAGCAAAATGCTGACCTTAAAGACCCAAAAAAACCATGGCAGCATTTGCTTCCTCAGCACAGGCCTAACCCATAGCTCTCCACGCCATCCCAGGGCTGCATATCCTTATTTGACTTGGACAGCATGCCCCAAGTTCTCTGCTACAGGTACACTTAGATTTCTATTTCAGTCATAGACTTGGACAGACACCAGGTGTACACCTCAGACTTTGCCTATAGTAATTTGTTGGCCACTTCAATGTTCTGCTAATGTTTATTTAGACAGATAAGGGGTGGAGCATGACCTAACAAAAGGTTGAGAAGCTCTCCTAACATCTGTCCCTCGGCTAGGCTCTCATCAGCCACCTCTCTGCAATGTTTTAACCTGGGAAGTCGGGAGTGGCACCCCATCTGCTTCCAGATCCTACTCCAAGGTGCTCAAAGTCCTTCAAGTCCTTTCTGATGGCTTCATGTTCCTTCTCTTGTGCACCAACTGGGCCATTTCGGGGGGGTTTAGCCTTTCAACAAGCTGCATCATTCACCTCACACTTTACCAAAGTCTACAGCAAGAGTACCTTGGTCTTCACCTGCAGTTTCTGGTACCCTTGGTCTTCCCTCCATGAGTTCCTGAATATCTTTGAATCACTGAGAATCTCAGGAGTTCCGTATTATCCTTTCCCTGGGCTTTCCATCCCTCCTTAGGTCTCTACTGGTAAAACAGATGAGATGGAGCTCAGCTTTCGCAGCATCTAGACCTTTCCTCTGCTCCCCTTGACCATCACCTCCTGAACTTCCACCACTACCTAACTGCCTCCAAGGAGGGCTTCCCGCTCTGGCAGAGACTTCTCTGACTGGGAGGCAGCACCCTCACTCCCAGCACTGCCTCAGTCCCATTGCTTGGGTGAAGGCTAACAAAGATGTGCAGGTAGGTGCTCACCCCTGCGAACCACCTTCTTGAGCATGCGGGTCCCATGAGGTAGGCAGGCAAAACCCTGTTCCTTTGCAATGTCACGTCACTAGGTTGTAAAGTTCAGCTTGTCAGTAAGCAAGCAGGTCCCACCCACGACTTCGTTCCACATAATTATGGTTCACCAATATACCAGGGAAAAAAGGAGAGCCCCTGCCGGAGATGCTGACGCATTTTTCCTTTCAGGTTCAATGGCTACTTTATTGCGGTCGGGTTTTCTTCCTCCCCACCACCCGATCTTTCTCTGACTGGAATTGTTCCCCTCTCAAAAACTGTGGTGACTGTTGCTGAAAAGCAGCTCTGCCGCTGCTGCAGCAAGGCAGCGCTCACGAACGGCACAGTGGTAGTTACGGGATGTGTGGTTTACCTCAAGACGTCACATCTCCTCCCCTCAGAGACATCAGAAGGGCAATTGCTCAAATTCAGCTTTGATTGTACAAAGGAAAAAGGCCCTGTGACTTTCACTACTACTTTGAATGTTCTAAGAAATCTTCGGCTCCGTTCCCCATGCTGCTTCAAACGGCAATTAGCTGGGGCACAAGAGGCAGCCTTTTGGTAAACATGCACGCGTGAAGTGTGGTCTAAAATCCCCATGAGTAAGATTGCAGTATTTCCCACCCAGGGAAAGGAATGAATGATTGAGGCTGGGGATTTTTCCCAGGCAAAGGCCAAGGCTTCAGGTGCTGCATTTGCTCTTTCTGCCCCTAAAATACTTTTGGAAAGAAGAAGGTGCCTCTTTCGGCGCCAGAATAGCGACGCTCAGCTGGAAGGTGGTCCCTGAGGAGCCATTGCTAGGGACAGCGGGGAAGGAGGGCACCAGAACTAGGCTCACCCAAAAGAGCGTTGTGACCTGCTGAGGCAAACACCAGCCCAGAAGAAGCTAGGAATGGTCTTTGTGACAGGAAAGCTGCGAAACGGGAGGCAGGCAGGCACAGCTGCGCCGGACACAGGCGGCACAGGGCTGCATTAGTGAACGCGGAGAGAGCTGCAAAAGGAAACTGGCGAACCAGATCTCCCCATCCTGGTTACAAAAAGAACAACCACACAAAGATAAAAAAGTATCACCAGTGGAAACAGCCATTCTCAGCTCCTTGACATAGGCAGAGGGGAGTGGCGCAGGGATGCCCACATAAGCTGCTGGCTCTTTGGCCAAGGGTGTCAATGCCAACATGGATTTGCACTGCAACTCGAGAGACCCCAGATGCCATCCTCCACCTCAGGTTTGGCCCTCTCCCTATTTTTGCTGGCAACAACATTCTCTCTTGTCTCACAAGTCACCCCCAGGTTTTAACAACTCTCCCTCTGCAGGCCCATGTTGAGCTGGACTAGTATGAGCATGACACAATGATTTCTCAGGGCATGAGGTTTTGCCTGTAGAGCACCTGATGTGCATTTTGTGAGCTGTTTCACCCTGGTGTGAGCCACAGCGTGTGGGATCTGTGGGCATTGCTTGAGAGCTGCCCATCTGAAGCTGTGGTGATGTGGGCAAAGGCAAAGGGTGCAAAGGCAGACTATGCCATGGCTTTTTCCCGCCTCAGCTTTGAAAGTACATCTGTGGTGTCTGAGCAAAACCATGACTGAGCTCCAGTCATTGTTTCTGAGCTCCTGTGTGGTGCTTGAGGATGGAGTCCCCAAGGGAGGCAAAGGCTTCCCTTATTTTTACCTAAAGACACTGGATGATGCCTAATGAATGCAGAGTTTACTCATGAGTGCCTTCCTCCTGTGTGTGGTACTGCTCTGTGACCTGCCCAGGAAACAAAGCTGGTTTCCTGCCAGCATGCTGGGCAGCACCTCGTTTGCTGGAGAGCTTGTTCACCCGCCTATAGCTCCAGCTCTCTTGGGTTCCTCCAGGCAGGTTCTCATCTTGCACTTGCAAGGTGATGAGTGGCACTCACAACAGAAGGAAAGCAGCCTGCCCTGGCTCCAGCAGCAGGAGCAGGATGCATGCCAGGGAGAGAGGAACGGTTACGACACAAGCAGGTGGAAGATGCATGTGCATTATCTCCTCATGTTGAGGTGTGATTAAGGGAAGAACAAAACTACCCAGTGAGAAGAGGCCAGGGATGGGCACCTTCATCCCCAGCATTCTCTCTCTGTTGGGGCTGGCAAGCTCCTGGTATGAGATAATTAACCCTTTAATCGCCGAGGACGTGCAGAGGACCTTAATTTGACAGTCAGTGTAAAAATATTTGGTCTGTCAACAGTCTTTCATCCAAGGATCTCAAAGCACTTTGCAGGCATTAATTAAGATCACCGAGGTAAGTATGAACAATTATCGTCACTGAACAGCACGGAGAACTGAGGCCAGACTTGCCCAAGAGCACCTGTCAGGCCTCAGGGACCGGTGCGGAAAAGGAGCAATTCCCCGCTGCAGTCCCCAGACTGCAAACCTTCCCGCAGCGAACAGCACAGCCTCAGCCGGCAAACCTGCAAAGTCTGCTCAAAGGTGGCATACAGTCACAGAATCAATAAGGTTGGAAAAGACCTCAGAGACCATGAAGTCCAATGTCCTTTCCCAGCAGATCACATTGGAAGCACAGGAGTAAAAACAAAAAAAAATCAGTTTTGGAATACTGTGTCGTCGGCGCCCCTGTGAAAAATGCAGGCAAAACATGGCCTGCAAATATAAACTCCCTGTGTCAGTGCAAAATCCTCCTGAATAACAGAACAACACCGAACAACACTTATCCTGTGTTTTGTATTAGTCCCTTCTACTGTTCTATGTAAGATTATTAGATTATTAGATTATTATTATTATTATTATTAAAGATTATTTTGCAGTGTGCCCAGGCAGCCAAGAGGGCCAATGGCATCCTGGCCTGCATCAGGAACAGTGTGGCCAGCATGAGCAGGGAGGTCATTCTGCCCCTGTACACTGCACTGGTTAGGCCACCCCTTGAGTCCTGTGTCCAGTTCTGGGCCCCTCAGTTTAGGAAGGATGTTGACTTGCTGGAATGTGTCCAGAGAAGGGCAATGAAGTTGGTGAGGGGTTTGGAAGACAAGCCCTATGAGGAGAGGCTGAGGGAGCTGGGGTTGCTTAGCCTGGAGAAGAGGAGGCTCAGGGGAGACCTTATTGCTCTCTACAACTACCTGAAGGGAGGCTGTAGACAGGCAGAGGTTGGTCTCTTCTCCCAGGCAACCAGCACCAGAACAAGAGGACACAGTCTCAGGCTGCACCAGGGGAGGTTTAGGCTGGATGTTAGGAAGAAGTTCTATACAGAGAGAGTGATTGCCCATTGGAATGGGCTGCCCGTGGAGGTGATGGAGTCACCTACATTGGAGGTGTTCAGGAGACTCGATGGGGTGCTTGGTGCCATGGTTTAGTTGTTTAGGTGGGTTGGATTGTCATCCAGTCACATCAATACAATACAATACAATACACCAGGTTGAAAGAGACCTTCAAGATCATTGTGTCCAACCCATCAACCAATCCAAGGATCCAAGGATTGGTTGATGGGTTGGACACGATGATCTTGAAGGTCTCTTCCAACCTGGTCTATTATTCTATTCTATTCTATTCTATTCTATTCTATTCTATTCTATTCTATTCTATTCTATTCTAATTAGGAGTTTCTGAAAGGGATCACTAGTAAATCAAGGGTTAATTAGGGACAGGATTTAAGGAGTAATTTAACCCCCAAATGGTCAAACTTGCTTATTATTTCCCCTTAATGTTGAAAATCTCAGGGCTTGGGACACTTGGATTTTCACATGCCTTCGACCATCCTGTATTCAGAGTCTCAGATCTGGGCTGCTTAGGTTGCAAGCTCAGGTGTGTTTTAGGGTGCTAGAGACTCATTATCATCATCTAGTTTGAACTTTTGCACAGCCCAGCCAGAGACATTTAATTATTTACCTTGTAGATAGCCAAATTACTTACATGATGACATTCAGTTAATTTTTGTGGATGTATCTGTGACTGCTGAAGGTTTCTGATCTTTCCCTACCTTCCAAATCCTCACTCTGTGTTGCATGGAGAGGTTCCAATATTTGGCTTCTTGTTTGCAGATTCCTTACCTACAGGAATGTTGCGGGAATGAATATACAAATATTGAGAGATATGAAGATATCAGAGCAATGGGGAGGGGAGTCATAAATATACCTCACACAGATAATAGCAGCTATAAATTCTGTTGCCTTGATCTAGCTTGGCATTGCAGGCCTACTTGGTGTGCTCATTCCTCTCTCCATGGCAAGCTTCACTGTTTTTATTACCAATGTACAACTACAGTGTTATGGTTGCCTTCTGGATGGTTTCTGATAAAAAGGAGCCTTTCCAGTTTGAATTAAGCACTTTCCAAAGCAATAGAAGCTGAACTGAAGAATATTCACATGAGGTGTGTTACAGGGTTTAAACTGATGACTTGTCTCATGCAGGCACAACTTTCCCATGCAAGTATCTTTTAGGCAGCTATTTGGCCTGAGTTCAAACCATGCTTGGCATCTGAGCCACCATCGATGGGGCTATGAGGAATGAATGCTACCCAGAGTGAGGAAACTTTGTAAGGAACTCTTCTTTATCATAGAGGTGGAGGAAACTTCTCCCTCAGTAAGGCCAGGTGCAGTCTTCCAGAAGGGGAGCTAACATGGGTACGCTGCGCATGGGGACGAAATGCTATTTGTATGGTGGTGGCACCACCTGTCTCCTATAGCCACGTGTTGGGAATGATCAGTATGCTCAGAGAAGTCCCTCCTCTTCCTCCTCAGAGAGCCATCTGCCTTGTGGCTCTAGTAACCCAGGCGGCTCTGCCCTATGCCTCACCGCGCCCCTTTGGCATGCAGATGGTTGTGGGCTGGCAGGGACCTCTTCACCCATGCAACTGGAGTGCATGTTTCGCTGCTCCTGAATCCTCGGGCAGATCCAGCTAAAATGGGACAGGCAGGGCAGTGGTACAGGGTTTCAAGTTCCTGACTGGTTAATTAGTTAGGGGGAGCCTCTTCTGGAGGAGCACTGGAAACCTCGTGACCCAAGCCCTCAAACTAAGCTGAATTAAGTGTTTCAGATTGATGCTGCCTGTTTCCAATTATATCCAAGAGCACTTCTGCAGTGAAGAGCCAAAATCTTGATTTATAGGCTTTTGGGCAAGAGAATTATTATCTTTATCTCTGTATCTGCTCTTGTTACTTGTTGCTTACAACAAACTTGCAAAGTCTAGTGCAAAGGTCTTTTGTTAAGGTTTCCTACACTCAGATGCTAAAATACTTCATTAAAGCCCAGGCTAATTACTTCTGCATCAGATAGAGAGGCCCGTCCATTTCACCCAGTGCAGCATGCCCTTGGGAGGTGAAAACACATTTTGGGATGGCATCCCCTCAGAAGGTGGGCGAGCTGGAGACAAACCTCAGGCTGAGGCTACGCAGCCACACTGCTGTCCTACCCAGACCTCAGCTATGGCCAGAGCCTAAGCACCCGCTTGCACCTGGGTGCCATGGATGGTAGGAGAGGCAGCCAGCCCACTCCTGCACCACTCGCTGCACCAGACATTCCTCTGGCTGGGTTTTCTGCTGCTTTGGCTTCCCACATATTCATCCTGACACCACATGGGCTGGGGCCCTTCCCGCCTCTGCCCAGCGTGAGTTTGCTGTGCAATAAACAAAATCACTTTTAGGAAAGGATGTCTTCCGTGGAAGGAAAATGCTCAAATGCAGTGAAGAGTTTTATGGTCTTAGCTACAATACTTGTTGTGCAACATCTGCAGGAGATTTCATTATTTGTGATTTTATCTAACTATAGTCTATGCCTAATAACTCAGAGGTGCTGTTGATTAATTTTTCTCCAGTTCTTTTGATGTGCCGGCAATAACTTGCCCATGCTGCCCTGTGTCAGTAAAGTGGAAGTTGCCGCAGCACAGTCAAGGTGTGGTATCATGAGGTGGCCAAAGCTGGAGTAACTGCCCAGCTCCACAGTAGCACTGAGGTTCTCCCTGCTCATGCTCTCTCTGCTTGCGTTGGCTGATCATAGAATCACTGAGTTGGAAAAGACCTCAAAGATCTCCAAGTCCAACCTGTCACCCAGCACCTCATGACTACTAAATCATGGCACCAAGTGCCACGTCCAATCCCTTCTTGAACATCTCCATGGATGGTGACTCCACCACCTCCCTGGGCAGCACATTCCAATGTCCAACAACTCCCCCTGTGAAGAACTTTCTCCTCACCTTGAGCCTAACCTTCCCCTGGTGCAGCTTGAGACTGTGTCCTCTTGTTCTGCTGCTGGTTGCCTGGGAGAAGAGACCAACCCCCCCCCTGGCTACAACCTCCCTTCAGGTGGTTGTAGAGCGCAAGAAGGTCTCCCCTGAGCCTCCTCTTCTCCAGGCTAAGCAACCCCAGCTCCCTCAGCCTCTCCTCACGGGGCTTGTGCTCGAGGCCTCTCCGCAGCCTCGTTGCCCTTCTCTGGACATGTTCAATGTCTATGGTGCTGTAATGACTAAACTCGTTAAAATAGGCAAAAACTAGCCCAAATGAAAAATGTGTTTAGGTTTTTTCCCTCCTTCCTCTTTTTTTCTTTGTTTTGTTTTGTTTTGTTTTGTTTTGTTTTGCTTTGTTTTGTTTTGTTGTTGTTTTGGATTTTTTTGTTGGGTTAGTGACTTGAACTCACTCTCCATGCAACCAGGTCTGTACTGGAGCCAGTGTGGAGGACGAAGGGAGCAATCAGGCAGCAAGACGCGGCGGGAGGAGGAAGAGGAGGGAGAAGGGCAAGTTTGGGCAGACTCTAAGATCATCTTTTGACACCACACCCTATGTATGGACACTGTCAGTCTAATTCCTACCGTACTGGTTCTGTCCTCGATGTTGTAATCTGTTTCTGTGAATCTTTTCAATTAGGTAGTGATTTATTGGATAGTGGGGTGGGTTTGGACAACCTCCAGTAACAGACACGAAATCCATTACTATGCTGAGCTCTGTCCTATTGCCTGCAATGTAAAGGCACGAAATTTTTTCTCCAGGAAATGAATCTTTTTCCAAGTGATTATAAGATTATATGACTAGGCTATCCAGTGATGTAAACCTGCCTCTTTCCAAAACCTTTGGTGTAGTTACACCACTTACAAAAGGATTTGCTTCAGAATTTTCAGCTGTGCCAGCACATTAGTTGCTGATTAACTGGAGGTCTTCCTGAAAAGAGTGCATTTATCAGCATAAATGGACCTGTTTATTCCCTTACATAGAGGTTTTCAGTTTGCCTAAGTAAAAGTGTTTGCCAGTTCAAAATTCATTACTTCTTGTCATCGCTTCTCTTATAGTCATCACCTCCCTGGTACGAGTCCAGTTCTGTGGATTTGTCAATCACCACCACAAAGAAACCCAGAGCCAAAATAAACCTGGCACGACTCGATTTCTGTATTACAAATGTACTGGCACAAATACTGTCCACAGAATCTCCCATTTCAGCAAAGTGCTTGAAATCCCATTGACTTCAATTAGCAAGTTAAGAAGCGCTTAAATGGTGTGTTTGAATCAGGGCCTGAAGGCTGCACCTTGGCCAACTGGATTTGTTGTCATTCTGTAAAAATAGTCAGGCAGCTCTTAGAGAATTTCCACATTTCAGTTCAGTCAGGACATCAAGAACTTTGTGAGATCAAGGAGAACTAAAAACAGATACTACATTGTCTTCTGGCCTCTTTCATTTACAAGCTGTTTGTAGTAGGTCAAAGCTTCAAGGAGACTGAATAAAACAATGAGAGGGTCGTCTAGGGCACTTTCCAATTCCTAAAGCTGGGGGGTCGACTCCTGGGAAAAAAAAAACACCACACCAAACCTCCTTCCTCAGGCACAATGACAGGAGGAAGGGAATTACTTTTTATATATATCTAAGTATATATTACTTATTTATACCAGTGCCTAAGGGAGAAATGTAGACCACTAGGAATAGGCTTAACTCCATGGTAGCTGATGGTGTCTGGCAATGTTATACTACATGCTGCTCCTGTTCTCCCTGTATGCAATTACATAGGCATATCAGTGCAATGCATGGCTATTACAAAATAACCACAACATGCTGGGAAGAACATTTTTATGCTTTTTAGTTGGACAAGGCTCATCTGGTCTTAATTTTATTTTTTTTTTCTTGCTCTTCTAAGGAACATCTTCTATTTTAAGATTTTTTCCCATTTAGCCACGGGGAATGGAATCTATGTTAATTTGACCTCTATTAAATCAAATATTTTCCATCATTCTCTCTGCTGATCAAAGGGCTCCGGGGCGGTTTCCTGAGAGGCAGGCATACCTTGTCACTGGAGCAGGAAGGCAGAGCAGAGGCATGCAAATGCTCCCCCACCTTCCTCCTGCTGGGAAAGTGGCTTCCAGCTCAGCTGCCTCTGAAGCTGGCTGCTCACACTCAGCCCTGAACCTGTGTGCTTCCCCTTCCCCAACCCATCTCTCCTGGGCACACTTGTGCTGCCCCACATGGGGGTTTCACTGCTGTGGGAGGTAGAGCCATTGGATGCCTTCCAGGTCTGCGCACCCTGCTCAGCACTGAGGAGAAATCCTCAGGAGCTCTGACTGCACAGCAGTTTGTCTTAGCCATGCAGCTGCTGAACGAGAGCAGCTTCTTTGCCTCTTTGTGCTCAACAAGACTGGCAGGGACTGCTGCCTTATGCAGGGCTCATTTCTGCAGGCGACTGGGAGATGAGTGCAGAGCATGCCTGGCATTGGCAGCAGTGTCTGAGAGCAGGGCTGGTGCAGGAGCAGCCTGGCTCTGACAAGAGCCAAGGCAGGTGACACTGGCATGGACAACAGTGGGCTGGCAGGCTCCTGCAGAAACTCTGCCTATTGCCAACCAGTGTCAAGAGACTTCCAGCTTTAGACAACAGTCTAAAGGACTGAACTCTTGCACCCAGTGACTCAGGGCACAGCTGGGCTGTGTAATGGAGTGGGGTGAAGAGCCTTGAGCCCACATGGGGAAGAGCATGGCCTTTGGCCTTGTGCTGCTCCTGTGCTGTCCCACTGGGTCTGCCACGCTGCTCGGCTGTGGGATGGGACATGCCAGCTCAGGCACAGGCCAGGTGGCTGCAGGGCAGAGCAAGGGCAGCTAGAGAGCCTCCACACTGCCCTTCCTGGCACATCTGCCCCCAGGCAAAGCAGGTGGGCTGCAGCAGGAAAGACCCAGGCTAAGGACAAAGCTGCTCCCAGCCTCACACTGAGGGTGGGCATGGCCCCCCTGCACCCTGGCAAGAGTGGGAGCAAGAGTGCTGGCTACAGCGCAGCTGGGCCTAGCCCCTGCCCTGCCACAGAGCAGCCATGCCGCCCTGGACGAGTCACATCCCTGCCTTTTGCCTCAGTCCCTTGTTTGTAAAATGGACACAAATACTTCACAAGAATGTTGTGAAACCTAATTAATTAATACCTGCAATCCACTTTGATGTCCTTGCATGAAAAAGTCCTATGTAACTACAAAGCATTTTTAATGTTATAAAGCAAGAACTTCTTGCTGTCTTGCCTTGGCAAAGAGGCTGATTAGATGTTATCAGCTTTGCTGTTTACACATACAGAAACTGCTGTGGTATGGTTGCGATCCTGGCTTGTTTTTGCAGGGTAACATAGTAAAATGATGGAAGAGTGGCCAGAAGTGACAAAATATTTATTGTCAATGAAATAAGCTGAGTAGTCCCTCAAGGAAAAAAAAAAACCCAAACAAACAAAAACCCACAAAAAACCTCAAATCAATGCAAACCCTGGATAGATCTGTGCATACTGGTGTGTTCTGATCACACCTTCAGGAACTGTATCAAAAGGCCTTTTAGCCCATGTTTGTTGTGCTACAGGAGCATTAACTGTGTGCTTAGACAACTGTATATGGCTTACATTTCATAGATGTCCTAAGAGCCTGTTTGAGCCACATCTTGTTGACCACTTTTGTCCAATCTGCTATTAAGACTGTCCCCTTGGCAATTTTACTACTCAAGTGGCAAAGACCCAACCTGGGAAGCCGGGACTGAGAAGTCCTGAATCTGCCTTCATCGTGACATGCACGGTGCTGTCACACCAGCAGACATGATTGCAGTGCCTGTGCTTTAATTTACGCTTTTTGGATAACTAATATTAAAACAGAAGGAAGCTGTGCTGTATGGCCCTTCCCTTGGAGGACCCAGTGATTGCATATGCACAGCCAAGGGATGAAAGTACAGCTTTAAATGTTAAAATTCCCAACAGGCCTGTCCAGTGCTGCATCTAGTAAGTTGATGACAAAATACAAATGTGTTGACTCCTGTAATTTGGGAAACTGGAGCCAAAGGAGCCTTAATAATCCTGCTTTTCACTCCCAATTACCACTGTTTACTTTCTGCATTTCCTTGACCTTGAGAAGTGAGCCTGCACAGCTCCACGTACTCGCCCTCGTAGCACGAACGCGGCACCCAGACTGCCCATGGCTCATGTGCCATCACACTTGGTTCAAATTGGACTATAAAATGAGAATAAAACTCCATGTAAATATTTACCCCATGTTTACAAGACATACCTGCACTAACTCCTGTAAGGACAGGATCATGTCACTGCACTCAGCAGTGCTGCTCCAGCAGCTCCTTCCCTCCCTCTTTGCCAGCACCCACTTTCTCTTCCATGAAGTCCAAAACAGGCTGCAAAAGTGGCCACAATAATTTTGCTAGCACAAAGAGATGAATATACACATGAAGCACACTGCAAAGCGCTTGGGTTCTTTGTATGCTGTCATTCCAGCAACCACCTCAAAGCCTGGGGATGCCCAGAGCTGCCTGCAACCAGTAAGCCATTGCTCACAAGCACTTTTTAAACCTTTCTTGTTTTGTTTTTAATGACAATTTCCACCTGAGCTCGTCCAGACAGCATTGGGATACCGTGCAGGGCAGTGCGGCTGGCAGCACGGCATTTGGGACAGGCACTCTCTGCCCATGCTGCTTGCTGGAGCAAGAGGGCAAGCAGCTGAAGTCCAGCTCAGGTGCGAGCAGCTTGAGGCAAGAATATGCACAATGAGAGGAAACTGGGTATACCACTTTGCAAAAGCAAGCAAGCAACACACTTGGCAAAACCCCAAAAGGCACCCAAAAACCAGCTTGGACAAAATCCTTTCCTTCCCCTAGCCCCCAGCAACAGTGGGCTGCAGCAGCTGAAGTGTTTTCACGTTGAAATCACGGCATAGTTTGGGAGCTTTCTCTGCAGCCTACAAATAAACAAATCACAGGGAGTGTTTTGCATTCAATAGTTAATCACAGTTGGCTGAGTGTTTATATTTTTCTTCATGGTAAAGGCATTCTTGGTCTGCCTCCCAAACAGCTTGTTTTGTCTGCGAGATTTAATCTTGAGTGGCAGGGCTAGGTGCAAAGACAAGCCTCAAAACAATTCTTATTTTTCTATAGCAAGACGTCAGGATGTACAAACTAACTTCCCCGCAAACAGGCCCCTCGGGTTGATGTGCTTCTTGCTACAATTTCCAGTCTGCCCTGATAGGTGGCCCATAAAGCAGCTTATTTCACTCAGTTTTAACACCTTTCTGTTCGTGAGCTGCTTTTTAAGTAGTCTAAACCACTCCAGACAAATAGAATCCAGTGCATGTCGGACAGGTTTCCAGCCCTTGCTCCTCCCTGTAGAAGCATCTTGTTTGTATACAGGGAGTGCTGGCTCCAGATGCCCAGCCTACTTTCAAATCCAAACGTGGTTTTAATTCAAGGCAACATCAAGGTACCTTTCATAAAAATGAAGGGATGATGCAATGTCTACAGCGCTTCAAGTACTCGAAGCGACTCAGTGCAGAGTTAGCTTAGGTAGTTACTTAAGACTCCCCTATTGTATACACAAATAACTGAAAGAGCACTGAGTTGGCACTTCTAAGATCTGAAAATGGTTAGAAACAGTGAACTTTTGAAATCTTACCACTTCTGCTCTTCATTTTGTTTCCATGTACTATTGCCTCTGTATGATCTTTAAGGGTAGATAACATCAGGTTGAGTTTGGTTGCACTTAGATCTGTATCACAGGTTTAAAAGAAGTTAATAAAATCATGTCAAAGGTGCCTGAGAGGTATGTCTGCAGGTCATTCAGTCCAACCTTCCACGTGAAGCAAGATCACCAGCTGCCAGATGAGGGCTGCCATGGCTTTGCCTATTCCTGTCATAAAAATCTCCCGGGAGATGCTCTCATCTCCAGGGGCACTCTGTCCACTGCTAGACAGGGTGCTCTTGGTGGAAATGCTCTCTATCCTGCACTTGGAAATCTGCAGATCTGTGCTTGTGATTGTGTGGCTTCTGAGGAAGCATTTTTGATAGAAGTTGTCTCTGTAAACACAATCTGACAGAGCCTGAAGGAAGGAGTCAGGAAGCTCTTCCCAAATTAATTCCAACAACCTCTTGCAGGTCCCTAATCCTCTCTGTAACGCTAGACATAGGTATGTACTTCTGGTGTTTCTTTCTCCCAAGTGCTTTAGAATCAGTAGAAGCATTTTTAGGGAAGATGAGGTCTGTACAAATTGTGTTATTTGATGCTAGTAACCTCCCTCACCTTCTGAGAATTTCCTCTGAGCTGCCTTCAAGCACAGAACCTGGTTCTTGAGCCCGCTCCATGGTACCTCTGGGGCAGAGAAGAGACACAACACTTCACCCAGTAGAGCTAACGTAGGCATTCTTCTGCCACAGTGAATCAGAGTGATGAATACACAGCTGAGTTTTTAGAAGGGCCAAATAATCACACAATCCATTTCTAAAATACTACAACAAAAATAATGTTAAACTCAATGAAATGGCAATCACAAACCCAGTAGTCCTGTCACCCACAAAGCAGCACAAGAAACCAGGTGGTTAGAGTAACTGGAATCTCTCTATCTTACAAAGTTCCCCAGCAGTGGCTTGTGTTGGAGACAGGGAACTGGATTTGATGGAACAATGTCCTGACGGACGCCTCCTCTTTGAGCACCAGGCACCTCCAAGCATTGTTTGCAGCCCTGCTTTGAAAAGCCTTTTCCTCATGAGCAGGCAGTTACCCAGCTTTGCAAGTGAGCAATCCATGTCAGTGCTGAACACCCATCCACTGGAAAAGAGGAAGGCAGGATCAAGTTGTGGTTTTTTTTTTTCATGCAACCTGCCCATAATTAGCCTCAAGCAGTGGCTGAGTCACTCACAAGAGTCCTGGGTGCTATTAGGACCAGACACGCCACGGCCCAGTGTATAATTATACCAGACACTAGTGTGCGGAAACTGCTCCATTTAGCTGCCTGACCCCATTAGACAGAAGCTGCTATTTCTTCTTGGCCAAAAGTGCTGTGGGTGCTCTGAAGAAGCCCAGTTCTCACAGCACAAACTCATTCACCCAAACGTATCTCTTTCTTGCTGAAACCAGAAGACGCCCATCCTCCTTCCCAGCTCACCTGTGGGCTGCTTGAGAGCACTTCTGTGGTCCAGAGGCAAACAGAGATGCTGAGACACAGCTCCTACTGGGCATAAGGGATAGGGAGAGGAGTGCAGCAAGCTACAGTTTTTTTTATTACAGAGTGACCATGAGACAACCACTGAAACAAGCCATGGAACTGAAGAAGTGTAAGAAACAAGCTGTGTCTGCAATACAGATTTTTCTTCATGAATAGAATAGAATAGAATTAACCAGGTTGGAAAAGACCTTTGAGATCATCAAGTCCAACCTATCCAACACCATCTAATCTTCAGACATTTTGCTTCCCTTCTCACAGAAAGGATAGGAAAACCAGGATGAGAAGCTGTTTGATGATAGCCCTTGAATTTTCTATATGCCTCCAAGGCTGGCAATGCAGTAAGTACATTTTCTGTAGCATCCACTCTCCAGTAGAATACACAGCTGAATGGGGAGCAGGCTCAGTTAGCCAATCACACGAGAAATCACCTTTAGCTGGCACAGCTACTCTGTTGGGTACAAAAATGAACCCAGACCCAGCTCATGCGCAACCAAAGCCTGCTAGGGTCCTGCAGCTGAGATCTTGCGGAGAGGGAGCAAGGGGGACCTGGCTACATACAGTGACTGAGCCAGGGGAGGCTGTTTTGCTTAGCTCTCTAAGGAAAAGCAAAACCAACCCCAACAAACATCAGAGATTTTGTCACTCCTTGTTGTCACCCCGTCAGAATGAGTTCAAGTGAGGTTTTCTGGGAGGGGTGCATGATGCTTGGGCTGCTGCTGACTGTGCAGTTCAGAGAAGAAATGTATGGCTCCAGCCTCAAGCTGCTACTCTCACACCAGCGCTGTACTCCCCCTGAGACACAAACAGCCTCAATGGCTCTGGTTTTTAAACAAGCACTAAAAAACTTCTGCTGAAAGGGACAATGGAATAAAAGGGACAATGGCATAAAAGAAACAGGCTGTCAAATTATAATCAGCTTGAAGCATTTAAAATAAACACCAAGGAAATAAAATGTACCCTGTTTGCTGTCGTGCTGGTGGCTTACAAAGTACTCGCCCCACCCAAATCAAGGGCTTGAAATGGAGCAGCAGTGGAACCAAAACCCTTGATAGCCTAAGAGTTGCTTTTCCTTGGAACGGCGTTGCTATCCTCAGGGATAGAAAAAGCATCATTAGAGTTTAAATAGAGTTTGATGAAAACACAAAGCACCCCAAGGATCAATTTTCACCACGGGCAGCTGCAGCACGAGGCATTAATTCTTCACCCTCTCTGGTGACAGGAGAAACACAGGGAGCTGTAGGCACAAGTAACGTTAGGCTTCTAGCGTGTATTTTGCCTTTCATGCTTGCAATTAAACACTTGCTTTACTTCCTGTTGTTTAGAACTGTATTTATTCTTCAGCACTGCAAGGAAAACCTCCTGTATTTTTTTCTCATGTGCACTGGGGACACGTTTGAAGGTCCATATTGTAGACTCGGCAAGTGGCAGAACAGCCGCCAAACCTTGTTTCTTTTGTTGATTTCTTGATGATTTAAAGCCTATTTTCAGCAGCTGATCCCAGTTTCCCCCTTGCCTTTTTGCTTGATGACTGCCATTTTAACAAGATGGTGTTTGTGTAATGGCTTGGAAGCAAGAACTGAGCTTTTAAACAGAAGACAGGGAACAGAATGGGGAAAAGCAGCACTAAAATCACCTGCACTCCGAGGCTTTTCAAGCCACCTGCTTAGAAGCCTATGGGAGAACCTTGAGCTCTTGCAGAATACTACCTAGACTGCTACTCTTTTGTTTCAATACATCGCCAAAACTACTTTAATATTTCTGGTATTTGGGTTGTTTATGTTCCCCTAGCACAAGGCTGGAGAACCAGTAAATATTTTAAACCCCCCCCTGCTGTGGATGTACATTGTCCAGACTGTTTTACTGGCTTTGCCCACAGGGACAAACCCTCTTGTTTTCATGCAAACAGAAGACACAGCCTGATCAATGGTTTGTTGAAGTGCAGGCTTCCCTCAGAAAAGGAGAATACACTTTTTACCCTGCTGATGCTAGGATGCAAACTAAGCCAAGATTTGGTGCAAAAAAATTATCCAATGCCATCAGCATGATTATCCTCCTCTGTATTCCAAGCAATGACAGAATATCCTCAGAATTATTCTGTGGTGGAGAATACTTAGATTAAGAAATAAAAAACCAGCTTCTACAGTAGGGGTTGGTCTCTCCTTCCAGGCAACCAGCACCAGAACAAGAGGACACAGTCTCAAACTGCATCAGGGGAGGTTTAGGCTTGAGGTGAGGAGAAAGTTCTTCACAGAGAGAGTTGTTGGCCGTTGGAATGTGCTGCCCAGGGAGGTGGTGGAGTCACCATCCCTGGAGGTGTTCAAAAAGGCATTGGACGTGGCACTTGGTGCCATGGTTTAGTAGTCTAAGGTGTTGGGTGACAGGTTGGACTTGATGATCTCTGAGGTCTTTTCCAACCTTATTGATTCTATGACTGATTATTTGGACATGAAATCATTCTGTATTTAATGTAGGTTCATGTGATGCTGGCACACACCGGGAACAACTACCGGTTGCCTTGTTAAAACATAAACCTCAAACCTGCCAGAAATAGCAGGGGCTAGAAAGGATGAAACAGAACTGTCCCACAACATTACAGACACCTGATAATAAAAACTGAAAAGGAGATGATTTAAGGGATTTTCAGTAACATTTAAAAGGTAAGACATAGCGTAACCCTTAGGTTTAATGAGTGTCACACCATGTGAATTACTGACATGTAAGTGAAGAGCATGCACCAGCAGGCAGTGCTGGTCACAGACTTAATTTGCTTCACAGAGCAGGGACAGCACACTGTAACTGGCAGTCATGGTCAGAAGCCCTGTCCAAAACTTGCTACCTCCTCACAGCATGCCTTTCTCACAAAGCTGGCAAGGTGAGAAACTCCCCTACTCCACTGACAGAGGACACCTCTCCCTTATCTCCATGTGTCACTGCCATGTAGATGTGGTATCAACAAACGTATCGGACCTGCAGGGGTGACCTTCACATGCTACCGTGGGTTTCCTGCTGCTTCTCCAGCAGCTGAGGGTACTGACATAGAAAGATGTCCAAGAAGCAGTCCTTACTCTTCACTTCAAGAGGTTTCTGAACTTTGCTGCACCCCAGGAGGCACTGCCTGACATACACTAACCCAAACTATTCCTCTCTTTCCCAGGTAAGAAGTATCTCCGCGTAAAACCACCTAAAGCAAGACAGGAGGTACTGCGCTTCATTGCTAAATATCGTCTCCTGACTGATTCACCGAAGACACTGAATGCTGCAAGTGTCAGACGGGCTGGGAGGAAGAAACCACACACAGAAACAACACGTAGGAGGAGATCAGCCTAATTCCAGCAATGATTTCTTCTCAAAACCTGAATCAAGTCTACTTAGGCTGGAAGTGAGGAGAAAGTTCTTCTCTGAGAGAGTTGTTAGCCACTGGGAATGGGCTGCCCAGGGAGGTGGTGGAGTCACCGTCCCTGGAGGTGTTCAAGAGGGGATTGGACGTGGCACTTGGTGCCATGGTTTAGTCATGAGGTCTGTGGTGACAGGTTGGACTTGATGATCTTTGAGGTCTCTTCTAGCCTTGGTGATACTGTGTGATATTGAGTTCACAAAAAGTAGTACTTTGAATCTGAAAGATGTGGTATTACTTCTAGCACACTGGGTTATACATGCAGACAAATAAAGCCTTGAGTCCAGGTTTTCACTTTGAGGATCTTAAGGAAAAAAATGCATTCATGGGGCTTAGCCATAAAGAGATTTACTGCATTCTTTCAATCATTATTATAATAGAGTAGATATTATGCTTTTCAATATGAACATGAGCCAGCAGCGTGCCCAGCTGGCCAAGAAGGCCAATGGCATCCTGGCCTGTATCAGGAACAGTGTGGCCAGCAGGAGCAGGGAAGTCATTGTGCCCCTGTACTCAGCACTGGCTAGGCCACACCTTGAGTCCTGTGTCCAGTTCTGGGCTTCCCAATTTAAGAAGAACATTGAGACACTGGAACTTGTCCAGAGAAGGGCAACGAGGCTGGGGAGAGGCCTTGAGCACAGTCCTGTGAGGAGAGGCTGAGGGAGCTGGGGTTGCTTAGCCTGGAGAAGAGGAGGCTCAGGGGAGACCTTATTGCTCTCTACAACTACCTGAAGGGAGGTTGCAGACAGGTGGGGGTTGGTCTCTTCTCCCAGGCAACCAGCACCAGAACAAGAGGACACAGTCTGAAGCTGTGCCAGGGGAGGTTTAGGCTGGATGTTAGGAAGAAGTTCTTCATAGAAGAGTGATTGGCCATTTGAATGTGCTGCCCAGGGAGGTGGTGGAGTCACCATCACTGGAGGTGTTTAGGAGGAGACTTGATGGAGTGCTTGGTGCCATGGTTTAATTGATTAGATGGTGTTGGGTGATGGGTTGGATGTGATGATCTTGAAGGGTTCTTCCAGTTTATTCTATTCTATTCTATTCTATTCTATTCTATTACAAAGCAAACCCTGCATTCAGAGGGCAATCACCACAACACTGAATCAAACACAAGGGTATAAAATGTAAGATTGCAGGAAGCAGCCTGAGGGTTTGTTTTTTACCTTTTGCATATAGCTAGGGATTGCTTCCATCAGATCTTGTTTGCACCATGAGACCAAATGTTTTTTATTAGCTATCTTCATTCTCCCACTCTATTCATCAGAGTTTATTCTTGAATTTGTGTGCGTGGCTTTGACTTTTACCTGAAGAAATACAGATGTGGGATCATCCCAGCAATGTGTTTTCAGTCATTTAATGCCAGTCAATTACAGTTTTCCTATCCACAGCAATCCATCGCTCTCCACATCTGTTGTGAGTCTTGGTTTTGCATGTGAAAACCTAATGCAATGCACGCCTCCACAGAGGGAATTCGGGCTCAGACCGTTGGAGCTGTTTACAACTCTCAGATAAAGCAGTGAGAGTCACAAGGGGGTGGACAACAGGACAGAATATGCCCCTACCTCTGTAGATCTGCAGTGAGGCTTCCATTTTTGTTTGCAACTTTATTTTCAACCAAGAACTTTAGTCTGAAATGTGAAGTCGATTTTGCCTAGCTAAAAATACCTGTGGTTTCCAGAGGCAAATTATTTGCACAATTCTTAATTCTTGAGCTCCACTGCTCAAAACCCATCTGCAGCTCCTAGGTGGACATTCCCCTGGAAAGCATCATTTTTAATGCAAAATAACAAGTTTTAGAGCTAAGAGAATGCAATCAATCAAGTAATTATATGAGACATCGTTGCATAAACAGACAGTGGTGCCACAGTGAATAATTTTGAATTAAGTGCTTTCCACTGTATCATCTGCATGCTGCTCATTTAGTTCCTTATATTTAGGAGAAGTAGGACACATTTTTCCATCTGCCATTTCTAAACAAGGTACACTGCTGCTTTTATTTCTTACTGGAAAGTACCCTGGGCCTATTTACAAATGAATTTGGGAAGTGCCATTGTGACAGCCCCAACTGGTGCGCTTGACACAAGTGTGGAAGAAAGGATGAATAGGTGGGATCTTGCATTTGGCATTTCAGAATTAGGGGAGGTGATGTTTCCAGTTACATACACTTAAAATTGTTTCTGAGAACTATGCTGAAATTAAGCATTAAGCTGAATACCTATAGCCCTGCATTAGTTCATCGATTATTTTCCAAGACAGCATTCATTTCTTTGTTGAAAGTTTGCTTCTTAGTGGTATTTATCTTACTTGGAAAAATTACAGGCTGATGAAAGAGCTTTATTGTGTTACATTGATTTATATCATTAGGGCCTTGTGCACTGGTGCCAAAGGAGAATGTTTGCCATAATGGTGAAGGGAGTTCGTTAGAAAATCACCGAAATTGTACAAGTGAAAATGAAAATCAAGCATACAAGCACAGCAGTTCACAGAAGATGAGCTTTCAACTGAAACATTACAAAAAAAGAGAAATCCCAAAACTCCAACACTCTGCCATATTAATATGAGACCAACTTGAAAGGCACTGAGAACTGGAACTGTGCAACTCCTATTCATACCTGTGAGAGCAGAAACTGCAGCGAGACGCAAACCTCCGAGGCAGAATATGGCACTGTACAGTCCATTAGGCATTCCTGGTACACATGGCAATTTTATGTTTTCTCAGGATATGCTGGAAATGTCAGCTAAATGTACAAATTACGTAGTGTTGCTGTGGGGAATAATAAAAAAACCCAAAATAAATCCAGCTCACACCACCTGAAAACAAGGAAACAAGGCTTAACATATGGGGTATCGTTGGCACAAGGAAATATTATCACAGCAAAACACATCCTTTTAAATTTAATCCAGTGGATATACAAAGGAATGGTGGTGGCAGAGGCAAAGGAGCAAGATGAAGATCAAATATTCTGTTTTAAGCATGCTAATGAGGTCTTTGCTTCAGAAATCTGACAAAACCTGAAGCTACCAAAACCATGAGACACAGGCAAGAAAGCACCTATCAAGCCAGTCCAACCCATTTCCAGGCCTTCTTCTTGTGAGCTCACGTCTGCATGCTGAAGGATCTCTTCAGTTTCATCTCCATGTCTGAGGCTGCCTAAAGCTTCCCGTTGGCAAATGCTGCCTCCTGGAACTGAGGGACAAATGTTTTGAAATACGCCCTAGGGAAAAAGAAAGAAAATGCATGGTTAGGGAGAAGTAAGCTTCTAACACAGGGTGTGCAGGTGTGCAGCCAGGGCTTTAACAGGGAAGCACAATGTTACCATGCTCAGTCCATTATTAGATCTCATGAAAGGTTAGTGTTTTTCTTACAAGTTTATAGTACACAGCAGATTCATACACTTCAGCTTTCTACACCCAGCAGTACTTCCTTCAGCGTCCTTACCACTTAGCTCTTAATGTAGTCAACTTCGGTAACCTGACACTGTCAGAAGAGCCTGATGGACCACCTGTACTTCAATGCAGAGCTCCAGAAAAAAACCATTATGCACTGGACAATAAACTTTTGAGTGGCTGTAAAAGTGAGAAACACTTGGATGAACCACAGGTGTGGCCATGCTACTGCCTGCAGCATTCTGTAACAGGGACTTTGTGATGCAGTTGATGTTCACCATGTTTCTGGGATAAAAAAGGGGGTGGGGTGTATTTTTCCCCCTCTGTATCGAGGAAAGCTTCATGTGTGGTGCCAAAAGCCCCAAGACAGACAAATCAATGGAGAAGGAAAATAATGAAAAGAAGCCTGAGTACGTGGCAGGAGATAAGCTCTTTATCTGCCTCCTTACAGAGGCCTTGACGCACTGAACAGTCACGTTGATGGCAGCAGTTTACATAAGACATTGTGAATAAACACTAACACTTTGGATGAAGGGCAAGTCTTTCTGTTAGACTCTGAAAGTCAGAACATTATTCTATAAACTAAGATGCACTTTGTATGTATTGGATCACAGACTACCTTCTTTACAAAGAAATGAGTGACTAATACATTCATAAAACGATCTGAACCTTAGTATCCCAAATTGAGTTTGAACTGTACCTTTGAGCTTATTGCACTGAAACACTCAAACATATATTATGTTCAATTTATATCTATTCTCTGCAAGGTGTATTAGAAGCTGCTTCATCATTCTTGATGACTGCTTTCTGCACTGAAAGTTTACTTTCTCTATTTTTTCACAAATCCATTTTGTTTTCTCTTCATATCACTTAGTTTTTATAAATTGCTATGCATGGAGAGCCTCCTCCACTTAGAATCATAGAATCAATTAGGCTGGAAAAGGCCTCAAAGATCATCAAGTCCAACCTGTCACCCAACACCTCAGGACTACTAAATCACGGCACCAAGTGCCATGTCCTATCCCCTCTTGAACACCTCCAGGGATGGTGACTCCACCACCTCCCTGGGCAGACCATTCCAATGGGGAATCACTCTCTCTGTGAAGAACTTTCACCTCATCTCCAGCCTAAACCTCCCCTGGCACAGCTTGAGACAGTGTCCTCTTGTTCTGGAGCTGGCTGCCTGGGAGAAGAGACCAACCCCCTCCTGTCTACAACCTCCCTTCAGGTCGTTGTGGAAAGCAATAAGGTCTCCCCTGAGCCTCCTCTTCTCCAGGCTAAGCAACCCCAGCTCCCTCAGCCTCTCCTCATAGGGCTGTGCTCGATGCCCCTCCCCAGCTTTGTTGCCCTTCTCTGGACACATTCTCAATATCCTTCTTAAGCTGAGGAGCCCAGAACTGGACACAGGACTCAAGGTGTGGCCTAACCAGTGCTGAGCACAGGGGCACAATGACTTCCCTGCTTCTGCTAGCCACACTGTTTCTGATGCAGGCCAGGATGCCATTGGCCTTCTTGGCCAACTGTGTGGCCATGTTCAGCCGGCTGTCAACCACTACCCCCAGGTCCCTTTCTGCCTGGCTGCTCTCCAGCCACTCTGACCCCAGCCTGTAGCTCTGCATGGGGTTCTTGTGGCCAAAGTGCAGCACCCACCACTTGGACTTATTGAATGCCATCATGCTGTCCTCTGCCCATCTGTCCAGCCTGCCAAGGTCCCTCTGCAGAGCTCTCCTAACCTCTAACAGATCAACACCTTCCCCCAGCTTGGTGTCATCTGCAAATTTACTGATAACTGACTCAATCCCCTCATCCAGATCATCAGTAAAGATGTTGAACAGGATGGAGTCCAGCACTGATCCCTGGGGGTCACCACTAGTGCCTGGCTGCCAGCTGGATGTGGCACCATTCACCACCACTCTCTGGGCTCAGCCTCCAGCCAGTTCTAACCCAGCTCAGAGTGCTGCTGTCCAAGCCAGGGGCTGACAGCTTGGCCAGGAGTTTGCTGTGGGGGACGGTGTCAAAGGCCTTGCTGAAGTCCAGGTAGACTTCAACCATAGCCTTTATCACATCCACCAGGTGGGTCAGCTAATCATAGAAAGAGGTCAGGTTGGTGGGGCAGGATCTTCCCTTCCTAAATCCATGTTGGCTGGGCCTGATCCCTTGGCCATCCTTCAGGTGTGCAGTGATTGCCCACTTCTTTCCACCAAAACCAACCAACCAACCAACCCTCCCAACCCCCCCCCAACCCCCAAGTCAGAATAACTGTAATTCTGTTCATTATCTTATTGATCTCTCTGGTGGTACACCTCCTGAAACAAACCTACACTGATCATCTTCACAGTCATGCTATGTATTTTGTAATTTGGGTAGAAATTTGGGTAATCACTGAACACCAGTGGCACCTCCTCACATCTAACACCACTGCAAGATCACAAAAGAGAATGCTCCCCTCTCTTTATGATGTTGTGCCTGGCAAATAAATTTTCAGGTACAGCAGTAAACACACACAAGATGCTGTCCAAAGGTTAATTGTGCAATGGAATGTAAAAGTATTTCTGGACTGAAGAGCTGAACCCAGAAACAGAAAAGGGCAACCAGCACACACATTTTATTGTATGCATGGATTTTTGTGTATTTACAGAATACACTTTGATTTATTGAATCCAAAGTTCAGAAAGCAGCCCACAGAAGTGATTGTTCATCCTGGCAGAGAATCACACATCAACCACCTGAGAAGGCATGCCTGTCATCTAATCTTAGCAGCTGAATGCCGTTTCTGTACTTGTGTTTTAATAGCATACCTTTGAAATTGTAGCCTACGTATGTCCAGTCAGCTCTGTGTCACTGCAATACCTCAAGGAGTATCACAGTATCACCAAGGTTGGAAGAGACCTCGAAGATCATCGAGTCCAACCTGTCACCACAGACCTCGTGACAAGACCATGGCACCAAGTGCCACATCCAATCCCCTCTTGAACACCTCCAGGGACGGTGACTCCACCACCTCCCTGGGCAGCACATTCCAATGGCTAATAACTCTCTCAGTGAAGAACTTTCTCCTCACCTCGAGCCTAAACATCCCTCAGGGCAGCTTGAGACTGTGTCCTCTTGTTCAGGTGCTGGTTGCTAGAGAGAAGAGGCCAACCCCTTCCTGGCTACAACCACCCTTCAGGTAGTTGTAGAGAACAATGAGGTCGCCCCTGAGCCTCCTCTTCTCCAGGCTAAACAACCCCAGCTCCCTCAGCCTCTCCTCATAGGACTGTGCTCAAGGCCTCTCCCCAGCCTTGTTGCCCTTCTCTGGACACGTTCAAGTGTCTCGATGTCCTTCCTAAACTGAGGGGCCCAGAACTGGACACAGTACTCAAGGTGTGGCCTAACCAATGCAGAATACAGGGGCACAATGACTTCCCTGCTCCTGCTGGCCACACTATTCCAGGCCAGGCTGCCATTGGCCTTCTTGGCCACCTGGGCACACTGCTGGCTCATGTTTAGGCAGCTGTCAATCAGCACCCCCAGGTCCCTCTCTGTTTGGGAGCTCTCCAGCCACTCTGAGCCCAGCCTGTAGCTCTGCATGGGGTTGTTATGGCCAAAATGCAGCACCTGGCACTTGGATGTGTTGAATGTCATCATACTGGATTCCGCCCATCTGTCCAGTCGGTTGAGGTCCCTCTGCAGAGCCCTTCTGCCCTCTGACCAACATCCACATATTGTCAATGCCAGGGTCTACCATCCTTTTATTTCTCCTTGCATTTACTGTCCTGAAGTTAATTACATTTCCTCTGCTTGCTTATGTTAAGCAGCTCCCTTGATAGCTTCTCAGCAGACTCTTTCACACACATCTTCTTCCTACTGACTTGACAAATGTTACTTAAAACTTTCCTCTTCCCAAACTGCAAAAATTCTTAATCACAACTGTGATACAAGCATAAATATTTTCCTACATTTTATTTCCTCTCTGGAACATCCCCTTTACAGCATTTCTGTGCTATGAAGGGCAACAAAGTTGGTGAGGGGTTTGGAACACAAGCCCCATGAGGAGAGACTGAGGGAGCTGGGGTTGCTTAGCCTGGAGAAGAGGAGGCTCAGGGGTGACCTTATTGCTCTCTACAACTCCCTGAAGGGAGGTTGTAGACAGGCAGAGGTTGGTCTCTTCTCCTAGGCAGCCAGCACCAGAACAAGAGGACACAGTCTCAAGCTGCACCAGGGGAGGTTTAGGGTGGAGGTTAGGAGGAAGTTCTACACAGAGAGAGTGATTGCCCATTGGAATGGGCTGCCTGGGGAGGTGGTGGAGTCACCATCACTGGAGGTGTCCAGGAGGAGACTTGATAGGGTGCTTGGTTGCATGGTTTAGTTGATTGGGTGGTGTTGCTTGATAGGTTGGACATGGTGATCTTGAAGGTCTCTTCCAACCTGGTCCGGTCCGGTCCGGTCCGGTCCGGTCTATTCTATTCTATTCTATTCTATTCTATTCTATTCTATTCTATTCTATTCTATTCTATTCTATTCTATTCTATTCCCACACATACTGCATTATATTTTATGACTTTTTTAAGTTCCACAACAAATGTTTCTGATACCACATACACCCTCCCACACCATCTTACCTACATTTGCATCCTTTCTTTCCACTGACTCGTGCAGGGGAGCTTGCATCCTTTGCTGCAGAGCTATAGCTAACACCTCCCTACAATTCCTAGAGGATGTGATTTTATCAGCAGTTCATATGAACCTCTTGAAGATGTTCCATACACTACAAAAATTCCATTAGCACTTCATGATTTGTAAATGCCTGCTCTTTTCTTTTCATACTTTAAGTACATGCTTAGTTTGTCCTTATCATTTGTGGTCTTGTCGCGACTTAAGCACCACATATTAACCCAGGATGTGTTCCTCCATTTCTGTCTCTCTCCCACACTCACACACAGAGCATCTGAGATTAAAGAAATTTTGGAAAGAACCTCTGGGTAATTGTAGTCCATCATGCATGCACACACACAAAGCACCCTACCTCTCAGCCCAAAACAGTACAAGACCCTGCAAAAGGATCCAGAAGCATGCCATACTTGTGATCAGCTATAGCACATTTAATAAACTGAAGAGGAAAGATGGAGAAGTGGGAGAAGGGAGGCTGAACTTCTTTGATATTAATGAACAGTACAAATAGGGAGGGAATGGCAAGTGTTAATGTATAAAAGTAGCAAGACTTATTTTAAGTATATATGAAGGAGTAGAACAGGCAGCAAAGTCATTACTCATTATTAGAGCTTGCTGGAACTATTTACCCAGTGGCATGCTCCTGAGTTTTCACCAGAAAAAGAATGAAGTACTTCAGTTTGGCTTTATCTGAGATTTTCTGGTCTGTAGAATTCAGGCTAAACAATATGCTTGACATGATTAACCTCCTTATCTGTGGTCCAGCATCTTAGAGATGATGCACCTAGTCACACAGACAAGGCCCCGGCCCATCCAAGTGCTGTAAGTACAAACAGCAGAAGTGGTCTCTTCAAAGCTCCTACTCCCTAAAGGACAGTGGGATAAATTGCTCAAATTTCTTCCAAGAGGCACCATGCTGCTGACTGGGAAATGCATTATAGGGTCACATTAACTGCACTTCTTTTCATATGTTTCCAGCAGTTACTATTATTCTTTTTAGGAACATTTTCTTTTCATCAGAAGTTTGGGACAAAACCCTAAGTTAAAATATTTCAATCTGTTGTGAAATGAAAATTCTGACATTTTTTTCCTCCCCTGCAGAGATTATCAGTAAGGAAGAAAAGAACAAGCACCAATTACTGGCCAAGTGAGTAAGTTTCATTCTGTGTCCAGTTCTGGGCCCCTCCATTTAAGAAGGACATTGAGACTCTTGAATGTGTCCAGAGAAGAGCAACGAGGCTGGGGAGAGGCCTCGAGCACAGCCCTGTGAGGAGAGGCTGAGGCAGCTGGGATCGTTTAGCCTGGAGAAGAGGAGGCTCAGGGGAGACCTTCTTGCTGTCTACAACTACCTGAAGGGCAGTTGTAGCCAGGTGGGGGTTGGTGTCTTCTCCCAAGCAACCAGCTCCAGAACAAGAGGACACAGTCTGAAGCTGCACCAGGGGAAGTTTAGGCTGGAGGTGAGGAGAAAGTTCTTCCCAGAGAGAGTTGTTAGCCGTTGGAATGTGCTGCCCAGGGAGGTGGTGGAGTCACTGTCCCTGGTGGTGTTCAAGATGGGATTGGATGTGGCACTTGGTGCCATGGTTTAGGAGTCATGAGGTGTTGGGTGACAGGTTGGACTTGGAGATCTTTGAGGTCTTTTCCAACCTTATTGATTCTATGATTCAACCAACAGGCACTGAGGTGAAAAGTGTAAGTTTCCACAGAAATAGGACCATGACCTGGACATGTTATGTCACAATGGATTCCAAGGAATAACTTTGAGAGAAACATACAATTTTTTTGAAGGACAGCAATCTGCTACAAATTAGATGGTAAGGGCCTTGTTCACATGGACCACTGTTCCTTTTAGAAAGGTTTTATATTGACAGGAACACTCATGCTCCAGCATCCTGTACAAACAGGCACTAAGAAACAGTGAAAGTAAACATAAATTTTGGGAAAATATTAATTTCTAATACCCTATTCACATAAATTTCAACAAGAGGAAGTGCAGCGTCCTGCATCTGGGCTGGAACAGTTCTCACTATCAGTCCTGATGGATGAGAAGCTGGACACGAGCAGGCAGTGTGCGCTTGCAACCCAGAAGGCCAATCACATCCTGGGTTGCATCCAAAGCAGTGCTGCCAGCAGATCCAGAGAGGTGATTCTGCCACTTTACTCTGGCTCTGGTGAGGCCTCAACTGGAGTACTGTGTCCAGGTCTGGAGCCCTCAATACATGAACGACATGGACTTAATGAAGCAGGTCCAAAGGAGAGCCACAAAAATCATCAGGGGGTTGGAACACCTCTGCTATGAGGATAGGCTGAGGGAGCTGGGGTTGTTCAGCCTGGAGAAGGCTCCAGAGAGACCTAATAGTGACCTTCCAGTACCTGAGGGGGCCTACAAAAAGGATGGAGAGAGACTCTTTACAAAGACCTGTAGTGGTAAAACAAGGGGCAACAGGTTCAAACTAGGTAAGAGTACATTTAAATTGGATGCTAGGAACAAGCTCTTTACCACGAGGGTAGTCGAACACTAGAACAGGTTGCCCTGGGAGGTAGTTGAGGCCCCATCCCTGGAGATACTCAAGGTGAGGCTTGACAGGGCTCTAGGCAACCTGATCTAACTGAGGATGCCCCTGCTTACTGAAGAGGGGGTTAAACCAGATGACCTTTGGCCGTCTCTTCCAACCCAGACCATTCTATGATTCTATGAAACTGACACCCTTGGTAATTTCGTTTTGTGCTACACCACAGGAATTTGGTTTAGACATTTTACTGCAATACTTTCAAGTATCTCAGAAGTGTATTGAAATTACTTTTATACTAACTAGAAAAGAGCTTTTCAGCTCTCAAGAACTATCATTAGTAAGTCATTAATCTGGGTACCTATGGAATTACTCTGAAGATGCAGAAAGCTAACTTGATCTACAGCTTCTCTAGGCTGTATCACACAGCAGAAACCAGTTTTGATCAATGCTTTTTCTCCTTTCTGGGAAACAGAGCTCCTTATTTCTCCTGCTTTATTCTACCATGTTCTTGGTGGGTCTGTGTCACACTGATCTTACACCAAGCTCAGAAGAATTGCATAAAGTGCTCCTTCAAGTACACAGAGAAACTGGTTTGTACCAAGTCTACAGATACTCTCAGTGAGTGCTGAGTACAATGGGTCTGCATCCCTCTTGTGATGGTTTAGATCTTAGCTTAAACAGTGTTTAAAGAGTTGTTTTCTTTTCAGCTTAGAGTGTGTGCCAATCCTCATACCCTGTATATAGAGACACATGTTTAACTCTGTTGAGTGTCTTAACTGTAAGAATCTTATGTTTTGTTCCCTGAAATGGTCATTTTCCAAGTTCAAGGTAGCAAGCTATGGGGTTTCTATGGAAATTTTTCCTCAGCACTGCAGAAAACAACACATTCTGCTGCAGTTATCCACTATATACACTTGATACAGTACATTGAATTTCAGGTGCTATGCTCAAGGACACCTGCTGAGAGCAAAGCACTTATCGTTCCTTCACCTTATTATCCAGTGGAATGAAAGTCTTGCTATTGCAAATGGTTAAGTGTCTAAAAGAAGGCAGAATTGGATCACTCGTTGTTTACATGTTTTCTACTGGTATAAAACACTGACAGTGTTACAAGGTCTCCAGAAGCCAATACATGTCTAAATCCTAGGATGTGTGTTTGCAGTGCTTACAACATACTTGACTCAGAATTCATGTGCTTTTGTGAAATTTCATCCTATCCATACTGTTTTTTTCCCTCAGTACAACTTAGTGATGTGTTAAAAAAACATGTAGATGGTAGAAAACCTGCACTGACCACTCGCTAATACCTTTTGCCTTCATACACCTTGTGCTGAAAATTTGCAGAGATTTTACATGAGGTAGCTGCAATGGCACATCCAACAACACTCCCCATAGATCTGTGGTGGAAGCATTCAACAGCATGAGATTGAACACACTGACTTGCTGAACACGCTGACTTGCTGGAACGTGTCCAGAGAAGGCCAAAAAGGTTGGTGAGAGGTTTGGAACACAAGCCCTATGAGGAGAGACTGAGGGAGCTGGGGTTGCTTAGCCTGGAGAAGAGGAGACTCAGGGGTGACCTTATTGCTCTCTACAACTACCTTAAGGGAGGTTGTAGACAGGCAGAGGTTGGTCTCTTCTCCCAGGCAGCCAGCACCAGAACAAGAGGACACAGTCTCAGGCTGCACCAGGGAGGTTTAGGCTGGAGGTTAGGAAGAAATTCTATACAGAGAGAGTGATTGTCCATTGGAATGTGCTGCCCAGGGAGGTGGTGAAGTCACCATCATTGGAGGTGTTCAGGAGGAGACTTGATGGGGTGCTTGGCTGCATGGTTTAGTTGTTTAGGTGGGTTGGATTGGTTGATGGGTTGGACGTGATGATCTTGAAGGTCTCTTCCAACCTGGTCTGGACTATTCTATTCTATTCTATTCTATTCTATTCTATTCTATTCTATTCTATTCTATTCTATTCTATTCTATTCTATGCCATGCCATTCCAACACTGTAACATGCTTGCTTGCTGCTACCACTTTTGTTTAGCCATCTGTACAACAGTGCTCCAGTTACAGCTCACTGTGTGTGAAGTTAGAAGAGTTGACTTGGTGTTTCTATTTCACTTCAAAACTTTGTGTGGAAAATTCACAGCAGAATACAGAGATTCAGACTCTGTAAGGGGGGGAAAAAACCACCAATGGAAATCCTGCTTTTTGTGTCTGGGGCACGGACATTCATCACAGAGCAATGAATCATCTTCCTTAAGTCATTCACAAAATAGATTTCCCTTAAACAACCTGGTTCAAGACTGCCAAGTTTATCAGCACACTGCTCTCAAATTCATCTATGCTAGCCCTATTTGCACTCATTTGTTTCATGTTTCAGCTCGAGATCATAGATGGGAGTTCCAAGTGCCTTTTCCATCAAGAGATGACTTGAAGTAAAGGAAGAGGATGAAGTAATCCTGATGGTCCACATCAAGTACAGACTTCACTGTGTAGCAACAAATCTACTACTATGGCAGTTTATTCTGTCCTTGAGTATTTTCTCCTGGTAAATAAAAGCCCTTGAGCCAAAATATTGATCTTTTCACAAAGACATGTGGACTGTCATTACTTTGACTGAAGGTCTTCCCAGAAAGAGTGATTTGCCATTGGAATGTGCTGCCCAAGGAGGTGGTGGAGTCACCATCACTGGAGGTGCTTAAGAAGAGACTTGATGGGATGCTTGGTGCCATGGTTTGGTTGATTAGATGGTGTTGGGTGATAGGTTGGACTTGATCTCAAAGATATCTTCCAACCTGGTCAAGTCAATTCAATTCAATTCAATTCAATTCAATTCAATTCAATTCAATTCAATTCAATTCAATTCAATTCAATTCAATTCAATTCAATTCAATCAAGTGCATGTGTTGTGTTCTTTCTCATCAGAAGACAGGATACTGTACTCAGATTTTTCCCTACTATTAGCTTTGAAAGCAAATTTTATTCTTAAATACTATCCATTATTTCATTATAATAATTAATTTTTGCAAATTGTTTTAGTATCTGCCATGACTATAGTTTAATTCTGAAAACAACAGGCTCTAATGATAGAGCAATGGTAGTGTATTCAAAATAGTAATATCTAGTATGTTTGACAGACACATCCCTTTTCTCCTACTCTAGGCAAGGTACACAGAAAAAGGCAGGGTTCTTTTCCTCAGCATTTTCAAGCTTGGCAGCCACTCCTGTAGTTGTGATGATCTCTGAAGAGTTCTACATAACCCTTCCAAGTCTTCTGGAATAGAGTGTGAAGCCACAACACCCTTCAGTGGTCCCCTGTTGTCTGAATTTTCCACCAGGTTAACAGGGAGACTGTCTGAACAGTCTACAAAGCTTATTATTTACCCCACCACTGAAGTGAGGCCTGACCTGCAACCCTTTCAGCTGTATTAGACACAGCAGAGAATCCCAGGCATTGGCTCAAATGCTGTCCATGTCTTCCAGAGGAGTTGCAGCTATAGAATTTGCTTTACTTGCGCCCCATATTTCTTTCTTTCTGCACCCTCCAAATCCACAGAATCCTCACATAAAATAATCTAGTCCAGAGACAGCCAATCATAAATTAACTAGAACAGTGACATTCTCCCCCCTTTAAATTAAATTAAATGAAAGCAAGAAGTAAGAAGGCCATAGGTTAGAGAATAGGACAGCCTGAGGCTTCTTGGGGTCTTTGACCTACTCCTCCCAGACTAACTTTGCAATAAAACCTTGTCAGAGAAATGATCTGCAAAGCACAGCCATATTAGACTTTTTGAAGAGCTTCTCCAAGCTGTATCAATGTCACTTGGTTATTCACTTTTTGAAATACAACATATTTGTGCACAGAGCACATGCAGATGTAACGTGCCTTTGTGTTTTGATGTTCCTGCTGCAACTTGTTTTGAGACAATGAAAACTTGTTTTGAAAATACTGAACACCTACAACAAACCCTTTTGGGTGCCTGACAAGAGATCTTGTCGTCCCATGACTATGCAGGCATAGCCAGCTGGTTTGCTGCATGGAAGGAACACCTAATAATTCATCTCCTGGGTAGGTGATACTTACCATAACTTTCCAGCCTCTCTAGGATTTGCTGTTTGTTTACACCAGAATAAAATCAAAGATGCCAACCTTTCCTGGCTTTTTAGTATCATTGTTCTCTTTTAAAATCCCACTTGTCAGGAGCCAATCCAGCACAGTCAGTACTAATTAACACAGGGGACTTAAATCAAAAAACCATTAGACTGATTCTACTGGTGGATATGTATTTAGATCATATTCCATATGAATGCTCATTAGGTCCTTAACAAGTAGTTATGCCCTACTCCTCCTGCACCTCCACACCTTGCATTTAACAAGAGTAAGTGTGCAATATGTGAAGTCCGTTATATTCAATCGTGTTAATAGGGCAAAGCCCCCCTTGGCCTTAATCATCTGGGATAAGTCTATTACTGAAACTGGAAGAAGCTTGATTTGTCTTAGATGTGGTGAAGAAATTCTTCCCCATGATGGTGGTGAGGCACTGGAACAGGTTGCCCAGGGAAGTTGTGGAGGCCGCAAGCCTGAAAGTGTTCCAAGAATCATGAAAAACATTTCCAGGGAGGCCTTACAGCAGCCTTCCAGTGCCTGAAGAGGCTAGAAGAAAGCTGGGGAGGGACTTTTTACAAGGTCTCGCAGTGATAGGATGAGAGGGAATGGATTGAAGCTGGAAGAGGGGAATTTTAGACTGGAAATTAGAAGAAATTCTTTACAGTGAGGCTGGTGAGACACTGCAGTAGGTTGCCCAGGAAGGTCGTGGATGCCCGCTCTGTGAAGGTGTTCAAGGCCAGATTGAACAAGGTCTTGAGCAACCTGGTCTAGTAGAAGGTGCCCCTGCCTATGAGAGGGAGGTTGGAACTAAATGATCTTTAAGGTCCCTTCCAACCCAAACCATTCTATTCTATTCTAAGAGCTGAAGTTTTAAGTATGGAAACCTACTGAAAGTCCATTCTTTTAATAGGCCACAAGCTAATGTTCAAGTCACGTTTTTTTCCTTGTAAACTCACATGTGAGAGGTATAAACCTCTTTGCTATTTTTACTATATACAATGCATTAAAAATGTATTTCCACTGAGTGAAGCATATTGCCTACCTACAGGCACTTCCACAGCATTTCTCACCTGGGTGAAGATGCACGAGCACTCATAGCAGAGCAGGATAACCCAGTCTCCTCCTCTGGGATAACCATGGGGCAACAGGAGATTAACTCTACACAAGACCTTTCTACACCACCTCTATTAGGAGAGAGTGATTGCTAAAACAAATTACTATTCTTTCCAGATCTAAGGTATTAAAACGCCTGAAGTGACAAATCATTCTCCGCGTTCTAACTTTGGTTGCACATTTGGAATCAGGCTGCAGCAGGCAGGCCCACAACATGGCCAGGTGCCAAGTGGCAAAGGCTCAGGAGCTAATGAAAATCAGGACTATTACAGCATGCACTAGGCATTCTGGAGGCAGCAGCATTTCTAAACCATCATTCAAACCCAAACATCACTAAAACTTATTCAAGCACAGCAGCAGAATGGCAAAGGTACCTTCCAGGATCTCTTTATAGCTTCAAATATACATATGATACTCGGCTCATATTCGTGTTTCCAAACTAAGCTGCTTGCTGGTATGCTCTTTGGGATGTGGTTTATAACTTCCTTACTAAGCAGCTTTATCTATAGCTAATATTTTGCTTTTATGTGAAACACAATGTCTACATAGTTCTGTTTTATGCAACTCCAAGGCAGGCGATGCCAAGCAAGCATCTGAAGTGTTTATACAACAGCAAGACAATAGTTCTTAAATTACTGCTACTGTAACTAACACACTAATGTACAAAGCACTCAGAGCACAATGCCATTATGCTGCTAGCCATTTCTTTTTCTCCAGGTGCCAAACAAATTAATTACATAATCTCTCTTCTAGTATTTCTATCTCTCTGCATCCTTTTGCTGCGATTTACCTCCAAAGGGTTCAGTAGACTTTTACCTGCCGGTCTACACAAGGCACTGACTGCACATCTAGGACACCGGACACAACAGTAACCAAACATCAGGAGAGCTGGAATACTGTAGTGAGTTTTAAAGAAATGTTATTGCCTTCAATTCAATTCACAGTATTACATGACAGAAAATCATCTCCAGAACTACAAACAAAACAAAATGTGCTACCAAAACCATAACAGGAAATAGAAGTAGGAGAACAACTGAAACTAGGCACACATGAAGTTTAAACACTAAATTTCACTCATGTCCAAAAGCTGCTTTCTGCATTTTACTAACAATGTATTTTTCCTCCAAAAGTTCTTGTTGGGAGTTATCACAATTTCTGATTCAAGTCACACAGAAAGGTACAAGAAATGTTTGCATTTAGGCATGCTTTCAAGTGTGGTTTTTTTTTGCTTGCAGAAATACCAGCGGCCTGTGCTCCACACAAAGCAAACAGAAATAGAAATTACATTTTCCATTTGGTTATACATTTGTGTGTCTGTTCCATAAAACCTACTATACCAACTGGTTTCATAAATGAAGTCGAGAAATCAGCACAGTTCTGCTGCAGAAATTAAGATGACTCTGCTGTCCAGCTTACCAGAAAGCAAAATGGATCTTGACAATCTGTTCAAATCACGAAACAACCATAAATATAACAACATGACTAAAGGCAAAACACAAAGGAAGGGAGTTCTAGGGAACTGCTGTGGAGCCAGGACTATAGATCATTATGTAGGCTGGCAATTAATGTTTATTTTAAACAAGAAGCCTAGGCAGGGTCATCACTTTGTAGAAGATGGTAACTTTGGTTCCAAGAATATGTGCTCCCGAATGCATGGACCTTTACTGACAGTTATAGGTAAAAATTACAGCTACTGGACATAATCAGTGCATACAGACCAAGGCAAATAGCTACGCAAGCAACTTCTTGGAATCACCTGGGATTTATTTTCACACATGTCTCTGAGACAGATATTTGGGAAGTTATGAAGAGGTATTGCACAGACACAGTAGCTCTAAATGTCCCAAAGCATACACTGCAAAACCATCCTCTCATTTTGAAACGTTTTTATCAATGCCTTCTGCCTGCCAGTTCAAGAGATAAACACTTCACTTCCTTCACCTTCTCCACAACGTACATAAATAGACTTGCTTCAGTCAGATAAAGGCTTGTGGTCTTAGATCACAGCAAATTTTGCTTCTGCTTTCTTAACTTCCATTTTCCCCTCAGAAATTACTCAGTGCTGGGGTAGCGGGTACAAAGGGGACACTGGAACATCTCTGTCACAGCATGGTCACTCCACTTCCTTACCAGTGGATCATGAGAATGATATTCCAAGGCCATCATGGAAAAATTCAATGTTCACACAGTCTTTTCAAAATACAGTGCTAATTCACAGGAAATTTGCAGTCCTAAGAGCTACAGTGTGACAAGCCTGCTCTTTTTTTCCTATTTGCTCAAGTGCCATAGCCATATTTTTCCATTCCAGGTGAAGGTTAGCTTCTTAAAGAGATATTGTTGAATCAAAACACTATTTCCCCCTGCCTAGGCTACATATGTGCATGCTGAACTCTACTGTTGGACAGCAATAATTTTGCAAATTATTTAGTAGATTTGAAGAAGAAAGGCAGTGCCAAGTAACATGCAACTAGGAACCTCCTGTAAGTATAAAAGGCAGGCTGAAGAATGCAATGAAATAAGGAGAGGGGAAGTAGGGACAATATAAGTAGTAGGAGAAAGCACAAGAGACTGGGCAAAAATCACATTCAGGAGTGAGGCCTGTGAGGAAAGACTCAAGAAGAAAGGAGATCACAGAGGTAATAATAGAATTTGAATGATCTTTGCGAGATTATTGAATCCCTCAGTTGTGTTTCAGAGGTGGAAATGAAGGGTTACACCACAGATGCATCCATAATGAGTCTGACAATCAGCATCCCTGAAAACAAAGTTTGCTTGCAGGTGAAAGTACTGATTTCATCATGCCATCCGCTTTGCTTTGCCAGATTACTTATCAACAGGGGCCGAAGGCAACATACCAAAACATAAAAGAAACCTCCTTGGATATTCATTAGGACAAACCAGTCAGAAGGAAAAGGATGAGATGCCACACGTCTGTGATTATATAAAGCATACTAAAGAATTTATTTCTCTTTTAAAAGATATATGTCTGCTATTAGAAGGAAGAGAATAACTCCTAAAAGGTCAGAGACCTCTCCCAACAGGGAAACCAGACAGAGACTTGAAGGTAAAAGCAGAGTAACGCAGATCAAAAATGAATTGCAGGGAAAATTAACTGTGGCTGTCCAGATAAAAACCTGCCAAACAGTGTAAAAGCAGGTCAAAAAGTAACAAGAACACTCTGAAGAAATAAAGTCAAAGAATACAAGATATTATTTCTGCATTCAAATTCACCATGGAGGTGCTCAAAGTTGCTGCCATACCACAGCCCTTTACAAGGGATGTACCGGAAAAGCTGAAACGTCACACAGAAACGTCAGACAAAGAGGTAATGAAGAAACCAACAAAACATACACAAGAAAATCAGCAGCCCCAGATGATATTCATAACCAAGTTCTAGAGAAACTTAAGTGTGAGAACCGTAAGCCCTTAAATAGCTTGTAAGCTCCTGCGTGCGGAGCCAGTTAAAAAAGCCTGGGAGGACAGAGGGAACTGCGGACCAGTAAATCTCATGCCTGTACCTTATGAATTGCTAGAAACCTGAAATTTATAAAGAGTCAAGAATTAGAGGACTTGGGTAAATAAAATACATTGGGTTTCATAGTTTAGTTTCATAGTTTCAGTTAGGGTTGGAAGGGACCACAAGGATCATCTAGTTCCAACCCCCCTGCCATGGGCAGGGACACTCTACCCTAGATCAGGCTGGACAGAGCCTCATCCAGCCTGGTCTTAAACACCTTGGACTCAAAACTTAGGCTTTACAAATATCTTGGTTTTTTAAGGTACCAAAACCATGTGGACGAGATAGACTGAAGTGACACTCATTGCTCAACAGGTATTTTGGAAGGTTTTCTAAAGGCTTTTAAGAAACCAGAATTACTGCAGCAGAAAAGATCCATGAGTGCATAAACAGCAGGTCAAGATAAGGAAGGGGAAAAAAAGATAGGAATGAATGATGAGTACTATTAAGGTAAAATCACCTGAGAACTGCACAGAAATGGGTGTTTTGACCTCTGCTGCTCAACATATTCTACCTGCTCTGTGAAAGCGAGCAAAGGAAGACAGTACTGCTTGCTAATGCTAGTCAGAGAGAAAAAAAAGAAAAGCAGCACAACTCTGATGAACTGCAGATGGCTCTTACAGCACTGGGAGACTAGGAGATAAAATACCAGGTGAAAAGTCAATATTGACAAACATGAAAGAGAGCTATGTGAGGAAAAAGACTTATTTTTTCATACACAAAACCCACACGCTCTGAAATTAAGATAGCAAGGAGATCTTGGTATTAAAATGTCAGTGCAACCTTCAGTTGTATGCAGCAAACCAAATCAGATGCTAGAACTTGAATAAAGTGTACACTAGACACTATCACTATGTCATGGTGAACGAATGGGCAACATGCAGTTCCCCGTCTCAGGAAGAACATGACAGAAATAGCAAAGGGATAAAGAATCAGGACAAGGACAATCAGAAACATGGAAAGGTTCAGTAGATGGAAGGAGTGAGGAGAGCAGAAGAGGCATGAAGAGGTTCATAAAATCATAGACGTTATAGAGGGGATCAGTAGATTAATTTGCTGTCTCTTGACACAAGAGCTAGGGGGTAACAACTGGAGCTAAGCAGGAGGCAGTAATGCATAAACCAACAAAGCTTGTTCTTCAGATGCTATCTGTACAGAATTGCCACAGAATTTTGTGATGTTATGATTCAGGTTCAAAAGTAATGAAAAAGAAGGACATCTAGGTAGGGTTACTGAATAGAAAATGTACTAATTCTGGATACAGAAATTCTGTAAGATGGCACAACATGCCAGGAAAATCCAGCTACGTGCTCTGCCAGGCTCTTCCACAGGCATCAGTTACCGCCTAATGACAGAGACAGGAGACTGGGGCTTAAGTGAATGTTCAGTTTGAGCTAGTGTGACCTTTCTTTGTGTTTAACAGAGCAGTTATATACATTATCCAAAAGATAAGACCATCTATGGTTTTTACTGTTTCTCTTGTGTTGACCAAGTAACAGTATTTCTCTGGGCTATTAAAGCTCACCTCCTTTCAAACTCTCTCAACATGAGGAGAAACTTCTTTATGGTAAGGTTGACAGAGCACTGGACCAGGCTGCCCATAGAGGTGGTGTAGTCTCCTTCTCTAGAGACTTTCAAAACCCACCTGGATGCTCTCCTGTGCAGCCTGCCCTAGGTGAACCTGCTTTAGCAGTGTGGTTGGCTAGATGATGCCCAGAGATCCCTTCCAAACCCTAACATTCTGTGATTCATGTACATCTCTGTACCCTTTTCTTATCAAGCAGGAGAGGACATTTTTTCCATCAGTTCCTAATTATAAATCCCTGCTCACATGCAAATATAGCAGCTTTGACAAATGCATAATGGAGTCCTCTAATGAAGCCAAATCAGACAGTTCATCACAGTGTTTCTAGAACAACAGCTAACCCTGGTTATCTAAGAACCACCTACATTAATTCCTATAAAGCCACTGTCTTCCAGCAAAGTGCAATTATATTCTACTTATCCTAAGCCAACTCTTCCAATCTACTCATCTACTCTGTGCACTTCTGTCAATATGAGAGAATCCTTCTTTGCAGAAAGAATATTCACTATATATCAAACCAAGTAAGTAGACCTCACACATCTATATTATGTCTATATAAAACCACAGAAAAACTAGTTACCTAGCAGATTTTACCTCTACTTGCTCTAGCACCTATATTCCTCATCTTTAAATAGTTGTTTTTCTTTTCCCACAGCCAAAGCTTTAATGAGAAGTGACCAGAAACAAATACCCAGGCCCTTCTGTCTTGGCTGGAATCCACATAATGCATGACAGCACTGAAGATCCCTGGCAGGCACCTGTCAGAAACTAACATGCCATAACTTAAGAGTCAGACTTAATTATCCAAGGAGACATTTACAGAAAAGTACATGAAAAATCCGACTCAAGAAGTGCAACTATCATGGGTATGCTCTGTGATCTGTACTGTATGCAGAGATACAATGCAGAAAGAAAGCAATATCCTGGGAAAATGATAATTAAAAGCTTGATCTACATTGCCTGTTCTATCTTACAATCAAAATAATTCTGTTTTCCAGGTTTTCTGGTAAATCAGATGTAGAACGTGCAACGAGGGCAAATGAAGTAACTAAGTATTTTAACAGAACATGTATCTTCTCATTTGCCTTTCTACTTTTTACATATAATTCCCATCAGCTGACACTCCTGCAGAAAATGCTCTATGAAATGAAATTAACAACTTTGGAAGCTTCACACGATTGGGTGGCCACATGCCTTCTTGCTACAGCTGTCACAGCGTATTGGCCCTTTTCTGTTCTGAAAAAGAGCCCAATGGCAGCAAGAAAATGTCAGCCTAACTCGATTTCAGGCAAGGAAATCACTTTTGTTCGATTGCTGATGTTAGACTATCAAAAATTAGAGTTAAACAAGTGACCCAGCTCAGCACCTCACCCCTTAGTTTGCACCTAACCCGCTGCTCTTCTCCAGAAAGAATTCTCTGAGCTTTGCAAATGTTCAAACACCCACACAGGGGGAAGGATGATGTCCTTATGTTTGCTGCTTTTCTACTGTCATTTTAATATGATATTTTCTTTTTTAAGTTCAGGGTAACGTGCAACAGAGCCACAGAAAGCCATTAAAAAAAGCTCTGAGAGGACAGCAGATGTAAATGCAAACAAGTCAGTCATTGAAATCTACGACCAATTTGCTGCTTCTGTGAGTCAGCAGGAAAAATACTAAAATACAACCCAAATAATAACAAAAGATTCATTATCTTAATTACCCCATCAAGGGGAGAAGATTATATAAAAAAGCTGCAATGTTTACATGTAAACTTCGTAGTCAGATTCAAGGTAGCACAGGTGGAAACCAGAAGTTTCAGGGAAACAGAACAACTTGGTCCTTTAAAAGAATCCAAAATGTATTAATAAATACTCTGCCTAAAATGTGAAACAACTCTGAGTCAAAAAAATTAAAAAGAGATGAGTGGAAAAAAAAATGGTTAATAGAAAAACTCACCCACAAAAATTAGGACACCAGAAGTTTGCTGACTGCAAGAGAAAGTTTCTGACACGTTTCAATTGAGTTTGTCTAAACAGCAATAAAATTCTCACCTTTTTCTATCACTACCCTTTTCTTAGGCCAAAAACTGCATTTCCTCTCCTTAGCAGGGAACATAAAAGCTCAACTCAGAATCACGGAATCACCAAGGTTGGAAGAGATCTCAAAGATCATCAAGTCCAACCTGTCACCACAGACCTCATGACTAGACCATGGCAACAAGTGCCACATCCAATCCCCTCTTGAACACCTCAAGGGATGGTGACTCCACCACCTCCTTGGGCAGCACAATGCAATGGCCAACAACTCTTTCTGTGAAGAACTTTCTCCTCACCTCAAGCCTAAACTTCCCCTAGTGCAGCTTGAGACTGTGTCCTCTTGTTCTGCTGCTGGTTGCCTGGAAGAAGAGACCAACCCCCTCCTGGCTACAACCTCCCTTCAGGTAGTTTTAGACAGCAAGAAGGTCTCCCCTGAGCCTCCACTTCTCCAGGCTAAACAATCCCAGCTCCCTCAGCCTCTCCTCATAGGGCTGTGCTCAAGGCCTCTCCCCAGCCTCGTTGCCCTTCTCTGGCCACAATCAAGAGTCTCAATGTCCTTCTTAAACTGAGGGTCCCAGAACTGGACACAGGACTCAAGGTGTGGCCTAACCAGTGCTGAGTACAGGGGCACAAACTAGCATCTTCACAATACAAATACACTGGCACAATTGCCACGCATGAGCTGTAGCTGCAGCTGTGCAGGCGACGCCTAAGTACCTCACAAAAGATGCATCTACGTATAATCTTAAGCTGCACTTGACCTCATGGCAGAGAAACATCCAGCACACAGTTGTGAGCACTTGCGCCCTTTTAAGCTTTCACTCTCACACAGAGAGGCCTGAGGGATACGTAGTGTTAACACCGCGTTCAGCGAACGCTGGTGAATGGCCTGAGACCATGCTGTCACTCAGAAAAGAGTTTTATCAGCCACCTCGGAGAAGAATACAAACCCTCGTGAGCAACTTCTGATTGCGATGCCAGTTTTCCATCTTCCTGCTATTTTTGATGACGAGTAGGTGGATTTATGTAGGGTAGAAGAGTAAACTGACTCCTGACTCTCCCTGAAGTACGACCGAAGCACACAGAGCAGCACTGGGTCATACAGAAATTGGGCCAGAGAGCATGTGAGAACCGAATTTTATTTGTATAAACAAACAAGCTTTATTTACAGCAGTCCTTCATAAAATCCCAGGCATAGAGTCTGCATGTTCTTTACAGACTCCATTTATGTACACTTGAATGCCTATTTAAGCAAAAAACAAGAGAGCTTTCCCATGGAAACCACGCAGAGATGTTTTACTTCACACGTACACCACAAACAAGGCTGCTAAGCTCTCCATAATATACTGTATTTTCTTAGGCTTGCTATTGTATTTTAGGATCTCTTGGAGAAGCTGCTTACGCAGGAGGCCACAGACACATAAATAGATGACTTAAGAGAGGCAGAGCTGAGATGTGAACTGACAGAAAATAGCACCTTGGCAACTTGCAAGAGTATTCTGTTTCTAACTGGAGGAATGGGTTAAAATGTTGTGTTTAGTCGAGAAACAAGCAATCTGGAGGCAACTGGAATCACATTATTTAATCAGGACTTGATTTGTCCCTTAAAATTAAATCAAGTCAGAGGGCAATCCCTGGGCTAAGGCAACAGCAAGCTTCAGTCACCAGATGCAATCTCTCAGTGAGGAATCTAAGTCAGTGGGCCTCAAAGGAGCCAGGTGTTTTTAAAACAATGGTTGAGGACAGAGAGAAAGAGAAACTCAATTTGGCATAACTCGGTCCCATTACTTCAGCAGGTACGCAGGTAGTTTTCCTCTGTGAATGAAAGAGATCCTGCTAAACTGATACTCTGATCTGAGAATTTGCCTTTCAGATTTAGGTGATATGTGTGCAAGTGTGAATGCATACAATCTACTTCTATATATATGTATTTTAGGGGAATAATTTTGGCCCTGCTTATTAACTACTACTGATTGTCTCAAGGCAAACAAAGGGTTAAGTCCTAACTTCAAAAGAGATGCCTACCTCTGCTGGGGGCAACAAAGATAAGCAAGGATACCAAGACTTTCAAGTTTAGTCCCTGAGTCAAAGGAACTGGATGGGCTCACCTGTTGGAAAAAAAAAAAAACAACCAACCAACTGAAAAATCAACCCTGGGAGAAGACCGGGCACAGAATCAAAGTCCTTCTGGCATGAACTTATGACAGATCCACCCATGAATAAGCAGGCTGTGTTGAGTTGCTGAAAACAGAGGCTGGGCTTGCCAAAATTAAAGATGAGGAAATCTGAGTGATGATGTTTCAAACTTGGTGGTGCTTCTACATCCTACAAAGCAGTGCAGTATGGATGCTTCATTCAATATGGGACAGGACAGCTAATGAATTCAGTTGGTACAAGAGCAAAAGCCATCCTTGATGGTGGTTTAAACTACAGTGAGGATGATGGTGTAAATTGATCCCTCAAGTGACTGACAGTAAGGGCAGAGAATGTGTTCAGATACCAGAACATCAAGTGGGGGGATCCTGTGGCCTTGGAACAGCAGGGCCACAAAGATAAACAGAACTGCTCTGTCTCAAAGGATGCCAAGCACTTAGGAGGCTATTTGGCAAAGAGGGAAAAAGACTGCGTATAAGCAAAACCTAACAGACAGTATTCAGAAGAACAAACAAGCTGTCTCTGACTTATCCAGGGATAAATTTACTTCAGTTGAGCAGAATTACACTGCTGCAAGAGGCTAAATCCTGTAGCCTTCTTTTCCGTTTTTGCCTGTGGTGCGTTTGACAGTGCTTGAACCAATGCATTTAACCGGAATGCTTTCCTGTGTATCTCCATATATTCCCTATACTTGGTCCATAACATGGCTACAGTAAAAATAAAGGAGAAGCAGAAGTTATTTGATTTTGCTGAAACACACTAACCTATTCTAAGAAGCCCTAGCAAATATTTTAAACACTGTTTACATAAGGTGCTCAATTGTGTTAAAGCTCTTTCTTTAAATACATTAACACGTATCATAGCATCATACTCTTCCTGATACAGGTTTATTTATGGAAGCTACTCAGGAATCACTAGTTGTTCCTGCAAGCAAAGCGCTTTTAACTAGAGCAGCTTCTTGGTCTCTTTTTAGCTTAATGATAGTTATTTCAGAGATTGCAGCATACTGCCTTCCCCCGCTTCTCATCATCTTTCTCATGTTATGTATCCAGTGTAAAGCTTAAATGCAAAGGCTCCAACACAGGAATGGATAACCACACATAACACAGACGTGACAGTTAGCATACACATTTGGTGCTTTTGAAAAAAAGATTTGTTATGATACTTCAAAACTTCAAGTGTGAGGCAGAGAAGTCCATTTCTATAACCTACTCATGCATGAATGCACTTAACAGCACAAAGGTACTTGTAAGCTTACAGCAGCAAAAGAAATGCATTTTGTAGCATGGTCACAACAAAAGGCTTCCAGTTAATGTTTCATTTTTTTTTTCCCCAACAAAATACTCAGAATATTCTGATAAAAAAAAAAAAGGCTACCAAAAAAAGTAATCACATTTGATGAAGAATAATAGTTTGATGAAGAATAATAGTTTGTAATAGTTCTGGAGCCCCTATTCCAAGAGGGATCTGGAGGTGCTGGAAGGTGTCCAGAGAAGGGCCACGAGGATGAGCAGAGGGCTGGAGCACCTCTCCTATGAGGACAGACTGAAGGAGTTGGGGCTGTTCAGTCTGGAGAAGGGAAGGCTCCAAGGTGACCGCATTGTGGCCTTCCAGTTTCTGAAGGGGGCCTACAAGAAGGCTGGGGAGGGACTTCTCAGGATCTAAGGTAGTGATAGGACTAGGGGGAATGGAATGAAGCTGGAGGTGGGGAGATTCAGGCTGGATGTGAGGAGGAAGTTCTTCCCCATGAGAGTGGTGAAGCCCTGGAATGGGTTGTCCAGGGAGGTGGTTGAGGCCCCGTCCCTGGAAGTGTTTAAGGCCAGGCTGGATGAGGCTCTGGCCAGACTGATCTAGTGTGGGGTGTCCCTGCCTATGGCAGGGGGGTTGGAACTAGATGATCCTTGTGGTCCCTGACTAATACTATGATACTATGAAATGGCTCTCCTAGACTGCACAGTAATAACACCAAATACCAGCAAAAATATTTCTATTACCATGCATCAAAATCCCAAATCAAATGTTATTTGATGTTCTCCATGAAATTTAAATTAGTATAAAATCTACAAACTCTTAAGTCAGTTGTTGTTTGCTTCCATCATTTCCAAATTACAGTCAGTCTCTGACCATGCCATTCATTTGATTTACTCAGCTTGAACTATTTTCCTTCGACTCTTATTCATGCATCTCTGCTAATTTAACTTAATCTCCTGATTGTCATTCAAAACAGTTCATCCCAGTATGCCTTGGCATTTATTCAGTTTGATGCCTTTACAAGCTGAGCTACTGAAAATCAGCCTGCTTAAATCTCTTGCTGTTCCAACATTTTTACATTTAGCAAAATCAAAATACTGCAGGCAAGGCTGTTGTTTGTGTCACTTCATTCAGGTAAAATCTCTTTTGCTTCATGAATAGACAGACATCATATGGAGTATACAGAAGGGGCAATACTGCCCACTGGAACTTGCTCTTGCAAGTCAGAGAGAGGGAGCAACTGTGGGGAAGCTGCCCTGTCATCTTTAACTAAAAGGGAACACTCAGACTGAAATGGTGTCTCCACAGCCCAAAACAAAGACTTGCAGAAAAACTGCTGAGGAAAGAGTCAGAATTTCTCTGTTTCTAGCCATCAGAAAAAGAATCAAAGAAAAAGATATTCAGAGTTTCAGCTGTCTTTCTCAGGATTGGTGGTTTGGTAAGCCTCCTCATGTTCTTCTCTGTCACTTTATTACAGTCTAATTCCATATCTTTCAGGTTTTTCTTCTTTGCTCTCTCCATCTCACATGCTTCCCTTCAGGGTCCCCTCAACACCCACACAAAAACCATGAAGTTACCTTGACTGAACTGCTACCATGCAGATTACTCCTGCTGGGGGCTATCTTGTCTACTTAGATTGGAAGCTCTTTGGAGCGGAGATTGCCACCACTCTGAGCCCATACAACATCTAGCAGAAAGAGTGTTCTTTTGATCAGTCCTCTGGCACTAATGCAATGAGCATGATTAATAAATCATCTGTCTATACTCATACATGACAACGCTACAACAAAACCAGGTTCAGCTTTTGCCACACTGGAAATGTAAAGTTCAATCCAGGAAATTTCTACTGACAAATGGAATATTTAGTAGGGAACATGTCACTTACTTTGCCCTCTTGGCCATTTCATTGCCATCCCAGCGGGGACTGTAAGGGTAATTCTTCTGGGCCTGAGAGTACAGCTGGCCGCTGTTAGTGAAGTGGTAGACGGACTGAAATGTTAAGGTTGGTTGGTCTCGAGGAAAGTACAGGGGTAAGTCAACTGAGGAAAAAAAAACCACAACCAAATCAGAAAAACACACAACTGAATTCCCACCCCCCACCTCCCCTTTTTTGTTTAATCTGGAAATAAATAATTATTTTCTGTTAGTTCAAAGGTGAAGAGAAAAGGCCACCCCCATGCAGTGCTACAGACTGGGGTCAGAGAGGCTGGAGAGCAGCCAGGCAGAGAAGGACCTGGGGGTACTGGTCGATGGTAAGCTGAACATGAGCCTGCAGTGTGCCCAGGCAGCCAGGAAGGCCAATGGAATCCTGGCCTGCATCAGGAACAGTGTGACCAGCAGGAGCAGGGAGGTCATTGTGCCCCTGTGCACTGCACTGGTTAGGCCACCCCTTGAGTACTGCGTCCAGTTCTGGGCCCCTCAGTTTAGGAAGGATGCTGACTTGCTAGAGCATGTACAGAGAAGGGCAACAATGTTGGTGAGGGGTTTGGAAGACAAGCCCTATGAGGAGAGGCTGCGGGAGCTGGGGTTGCTTAGCCTGCAGAAGAGGAGACTCAGGGGTGACCTTATTGCCCTCTCCAACTACCTGAAGGGAGGTTGTAGCCAGGCAGAGGTTGGTCTCTTCTCCCAGGCAGCCAGCACCAGAACAAGAGGACACAGTCTCAGGCTGCACCAGGGAGGTTTAGGCTGGAGGTTAGGAAAAAACTCTATACAGAGAGAGTGATTGCCCATTGGAATGGGCTGCCCAGGGAGGTGGTGGAGTCACCATCATTGGAGGTGTTCAGGAGCAGACTTGATGGGGTGCTTGGTGCCATGGTTTAGTTGTTTAGGTGGGTTGGATTGGTTGATAGGTTGGACGTGATGATCTTGAAGGTCTCTTCCAACCTGCTCTATTCTATTCTATTCTATATTGATGAATACTTCTAAAACATGTCTGTATTTCTTACATGTGATGATTCCAACATATTGCTGTATGAGATGTTGTGCTGCATCCAAATCTTTTCCTAAAGTACACAATTAAAAACCCTGCTTATCTGCTGTGTTTCTATGTTAGTCATTTTTTTCTATAATGGTGTAAATGTTATAAGTTATTTTCCTTTATAGTGAAACAGATCTTTATCTGCTTTAGCCCATTCACTTTAGTGTCCCTGTAGACATCAAAAGCATTATCATCCCATTTTACAGCTGTCTGAGACCTCAAGTGGTTGTATGATTTGATAAAGGAAGTAGTAAGATTCAGTCACACGTTGGAAACGATCTCAACTTGCTGTCATCTGCTAGACATAAAAATACCCCCCACAAATCCCAAAATATGCTGCAAAGTCATTAATGTCCAAAATATCTCACTAAAAATAAAAATCAGAACCTCTTAGTTCCCTTTGCTTAGCCCTGTCTTGTGATCCACTAGACTAGACAGAACAGTAAAATCATCTATGACTGTTAATATTTATGGTCAGAAACTGTTTTTTAAACTTAAGATTTGCAGCTTGGATTTTCTTGGCCTACTTTTAATCTCAAGAAGCTTTAGAAATCTTGAAAAGAAATCTAGTTAATTTAGAACTCTTGAAAAGGAAATCTAGTTAAACTGGATAATGACAAAATACTGGAATTATTTGCATTCAATCTCTCATCTAACACCAAACCTAAAGTAGGAAAGTGCATTTATTTAAAAGGTGTAGACTTCATTTGTAAGGCCTCTAATGCTGTACTTTTTGTTATCCCCCAAATCACAAGTCTTCAATTCTGCACAATGAAACAGTCATTGAATCACAGAATGCATTGAATTGGAAGGGACCTCTAGAGATCATCTAGTCTGCAGTAAGCAGGGACATCCACCTGTATCTAGTGGAGTCCCTCAGGGGTCAGTACAGGGGCCAGTACTATTCGATACATTCATCAATGACCTGGATGAGGGCACAGAGTGCACTGTCAGCAAGTTCGCTCATGACACAAAACTGGGTGGAGTGGCTGGCACACCAGAGGGTTGTGCTGCTGTTCAGTGGGACTTAGGTTGGAGAGATGGGCAGGAAGAAATTGAATGAAGTTCAACAAGAGCAAGCGTAGAGTCTTGCACCTGGGAAAGAACAATCCCACGGATCAGTATAGGCTGGGGACTGACCTACTGGAGAGCAGTGAAGGGGAAAAGGATTTGGGGGACTGTAGTGGATGGAAGGTTGACCATGAGCCCACAATGTGCTCTTGTGGCCAAAGAAGGCCAATGCTATTCTGGGGTGTATTAGAAGGGCTGTGGTTAGTAGGTTGAGAGAGGTTCTCCTCCCTCTTTACTCAGCTCTGGTGAGGCTGCTTCTGGAATGCGGTGTCCAGTTCTGGGCCCCTCAGTTCAAGAAGGACAGGAAAGTGCTTGAAAGAGTCCAGTGCAGAGCCACAAAAATGATTAAAGGAGTGGAACACCTCTCTTATGAAGAGAGACTGAGGGAGCTGGGGCTCTTCAGCTTGGAGAGGAGGAGACTGAGGGATGACCTCATTAATGTTTATAAATATGTAAAGGGTTAGTGCCAAAGGGACGCGGTCAGGCTCCTCGTTGTGATGCCCAATGACAGGACAAGGGGCAAGAGGTGGCAACTGGGGCACAGCAACTTCCATGTAAACGAGGAAAAATTTATTCACTGTGAGGGTGACAGAACACTGGAATGGGCTGCCCAGGGGAGTTGTGGAGTCTCCCTCTCTGGAGATATTCAAAGCCTGCCTGGATCATTCCAGCGTGACCCGGTGTAGGTGATCCTGCTCTGGCAGGGGTGCTGGACAAGATGATCTTTCGAGGTCCCTTCCAGCCCCTAACATTCTGTGATCCCCAGCTAGATCAGGCAGAACAGGATCTCCCCTCCAGTGCACTTGGTAATGCACTTTATTTTCTGCTTTTAAATACATCATGGAGCAGAGATTCCTGCACTTCTTTTGAAATCACTGGCCACAGACTGAGATACTAGCATAAGGCAGCATTTATTTTCCCAAATCTTATGCTATCATCCTGAAAGTTCCTTAATTTTTCAGTTTTTCTAATCACATCAGCCACACCATGCTCCCTTTCATCCAAAATGCACTCGAAGCACTATGAGTAAAACTGTAGCTTTGATTGAACTCCAAGCAACATGAGTAAAACTGTAGCTGTGAAGTACACGATGCCAAACGTGATGTTGCAGCCATAGTCTCAGCAAATCATCGTGGACAACAGTATTTGCTCAGTTCATGACCCAGTGTCTGAGCTACACGTGATAACTCCCGGAGTCCTGGTGACTCAGCTCACAGAGCAGCTTCCACCAGATATTTAAGCAGTAATGACATGGGCAGAGTTCTGTTAATTTGAGGGCTGTAACAAAGGTTAGATTCAAAGATTGCTCTGTCAAATTCCTCTTTATAATGTGATTATTAAATAACAAGCCTGAAAAACATTGGTGTATCAAGGCCATTTATCAGCAAGCAAGTTGGCACCTTCCCTTGCAGGCAGTACCTGCATGCCACAGCCTCTGAAGAACAGCACCATGGAAAAATCATGGAACAAACAAACAGGCTCTCCATTTTAATGTTATGCATACAGTTCTTCAGCTCAGAGTGCTTGAGCTCTGCTCCTCCAGTGCATCTTTATTCATCTTATGTACCAGCTCCTTGAAGGAAAGCTACTCCGTATGCTTGTGTGTTTTAACAGTGCGAAAACAATAACAAGCCTTAGCAAGGCACTTGAGTAATAGTTCAGCCCTTAACTTTTTACTTGAGAATTTCTAACTTTCATTAATTCTCCATTGAACACTTCTTTCTACAACATGGGAGCATGCAGCAGCAGTTTTCTTCCTGTTCCTTAAAACTAAAGGTTTGCACTTCAGGGAAAGCACATAGCACTAGAAATGCTGTTTAAATGGATAATCGAGACATTGTTTTCAGTACAGTCACACTTCCATTCGTTACAGGCTGTCTTTCCTTTATGAAACTATTTTTTCAGCACCAGGATCATCAAAAGGAAAAAACTTTTCTTTTATTAACCAAAACCTGCGTAGGGAATTTCAGAATCTGTTGGCGCTATGAAGTGTTAAATCAGATAATCAAACTAGATTTAGAGTTATTCATCCCACATCTGGCCACAGCAGTATCACCCTAAACTGCAAGCAGCAGTGTGAAAAATTTGCCCTACCTTGGATTTCAAACACTGCCCATCACCTAAACTCGACTAACTCCTCTTTTTTTTTGGACCCATGCGTTTCCTTAATACAAGGTGTGAGTTGAGTCCAGACTAGGCAAAAAAACCCTGTCCCTAATTCTGGAACGCAACCACACCTAAAAGACCAGTAAACAGGAAATAGCCTTGAGTTGTGAAGTGTTATACATATCTCAAGGTAGCCAGCTATTATTTCAGCAGTAGGAAGGGAAGGCAAGAACTCAATTCTGCTGCTCTGGATGCTCATCCATTGCCACTGTGAGCGCAAAGACGTGTGGGGTGAAATGTTTTATTGTACATGAAAAACAAGCAAACATCATTGGTAATCAATACTAGCAAGGTGATTTAAAGATAAAAGGTCGAATTTCTGCTCATTGTTGCAAAGATTAACAAAGGGAACTTCTCTTAGGCCACACCTTGAGTCCTGTGTTCAGTTCTGTGTTCAGTTTCCCCAGTTTAGGAAAGGTGCTGACTTGCTGGAATGTGTCCAGAGAAGGGCAACAAAGCTAGGGAGAGGCCTCGAGCACAAGCCCTATGAGGAGAGGCTGGGGGAGCTGGGGTTGTTTAGCCTGGAGAAGAGGAGGCTCAGAGGAGACGTTATTGCTCTCTACAACTAGCTGAAGGGAGGTTGTAGCCAGGTGGGGGTTGGTCTCTTCTCCCAGGCAACCAGAACAAGAGGACACAGTCTCAAGCCAGGGGATGTTTAGGCTGGATGTTAGGAAGAAGTTCTATACAGAGAGAGTGATTGCCCATTGGAATGTGTTGCCCAGGGAGGTGGTGGAGTCACCATCACTGGTGGTGTTTAAGAGACTGGATGGGGTACTTGGTGCCATGGTTTAGTTGATGGTGTTGGACTTGATGATCTCCAAGGTCTTTTCCAACCTGGTTAATTTCTCTTCTCTTGGTTCTATAGGCAATGTGACTCCCAACCTGTGCATTACTACGAAATCAGATCAGCCTCTATGTGATACGTAAGGTGGCAAAGGGAGGTGCTATCATCATTTCATCCCTGATAAGTTTTAACTTTTGCCATGAAAAATGCATCACAGTTCAAAACAATGCACTGCTTTTGGAAATCAGCACCTGAACTAAACTAGGCATGCCAACTCCAGAAGCCTGCTTTGGTTTGGCATGCTAGATACCCAAGAACTACAAAAACATACTCATGTTGAACACAAGTACTATTTCCAAATAAGAGCTGACTCACAAAGTACCCTGGTGATATGTCTGCAGAAAATAAGCAGATGACTCATGTCTGTAAATTCCTGAAAGTACCAATAGACCCCTTGCTTAGTCATCTTTTGCTTGGATGCTGGGTTCATGAGCTCTGTAAACTATAATGAGCGATCTAGCTCTTAGTACAACTCTCTCTTCCTTTTTTTCCTTCTCTTCTAAATAGTGCAAATTATCTCCCTAAAAATAACTTCATCTATGTAAGTGAGTCACTTCAACTAGCAAGCTTATACAAGTCATGCAGCAATATTTGGTTATGAAGGTAAAAATCCTGCTGTCAAACTCAGATTTAAAACGAAAATTATGTCAGAGGAAGTCCCATTTGCCCCTTCTCCCACAGAAATAGCAACATTTCCTTTGGAAAATTTAAACAATTAGCTCATTCAGGAAAGTAAAGCTTTCTAATTCGGTTCCATGCTCAAAGTAATTTAATCCTGATGATTTCTTACTTTGGCTTTCCGAAGCATTGCTCTGCTAATGTAAGTGGAGCTCAAAGCAGCAGACTGGTGCAAGAGGCACACAGCACAGTGAAACACTGCCTCGTTACACTGCCTTCTCCCGCGTTACCATTTGCAGATCATTTTTTAAGAGTCAAGTTTTAGAAAGCCACAGTGTGAGGAAAATCATGTCTTTATGAAAGCTCTACATGAGAAGAACTTGGAAGGCTGTTTTGGGTAATTAAGCATTGAGTAAATTCTTCAGTGATTGAACTCTAATTTTCCCACACAGTTCATAAGAAAGCAAAAGAAAAAGGACTTGCTTGCTGAGAATGAGTCATACCGTAAAGAAACTTAATTACAGCTTATAAATAGTTGAAGTTGCTCTCTTTTTGAAACATAAGAAACTATTGAGAAGTAACAAAAATTTGCTTCTCTTGACTTAGTTAGCATTTAATGTATACATGTATTCAAAACAGCTACCCTAGAGCAAAAATCCCGATTCATTAATGTAACTAAAAAATGGTGCAATCAATCAGTAAGGCTTAATTGTTCATTTTCTTAAAGAACAATCATACTGAGACCTGGAACAGGTTACCTAATTTTTTTTAAGCTCATGTCAACAACTACAGAGTTGCTTTAAACACCCTTCTTAACTCTAAAATATTATCTTTACCATCTCATTTTATAGCTTAAACAGGGCATGAAACGTGGAAGGGATGTCTTGGCAAAAGCACATACCAGTGTTTCTGGAGGAAAAATCATAGTATCAGTCAGGGGTTGGAAGGGACCACAAGGATCATCTAGTTCCAACCCCCAAGCCATGGGCAGGGACACCCCACACTAGATCAGGCTGGCCAGAGCCTCATCCAGCCTGGCCTTAAACACCTCCAGGGACGGGGGCCTCAACCACCTCCCTGGACAACCCATTCCAGGGCTTCACTACTCCCATGGGGAAGAACTTCCTCCTCACCTCCAGCCTGAATCTACCCACCTCCAGCTGCATTCCATTCCCCCTAGTCCTATCACTACCTTAGATCCTGAGAAGTCCCTCCCCAGCCTTCCTGTAGGCCCCCTTCAGATCCTGGAAGGCCACAATGAGGTCACCTGGGAGCCTTCTCTTCTCCAGACTGAACAGCCCCAACTCCTTCAGTCTGTCCTCATAGGAGAGGTGCTCCAGCCCTCTGCTCATCCTCGTGGCCCTTCTCTGGACACCTTCCAGCACCTCCAGATCCCTCTTGTCATAGGGGCTCCAGAACTGGAGGCAGTACTCCAGGTGGGGTCTCAGCAGAGCTGAGGAGAGGGGGAGAATCACCTCCCTTGACCTGCTGGCCACACTTCTCCTGATGCAGCCCAGGATCAGATTGGCTTTCTGGGCTGCAAGTGCACACTGAGAGCTCCTGTTGAGCTTCTCATCCACCAGCACCCCCCAAGTCTCTCTCCTCAGGGCTGCTCTCCAGCCAGTCACTGCCCAGCCTGGATTTGTGCCTGGGATTGCCTCGACCCAGATGCAGGATCCTGCACGTGGTCTTGTAGAACCTTATGAGGTTGGCTTGTGCCCACCTCTCCAGCCTGTCAAGGTCCCTCTGGATGGATCCCTTCCCTCCAGCGTGTCTGCTGCACCACACAGCTTGGTGTCATCAGCAAACTTGCTGAGGGTGCACTCAATGCCACTGTCCATGGCACCCACAAAGATGTTGAACAAGCCTGGTCCCAGGACTGATCCCTGAGGGACTCCACTTGTCCCTGGCCTCCACTGGGACACAGACCATTGACAGCCACTCTTTGGGTGTGACCATCAAGCCAGTTCCTTATCCATCTAGTGGTCACCCATCAAACCCATGTGTCACCAGCTTGGAGACCAGGATGTGGTGCGGGACAGTGCCGAAGGCTTTGCAAAAATGCTAAGAAGGAGGAGGCAGGCTTATCACAGCGCTCCTCTCCTTGCTTTTAAGTATTTCAAAACAGCAAGTATTTTAAGAAAAGGAAAAACAAAACTGTGCTTGAAATGGATGCTGACCACACAAATATTTCAAAGTCCTTAGATGGCAATATTTAGAAAGTTTTCCATATACTGTTTCCCTATTCTAGAGAAAAGGTTTATTCATCCCCTGCAATGCACTGGATAAACTTAGATATTTGTTTTCACAGAAGCGAATGCTACACAACATTTGAAGGCCTGGATGATACTTATGCTGGTTATCTTATTAACCTTCTGGATAACTGAATCTGATGCAGTTTATTGAGCCTGTAGTTTGTTTTTGCACTCAACCACTGCCTGATCTGGATATTTTATTGCTAAGATTTCCAGTTCCACAAGATTTCATCGCCTGCACAACCTTAATTCAGTCTCTCCTAGCTTCATAGAGGAGTCTTCAATACAAGACAACAGAGCATTCTTTCCAGGTCAGTTCTCAGGCTGGGAAGAGCTGGCCAAAAGAGATACTGCTCTGGTTTCTGCCATCTGACAGACACCCCCTCAGCATTTATTTACTGCTACACTGAAGCCTTACTCTCATTAAGTATCTACTCATTCCTGCATAAGCTTTCAATGTGAGGATTCTAATCACATTAGAATATAAGTAAAATACAAATATAAAAATATATACTATATATTACACATAATATATATAATATATTTATGGATATAAATATAGAATATAAAAAATAGAATAGCTACATAAAATATGTTAAAAAAATGGAAATTATTAAAAATCACAGCATCTTCATGAGTTCAGAGACTATTTAGGGATTTTAGAACTGGAATGAATGAAGAAGGGAAGGACAGTCAGCTTTGTCTACTCATGCTGGGTACCAGCCTTTGGGACACAGTTCTTCTAAGATGTAATAGAAGGCAATAAGCCATACAATAGAATATAATACAACAGAATAAACCAGGTTGGAAGAGGCCTTCAAGATCATCGCATCCAACCTATCAACCAACCCAACCCACCTAAACAACTAAACCATGGCCAAGCACCCCATCAAGTCTCCTCCTGAACACCTCCAATGATGGCGACCCCACCACCTCCCTGGGCAGCCCATTCCAATCACTCTCTCTGTATAGAACTTCTTCCTAACCTCCAGCCTAAACCTCCCCTGGTGCAGCCTGAGACTGTGTCCTCTTGTTCTGGTACTGGCTGTTATTCCATGGCAGTCAATTGCAACAGAGACTGTACCACACATGGGTAGGTACATGTTTGCAGTTGCCTACAGAATGAATGTCACTACATCATTATTAGGATTCAGTTTCCCTTTACAAGGCTCTCTGCCTAATAAACAGCCTGTAGTTTTTCATGCATCACGGGGAGGTAAAGCAAAAGTGAAGGACTATAAAGGTAGTGCAGAAATTTGTTGGAGAGAGACATCTGTAAAAGAGCAAATAGTGTTTATGGCAACAGCTTCAAGGCTTGTCTGTTGTATGAGTATGAGCTGTGTAGTTCAAAAATCAAGGATCTGCTTTATTACTGTGCCACTCTTAATATGAACAGCTAAATAAATCAGATCTAGTTGTATGTGGCTTCTAGAAGAATCCTGGGAGTGTGTGGTGAGTTAAATTTGCTGCTGCAGCCAATGTAGTAGGCTGGATGTTAGGAAGAAATTCTTCCCAGCAAGAGAGATTGCCCATTGGAATGTGCTGCCCAGGGAGGTGGTGGAGTCATCACTGGAAGTGTTTAAGAAGAGACTGGATGGGGCACATACACATGAATTTATTTGATGTATTTATGGATTATTGATGGGTTTGGTTTTTTTTTTTTCCTCTGCATTTACCACCATGAAACCTAACCACAATGGAGAAGATGCAGTCTTTTCCTGTCTGTTCTGTATGACATTTGTCTTGTAATTCATAAGAAGGGATTCTCTCTTTCCAACCTGCCCCTCTTCCTGAAGGCTTCATGTTCAGAGTTGACTGATGGGTGAATGCATTTTCCAGATATGCTGTACTGCTTTTTTCCCCTCTTTTCCTTCCTTATTTCTGAAAGGAAGCAGTGAGAGGGAAGAAATGGTCTGTAAATGAGGCACAAAAGCAGAGATTTATGGAATGGTGAGAGCATACTCAGGGGGCTCCAGGTAAAAAAAAGTGTAATTAGCATCATATCATATGACTAAACAGCTCCTGCTCCACCACCACCATTCCTGCACCCAGCCCAAAGCCAGGGGCAAGACCCTCACCAGCCAAGATACCACATAGGGGAGCTCAACCCCAGTGAGGAGGCCCAGCACCCATGGATGATATTGAAGTGGCAATCAATCCTGGTCCTAACAGCCGGGGGGCCACCAGGCCCCCCGGCCTTTGTTGTCACCACCACCATCACCCAGTGTGCACCAGGGGCACTCACCACGGATGAGAGGAGGATCCTCAGCCCAGATGGGCTCAGCTTGGGATTTCTGCCTTTCCTAGGGGGGATTAAAAAGGAGAGTGGGTGGGGAGGGCCAAGTGGCCACACCTGGTTTGGGAGGAGACTTAAACAGAGCCCAGCATGAAGCACTTAGTGCCATGGTTTAGTTGATTGGGTGGTGTTGGGTGATAGGTTGGACTTGATGATCTCAAAGGTCTTTTCCAACCTGCTTAATTTTGTATTCTGTATTCCAATGGGCAATCACTCTCTCTGTATAGAACTTCTTCCTAACATCCAGCCTAAACCTCCCCTGAGACTGTGTTCCTCTTGTTCTGGTACTGGCTGCCTGGGAGAAGAGACCAACCTCTGCCTGTCTACAACCTCCCTTCAGGTAGTTGGAGAGAGCAATAAGGTCACCCCTGAGTCTCCTCCTCTCCAGGCTAAGCAACCCCAGCTCCCTCAGTCTGTCCTCATAGGGCTTGTGTTCCAAACCCCTCCCCAGCTTTGTTGGCCTTCTCTGGACACCTTCCAGCAAGTCAACATCCTTCCTAACCTGAGGGGCCCAGAACTGGACACAGGACTCAAGGTGTGGCCTAACCAGTGCAGTGTACAGGGGGAGAATGACCTCCCTGCTCCTGCTGGCCACACTGTTCCTGATGCAGGCCAGGATGCCATTGGCCCTCCTGGCTGCCTGGGCACACTGCAGGCTCATGTTCAGCCTACCATCGACATTGACCAGTACCTGCAGGTCCTTCTCTGCCTGGCTGCTCTCCAGCCACTCTGACCCCAGCCTGTAGCACTGCCTGGGGTTGTTGTGGCCAATGTGCAGAACCAATACAGCCAAACACAACTCCTTCCACTACAGATTCAACAATTACTGGACATGCAAAAAATTTTCAATTAGTTCACCAGAAAAACAAGAAGGATACAGGGAAGTTGTGCTAAACCCAACCCTCCAGAGAACACTGAACAATCTTAGCCTGATAGTATCTGTTTTCTTCCTGCAATCTCCTTACTTATCATCCAACTTTGGCCAGACTGTCTCTGCATTCAAAATACTTCTGACGAAGTCACTCATGGAAACAGGAAACATATCCCAGGCTCCAGCACTGTCTCTCATTAATATATATTCATCATCTTTCTGCATGCCTTCCTTTCTTTTTTGTTCATTGATTTTCATATTCTCTCTGCCTTTACTTACAACTAAGCTCATACTGCTGGGAAAAACAACTTGTGGATTTGAATGCACTACCTTAGGCTGAAAAATTCCTTAAACTCACAGCCCTCCAGTCTTCATCATGTGTTAATATGAATGAGACCCATGTGAATTTACAATGCAACTTGGTGATAACACAGATATAATATATAATGCTCCTTACACATCTGTCAAGCTCTACTGTAAAAAGAAAAGTTCCTGTCAGTTTTCTGACATGACTTCTCCTATGGGAAAGCTGCTTGAGACAGCCTCTACGATGGGTAAAAAATCTTCAGTTAACTTCAGGGGAAATCTTCACTTTTTACACAGAAATCACAGTACAGCAAGCCTTTCAGGAATCACATTGAGCACTGTACCTACTGAGAAACCTGAATGGATTCAGCCACAAGCATTTTGGAGACCGTAGTGGCTAGACAAAATCTATGCAGGGCAGGGTTTCAGGCAGCCAGCACCAGAACAAGAGGACACAGTCTCAGGCTGCACCAGGGGGGGTTTAGGCTGGAGGTTAGGAAGAAGTTCTAAACAGAGAGAGTGATTGCCCATTGGAATGGGCTGCCCAGGGAGGTGGTGGAGTCACCATCATTGGAGGTGTTCAGAAGGAGACTTGATGGGGTGCTTGGTGCCATGGTTTAGTTGTTTAGGTGGGTTGGATTGGTTGATAGGTTGGACGTAGTGATCTTGAAGGTCTCTTCCAACCTGGTCTATTCTATTCTATTCTATTCTATTCTATTCTATTCTATTCTATTCTATTCTATTCTATTCTATTTTCACCTAGTAAATCTTTCTTTGACTCTTCTGTGTTGAAGGTCTTTAGCCTACATTCTACTGTCAATAAAAAAAGAAGAAAAAAAAAGAAAGGCTGAATTTGGCTCAAAACACAGATAGAATTACAAAATGCCACAGCCATCCTGCCTTGATGTGTGATGATGTGGTCTTGCAGGAATGACAGAGCAAGGACGAGAAATAGTGCATCAAATGGCATGAGTGTGGGCCTTTAGGTTAAGAGAGTATGGTCACAGGAATTCCAGTTTGTTACGTTATTAGGGCTAACACCAGGGTAAGCGCAGGGAGAGGCCATTTTGAAGTCAACATGTCAACACTTCAAATGTGACACAAAAAGCTGTTTATGAAGTTTCAGCTGAGAAACTTACTGCATTTTGGTAATCACAGCTGGTTTTGAAATAATTAGGTCTGCCCTTGCTATGGGAAATACCTACCACATCAGGATAGTGAACACTTGTGTAATAGATGAGTAAGAGGTGTTACATACAAAATACCTCCAAAAAATACAGTGAAAATCCAAGTAAACACTATGGGGAAAAAACACCAACAGTTGCATCAGTTATATAGAATAGAATAGAGTAGAACAGAACAGAACAGAATAGAATAGAATAGAATAGAATAGAATAGAATAGAATAGAATAGAATAGAATAGACCAGGTTGGAAAAGACCTTTGAGATCATTGAGTCCAACCTATCATCCAACACTAATCAATTAAACCATGGCACCAAGCACCCCATCAAGTCTCCTCCTGAACACCTCCAATGATGGTGACTCCACCACCTCCCTGGGCAGCCCATTCCAATGGGCAATCACTCTCTCTGTATAGAACTTCTTCCTAACCTCCAGCCTAAACCTCCCCTGGCACAGCTTGAGACTGTGTCCTCTTGTTCTGGTGCTGCTTGCCTGGGAGAAGAGACCAACCCCCACCTGTCTACAACCTCCCTTCAGGGAGTTGTAGAGATCAATAAGGTCTCCCCTGAGCCTCCTCCTCTCCAGGCTAAGCAACCCCAGCTCCCTCAGCCTCTCCTCATAGGGCTTGTGCTCAAACTCCCTCACCAGCCTTGTTGCCCTTCTCTGGACATGTTCCAGCAAGTCAACATCTTTCCTTAACTGAGGGCCCCAGAACTGGGCACAGGACTCAAGGTGTGGCCTAACCAGTGCTGAATATATCAACTGACTGCACAATACTAAAAACAATGGAAGATAAACACTGAAATGTGATAGTAATAATGGAAAAAGGGCAATATTTGGTATTATGATAATTTATGTGAATATATGAAATTCATAGCTCCTTGCTCTGTACTGGGAAATAGGTCCAGCCACAGAACAGCTCACCAAGGAGACAGTTCTGTAACTGCATTTGTATAATGACTGTTCCTTAAAAACAAAAGATCTTCTTGACCTACATCATCAAGCACAATATTCAAGAATGCAAAGAGAGCCCACTGAGATTTTTGAAGAGAGGGTTGTTAGAAGATCATTAGGACGAATACAGCTGGGATAAAAAACAAGTAAAATGTTGAGGAACCTTTTCTTTAGCACAGGTTTAATGCATTACCTCCAGAACATGAGTAGGCTGACAGCAGATACTGAAAGTGCTGGCAAATGTCCAGTTTGCAGTAATTTTGGTGATCTTCATTGTGAGTCTAAAATTGTTCCCTTGGCTGAAGGAATATAATTTTCATTGCTTTGGTAAGACCTCACCTGGAGCTCTGCATCCAGCTCTGGTGCCCTCAACACAAGAATGACATGGACCTGATGGAATGGGTCCAGAGGAGGGCCATGAAAATTACCAGGGAGCTGGAACACCTCTCCTACGAAGACAGGCTTAGGAAGCTGAGGTTGCTCAGCCTCGAGAAGAGAATGCTCTGGAGAAACCTAATAGCTGCCTTCCAGTACCTGAAGGGGGCCTACAAGAAGGCTGGAAAGGGACTGTTTACAGAGGCCTGTAGTGATACGACGAAGCACAATGGTTTCAAATTAGAGAAGAGCAGATTTAGACTGGATGTTACAGAATACAGAATTAAGCAGGGTGGAAAAGACCTTTGAGATCATCAAGTCCAACCTATCACCCAACACCATCTAATCATCTAAACCATGGCACTAAGTGCCTCATCCAGTCTCTTTAAACACTTCCAGTGATGGTGACTCCACCATCACCTTTAGGAACAAGTTCTTTATCATGAGGGTAGTGGAACACTGGAACAGGTTGCCCAGGGAGGTAGTCGAGGCCCCACACTAGGACATATTGAAGGGCAGGCTTGAGAGGGCTCTGGGCAACGTGATCTAATGGAGGATGTCTCTGCTCACTGCAGGGGGGGTTGGACTTGATGACCTTTGGAGGTCCCTTCCAACTCAAAACATTCTATGTACGAAGAAGTTCTTTACAGAGAGAGTTAGCTGTTGGAATGGGATGTCCAGGGAGGTGGTGGAGTCACCATCCCTGGAGGTGTTCCAGAGGGGATTGGATGTAGCACATGATGCCATGGTGTGTAACCCATTTTTATATGATGAGAACTGCACAACTCTATTGTACCTATTGTGGCGTTGCCATTCTACTGATAATAAAACCTATAATACAGTTGAGGCACCAGTGGAAACTATATTTACAATGCTGCTAGAATAGAATAGAATATGATAGAATAGAATAGAATAGAATAGAATAGAATAGAATAGAATAGAATAGAATAGGATAGGATAGGATAGAATAGAATAGAATAGAATAGAATAGAATAGAATAGAATAGAATAGACCAGACCAGGTTGGAAGAGACCTTCAAGATCATCAAGTCCAACCTATCACCCAACACTATCAAATCAACTAACCCATGGCACCAAGCACCCGATCAAGTCTCCTCCTGAACACCTCCAATGATGGTGACTCCACCACCTCCCTGGGCAGCACATTCCAATGGGCAATCACTCTCTCTGTTTAGAACTTTTTCCTAACATCCAGCCTAAACCTCCCCTGGCGCAGCCTGAGTTTGTGTCCTCTTGTTCTGCTGCTGGTTGCCTGGGAGACCAACCCCCACCTGTCTACAACCTCCCTTTAGGTAGTTGTAGAGAGCAAGAAGGTCACCCCTGAGTCTCCTCTTCTCCAGGCTAAGCAACCCCAGCTCCCTCAGCCTCTCCTCATAGGCCTTGTGTTCCAAACCCCTCACCAACTTTGTTGCCCTTCTCTGGACACCTTCCAGTAATTCAACATCCTTCTCTCTTGGTTTTCTTCTCTTTGGTTTTCTTTCTCTTTTGGTTTTCTTTCAACACAGGCAGAAGAGATGGATAATATGGTTTTAAAAATACCCCATGTCTTTATCATGACCTGTATCTTTCTTTTTGAGTATCCTATCCTTTAAAAAAACCCCCAGCATTAAGACAAAACAAGTGGCACAAGTAGTCTAAGTACCTTAAGTTACAGTCCTGTGCTGCAAAGAGTGTCTAATTCTTTGTTTAGTCTTACAGAGGAATGAAGTAACCGACCAAACCAAAATACACTTCAAGCAGTTCCCAGCTTTGTGGTCAAAGGACATGGAAAAGTGATGTAGCTTAACCCAAAAACTGCTTTAATGGAGTCTTCTTGCTTTGGAGTGTCATCACCTATCTCAACTTTGTCATAGTCTTTTGGACTTTTACAGCAAGACTGGACTATCTCCTAAAAATATCACATGTGGTATCTCAGAACCCTCTATCGAGCACAAAGAAATGGCACAATGGCCTCAGAGGTCTAATTCTGTCACCAGGATAATCTTAATTAAAGTAAAGGCTTTTTATTTTTACTTCACTAGCTTCAGCTAGTGACATTATTTCACTTTATTTTTACTTCAGATTCTCAAAGCTCTTCATTCCCTCCCCCTTCCGTTTTTATTTCCTTTTATTGTTTCTGCTGTAACAGTTTCTATAGTAACTTCTCTAAGTGCTGATGAGATTGATGCTACTAAAAGCTGCCTCTTCTCCATCTGAATTGATTGAGGCTTATACTTTAAATACAGTTGCAGTTATTATGGGTGCAAAAAGCAAACTTGCAAACCTTTCTTGGTACAGGCTGGTGATCATTGCATGTAACTGGTGGAGAAAAGGTGAAAACTTTTCCTCTGCCTTCCCTCTGCAGCGATGAACTGCTAAATGCTGCAAAATTTCACATTACCTTCCAGCAGAACAGGAAGACTTTCTTAAGCATGTTTTCACCTGAGAAGCAGTTAGGCAAAACCACTGGCTTTTCACAGAATCACAGTATCACCAAGGTTGGAAGAGACCTCAAAGATCATCAAGTCCAACCTGTCACCCAACACCTCAGGACTACAAACCATGGCACCAAGTGCCACGTCCAATCCCCTCTTGAACACCTCCAGGGATGGTGATTCCACCACCTCCCTGGGCAGCACATTCCAATGGCTAACAACTCTTTCTGGGAAGAACATTCTCCTCACCTTGAACCTAAACTTCCCCTGGTGCAGCTTGAGACTCTGTCCTCTTGTTCTGGTGCTGCTTGCCTGGGAGAAGAGACCAACCCCCTCCTGGCTACAACCTCCCTGCAGGTTGTAGACAGCAATAAGGTCTCCCCACTTCATCAGGCTTATGAGGCTAGTAAGTAAGTTAATTTTCTTGTTTAAATTGCTGCCTGGGATTTGAAGGGAAAGTGATGTATTCTCATCTGTGATCATTGTGGCATTATCCTGCAGGTCAGGAAGACCCTTTGCCAACACAAAGGACTTTCTGCTGACAGGCACGCTATCCTGTTCTTTCAAGCTCTGCTCCAGAGAGGCTTACAGCTTTCAAATCACAATGCAGGGTAACCCTGCTTGACCCAACTAAACCACAGCAGATATTTTTAAAGCTAGACTGAGATCTATGTTACAGCAATACAGGCCTATGGCTTTTCCCCTCTCATGAACCATTTACCACTTTTACCGCTGAAGCCACTTTTCACAGTTCTAAGGGCTTATTCTTCTATGGCTTTTCACAACCTAAAGAACAAGTTTGTAGAGTATATTCTTTCAAGCCATGCTTTCTAGAATACCAGCCATTTTGGTGCCCTCTTGTGAATACCCAGGCAAGACAAGACAGTGGGATCAAAACCTTAATCATCAGAGAGTAGGCTGGGCCATTCAGTGGTCCTGCTCACAGCATGGAATGTGGGATAATGGTCCTGAAGAAGGGCCCATGATCACCTCTTCCAAGCTCAAGAATGGTCCACCCTAATAATCAGAAAGTCAAGTAACAACAGCAGGAGTTCTACATGCATGAACAAGGAGCTCTGGACAAAGCTCAAAAATGTAAAAAGGAAGCATGAGTTGTGGCCACGGAGCAGCCAGATTGGGTTGGGAACATCAAAGTTCACTTGGAGTGGCCCTTGAGAAGGGTTGGAGCACTACTCCCATGAGAACAGGCTGAAAGATTTGGGGCTGTTCAGCCTGGAGAAGAGAAGGCTCTGGGGAGACCTTAAAATTACACTTCAATATCTGATGGGGACCTACAGGAAGACTGGGGAAGGAATGTTTAGAAGGGCTTGTAGCAATAGGACCCAGGTAGATTTAGGTTGGACATAAGGAGGAAATACTTTACAGTGAAAGTGATAAAATACTGGAACAGGTTGCCCAGAGATGTGGTTGAGGAACCATCCCTGAAGACATCAAGTCAAACTTGATGGGGCTCTGAGATACCTGATCTAGTTGGGGATGTCCCTGCTCACTGCAGGTGGGGTTGGACATGATGACCTTTGAGGGTTCCTTCCACCCAATGAATTCTGTGAGTTGAATCTCTCAAGGGGAGTTAGGGCCGCTACTACAGGAACTAAGGAAAATGTGAGACTGCTACTGAATGGGGCAAGGGAACTGGTGACATAAAAGTAGCTTAAGCACTCCCTCCTTTCCCCATTGCATACATGTAAGCATTTTTGTGACCAGCTCCATCCCTAAAGCAGGGTGTATTTCTTATGATTCAAAAGCAAATGATGTTTTTCTATCTCATAAAAGGCATACAGCAGTCACCTTTGGGTGCCATTGCTGTGTCACGTGTGGATTCGTTAAAGAAGTTACCTTTGGTGACAAAGTAATTCTCATTGGGTAGAAAGAGGGGAAGACAGGAAAGAGGGATTCAGAAAAATCTCTTTTCTTGCTGCAGCTCTTATTTCTAGAAATCTCATCACTAACACTCCCATCAAGTTCTGTATCATTCTCTTTCTTTCCTGAAAGTATTGCCTGGTACTGAACCCAAGACTGATGCACATGAAACCAATGCTCATCATCTCCTTTCTAGACTGGAAAGAAAATACTTGTTTTCTACTTGCTACTTTGAGCAATTTTCAACTTGCTGTATCCCACACCTTTAATGTATTTGTCACCCTACATAAAAAATATCTGTGAATAGAATAGACTAGAATAGAATAGAATAAACCAGATTGGAAAAGACCTTTGAGATCATCAAGTCCAACCTATCACCCAACACCATCTTATCAACTAAACCATGGCACCAAGCACCCCATCCACTCTCTTCCTAAACACCTCCAGTGTAAACTCCACCACCTCCCTGGGCAGCCATTCCAATGGACAATCACTCTCTCTTTGAAGAACTTCTTCCTAATATACAACCTAAACCTCCCCTGGCACAGCTTGAGACTGTGTCCTCTTGATCTGGTGCTGGCCGCCCAGGAGAAGAGACCAGCCCCCACCTGGCTGCAACCTCCCTTCAGGTAGTTGTAGAGAGCAATAAGGTCTCCCCTGAGCCTCCTTTTCTCCAGGCTAAACAACCCCAGCTCCCTCAGCCTCGTGTAGACAGAAGACACATAATAGTAAGTACCACACCCTGTACTCAAGGCCCAACTTGGTTAATGAATTTTTGTGACCCAATTAATTTTTCTCAAAAGTTGAGTGGATAAAATAGAATTATATCCCTTCCATATCTCACATATATTTTCTGAGAATTTCCAAGTATATGTGTCCTTATAGTTGGGCACACACTAGTAGCACTCTAGATATATCTGTTAGATAAGAAAAAGCAGCACTTCCCATTTCTGACCAGGGTGATTTTGCAATACGTTATTACAAAACAATACAATACACCAGGTTGGAAGAGACCTTCAAGATCATCGCGTCCAACCTATCAACCAATCCAACCCACCGAAATACAATACAATACAATACAATACAATACAATACAATACAATACAACCCACCTAAACAACTAAATAACTAAACTGTAGCACCAAGCACCCCATCAAGCCTCTTCCTGAACACCTCCAATGAAGGTGACTCCACCACCTCCACGGGCAGCCGATTCCAATGGGCAATCACTCTCTCTGTGTAGAACTTCTTCCTAACATCCAGTCTAAACCTGCTCTGGCGCAGCCTGACCTTTCAGTCTATTGGTTCAAGTGCTCATAGTTCCTGGAAGCACAGCGATTAATGCCTACAGCAACATACCACTGTTTCACAGGTATGGCAAATATATGCATTTCTCAGAAATGAAAAAGGTAATATCCACAGCAAAGTGACAATTAAAAAGACTCTGCCAGTCCGCCCACGTCAGGCCATCATAAAATACCTGTAAACCCTAATGCCCATCACGACAGTAGTTTCTGTTTGCTGCTGTTCATACCAAGTTTTACAAACTGCCCTGTGTCCATTCTCCCTTTGTAATCAAAACTATAAACATGAACCTAGACCCAGTTTATACTGAGTGATATGATTGCAAAATGAACAGAAAGAAAGGAAAAAACAAAAGGAAAAGACAACTTCTGTTTTCAGGTTCACTTGCATTCATTAGGAATACTCAAGTATGGAAAATCTCATTCAGCTCATGTACAAGTAAACACCCAGGATGGAATCAAAAGGATATGATGTTTAATGTAGCCTTAATGACAAATACGAAATTACCAGTTTTCAATACAAATTTCCAACTAAATCTAGCTGGCAGTTGTAGCAGTTTGGGCTGGGTGCCCTCTGCTGTGTGGTGTGCTTCCTGTGTCCAGAAGTCCAGCCAGTGGGTGGACGCAGGAAACCAGGTATTTCATACCCTAATTCTCTGCACCACTCTAAGATCCAGCGCGGGGTCTGGCACTTCTCTTTCTTCCCCTCGCCGTCACCCGGTAACTGGGGGAGATGTCTCCCGCCATGGGCCTGGCTAGGCCCAAGGTCACGGGGGGATGGGCAGTCTCAGATCTGGCCAGCTGAGACTAGCCTAGTAGCAGTGGGGGGGAAGAAAGAGCCCTGGGGGTCCTGGGTGTACCCTCAGGTGGGGATGGGATGTTTCTGGGTCTGCTTTGGGATCTCTTTTGTCACTGCACTTCTGGCTTTCTGTTCACACTCACTGCTTTGCATTTAAACTTTCCACCACTTTTGCAATCTGTTTGTCTGAGTTGTTATTTCTGCCCGTGGTGGGGAAGGGGTCTGCCTCAACCCATCACAGCAGCATCCCTTAGAAATAAAGGAGAAAAACATACTAAGGAAAAAAAAATGATCAGGAAAAGGCCAATTTTCCAATTGCTGCAATTCAGCTGTGGAATTCACCCCTGCCTATGCCTCGGTAAGTGCAGACCTGTGTGCCTGTGACTCAGGTTACTTTTCCATCACATTGCCTGATCCACAGCACTTAAGAGTGTATCTGCAGCTTTCACTGAGTTCAGATCAGCAATACACACCCCACTCCACAGGAAATAACACAGAATGATTTGTTTTGTGGTGATTAAAACATATAATGTTTGGAAGAGACCCCTCTGCTCAGGGTATATTTTGCAGAGGCAGGATGACATGTACTCAGGAACTTTCAAGACCAGATTAAGAGAGATACATTGTACTGACTAAAAGCACTGAAGAGTCAGAGGGGAAGACTTCCTTGTGAGAGACATCTGCTTGCTGAACAGTCAAAAAATCACTCCTACGCATCAGGTCCGAATGGCTTTTGATTTCTGCCAGTCAGTTTTACATCACTGGGACTTTGTTAATCTCCAGTTTCTCATTTGAGAACAAAATGACATCAATTCAAACCACCTGAGTTGACTGAACTGGCACAAACAGTTCTGCTGACAAAACTGCACAGATAGCAATATTCAAAGAAGAACACATCAGAAGCTGACACTGATGACTCGCACCTAAGAACCCTGAGTTGAGAAGTGGTTGTCTGCCTAAAGCCTGACAGGTAGAACCTCCTATAACCTAATTAACACTCTGGGCCTCTTGCTTGTGTCTTTCTCATACATAAAACCTCCTTGCTGAGATGCTGCCTATTTCTGATCTATTTAATGACAGAGGTAGCCACATAAGTGCACAGACAGTTAGCAAGGATGGACAAAAAGCTACTTCAGTGAGCACTCCTGTAGCAAGACAGCTTGTTAACTAACTGTAACTTTGACATGACCAACACTTTGGACCTCTTGTGTCACTGGTATTTCCCCACACACAAGCTGAAATCCCTTAGTTAGCCAAGGTCAGTGGCAGCAATTGTTCCCACTGACTTCACCTAAGCGTGGGATATCATACGAACTTAAGATACAAATGCTAACAGCTTCCATAATTCTCTGTTCCTGTTGTTCAGTGAAACAGACCTTTTTCAGTTTCATATCTATCCCTTTCAAGACATCTCTAACAAACACCCACTAACATAAGCATTGTTTCATTTGCTATTGCAACTGGTCCAACTTCTGTTGATCTCCTTTGTGCTGAGAACCTGAGTATCTTGTAAGACAAAAATTAATCTTTGAGAAGCCTCTATACAGGTTGCTTTGGAGTCCTGTTCCTGTGTCTATACCAGTAAGACTACTTAATTGTGGACAGATAATGTAAGTTGTGTTCATATTTACATACAGTATAAATACACAGAATGTATGCAGGAACAAGAGTATGAAGAAGTATCTATCACCAAAAAGTTATTGTAGCTGATTTATAAACAAGGGAAAGAGATCAGTAGTATACTGAAGTTTATTTACAAAGCTTCATACTGAGACTTACTAATGAACAGTATCAGTATCAAATGCAGTAACCCTAATGATTAATGATTTCCTCTTCCTTGTGGATGTATGGAAGTCTCTGAATGTTTATTTCTTCCATCCTATGTTCCTTCCTTCCTCCATGTTCAGTCTGGAAAAGAGAAGGCTCCAAGGTGACCTCATTGTGACCTTCCAGTATCTGACGGGGGCCTCCAAGAAGGCTGGGGAGGGAATTCTCAGGATCTTAGGGAGTGATAGGACTAGGGGGACTGGAATGAAGCTGGAGGTGGGGAGATTCAGGCTGGATGTGAGGAGGAAGTTCTTCAGCGTGAGAGTGGTGAAGCCCTGGAATGGGTTGTCCAGGGAGGTGGTTGGGGCCCTGTCTCTGGAGGTGTTTAAGGCCAGGCTGGATGAGGCTCTGTCCAGCCTGATCTAGTGTGGGGTGTCCCTGCCCATGGCAGGGGGTTGGAACTAGATGATCCTTGTGGTCCCTTCCAACCCTGACTGATACAATGATACTATGATATATTTGAAAGCACAATTTTAATTTTTAGAACTAAACCACTAAAGCAACAGCTCTTTGATCTACTATAACAACTTCAGCAGCTACATTAATCTGATGATTAAGTTTGCAATTAGGTAGCTCTTCTGTGTTTTAAGGTAGAGTGGGTAGACTTTGCTCTTCATTCTGCAATTACTACACACTCAATACTTTTTGATAAGGGCACTTGTTCTGAGGTTACTGGGCTTTGGCAGTCCAGAACTACTCTCCTGTTTCTCTCCTCTCATCTTTAACTCATTTTACTCATTGGAAGTATTCTAAATAACTTCATTTTACTTCAATTGTGTGTTGCTTCCTAGTTTCCAAACAAGTTTGAATGCAAACAGTTGCAAAATTCAAAGTTATTTCTTAAATCTCTGAATGCATCTTCTATGGGAAATGCAACTCGCCATCTCACTGGAACCTAAAACTTCAAGCAAAATTAACAGGCTAGTAAAATTTACTGTAGCTCCTTTCATTTGATTGGCCACGGTGCTGTTGCTGTACAGTGACCTATTTTCTCTGAATACTTTCTCTGCATACCATAGCAAATACAGAAAGTGGAACAGTTTTCAACTTATGGCTATCTCTCCCAGACATTTTATTAGACGCTTGCTAAATATTCAGCTGTAATATACATAGCTATGTCAGTGGTTAAGAGATGAAAGCCTGCATTACTTCACTCAGGAAATTAAGTACAGGTTTCAGTCCTTTCATTGGAATATCCTTCAGTGCACGGAACATCAATGTTCTTGCAGTGGATTATTCAAAGGGCTGATGCAAGGGCTTACACAGCTAAGACACTGCATGATTTCTAAGGCCACAGGATTATTACATAGTGATAAACTACTCAGTTTTAATTGAAGCTTTTGTGTCAGTTAAATTGAGCACTCTGAATATTGCACAGTTAAAAACTACTCTGGTATTTAACAGACATTTCAGTGTTGGTTCCCCTGAAATCTGCTTCAACATCTATTAAGTTATATACCCTAAAGCCACAAGCAAATACGGAGGAATTTTAACACTGACAAAATTAAGCCAAACACACTGGGGAATAAGAAAGACAGGAAGCCTTCAAGAAGGTTGTACATAAAAAAGCATCATCTCCTAGAAGACAGTCATGACCAATTCTCAATAGTAGTTGAAGAGTAAGTGAAGATGTAATAGGGACAGTTGTGCTTTGGGTTTTATTCCCCACAATGTAAATCATAATAACGTGACAGAAGTTTTCTAATTTCAAGTTTGAGTTTTCTAGACCTTTTATGGTCATTAATATCTGGAAATCTTAGGTGATGATAAGAATAGAATAGAATAGAATAGAATAGAATAGAATAGAATAGAATAGGAGTTAACCAGGTTGGAAAAGACCTTTGAGATCATTGAGTCCAATCTATCACCCAACATGATCTAATCAACTCAACCATGGCACCAAGCACCCCATCCAGTCTCTTCCTAAACACCTCCAGTGATGGGGACTCCACCACCTCCCTGGGCAGCACATTCCAATGGCCAATCACTCTGTGAAGAACTTCTTCCTAACATCCAGCCTAAACCTCCCCTGGCACAGCTTGAGACAGTGCCCTTTTGTTCTGCTGCTGGTTGCCTGGGAGAAGAGACCAACCCCCATCTGGCTACAACCTCCATTCAGGTAGTTTGAGACAGCAATAAGGTCTCCTCTGAGCCTCCTCTTCTCCAGGCTAAGCAACCCCAGCTCCCTCAGTCTCTCCTCATAGGGCTGTGCTCCAAACCCCTCCCCAGCTTTGTTGCCCTTCTCTGGACACGTTCCAGCAAGTCAGCATCTTTCCTAAACTGAGGGGCCCAGAACTGGACACAGGACTCAAGGTGTGGTCTAACCAGTGCTGAGTACAGGGGCACAATGACTTCTGTGCTCTTGCTGGCCACACTGTTCCTGATACAGGCCAGGCTGCCATTGGCCTTCTTGGCCACCTGGGCACACTGCTGGCTCATATTCAGCCTACTATCAACCATTACCCCCAGGTCCCTTTCTGCCTGGCTGCTCTCCAGCCACTCTGTCCCCAGCCTGTAGCACTGCCTGGGGTTGTTGTGGCCAATGTGTAGAACCCGGCACTTGGATGTGTTAAATAAAAAGATCAGTGAGATAATTCTTTATGATTTCCAATGAAACTCAGGGTGAAGGACTTCTCTGAACAATGACCATCTCCACTTGTTTCTTTAAAAACTCCACGCCAAATGTCTATGATGTCATTCAGATTTCATCGGTTTTCCCCATGAAAAGCGAGCTAACAGTCAAAAGTGCCATACTCAGAAATAATCCAGAGCTACCAAACACCCACACTGCAGCTGCCCAGACTGCACTTGAATTATTGAAACAAAGATGGGAATTGTAAGAGGTAAAAGGTAACAAGATTGAACTTCCCCAGTCTGAAATACCTGTGATAGCTCTGAATTTCACCTTACCACAAGGAAAAGGAATAATTGCTATGTAAGTTAACATGCATGAGGTTGTAACAAAGCCATACACATTCCCACATGAAGTAATTCCTATGTATTTATTTGAGAATGTCTTATTTTCAAAGTAATACAATCTTGATTGAAAACCATCACATGACAGCAAATCTAGCTACAGACTGTAGCAGTTTTAAGACAGTTTTGCCCACACAGTTTCAGTCTAGGATTAAAGTCTGGCTCCCAAAGACAGCATAGTATAATTCCTAATTTAATGTATTTTCCCTACTATAAAGTGTCTTTGCTATCACTATCAGTGCATTAACTCCATAGAATAGAATAGAATAGAATAGAATAGAATAGAATAGAATAGAATAGAATAGAATAGGATAGAATAGGATAGGATAGGATAGGATAGAATAGAATAGAATAGAATAGAATAGAATAGGATAGGATAGGATAGGATAGGATAGAATAGAATAGAATAGCATAGCATAGCATTAACCAGGTTGGAAAAGACCTTTCATGAAATACAGAAGGTTTTAGGTATTCCCAGGTTCTGTATAGCTCTGGTCTGCATTTCTGATGCTTTTGATAGGACAAGTTACAACTGTGAATTTAATCTCCAGCCATACTAGCAGAAAACCTTCCCAGCATGCTTTTGGCATTCTGTAAAACAAGCAGCATGCTATCAGTGAGGATCCTCTCCCCCTCTCCAAATACAAGGTGGATTTTTGTGTTTTCAAAGTGCCATAGTCCCATTAAAAATACATTAAACACTGGATAAAAATAGCTAAAACTTTTAAATTGTTTCCTGTAAGTGTATTTTTTCCCTTTTGAACTTGTATCTTCAAGAGGATAGAAATTTATGCCTGAGGCAAAGAGCTACTCACTGTGAACAAGGAAGCAAAAGTCTTTCCACATCAGCAACAGAGTAAGCTTTGTGAAGCCTTCTGCATCATATTCCACCACACCACTATCAAAGAAAGAAGAAACAAACAAATACAATTTTTACCTTCCATTCACTCTAATACTGCTTGATAAATATGTAAATTCTGTAGTGCAAGGAGTGGGCCTTTTTTGTTTGTTCAGAAACGTTAAGTACTTGCCTTATTTATTAGCAGTTACAATTTGTTAGCTAAAGGAAAATTAAACTTTTAATCTTATTTATGGTGTGACACTGAAATTTCCTACCTGAAGAAAGGTCGTATTTGGGTATATAAATACACTTCAGAATGAAAGAACTGCAAATGCATCTGCAGTAGTAAATTGATGAAGACTGTATGCACACAAATTCCCTGTATGTTACTCAAGTAAGTGACAGGCTAAAACTGACAATGCACAGGCTGACTAGAGTTTCAACTTGAAAACTCAGAAGAGTATATATAAAAAAACCCAAAGCACAAGATCATACAAAAAATCAAATACAGAACACTTGCTCAGCAGAGAGATTATAAGCTTCTCTAAAAGGCTCAAACAGTCTCAGGACTCATGAACTGCCTCACATGTGAGATAAAATTATTGGCACACCTGGGCCATTGGCGGTTTCTCCAAAGAAAATGAAGTATCTTAATTTCATCAGGACCGAGCTTGCATCAGTTCTCTATCTACTCATATGTCCAGCTTCAGTCATTGTCATTTATGTACAGCTGGATAAAATATTTGGGTGCATTCTAGAAGCCAGCTGCCTTCCTATCCTCACTGAGAGATCTGAAGGGCTCCCCGAAATCCACATCATTTGGCATCAACAGTTGGAAGCAGAAATCCTTTCCTCACGTTAAGATAAAGCACTGTCACCATCTTATGTATTCTTCTTCAAGTCAGGATTTAGGTGGGAAAACAAATACACATCCACAGAATCACAGAGTGTTAGGGGCTGGAAGGGACCTCAAGAGATCATCTAGTCCAACCCCATTGCCAGAGCAGGATCACCTATACCAGGTCACACAGGAACTCATCCAGGCAGGTCTTGAATACCTCCAGAGAGAGAGACTCATCAACTCCCCTGGGCAGCCTGTTCCCTCATTAGCTGACTTGTGTAGCTAGTATACCCTCATGCCAGGCCATGGACCTTTGAATTCTGGTGAGAATTGAACATGACCTGACAGCCCATTCCCTCTCAAGACAAGAAAACGCTTGGCAGTGGGAGCATCTGGCCTCCCAGTCCTGCCTTTACTCTGAGCAGTGGTTTCTGGCTCCTGCAAAGCTTGTAACTGTACCCACTTCCCCATCCTCCCACTTCAATCACTGCCTACCACTGTAAGGCCTTTCCAGTAATTTGTTCAGAAACAGCCACATTCCTTTTGCACAAGAAGAAAAGTCTCTATATTGTCCTCTTCCCATCATCGAAGTGGCACAGAACTGAAAGAACACCACACTTCATTCCACTCCTGATACAGAGAGACAATCTACACTCATCATTTTGTGAAAAAGGACCAGATTTCTTCTCATCCTGTGGACAGCAGTCCCACAACCAAAACTCATGTGCAGAAAAGCAACACTTTCCCCCATGCCAGAGAAAATAGTGTATGATAAGAAAACTTACGTGCCAAAGTGACTCAGGAAAGCTGCAATATACTCTCTTCTTTTATGGTATCCCTGAATAACATACTGTACCTTAAAAAAGAAAGAAGCAAATTCAGTGCTATAAAAAGATGAAAAAAGCCAATGCTCCAAATTTGTCATGTATTCCTTGTTAAGGAAGATTTATGTTTGACATGATAGCAGTTCTGAGTCCTATATTTAGCTTGCATGATTTCCCTAAAAAAAAAAAAAAATCCTAAAATGCCTTTAAAACAAAAAAGAAAATCCTGTAAAGAAATCCCTTCATTCACTTCTGAGTGAAACTTGGTCCTTCACAATATTCTGCAGAGCTGTTTAACTGTGCAAGGTGATGCAAGAAAAGAAATGCGTGACCTTGACTTGCTGAAGTTGGGGCAGGAAGCCACGACATGCAAATCATAATTAGCTGAACTAACAATTGGTTAAATAGCAAAATAACATTATGTTCATTAAAAACTTATTTATATATATATAGATGAGAGGTGCTTAGGAGGAGACTGGATGGGGTGCTTGGTGCCATGGGTTAGTTGATTAGATGGTGTTGGATGATGGGTTGGACACGATGATATCGAAGGTCTTTTCCAACCTGGTTAATTCTGTTCTATTCTATTCTATTCTATTCTATTCTATTCTATTCTATTCTATTCTATTCTATTCCATTCTATATTAATATATATATATATAGAGAGAGAGACACACACACACATATGTACTGATCTTGGGTGTTTTAAGAAGACTGCACCTCCAACAAATTCCTCTTACCAGTAAGCTCTCTCAAAGGTTTCATGCTGACTCAGGGAACAACCCCTACCTAACCATGAGCACCAATTTCCAAAGCATTCTGGGTTTTGAAAGACTTGCATCCTGGCAAAGCCAAAATGCAGCAATGTTATACTCAAAGCAAAATTCTCCTTGCACCATGTATGCTTTTTTATTGATTTGAAAGGGATCACTGAGCAGACAAGTGTGAACAGGGTTTAACCCATAGCAGAAAGAACACATGTGCTGACATGCTGCAACAGCATCTGACTTACAAGCAGTTACCTCAGGTACTTATGGTATGGTTCCATAGGTGATTCTCTAGGTAAATCCTTTTGCTTTCCAGAATGAAAACTAAAATTCAAAATAGACTAGACTAGACTAGACTAGACTAGACTAGACTAGACTAGAATAGAATAAACCAGGTTGGAAGAGACCTTCAAGATCATTGTGTTCAACCTATCATCCAACACCACCTAATCAACTAAACCATGGCACCAAGCACCCTATCAAGTCTCCTCCTGAGCACCTCTGATGATGGTGACTCCACCACCTCCCTGGGCAGCCCATTCCAATGGGCAATCACTCTATGTAGAACTTCTTCCTAATCTCCAGCCTAAACCTCCCCTGGTGCAGCCTGAGACTGTGTCTTCTTGTTCTGGTGCTGGTTGCCTGGCAAAAGAGACCAACCTCTGCCTGTCTACAACCTCCCTTCAGGTAGCTGGAGAGAGCAATAAGGTCACCCCTGAGTCTCCTCTTCTCCAGGCTACACAACCCCAGCTCCCTCAGTCTCTCCTCATAGGGCTTGTGTTCCAAACCCCTCCCCAGCTTTGTTGCCCTTCTCTGGACACCTTCCAGCAAGACAACATCGTTCCTAAACTGAGGGGCCCAGAGCTGGACACAGGACTCAAGGTGTGGCCTAACCAGTGCAGTGTACAGGGGGAGAATGACCTCCCTGCTCCTGCTGGCCACACTGTAAAGAACCACACTGGTATAAGAACTTAGATATTGTCCTACTAGAAAAATAGTATGCAGACCACATATTTGTATTTACTAGCATGCTACAATGCAGTGTTGTACAGTACAGTTACATTTAATCCTATACTGTAGCATCTTACAATGAGAAAAATCCACTCCACAATCTGATCACAAACATGCTTGTTCAGGGTTTCATGTCCTGGGTAGGTGCTCAGTTCATACCAAGATGTATCCCTTGTGTAGGTCACCTTAAGTATGTCTTGCTTACACTATCTGTGTCTATGGAAATGCTATAGTGTGTTACTGCAATACAGTACATAATGGAAACCAAAACTGAGTTTTAATTACCCATTTACCTTGTTGGTTAGCAGCTGGCATACTTGAGGTACGTAGTCAATAAGACAACCTCCACCAGGAAAGGCTGGGATGTGAAGAGCAGATGATCCTCCAAGTGCACTAGAAACAGAAGTTAATTCAACACTACATTACACATACAGTCCCTGGGATTTAAAAGTGATTTCTACACTGTCCTCTTTCATCATACTTAAAGGCAGAAGGCCATGTTAATGAAGTGTATTTTATGTTGTGGTAATATAAAAGGTGCTGAGTTATACCATCTATAAAACCAGGTTATACCCATTGCAATTAAACTACTTCAATCAAAAGTATAACTAATGCATTATCTCTGGAGTAACTTTTCTTCACAGAGTGACTGGCCATTGGAATGTGCTGCCCAGGGAGGCGGTGGAGTCACCATCACTGGAGGTGTTTAGGATGAGACTGGATGGAGCACTTGGTGCCATGGTTTAGGTGATTACATGGTGTTGGGTGATAGGTTGGACTTGATGATCTTGAAGGTCTCTTCCAACCTGGTTAATTCTATTCTATTCTATTCTATTCTATTCTATTCTATTCTATTCTATTCTATTCTATTCTATTCTATTCTATTCTATTCCATTCCTATCCTATCCTATCCTATCCTATCCTATCCTATCCTATCCTATCCTATCCTATCCTATCCTATTCTTTTTCATTGTTTCTTAACCCTTTTTCAGTTCTGTTTCTTAACCCTCATCAATAAGATGTGGAACATTGTAATTAGGATACTTTGTTATATTGTGAAGAGAGGACTTTAAGCCTTGAATTGCACAGTAAGCTGCCTTCAGTCAAGCCAGCTAAGACTAAGTGAAGTAATTTGAATCGAGGAGTAGAAGATGGACAGATGCACACCAGCCAGTTTTTGGCCTCCCAGTACAACAGAGGTGTTAACCTACTGCGTCAAGTCATCAGTGGGCTGTCATAGAAGATTTGTCATGGACTCCAGTGTGGTGATTGAAGACACTTTACTAATGCATCTGAGGGCCTTATATAGGCCCAAAATAGCTGATGTAACGTATGGGCAAAGATACAAAATCTGCAGCTGTACTAATTTACCAAACACATATTCTTTTCACTACTCAATACAATACAATACAATAAATCCAGGTTGGAAGAGACCTTCAAGATCATCGTGTCCAACCTATCAACCAATCCAATCCACCTAAACAACTAGATCATGGCACCAAGCACCCAATCAAGTCTCCTCCTGAACACCTCCAATGATGGTGACTCCACCACCTCCCCGGGCAGCCCATTCCAATGGGCAATCACTCTCTCTGTATAGAACTTCTTCCTAACATCCAGTCTAAACCTCCCCTGGTGCAGCCTGAGACTGTGTCCTCTTGTTCTGGTGCTGGCTGCCTGGGAGAAGAGACCAACCTCTGCCTGTCTACAATCTCCCTTCAGGTAGTTGTAGAGAGCAAGAAGGTCACCCCTGAGTCTCCTCTTCTCCAGGCTAAGCAACCCCAGCTCCCTCAGCCTCTCCTCATAGGGCTTGTGTTCCAAACCCCTCACCAACTTTGTTGTCCTTCTCTATAGTGTTTCTACTTTCTTATCTGCAAGGTCAGGACAGTCTCAGATAACTAACTTTCTTAGACAGCATTCTAGAAAGCTTTCATCCCACAGTTTTGAACTTACAAGCACAACATTTTGGGTTTTTTACCTGCCTCATCCCTTAAAGGGGACTTAGATCCTGCTACTTCCAATCCCCACAGTGGGCCAGAAACATTATCAGGTACATGATATAAAGGGGGATGCTGAAAGAAACAAGTTTGTGCAGACTTAAGAGAACACTGGGGAAGGTGGGATATTGAAGAAAGGAGCTGAAGGCATATTGTTATTGAAGGTATACTGATGCCTCCAATTATCTAATGGAAAAAAATAAGGACGGAGTCAGAGTCTTCTGGGAAGCACAGTGAAAGGATGAAAGGCAACGCAGACAAGTTGCAACAAAGGGAGTTCTGGTGAGCTATTAGGAAAAACATTTGCACAATGAGAGTAATCAAAGACTGGAATACAGGCCCTGAAGGGCTGGGGAATCTCCATCCTTAGAGGTCCTCAAAGCTCATCTGAACTTCTAGCAGTACTGACCTAAATCTTTCTTACAGCATTTTACCAAAGGAAAGGGATATAGAATCACAGAAACAGTCAGGGTTGGAAGGGACCACAAGGTTCATCTAGTTCCAACCCCCCTGCCATGGGCAGGGACACTCTACACTAGATCAGGCTGGCCAGAGCCTCATCCAGCCTGGGCTTAAACACCTCCAGGGAAGGGGCCTCAACCACCTCCCTGGACAACCCATTCCAGGGCTTCACCACTCTCATGGGGAAGAACTTCCTCCTCACGTCCAGCCTGAATCTCCCCACCTCCAGCTTCATTCCATTCCCCCTAGTCCTATCACTACCTGAGATCCTGAGAAGTCCCTCCCCAGTCTTCTTGTAGGCCCCCTTCAGATACTGTTAGGCCACAATAAGGTCACCTTGGAGCCTTTTCTTCCCCAGACTGAACAGCCCCAACTGAATTTGCATTACACACTCTGGATTATATCATTTGCTAAACATCCAGAACCTCATTGGGTAGAATTAAGACCTTCAAAAGCTAAGTTACTTTGTGGTGTCCTGTTTACATGCTGTTTCCATGAAAGATTGAACTAACTGGAAAGAAATTTCTTCTCTGATAAATAAGGCTCTTAGTCTTCAACAGGATCTGCCCCTGTATTTTCCTCAGTACTTGATGAGGTATCCCTTTGGTAAGTATAAAGGTCTACAGTCCTACATCCCTTTGAAGGAACAGAGCCTACATAAATCAAAACCCCTTCAAAACTCATAATGAGGCACACAGAAATGTGATACTCAGGCAAAACAGTTCACCACATGGAACAGTTGTGCTGCTCTGGACTTTGCATATGCAACACTTAAAAAAACCAACACACCACACCCAACAACCAACCAACCAACACAAAAAAAAAACAACAATATAAACAAATCACCCTAACAAGTCTTGAAGACACCACAGGTACAAAAAACATGACAAAACTCAACCCCTCAAACACAGAAAAAACCAAGCCCAAAACAAAGCAAAACTTCTCCAGAAAAAATAAGACTTCAACAGAATTATTATTTTTTTTTTAAATAAACAGAATTCAGTTTCCTTGCTGGGACCTCCTTACCAAAATTACTGACAGGGGAGTAGACTTTTCCTACCTGTGGATGCTGAAACCAATGAACTGCCTTAGATTCTTACTATGCTGGAGCATTTCTGAAATAACAGTTTGCTGTTTGGAAATGGAAAGTATACTGGGTCTGTCAGCCATTCTGTTACAGAATGAAAGCCTTGGCCCTCCTTGGATATTACAAGGGGGTTGTGATCTTTAAGTTTAATAAACACCTTAAATGTTCATGCAAATATAGAATAATAGAATAAACCAAGTTGGAAGAGACCTTCAAGATCATCGCATCCAACCTATCATCCAACACCACCTAATCAACTAAACCATGGCACCAAGCACCCTATCAAGTCTCTTCCTAAACACCTCCAATGATGGTGACTCCACCACCTCCCCAGGCAGCCCATTCCAATGGGCAATCACTCTTTCTATGAAGAACTTCTTCCTAACATCCAGCTTCAACCTCCCCTGGCACAGCTTGAGGCTGTGTCCTCTTGTTCTGGTGCTGGTTGCCTGGGAAAAGAGACCAGCCCCTGCCTGTCTACAACCTCCCTTCAGGTAGTTGTAGAGAGCAAGAAGGTCTCCCCTGAGCCTCCTCTTCTCCAGGCTAAGCAACCCCAGCTCCCTCAGCCTCTCTTCATAGGGCTTGTGCTCCAAACCCCTCACCAACTTTGTTATATATCCATAAAAGCCTCCAGTCTCTTACAGAGCAAATGGTACTGTCCCAGGCATCCTGCCTTGCTTCATATGCAACCAAGTCCAAATTCCTCCTCAGGATGCAGATCCTACTGGAGATGTTCAGATGACTGTAAGAGGAATTATGGGCTTCTCTCTGTTACAGTAGCAGGCATGGAATTTCACATGCAAAGGAAGCTTCCAGTCCTGTATCTTCCATTCCAATACCTCTTGCAACTGAATGACTGTGATTTGTGAACAAAGGGTTCCCCATTTTACCTGCTGGTGACATGAATGGATTGGAATGGAATGGAATGGAATGGAATGGAATGGAATGGAATGGAATGGAATGGAATGGAATAGAATAGAATAGAATAGAATAGAATAGAATAGAATAGAATAGAATAGAATAGAATAGAATAGAATACAATGGTTGCCTGGGAGAAGAGACCCCCTCCCCTCCCTTCCCCTGTTTTTGTTCTCTCTCTCTTTGCCTTTATGAGGTACCATTCCCCATTTTCAGAACTGCATAAGCTTGTCTTTGAAAGGAATATCATAAAGAAAGCAACATCTAAGGAGAAGTTTCAGGTTCTCAAAAGGAGGTATCTTGCACAACAGCAGTTATTTTTACTTCAAGGGAGGGAAGAGTAAAAAGACTGTGTATTTGAGATTGAGGTCCAGCACTGTAAGAAGAACCTCTCTTATGCCTGCATACAGCGTGAATGCAGCATTAAAGAGCCTTATACCAAAAGGAAGTGGTACATAATACAGACCACACTCAAGACCGTTCCTAATCTAATGTATCCTTTCTGCAAACCCCACATGCAACAGGGAAATGACAGTTTTGGTGATCATGCATGGTACAGTTGAAGATTTGTTCAGCTTTGAAAACACAGATAAACAAAAAACTTGCCCCTGCATGGAAAGATTTCTTTACATTGGTTTAAAATAACCAAGAGCTTTTCTCTCAGCACGGCCAATGTTAAGACATGCTCCAATCTATGTACTAGTGATGGAAAGCAGACTTTAGACTTTATAGATTAGAGCCATTGTTTTCACCAGGACACACCCTTCTTAACTCTCTATAAGTTTTCACCTGCCTTATTTTGAAACTGAAACACTTTGCAGAACTGCCCAAGCATTTAAAGAGTTTATTACTCATGATGGCTATAAGCAAGAGTAGCCTGGAGCATGTGGAAAGAATTCCCTGCTTTTTGCTCTTTCTTCCCATTTTGAGACTCATGTTAACAGCTTTGATCTCCTTCCCCATTCTCTCTCCCTTTGTTACTGAAGCAAACAGTTGACCTTTTATTTTTTCTTTTGCAGTTTCATCACTTTACTACATTACACCATTTGGCACAGGAGACATGTGGAACCACATCAAATAAAAGCACGTGACCACAAAAGCTGCCTTACCAACCACCATCCCAGATATGCTGTTACTTTACCATTTTTCAGACTTGCTCAACCATAACCAAATCCCCTCTATCACATGAACAACCTGGCGCTTGGCAGAAGCCTTGGGATAGTGCCCTGATTGGCAATACAGAGATTAACAGTAAAACACCAAGAAAATTACTCTCATTCATGAAAAATTGGTCAGTCTAGGTGTGTGACAATATTTTCTCCCTCTTCTGCTAATAGTACTTGGGAGCTGGGATTGTTTAGCCTGGAGAAGAGGAGGCTCAGGGGAGACCTTATTGCTGTCTACAGCTAGGTGAAGGGAGGTTGTAGCCAGGTGGGGATTAGTCTCTTCTCCCAGGCAACCAGCACTGGAACAAGAGGACACAGTCTCAAGCTGCACCAGGGGAGGTTCAGGCTTGATGTTAGGAATAAGTTCTTCACAGAAGGAGAGTTTGGCCATTGGAATGTGCTGCCCAGGGAGGTGGTGGAGTCACCATCCCTGGAGGTTTTTAGGAAGAGACTGGATGAGGCACTTAGTGCCATGGTTTAGTCATGAGGTCTTGGGTGACAGGTTGGACCTGATGATCTTTGAGGTCTTTTCCAACCTTACTGAGTCTATGATTCTTTTAAAGCAAACATAATTAACATTCTGCTTGTTTACTCAAATCTATTACAAGGGAAAGTGTGTCCAGAAAAAACCCAACAAAATCTATATTCTATTTTTGAAGGAAGAATTTTTTTACTTATAATTATTTCAACATTAGTACAGTGGAAATGTATCTTTTCAGCTGACTGACATAACCTGAGGTACCTACACTCTTGAGTGGAGAGGGGAAAAAAATTACAATCACAAACAGAGTCCTAGAGGGAAAAGTACAACAAATTTACTTACTTGGAGAAAAAAATCCTGGGCAAACTCTGACTAAAAATATGGCCATAAGAGATGAAGGGATAATAGCTTCTTTTTTTTCCTTTGCCTACTAGAGATTCAGGGTAAATATCTCTGAGCTCCTCCTGACTAGTCATTGGAAAAAAATATGGAACAATCACTGTAAAAAGCAAATATTAAAGCCAAAATCTATTTTGGTTTCACAGACTGTGCAGAAAACTTCATGTCAAACTTGCTGAGCTTTACTTGCAACTCTTCTGCTGACTTCATATGTTCTAGCATGTTATTTTAACTAGTTAGCTTCCCTGCTTGTCCATCTGTAGTATCCTGATGCTTATACTGAACTACACTGAAGTTTAGTAACATTTATAGAATGTTAATAAAAGCTGTGGGATCTCTGGAGGTCCCTTCCAACCTCCAATGTACATTGCTACTGTGAAGTAATCTTCTATGCTATGCTGCAGGTAAAAATGTCCAAACCAGTCAGTTTTCCATAATGCATATCCCATTTCAAACAAAATGGTTAATCCAAGGTGAGATTTACATTAACTGCACATATTCTGGGTTCTAAAAGACTTCAATCTAACAGACCTACACAGAAATCATAGCTCAGGTGATCCAATACTGGAAGACAGAGATCCCAGATGACTGGAAGCTGGCCAAGTGATGCCCATCCACAAGAAGGGCCGGTTAGATGAGCCAGGGGGTTACAGACCTGTCAGCCTGACCTCAGTGCCAGGCAAGGTTATGGAACAGGTCATCTGGAGTGCAATCACACAGCACTTACAGGATGGCCAAGGGATCAGGCCCAGCCAGCATGGATTTAGGAAGGGCAGGTCCTGCCTCATCAACCTGATCTCCTTCTATGATCAGGTGACTGCCTGGTGGATGTGGGGCAGGCTGTGGATGTGCTCTACATGGACTTCATCAAGGCCTTTGACACCATCCCCCACAGCAAACTCCTGGCCAAGCTGTCAGCCCCTGGCTTGGGCAGCAGCACTCTGAGCTGGGTTAGGAACTGGCTGGAGGCTGAGCCCAGAGAGTGGTGGTGAATGGTGCCACAGCCAGCTGGCAGCCAGGCACTAGTGGTGTGCCCCAAGGATCAGTGCTGGGCCCCATCCTGTTCAGAATCTTTATTGATGATCTGGATGAGGGGATTTAGTCCATCATCAGTAAATTTGCAGATGACACCAAGCTGGGGGCAGGTGTTGATCTGTAAGAGGGTAGGAGAGCTCTGCAGTGGGACCTGGCCAGGCTGGACAGATGGGCAGAGTCCAAGGGCATGAGATTGAACACATCTAAGTGCCAGGTTCTACACATTGGCCACAACAACCCCAGGCAGGGGTCAGAGTGGCTGGAGAGCAGCCAGGCAGAAAGGGACCTGGGGATACTGATTGACAGCTGGCTGAACATGAGCCAGCAGTGTGCCCAGGTGGCCAAGAAGGCCAATGGCATGCTGGACTGCATCAAGAATAGTGTGGCCAGCAGGAGCAGGGAAGTCATTGTGCCCCTGGACTCAGCACTGGTTAAGCCACACCTTTGAGTCCTGTGTCCAGTTCTGGGCCCTTCAGTTTAAGAAGGACATTGAGACAACGGACCGTGTCACAGTTTATCACAGTATCACCTAGGTTGGAAGAGACCTCAAAGATCATCGAGTCCAACCTGTCACCACAGACCTCATGACCAGACCATGGCACCAAGTGCCACATCAAATCCCCTTGTCCAGAGAAGGGCAACAAAGCTGGGGGAGGGGTTTGGAGCACAGCCTTGTGAGGAGAGGCTGAGGGAGCTGGGGTTGCTTAGCCTGGAGAAGAGGAGGCTCAGAGGAGACCTTATTGCTCTCTGCAACTTCCTGAAGGGAGGTTGTAGCCAGGTGGGGGTTGGTCTCTTCTTCCAGGCAACCAGCACCAGAACAAGAGGACACAGTCTCAAGCTGTGCCAGGAGACGTTTAGGCTGGATGTTAGGAAGAAGTTCTTCACAGGAAGAGTGATTGGCCATTGGAATGTGCTGCCCAGGGAGGTGGTGGAGTCAGCATCATTGGAGGTGTTTAAGAAGAGACTGGATGGGGTGCTTGGTGCCATGGTTTAGTTGATTAGATGGTGTTGGGTGATAGGTTGGACTTGATGATCTCAAAGGACTTTTCCCAACCTGGTTAATTCTATTCTATTCTAATTCTATTCTATTCTAAAGATTTTCATGGATAGGAGCTTTGTACCCAGAATTCTACTCCTCTATGAGGAAAAAAAGGAAACAAACAATGCCCAAACAAAAACCCAGAAGTATGAGTTGAATAGACAGCTATTACATTAGAATACATGTATTTTTTCCCCATCCCTGGTCAAACTGGAAAGAGCTTGAAAGAGAAAAAACAGATACACTTGTAGTATGTAGTATAAAGCTTTTCTTACTGAGGCTTGGTTGCATGGAACTCTGAAAATGCTACCATTTCCTCCAAACTGGAGGAATCAGGACTGAAGGCTTTTTCCCTTTGCTTCATGGGTCATTATATGCAGAAATGTTCTGCACAGAAGGGGACTGAGAGATTTCCACTGACATGCTGAATGCATGAAAGCAGGACTGCTGCCAGTGATGATAAAGGGCTGTGTTCATTGTACTTGGGTCTTGCATTCTCTGATGAAACAAAACCCACGCAAGGGTCACAGGTAATGCTCCAGCGTGGCAGTACAGGTATACAACAGTCATCACATTGCTTTCTTCTCTGGGTAAGGGAACCCACTTTCATAATGATTTGTAGCTTACAACAGACAGCCCAGGCAAGCTGCCCAGCAGAATCAATTGTCCACTGGGACCTCCACTGGGGAAGACCACTAGGTGTAACAGAAATCACCGGCGAGCCCTCGGTATGTGCCTTGCTGGTTAGTTTCACCAGCATCAACAATGTCATTCTACAAAACACTGCACAGTGCAGAAATTTTGCTCACTTACTCATTCTGGCAACTCAGTCTCAAGCTGTGACAGGGGAAGTTTAGGCTCAAGGTGAGGAGAAAGTTCTTCACAGAAAGAGTAATTGGCTATTAGAATCAGAATCAATAAGGTTGGAGGAGACCTCAAAGATCATCAAGTCCAACCTGTCACCCAACACCTCAGGACTACTAAACCATGGCACCAAGTGCCATGTCCAATCCCCTCTTGAACACCTCCAGGGATGGGAACTCCACCACCACCCTGGGCAGCACATTCCAAGGGATAACAACTCTCTCTGTGAAGAACTTTCTCCTCACCTCCAGCCTAAACTTCCCCTGGTGCAGCTTGAGACTGTGTCCTGTTGTTCTGGTGCTGGTTGACTGGAAGAAGAGGCCAACCCTACCTGGCTACAACCTCCCTTCAGGTAGCTGTAGACAGCAAGAAGGCCTCCCCCTGAGCCTCCTCTTCTCCAGGCTAAGCAACCCCACCTCCCTCAGCCTCCTCTCACAGGGCTGTGCTCAAGGCCTCTCCCCAGCCTCATTGCCCTTCTCTGGACACATTCAAGAGTCTCAATGTCCTTCTTAAATTGAGGGGCCCAGAACTGGACACAGGACTCAAGGTGTGGCCTAACCAGTGCTGAGTACAGGGGCACAATGACTTCCCTGCTCATGATGGCCACACTATTCTTGATGCAGTCCAGGATGCCATTGGCCTTCTTGGACACCTGGGCACACTGCTGGCTCATGTTCAGCCAGCTGTCAATCAATACCCCCAGGTCCCTTTCTGCCTGGCTGCTCTCCAACCACTCTGACTCCAGCCTGTAGCACTGCATGGGGTTGTTGTGACCAAAGTGCAGCACCTGGCACTTGGACTTGTTGAATGTCATCATGTTGGACTCTGCCCATCTGTCCAGCCGGTCAAGGTCCCTCTGCAGAGCCCTTCTGCCCTCTAACAGATCAACACCTGCTCCCAACTTGGTGTCACCTGCAAATTTACTGATGACTGACTCAATCCCCTCATTTAGATCATCAATAAAGACATTAAGCAGGATGAATGGGCTGCCCATGGAGGTGGTGGAGTCACCGTTCCTGGAGGTGTTCACAAAGGGATTGGACATGGCACTTGAAGACATGGTCTAGTAGTCATGAGGTGTTGGGTGACAGGTTGGACTTGATGATCTCTGAGGTCTTTTCCAACCTTATTGATTCTGTGATTCTCTGAATATAAAACCCAAGTGAAAAGTACAAAAGCAGTGTATTTCTAACTGATTGAAAGCACTTAAAAAATCCTTAAGTTTATAGAATTATTTTCCATAATACTGGAAAAAAGGTTCAAAAGAGAATAAGAAAAGCTCCTCAGGCTGAAAAAAAGAGTTTGATTATCTCTTAAAAGGATCAAAAATGCTGACAAACACTGCTTTGCTATTGCAGCTTACCACATTTATAACCCCTCAGGTTTTACACACACACACACACACCCCATGGCAAGGTGAATTGCAAATGTAATATACTCAGTTATTTTGGCAAATAACAATGAGGAACAAATGACAAGAATTTAGAGACACATGGAAAAGTAGTTTTGATTCCCCCCCCCCAAAAAAAATGTTTTAAGTACTACTATCAATTCTCCATCAGCAGAATAATATTTCAGCATAAGTTATAAGACCTGAAGAAATGCTAGATGTCTCACAGGTCAAAAAGGAGGGCATGGCTCCTATCCCAAAGCACTTCCACAGTCCATTGTTTCACACTACACAGCACAGTAAGGAACTGAAAAGCAGGAGACACTTCTTTATGGGGGAGGGTGCCAGAGCACTGGAACAGGCTGCCCAGAGACACTGTGGAGTCTCCTTCTCTGGAGACTTTCAAAACCTGCCTGGATGCATTCCTGTATGCCTGCCCTAGGTGATCCTGCTCTGGCAGGGGGATTGGACTTGATGTCTGGAAGTCTCTTCCAACCCCTAACATTCCATGTTTCTGTGACTAAACGGTGTGGGAGAAAGAATACCAGTTGCAGAAAGGAGACATCAGGCTTAAACACTTAACCATGGAGGAATACATATTTCCAAGGCATTTTGCTTATTTATCAAAGGAATCTTGGCAGCAAATTAGGAAAAACTTCAGTGAGAAGATTCAGAGAAAGCTAGGTGAGAAGTGAAGAAAAGTTAAAAAGTGTTGCAGATAATTAAATACAATGAGGAAATAACTGCCAAAACCCCCTCACATGACCAGAAAAAGTTGTAGGAAAGAAACTCAGACAAATGGAGTAGCAGCTAATATCACTGAACAGAAAAGGGACAGATAAGATAAGGAACATGGACAGATAAGAGAAGAAAGAGAACATTATGCAGTCCTACTTTCTTCTCAGTTCCAAAACAGTTAAAAAGCAAAAGGGCAGTAAATGGAGATTAAAGACATTATTTAAGATTCCAGGAGAAAAGACCAACCTAACCTACTGCAGTTCTCTTCTGTATGGATCTCAAGAAGATGAGCAAATGTGAAAGGCTGAAAACTTGTCAGACAGAACAGAACTGGCTGAAGACTTGTGACACTTTTCATCCTGCACCAACGTGAGATGCCAATACAAAAGTGAGATTGTGTTCACTATCCTCATTTCTCATCCACATGGTTGTGAAGCAGAAAAAGTTGAGTGGTATTTGGAAATTTACTTTTCAGCTTCCTGTTCTTAAGAAAGAACATTTTAATGGCATTGCCTGTTTTGGAGCTATATTTAAAGCACCTTAGCTGTATATATATATTGAGGGTCTTCTAAGTAGCAAATAGAATAATATTGGCATTGGAGGTTTTGCTTCAAGAGGAAAAAAAATGTATTAACTTGAAGTCCTGTATCAAAGGAGCTAAAAATGTCTTGCATGTACTATGAAGATAGCAGCTAATTATGAACATTCACATAAACAAGACTAGAGTACTGTTATGTTCATAGAATCAGTAAGGCTGGAAAAGACCTCAGAGATCATCAAGTCCAACCTGTCACCCAGCGCCTCATGACTACTAAACCATGGCACCAAGTGCTACGTCCAATCCCCTCTTGAACACCTCCAGGGAGGGTGACTCCACCACCTCCCTGGGCAGCACATTCCAAGGGATAACAACTCTCTCTGTGAAGAACTTTCTCCTCACCTCCACCCTAAACTTCCCCTGGTGCAGCTTGAGACTGTGTCCTCTTGTTCTGGTACTGGTTGCCTGGGAGAAGAGACCAATCCCCACCTGGCTACAACCTCCCTCCAGGTAGCCGTAGAGAGTTGTTGTGGGCAGTGTTCTCCTCTGAGACAACAGGACTCAGTAAATGAATGAAAGAATTCAGGATGTATTTATGGTAAGGATCACTGGGAATTCCTCTGCAGTGAAGCCTGGTTGGTATGTTACACAGTGCTCATTGCCATTTAAGATAGTGACATGCTTTAGTGATGGAGATCTTGCAAATGATCCCATTGAACACAATATTGATTACAAATCCACATGAACCTTCTCTTATTATTCATCCATAAAGCTGATAACATAAATAACTGTTCTAAGCTGGTATCAGTTATGTATTTCTTATCAGTCTTCTGGCATGCATTCAATAACATCTAGCATCTTGTGACTATTTATATGGCAGGTAATTTTCTCCTACTTTCACTAAGCCCAGCTAACTAGCAGTGGCTTTATCATGAAGCGGAAACGTGAGTCTCAAAAACGGAGACCTTCCCTGCCCACTGACTTCACCTTTTCATGAAGAACAGTCATTTCCTCTAACCAGCAGCCTTTCATGCTTGTGGTGGGTTGAAATCAACACCCCCAACTAATTTGGAGAAACTAGCCCCAAAAATAAAATCACCAGACTAGTTCTGTTTGGGATAGAAACAAATGAAGTTATATTGACAAGCAAACAGAAAGACAAATCCAGAAAGATGAAATGCAATGACTATGTATAAATTATGCAATATATGTACTATATCTATATCTACAATTTACAGACAACACAGAAACTCCTCAGACCCCCATGGATGGATCCAAGGGGGACTGTTCAACTCTTCCTCCTCCACTCCCTCCCTCCTTCCCATGGTACCTCACACAGCAGTCAAAACTGAGATACCTTGGCAAGGCCACACAAGAGAGAGAGAGGAAAGCTGCAAGCAGAATTATGGTAATCTTTTCCTGATATTACTTAATGCCTATCACTTCCAGAGATTTTGTAAGCATGCTGATTTCTTGCCTCTGTCCTGAAGCAGTGCTATGTTCTAGACTTCTCCCACATAATCAAGTTTTACATTCTCCTTAGGTGAGATAGTAAGTCTCATTTGTGGATCTTTCTCACCTGGAGAAATATTTTGCATAAGAACTATTGTGTCCCCTGCATCATCAGCATCTCATTTCATTAGCTTATGTGAAGAATGAGAAATGCAGTCCTGAAAGCCTGAGAAATCTTGCAGGGGAAAAAAAAATCAGAAATGAGAGCAACATGTTGGGAAACTTCAGGACATGAAGTTGAGCATTTGGGTCATCAATAAGAATGCCTGAGGGAGGCAGAAAGTTAGAGAAGAAAAATGTTTAGCTTTCATACATCTGGCTTTTAACACTGATTTCCATGTGTACACAATGTGATTAAGGGGCATTCTTGCTCAGATCTTGAAATCTGGCTTTATCTTGTGCTCACAAATAACATGGAATGCTACAAGTCTGGTCTGGTGCTCCTGCTAAATGCTTCAAGTGGCCTGGTAAGATCAGGTTTTCTGCAAGCCAAATGTGTTCACATGTGGAAGCAAGGCAAGAGAACATATTTTTTTCATGTATACATAGCCACTGTGGTTTGACAAGCTAATAAGAACCATGTTAAACCCTTATACATTTAACAAGATGACAGGAATCTGCTCAGATGTTTTTCACAGCCCCTTTCAGAATCTTTTCCACAGGCATTTAGATAAGTTTGGTTTGTTCCTATGAACAGAAATAATTCAATATTCATCCTATTGTAGTCTCTACAAAACAGAGGGGAAGCAGAGCTATGCATCACATCACACAAAGGCAGCCTTTGGTAGGTGGGAAGACTTGGGAATAATGCTCAGAAGAAAACACTGACGTGCTTCACATCAGACGTAACAGCTTCCGCAACAAGGCAGACACTGACATACTTATAAAACAAAAGAAGGGAAGGTAGACAATAAAGGCACAGGTCTTCACTGTGGTAAAATCAAAGCAGGGACCCTACAGGCACACAAGAAATTTAGAGCAGTGCTTGGTTGGTCAAAAAGGTGAATACAAGCATTCCTAGGATTATTTTTTCCCAACGATGCCTGGATTTTGTTCATGCAGCAGCTCGTTTCACTACAGCACACACCGCAAGACGAAGGCCGAGCAGAAAGTCATTATCAAGGATTCCCCTTTTCCTAGAAGGGACTATGGGTGCCTGCAGTACACATACATTCATCAGTCAGGCTCAAGTCAAAAGCCTCATTTAAGGCAGGCCCTCTTTCCTCAGAAACTCCAATTACTTTCATAGAATCATAGAATCAATAAGGTTGGAAAAGACCTCAAAGATCATCAAGTCCAACCTGCCACCCTATACCTCGTGACTACTAAACCATGGCTTCAAGTGCCACATCCAATCCCTTTTTGAACATGGTCATGGAAAGAGAGAAACTCCAGCTTCAGAGTATCACAGTATCGCTAAGGTTGGAAGAGACCTTGAAGATCATCGAGTCCAACCTGTCACCACAGACCCCATGACTAGACCATGGCACCAAGTGCCACGTCCAATCCCCTCTTGAACACCTAACTTAACATTATATACATATATATATATATATACACACCATTATATACCTAAGTATACCTTACCACCTTTTAAGGGGTTGATTAACATTACCTAAAGTTTAAGGGGTTGAGTCCACCTGCAAGTTGACTGCGTAGATAACTGAGCGGCCTAAATGGTATCTGCTAATAGATGTTTATACAAATAAATACCTTGATAAACTAACCCTTTCAGGTGAAGAATGACACTTTCAAAAAGCTCATCAGTTTGCTAAATCAGTGGCATACTGCATTTTAATAAAACTAAAAGAATACCTTCTCAAATTAAGACTTTTATTTCTGGACATTATATTAGGGCTCTTGGGATGTATAGGTAAGGGTGGGGCTTTTCTGTTTGGTTGGGGTTTTATTAATATTACACTAATGAAGGAATGGATTAAAATATGAAGTAACATGAACCTTGCTTTCTTGCTTCCTTACTCTTAAAATATTAGAAAGCAATTTATCTGCTTTCCCCCCCAACTAGTTCTTCCTTCTGCCCACCAGAACAAGAGGATGCAGTCTCAAGCTGTGCCAGGGGAGGTTTAGGCTGGATGTTAGGAAGAAGTTCTTCCCAGAAAGAGAGATTGGCCACTGGAATGTGCTGCCCAGGGAGGTGGTGGAGTCACCATCACTGGAGGTGTTTAGACAGAGACTGGATGGGGTGCTTGGTGCCATGGTTTAGTTGATTAGATGGTGTTGGGTGATAGGTTGGACTCGAAGGTCTTTTCCAACCTGGTTAATTCCATTCCATTCCATTCCATTCCATTCCATTCCATTCCATTCCATTCCATTCCATTCCATTCCATTCCATTCCAAAATTCAAAAGCACCAACTAAATGCATCAGATATGCTGGTGTAAAATCAATACTGCTACAAATATACTAAAAGGATAACTAAAAAGTGAAAATAAGTAGTTAAATGGACACATTCTATGATCTAAAATTAGACTATGCAAGAGACAAGAACTACTTCAAAGACATCTTTTTGTCAATGGGGGTATAATTCTATGTCAAAAACCCACCACTAGTCAACAGAGGTTTATTTGCTAACATATATTTTGTAACAAATCCCATTACATTCACACTTTGGTCCAACTTTACTATTATAGGAAAGATTCTATGTTTACAGGCACAAAGCCTTTGGGGAGAGGCTGAGGGAGCTGGGGTTGCACTGGTTAGGCCACACCTTGAGTACTGTGTCCAGTTCTGGGCCCCTCAGTTTAGGGAGGATGTTGACTTGCTGGAAGGTGTCCAGAGAACAAAGTTGGTGTGGGGTTTGGAAGACAAGCCCTGTGAGGAAAGGCTGAGGGAGCTGGGGTTGCTTAGCCTGGAGAAGTGGAGACTAAAGGGTGACCTTACTGCTGTCTACAACTACCTGAAGGGAGGTTGTAGCCAGGCAGAAGTTGGTCTCTTCTCCCAGGCAGACAGTACCAGAAAAAGAGGACACAGTCTCAGGCTGCACCAGGGGAGGTTTAGGCTGGATGTTAGGAAGAAGTTCTATACAGAGAGAGTGATTGCCCATTGGAATGGGCTGCCCGTGGAGGTGGTGGAGTCACCTCTATTGGAGGTGTTCAGGAAGAGGCTTGATGGGGTGCTTGGTGCCCCGGTTTAGTTGTTTAGGTGGGTTGTATTGTATTGTATTGTGTTGTATTGTATTGTATTGTATTTAGGTGGGTTGGATTGGTTGATGGGTTGAATGCGATGATCTTGAAGGCCTCTTTCAACCTGGTGTATTGTACTGTATTATTGTATTGTGTTATTACTAAGGCAGGTTACCCATTTTCTCACTTTACAAAATTTGAAGGGGACATAGCACACTGTCCACACTGTCTGTAACTGCAGAAGCAGAAAACTTTGCCAGCCTTTTTCATTGAGAAGATTTTTCACTCCCCAAAGTTATTTTTGAATTGACTAAAGAATGTTAAAAAAACCCAAACAATACAATACAATACAGTAACCAGGTTGTATTTATATCTATAAACAATATTTCAGAGTTCCAGTTTACCTGCTAAACTCAGGGCAGAAATAGCTGATGTGGGGCTTCTGCATGCTTAGGTTATTATTTTGCTGTGAAGACTGAAGTTCTCAGAAATCATATGCTCTTTGCTTATCCTTCTGTTTCCTGTTTTCAACATACAGGCCATCATTGGATGGTTTTAAGTGAATTATAATGAATGTGTTAGCTTATGAAGATTTTAGGTCTGCTGCAAAGCTGGAATAAAAAAAATAAGGAAACAACAAACTGACTCCAGAAGAACAACGAAAAAAATGCAGTTCTGAATTTAAATCTTGTGTACAGCCTCTGTTCATTGTGCTTCCTTCTTCCAAATGCCTTCAGGCCTTGCCTTTAATAACTACTACTGCAGGGTTTCTTTGGCTACTGGTCAACTTGAATGTTTCCTTTAAACTTGTGGGAGTTACAGTGACACTATGAAAATCTTTCTTACCTCCCTCTTTCACATTTTCCATCTTTTGCTTAAAGCTCAGGGTGATGATGCAGTTCCAATTTCACTTCAGATTAAGAATTAGCCAAGGGGTTTATAATAAAGGCAGCTGTTTGGTAATGCAAATGAGGGAATGATATATTTCATCCCCTTAGGTAAATTCTTACCCATCTGGGTTTAAAACATTGCACCTAATTTACTGTTTTCATGCAGAAAAAGAAAACAAGAGCAAGACAGAGACTAAAAAAAACCCCAACAACATCCAATTAGGACTTCAGGAATTATAACAAATGCAAGAATTACTGTTTTTCTTTAAACGCACCAGTTCAAACTTGGCATTCATATATACTCCATACAATACAATACAATAAGCCAGGTTGGTAGAGACCTTCAAGATCATCGTGTCCAACCCATCAACCAACAACTAAACCATGGCACCAAGCACCCCATCAAGTCTCCTGAACCCCTCCAATGATGGCGACTCCTCCACCTCCATGGGCAGCCCATTCCAATGCACAATATAGAGATTTCAGTTATCATAACTTTGAGCACATAAATCTGAATCTCCATTTGATTTGGGTGGTAAAATGGTATTGCCTTCACCCCTGTGTCATGTGCATCTGTATGAAACTCAAACACAGGTTTGTATGCAAACTGCATAATAGTAAATCAAGCAACACTTTTTATCCCCCCTTTCCCAAAAACCCTTCAAAGAATCACAATTTAAAAATCTTAGTCCCCAAGTGAATGCTAATTTGGTTCTCTTCTGTACACGTGGCAAAACGACTCAATGTCACCAAGATCAATGTTGTACCAGTATGTGGACACAATCTACTGAGGGTTGATGAATTGCTTCTTTATATTGTGTGAGTTTTATGTGTGGAAACATCAGCTATAATACTCCAAAGACATAGTTTCTATATTTCATTTATTCCTGAGTACTGGCCAGTGACTGTTTAACTATCTGTATTTGCTTATATTGGGACTATTCACAGCATAAACAACAAGGAAGTTCACGGGTAGCACAGCAACAAAGTTTAGTTTCCAATGGACTTCTATGCTGCGTTGGACTGACTTTTCAACAGAGTTGTGTTAAAGCCACAGCACAGCATGACTTGTCTTCTTATTAAATATCAGAAAAACCACACAGGAAAGATGCCCTAAATACCTTTGCCAAAGGAACGGCTTCAAATGATGTTCATGCCTTGTAGACTTCAGAGAATACATTCAGAACACAAATCTCAACTGAGATTTGAGAGATTTTTTTTTCCCTCCTGATACTTAATAAAGAATGAATTCTGAAGCACTTCCTAAGATTAGAATATTCATAGTTTATTTCTCCCATACAGACTTTCTCTTCACAGAAAACATAGGGGCCCCAACCTTTCCCGCTGGTGTCAGCAACAGAGTCTGCCTCTTCTAAGTGCTTATGTTCATGAAACTATAGGCACTTAATACTTTCAAGGCTTCTACCCTGCTGCTAACTTTGTCTGAAATCGGCCAGCAGGCTCAAAAAGAGTTTGCAGGGCAGAAATGGCAGACACCTGTGTGCACAGACAACATGGTCAGACTAATTTTGTAGGTACTAAAATTAATTTTTCTTAGGAAGCCAGATTAAAAAAGAACTGCAGTTTTCCACCACGCAAAGTATCTACGGAGGAATTACGATTCCACTGAAGTCCTTGGGAGATGCTGCCAGCGGGAACGCAGCCAAGACTTCACCCTCAGCCTCTGCAGAAAACTACAGTAAGTACAAAAAAAACCACCCCTCAAACCCCAGCCCACTGATTAACCTGCAACCATAAGCAAAGAAAGTTAAAATCCCAACCGATTCCATTCGTATTGCACATGCAATACAGAGAGACGAACATTTTCTCTTCAGATGTTTCCTGAGTAAGAACAGGGACAGGAAAGTTCATCCTGTCAGGTAAATCATTTGTCAAAACTACTGCTGGGAGAGCTTCTACACATGCCTTCTTAACCACAACCCCAGGACTGCTAATATAGTAGTAATACACTTTCTTTACCTTTAGGTTACACAGGTCCATATGCAAACAAATCATAGTAGTATCACAGTATCAGTCAGGGTTGGAAGGGACCACAAGGATCATCTAGTTCCAATCCCCCTGCCATGGGCAGGGACACCTCACACTAGATCAGGCTGGCCAGAGCCTCATCCAGCCTGGGCTTAAACACTTCCAGGGATGGGGCCCCCACCACCTCCCCGGACAACCCATTCCAGGGCTTCACCACTCTCATGGGGAAGAACTTCCTCCTCACGTCCAGGCTGAATCTCCCCACTTCCAGCTTCATTCCAGTCCCCCTAGCCCTATCACTACCTGAGAGCCTGAGAAGTCCCTCCCCAGCCTTCTTGGAGGCCCCCTTCAGATACTGGAAGGCCAGAATGAGGTCACCTCAGAGCCTTCTCTTCTCCAGACTGAACAGCTCCAACTCTTTCAGTCTGTCCTCATAGGAGAGGTGCTCCAGCCCTCTGACCATCCTTGTGGCCCTTCTCTGGACACCTTCCAGCACCTCCAGATCCCTCTTGGAATAGGGGCTCCAGAACTGGAGGCAGTACTCCAGGTGGGGTCTCAGCAGGGCTGAGTAGAGGGGGAGAATCACCTCCCTTGACCTGCTGGCCACACTTCTCCTGATGCAGTCCAGGATCTGATTGGCTTTCCGGGCTGCAAGTGCACATTGAGAGCTCCTGTTGAGCTTCTCGTCCACCAGCACCCCCAAGTCTCTCTCCTCAGGGCTGCTCTCCAGTCAGTCACTGCCCAGCCTGGATTTGTGCCTGGGGATGCCTCGACCCAGATGCAGGACCCTGCGCTTGGTCTTGTTGAACCTCATAAGGTTGCACCCCCCTCTCCAGCGTGTCAAGGTCCCTCTGGATGGCATCCCTTCCCTCCAGCGTGTCTGCTGCACCACACAGCTTGGTGTCATCAGCAAACTTGCTGAGGGTGCACTCAATGCCACTGTCCATGGCACCCACAAAGATGTTGAACAAGACTGGTCCCAGGACTGATCCCTGAGGGACTCCGCTTGTCCCTGGCCTCCACTGGGACATGGACCCATTGACAGCCACTCTTTGGGTGCAGCCATCAAGCCAGTTCTGTATCCATCTAGTGGTCCATCCATCAAACCCATGTGTCACCAGCTTGGAGACCAGGATGTGGTGTGGGACAGCATCGAAGGCTTTGCTCAGGCCCAGGTAAATGACATCAGTTGCTCGCCCCTCATCTATTAATGTTGTATTAAGAACTTCATATAAAGTTCTGTGAACCTGATGTGCAAGTTACATCTGAGGAAGTTATAACTTGACACTCTCACAGGAAAAAAAAAAATTAAAATAAATTAAACCAAAAATCAAACATATTGATGCCTTGAAAGGGAAAGAAATCTGAATTGGTAAGGCAAATACAGCACCAAGGAAGTTTCAAAACAGTGCCCCTTTTAGAAAGTTCTCATGTGGAAAAACCTCAACTCACAACTGAAAAAATTCTAAATAAAAGAAAGAAAATAAAAATATTTCTAATGGAAAACATGAAGCAATTTCCAACTGCAGTGAATTTCAAAGGTTCTCAGCTCTCCCGGCCTCCAAGTTTACTGGAAAGCAGGAGTTGCGTCATAACACTGAAAATATGTGGCAAACTCCTTTTAGTTTAGAGATATGACTGTTTTTCCTCCCCAGAACTAGTCCATCAGTCTGGTTTAACTTTTTTTCTCTTTTTTTTTCTGGGAGCTGGTACTATAGGAAAAGCTCTGGGAATTTCTAAGTAGTTTCACTGTAAGTTTGCTCATCTTGCTCAGTGGGTGGGGGAAAAAAAGTGAAGGAATCAACATAGAGAAAAGGATGGTCAGATTACCAGAAGTTGATCACAACTTGACTATGTTCACTGGCTACAGCAGAAAACATGAAGGTTTTACCACAATTTTTTAAGGTAGATAAAGTGTTTGTACTCTGTCCATCTCTTTCAGTTCGAATTACAAACCAAACCAAACCAAACCAAACATGCAAGCAAACCGACAACAAACAGAAGATGTCAGAGCTGCTGCTGCCTCCCCAGAAACTAGGGCTCATTATTCAGCCCCAAAGCTACCTAAAAAACTTAATACAAACAATACCTATGGGTACATGTCCTTGCAGTCCTTGTTTCTTCCACTACTCGACTTTTCAGAAAACTCTGAGGAGATTTTTCTGTTACACACTAGGAGGCAAAAACAGAACCCAAACCAAAGCGGAAACCTGCTCTCAGTGTAGCAAGATTTCCAGTAAAAGCTCCTCAGTGTTTGATTTGCTACTGATTTACTATAAAACAACTGCTTGTTACACAAGGATAGTCAGCTCTTGCAGGATAAAACCTCTCTAATAAAAAGAAGAAATTCTGCTGTTCACACATATCTGAAGTGTTACAACAAACTCTCTGGACTTTAAACTGCTTCCATTTTGGTGAAATCAGAGGGTACTCCTTAATGCAATTGTACCACTTTTTTCCCCCCCAAGCTTTCCTGTAGATTCTTACCAAGTTGCTCAAAGACTGGTCATCCCTTCAGAATAGAATAGGAGTTAACCAGGTTGGAAAAGACCTTTGAGATCATCGAGTCCAATCTATCACCCAACACCATCTGATCAACTAAACCATGGCGCCGAGCACCTTGTTGGAGTCAATGCAGATCAACTCAAGTATTGTCCTCTCTGCTGCACTCATGACAGGCACTGTAAGGGAAAACTCACTGGAAATTCAGTATTGGCAAACAGAATCCTAAGAGCCTCCTGTATCTGCAGAATCATCACCAGTGTTTTTAAGCACAGCAACAATAAGGTTAGCCACTCAGAGAAAAATTAATTGAAGGAGGTAGCATAATAAATGACAAATACATGATGAAAGCTGGGGTTTGTTCTTGTGAGGGCTTCCCTAAGTTTCAGGCAAATGGTTAATGTCCTCATTCCAGAACCTCCCTCCCAGCACATGTGCATGCATATGCACTCCATAAAAACTATACTGATTCCTTCCCCATTAGGGGTAGTACTGTCTCACGTACCTACTGCAGCTCTTTGAAAGAGTGACTAAGGACTATGAGTAAATAATTAGCTCTAAACAGAGTTAAGCCAGCAGTAGGGTTCAGTAGTGAGTTGTGTTGTTCAAAATGATCACAAATGACCTGGCAAACACATATCTGGCAGACCAGCGATGGTATATTATTGAGAGCAGTAAAGGTAAGTTCCAACCATGATGAGGAATAGAATAGAATAGAATAGAATAGAATAGAATAGAATAGAATAGAATAGATCAGGTTGGAAGAGACCTTCAAGATCATCCAGTCCAACCTATCATCCAACACTATCTAACCAACTAAACCCCATCAAGTCTCTTCCTAAACACCTCCAGTGATGGTGACTCTACCACCTCCCTGGGCAGCACATTCCAATGGGCAATCACTCTTTCTGGGAAGAACTTCTTCCTAACATCCAGCTTCAACCTCCCCTGGCACAGCTCGAGACTGTGTCCTCTTGTTCTGGTGCTGGTTGCCTGGGAGAAGAGACCAACCCCCACCTGGCTACAACCTCCCTTCAGGTAGTTGGAGGACAGCAATAAGGTCCCCCCTGAGCCTCCTCTTCTCCAGGCTAAGCAACCCCAGCTCCCTCAGCCTCTCCTCACAGGGCTGTGCTCCAAACCCCTCCCCAGCTTTGTTGCCCTTCTCTGGACACCTTCCAGCAAGTCAACATCCTTCCTAAACTGAGGGGCCCAGAACTGGACACAGGACTCAAGGGGTGGCCTAACCAGTGCTGAGTACAGGCTTTGAAGCAGAAATGGAAGACAGCAAAAACAGGAGATTCAACACAGATGAATATGTGGTGACACACGTGGGAAAAACAATCCTAAATGAAAACACAGATGTGAAGGTTGCCAAACTGAACATTCATCTTGTATCAGGATTATGACTGACAGTTCAGTTCAAATGTCAGCTCAGCACCAAATAAAAAGCCCAAAGAAAGAGAAGTGTGATGTTATGTGGAAAGAAGTAGAAAGTCACCTGCAGGACAACTTAGTCTTGGAGAGCAGAACATAGGGGCAGGAGAACATGATGAATGATGTGGAAAATGCGAGTAAGCACTGAGTACTTGCTAAAAGGGATCAACATCCCACCAACTGAACATGAGCTAGGTTCAAAACCAAAAGGAGGTAGATCTGCATAGAAGATGCAGTGGAGCTGGGAAATTCCCTATTGCAGTATACTCCAAAGGTAGGCTGGACAAGTCCATGACACAAAATCATTCATGATTACTGAATACACAGGAACTGAAGTCCCTGAGACACTTTTAGGGCAAAATATTTTATGCACCAGCCCTGCTTCTGTAAACTTTGCTATAATTTTTCATCACTGTGATTTTCTAGTTGGGCACCATTCAGATGCTACTGCAAGGTAGTTTACAAGGCTCAATTGTATTCTCAAACACTCATCTCCATTAACATAAAAAAAAATTAAGAAATTGTCACAGAATCACATGATTAAAATAAACATTAATTATTTAAATGAGGAAGTTTGCCTAAAAAATGTAATGAAAGTAGTTGTAAATGTAATGGAGGGGAAAGATCATAGTATCATACTATCAGTCAGGGTTGGAAGGGACCACAAGGATCATCTAGTTCCAACCCCCTGCCATGGGCACGGACACCCCACACTAGATCAGGCTGGCCAGAGCCGCATCCAGCCTGGCCTTAAACACCTCCAGGGACAGGGCCTCAACCACCTCCCTGGATAACCCATTCCAGGGCTTCACCACTCTGATGGGGAAGAACTTCCTCCTCATGTCCAGCCTGAATCTCCCCACCTCCAGCTTCATTCCATTCCCCCCAGTCCTATCACTACCTGAGATCCTGAGAAGTCCCTCCCCAGCCTTCTTGGAGGCCCCCTTCAGATACTGGAAGGCCACAATGAGGTCACCTGGGAGCCTTCTCCTCTCCAGACTGAACAGCCCCAACTCCTTCAGTCTGTCCTCATAGGAGAGGTGCTCCAGCCCTCTGATCATCCTCGTGGCCCTTCTCTGGACACCTTCTAGCACCTCCACATCCCTCTTGTAATAGGGGCTCCAGAACTGGACGCAGTAAAGACTTTAGAAGGGTTCTATCTTCTTATCCCATAGAGAAGGATTTTAAGTAACTAATTTTGTGATCAGCAAAATGAAACATGTTATACCTTTCAAGAGCTTCACATTGAGAAAAAGAATGGAGCCCTGAAATAAATATAAGATTCTCCTTTGAATACCTCAACAGTTCTGCAACAACCACATGACTTGTCTGACATAATCACAGGCTGGGTGGAATGTCTGGAAAAGCACCCTGTCTGAAGGTGTACTTGCCCTCTTCTGCAAGTACAGGTGATGTGTAAGGGATCATGATGATCTTTATAAAAATGCCCAGGTCTGCAAACCGTGCTGTACTAGATTCCCCACCCCAGATTAGCATACAATCCCTCTGACGATATCAACAGTTGCCTAACGTTACGTTTCACATACCCACCGCAATTTGGATGGCGTGCGTCTGTTTGAAAGAGGGCTTGGAACGCTAAAACAGCTACTGTGATGAGGTTTAAGAAGAGAGTGAAGGAAGTAAACTGAGAAGCAAGGTTACAAAACGCCTCTATTCATTCCTGCGTGGGGATGAAACAGTATGAACAAAACAACCAAACCCCTATTTACTTTGTGAGACATGGTATGTTGAGCTCAGAGTAGATGGAGTCAAACAAGGACACAACTGGCCTAAAGACTCCACCAGCGAATTCCTGTGTACAGTGATGTATCTGTGTACATGAGCACTGGCTGCTAGATCCTGCAGGAGGAGAGCAAGTAAATCGCATCCCCCAAACACAGTAGTGACTTAGGGATGCACTTACAGACTAGTGAAGATCCACTTACAGGCAATGCTGGAGCTGTGACTAAAGGTCTTACAACAACCACAAACATTGCTGCTAAAGCCTCTTACATGAATAAATTTTGCCAGTGTTGCTGCTTGATCCTATTCGTGTGCTCTTTATTTTCAAGTCACTGTGGTATATAGCAGATGTGGGTGAGGAGGGATAATCTGTTTAGCCTTTTGGGGGCTGTGGGGTGAGAGGGAGGGAAGACAACTACAAATATTACTACTTATTACTACTTATATAACATTCTCCTTTGTCTCTTTAAGAGGGTTATAATGCAACCTTGAACTGACAATGCATTTCTATTAATTGGAACTTGAAGTAAAAATATTAGCAAGTACAACTGGATAGATCAATTTATTTGAAGTTCTGCAAATTAGCACATCTCACTACTAAAATCCATAGTCCATGAAACAGTTTTCCATAGGGCACCAGCAACAAAAGCATCTCCCTGTGAGCCCTCCAAACTCAGGATAAAAGCCCACGTGAATCCCCTCCAAGTATGGGACATAAATTCAGCTGCTAAAGTCAAAGTCAGTACTTAGCTATTTCACAAGGACTTCAAACAAGATTTATCAAAAAAATTCTGGTGTGAAAGAGACTATCAAACTGAAGAGCTGTCTATGAGGAAGTAAAAGACAACCAACTTGATTCCCAGTTGCTATTCAGTTTCTTTGCCACATTAAAATCAGGTAAAATTCAATCGGTAGTGGATTTCCTATCTCGCTTGCTCTTCCTTGCTGCCATCCCTGAATGCTGCAGAAGGTCAGGGAACTGATGTTATCTTAAGATGCAGCAAAATCCCCAGAAGCAGGATATTGGAAATTTCCTACTGTGGAAGAATATAGCTTGTTAATTAACAACAAAAAAGGGGCACTTTAAGTTTACAACAAAGAAAATCTCTGAAGCTTGATGTTATTCTAGAACTGTGCAAGTCAGAGGCAAGGGGGTTCGAGACACTTCAGATTTACACTTAACATGAAATCTCATGGGAAAGGTTCAAGAAAAGCAGAAGTGGTCAAGAAGAATGGAACTATCCTTTTTATTATGTTGTAAGTTTCTTGAAAATTTGGGGTTGCCTGTTTGCAGCAGCTGAGCTATACAACCACAGACACAACTCTCAAACACAGGATATGCAAATGATTTGCATCATAAATGATGTGCATCGCTGCACTGACTGACTTGACAGAGTAGCTTTTTGTTAAAGATTAGTGATTGTACTACTGAAGAGACTGGAGGTCATGGCTATATACATCACAAGCTTCTCAAACACTGCCTACTAATATCTAGATGATTCTTTACAACTCATCACATCCTGTTCTGCAAGTCTGCCAAACCAGTGACACGCAACCGGTACCTAACGATTTAGTGTATCCATAAGTTTCTAATATGATTTGTATCCCAAATACTGGCAGAGCATGAAAAACAACAGTAGCTGGGGGAAGTGTTACTTTGATCTTTCTACATGGCAATAAAACAAAAATAGTGTCTGAATAGTATCTGCTGAGACCCCACCTGGAGTACTGCCTCCAGTTCTGGAGTCCCTATTACAAGAGGGATGTGGAGGTGCTGGAAGGTGTCCAGAGAAGGGCCACGAGGATGAGCAGAGGGCTGGAGCACCTCTCCTATGAGGACAGACTGAAGGAGTTGGGGCTGTTCAGTCTGGAGAGGAGAAGGCTTTGAGGTGACCTCATTGTGGCCTTCCAGGATCTGAAGGGGGCCTACAAGAAAGCTGGGGAGGGACTTCTCAGGCTCTCAGGTAGTGATAGGACTAGGGGGACTGGAATGAAGCTGGAGGTGGGGAGATTCAGGCTGGACGTGAGGAGGAAGTTCTTCCCCATGAGAGTGGTGAAGCCCTGGAATGGGTTATCCAGGGAGGTGGTTGAGGCCCCGTCCCTGGAGGTGTTTAAGCCCAGGCTGGATGAGGCTCTGGACAGCCTGATCTAGTGTGGGGTGTCCCTGCCCATGGCAGGGGGGTTGGAACTAGATGATCCTTGTGGTCCCTTCCAACCCTGACTGATTCTATGATTCTAAGAGTCATTTTGATCTCTCTACGTGGCAATAAAAGAAAAATAGTATCTGAAATGCCCAGATTTATTGTCTAGAAAGGGACTGGAAAGTCACAGTATCACAGCATCACAGTATCACTAAGGTTGGAAGAGACCTTGAAGATCATCAAGTCCAACCTGTAACCACGGTCCTCATAACTAGACCATAGCACCAAGTGCCACGTCCAATCCCCTCTTGAACACCTCCAGTGATGGTGACTCCACCACCTCCCCAGGCAGAACATCCCAATGGCCAATTACTCTTTCTGTGAAGAACTTTCTCCTCACCTCCAGCCTAAACCTTGTAAAGCCAAGTCCCTGAACAACAACCTCTTCATTTCAGCACTGCTCTTTCCCAAAAGATCCCTGAGTTCCTGTGGCACAAGTTCATCCCCCTAAGTGTTGGCTATTGTCACTGTCATTCCAACAAAAAGGAAAAGAAAAATATATTTAAATTACAGCAAGATTTCCCCCACATGTTCAATTTCATGGTACCATCCAAACTATGGACACTACTACCCAGAATATGCTACTTGATCTTTTTTCAAGGTCATGACAAAGGGAAAATTTGAGAACACACAATAACAACCAGGACTTTCCCTGCCTAGAACTGGTTTTATAATGAAGTCAATCAATAACAAGGCCTTTTTTCTTTATTATAATATTCAATTCAGAAGCAAACTGATCCTACTTCACAGTTCTGTTCCAGGTGTGAATGAGCACACTGCCTGGAAACATACAGTTCCTCAAACGACTTGCTTCTTATTTCCAAGGAAAGGCAGCTTGGGAGACTGAAAATGACACACAAGCAACAACCATAAAGTGTTTAAGAAGAAACTCCCCCCAGTCAGTATACTGGGAGCTATCTCTGAATGATCATTGCCTATCAGGCTTCCACATACCCCTTCTGACCTCCTTTGGCAGAATTCCTATCTGCCAAGTCTGAAAATGGGAAACAGATTCTCCTTTTGTCCTTTAGGATTCAAAAGTTATTCATCTATCTATTTGCTGGGTTGTGAAACTTAACACAAGATCAACTTTAGAAGATTACTATGGAGGCTAGCAACAGTTTCTAAGTTATTAATCCAATCAGACAGGTTTATGCCTGTCATCTTTGCCCAGATTTGAACTCTTGTTGCCCAAGAGAATAGAAATTGGTGATGCAGGAAGAAATGCTTAACTGTACAGTATTATTTGCTTGTGGCTCAGCAAGCAGTTAACCACACATGTGAAGCTCTGCCAAGATGTCCTCCTACAACAAAAGAACTTAAAAAAACACACAAACCAACCAAACTCAAAAGGACACAAACACAATCAGTAATTGGCAGATTTGGGATGGAACAGTATTTACCTACTATTTGTTCTTAAAATAGAATCCAGTATTTTTACAGGTTTATGAAAAGTGTTTTTCTGCTTGCCTTAGCATGCAATTATAACCAGCTTGCCAGTTGCAGTACCTATTTATCTCAATGTCACAGAGATATTCTGGCAGAGGTCAAGGCTCAATATTATACTGAACTATATCTTTTTCACAGTGGAAAGAAATGAACTGCTGCATAGACTGATTTTTATTCATCCTTATAACACACTGCTCAAATGACAATAGTGGAGATGCCAGAGGAACCCGTATCACATGTCAGTGCACCTAAAGCAGGATAGCCTCAAGACAGTCTATAGAGTTAAGGCAGGGCAGTGATTAAGGAGGATTGCTAAGTGGGAAGACATCTGAGGTACAAAACTTGACAACAGAAGAAAGACCACGTTTCTAAGCCTAGCAACACTTATCTGGTACAGAATGAGATTATCAAAGGGAGTCTATTTGATTCCTGTTTTCTAATCAAATCTTCCTGACACACATGGATACATTCATGCATCCTGAAAATATTTGGTACTAACTTACCCCAGAAGGGTAGCAAGATAAACACATTGAAGCTTGAGGAAAAGTTACAGATGTTCAGATTAAAAACCAATAAAATACTTGAACAGTGGAACAGAAGTGGGAAAATGGTATATACTGTATTCCTTGCAACATTGGGGGTTGGTCTCTTCTCCCAGGCAACCAGCACCAGAACAAGAGGACACAGTCTCAAACTGTGCCAGGGGGAGTTTAGGCTCAAGGTGAGGAGAAAGTTCTTCACAATAAGAATTGTTAGGAAGAATGTGCTGCCCAGGGAGGTGGTGGAGTCACCATCCCTGGAAGTGTTCAAGAGGGGATTGGACGTGGCACTTGGAGCCATGGTTTAGTTAGTCATGAGGTGTTGGGTGACAGGTTGGACTTGATGATCTTTGAGATCTTTTCCAACCTTATTGATTCTATGATTTAAAAATCAAGCCTGGAGAAAACATGTAAAGATTTAACAAAACCCCACCAAACCCCCCTCTGTTGGTATAGTTTTAACAGGAACTTTTAAGGGAAGTTGTCAGAAAGAACAGGAGAATAAAATGTTTGTATTTTAAACAGGAGCCACAGTTGCCAATTTGAGCACCTCAGAAATGTAAGTTCTCCTGTAGGCCCCAAAAGAACAGGGAGAGGCTACTGCTGTAGAAGACCTTTCCCTAAATCCTCTTCATTTATTTCTGTTGCTTGAGAAAATAACTTAATGGCACCAGGTACCAAAGGACCATGTGCATCCAGTACAAACACATCAGTCCAAAATAACTGAGGAAGAATAAAAGGAAATACAGACATGAAGAGAAGGAGAAGGAGAAGGAGAAGGAGAAGGAGGAGGAGGAGGAGGAGGAGGAGGAGGAGGAGGAGGAGGAGGAGGAGGAGGAGAAGGAAAGGGAGAAGGAGGAGAAGGAGGAGAAGGAGAGGAGAAGGAGAAGGAGGAGAAGGAGGAGGAGGAGGAGGAGAAGGAGGAGGAGGAGGAGGAGGAGAAGGAGGAGGAGGAGGAGGAGGAGGAGGAGGAGGAGGAGGAGGAGGAGGAGGAGGAGGAGGAGGAGGAGGAGGAGGAGGAGAAGAAGGAGAAGAAGGAGAAGGAGAAGGAGAAGGAGAAAAGGAAAAAAAACCAAAACCCCAAACCATATTTTTAACAGGCCAGTTGCACAGAACACACTGCTTCTACAGGGCCTCAGCACAGTGTGCCCATAAATCCTGAACGCCCCTACGTTCCTGGCTTTAAAGGGAGTCAGCTGTAAGATTTTGTTAGATATTAATTAACCAAAAAAACAGGGAGTTGCCTTGGTGAAAATGAAACAACATTCCAGTTGCAGTCTGATGTAATATGGGCGGTTGCATATAGACTCTACCATGAAACTATTAAAAACACTATGCTGAACAGATTGGTAGAGGAACAAAAATAGAGTGCTAGCCTTCCACAGTATTAGACTAACAAACAAAACCAGGGTAAATCTATCCTTTTTTCCTAGCACTTGAAGGGTGCTCAGTTGTGCGCTGAAAGTACACAGCAACGTCAGTTGCATTGCCAAGATCATTCACTGCTAGTGACTGATGGTTCTATTTCAGGAGGGTTTGTTGTGTCTTTTTTTTCATTCTGATGTAGTATATGAAATTTAAGAAAGGAAAACACAGATTAATTTGTGTATGGATGCCAGACCAGAAGTCTTCAGTAAACAGTTCAAGATAAATGTGATTTCTCTGTATTATGTGCCTTGGTGGGGCAAAGAGGAGGCTCCGAGGAGACCTCATTGCTCTCTACAACTCCCTGAAGGAAGGTTGAAGCCAGGTGGGGGTTGGTCTCTTCTCCCAGGCAACCACCAACAGAACAAAAGGACACAGTCTCAAGCTGTGCCAGGGGAGGTTTAGGCTGGAGGTTAGGAAGAAGTTCTTTCCAGAAAGAGAGACTGGCCATTGCAATGTGCTGCCCAGGGAGGTGGTGGAGTCACCATCACTGGAGGTGTTTAAGAAGAGACTGGATGAGGCACTTGGTGCCATGGTTTAGTTGATTAGATGGTGTTGGGTGCTGGGTTGGACTTGATGACCTCAAAAGTCTTTTCCAACCTGGTCTATTCTATTCTATTCTATTCTATTCTATTCTATTCTATTCTATTCTATTCTATTCTATTCTATTCTACTCTACTCTATTGGAATACCACCACCCATATCATTGCTCCAAATCCGTTCATTTTTGGCTCCATACTGCCTTATGCTGCTCTAAATTAAATTGCATCATGTATCAGCTGCACCCAAATGACCATGCATTGGTGATACTTGTCAGAGCAAGGCAAATTCATCCCCTCCTTCCTCAAGTCATCCCTTTACTGTGAGATAGGAAGTTAATTTATCCTCCAGCCAGAGTAAACCTTAGCTAGCAATAGATGCTTAAGATTTCGGCCTTCCACACTGCTGGAGAATCATGATGTGTCTGAAAAAAAAGACTAATTTATGGAAGAAGTAATATAGAAGTAACATAGCTTCTGTTATTGCTTCACAGTTGAAAGGAAAGAATGGCAGCTCAGGAGCGAAGAGTACCTTGTTTGCACACCACCCATGGTGAGTGGCATACCACTAACACCATTGGACAATATAGCTACAACAAACTCGCACAGCTTCAGTACAGAGGGACATTTATGATCACAGTATCACAGTATATTAGAGCTTGGAAGGGGCCTCAAGAGATTATATAGTCCAATCCCCCTGCCAAAGCAGGATCACTTAGGGTAGTCCGCACAGGAATGCATCCAGGTGGGGTTTGAAAGTCTCCAGAGAAGGAGACTCCACAACCTCTCTGGGCAGCCTGTTCCAGTGCTCTGTCACCCTCACTGTAAAGAAGTGTCTCCTCATGTTGAGGTGAAATCTTCTATGTTCAAGTTTTAACCTGTTGTTCCTTATCACTGTGCACCACTGAAAAGAGCTTGGCCCCATCCACCAGACACCCACCCCTCAGATATTTATACACATTGATGAGATGAGTCTTCTCTTCTCAAGGCTAAACAGCCCCAGCGATGTGTCTCTCTTCATAGGGGAGATCCACTAATCATCCTCATGGCTCTCAGTGGGATTCTCTCCAGCAGTTCTCTGTCTTTCTAGAACTGGGGAGCCCCAAACTGGACACAGTATTGCAGGTGTGGTCTAACCAGGGCAGAGTAGAGCGGTGGAACAACTTCCCTAGACCTGCCGGACACACCCTTCTTGATGCATCCCAGGATATCATTGGCTCTCATGGCCACAAGGGCACATTGTTGTTCCATGGAGAACCTGCTGTCCACCAGTACTCCAAGGTCTTTCTCTGTGAAGCTGCTTTCCAGCAGGGCAGCCCCAAACCTGTACTGGTGAATCTCAAAGACTCAACAATCTCAAGGATTGCACAAACTGAGGCCTTGGGATGCTCAGACTAGACTTTTGGAGGAATGCCTCCCATAAGGAAGGTAGCAGAGAAGCAGACTGGTTCCTCAGGAAGGCTGTAGGATCTCAACTGTGGGAAACGATCAAGATGTGGCCAGACAAAGGCTCCACTACTCAAAACCTGAGCTAGTGCTGGCAGTAGTCCCATGTCAAGCAGGAAGCTGGGCTGGATGACTCAGAGCTCCTTTCCAATAAAGAGCTCTACAACTGTGATGTGAAACATGCCTCTTATTTGTGGCAAATGAATTTTCTAAAAAGCCACTGTAGCTATCACAGGTTAAGGGACTTAATACATATGATGATGCCCAATGACAGGACAAGGGGCAGTGGGGGGAAGTTGAGGCATAGGAAGTTCCATGTAAACATAAGGAAAAAAAGGTTCACTCTAAGGGTGATGAAACACTGGAACAGGCTGCCCAGTCGGGTGGTGAATTCTCCCTCTCTGGAGATGTTCAAAACCCATCATGGATGTGTTCCAGTGTGACCCTCCTCTGGCAGGGGGGGTTGGACTAGATGATCTTTAGAGATCCCTCCCAGCCCCTAACATTCTCTGATTCTGTGATTTTATGAATTGATGCAAGTGATGAAAGTTTAACGTAACACTAGCAAAACAAAATCAGTTAAAAGAACAAATAAATCACACATACTCTAGAGTACTGTCAGTAAGGGGGGGGAATGTAGTACAGTTACATGTAATCCAGGTTTTGACCAACAACATATAATGGACTGCTGTTGCACAAAAATCCTTCAGTTTTTACTCTTTTTATAAATCCTAGAATCATAGAATCAATAAGGTTGGAAAAGACCTCGAAGATCATTGAGTCCAACCTGTCACCCAACACCTCATGACTAAACCATGGCACCAAGTGCCACGTCCAGTCCCCTCTTGAACACCTCCAGGGACGGTGACTCCACCACCTCCCTGGGCAGCACATTGAATGGCTAACAACTCTCTCTGTGAAGAATTTTCTCCTCACCTCAAGCCTAAACTCCCCCTGGCACAGCTTGAGACTGTGTCCTCTTGTTCTGGTGCTGGTTGCCTGGGAGAAGAGACCAGCCCCCTCCTGGCTACAACCTCCCTTCAGGGAGTTGTAGAGAGCAATAAGGTCTCCCCTGAGCCTCCTCTTCTCCAGGCTAAACAACCCCAGCTCCCTCAGCCTCTCCTCACAGGGCTGTGCTTGAGGCCTCTCCCCAGCCTCGTTGCCCTCCTCTGGACACGTTCAAGTGTTTCGATGTCCTTCTTAAACTGAGGGGCTCGGAACTGGACACAGGACTCAAGGTGTGGCCTAACCAGTGCTGAGTACAGGAGCACAATTACTTCCCTGCTCCTGCTGGCCACACTATTTCTGATGCAGTCCAGGATGCCATTGGCCGCCTTGGCCACCTGGGCATACTGCTGGCTCTTGTTCGGGCAGCTGTTAATCTGTACCCCAAGGTCCCTTTCTCTTTGACAGCTCTCCAGCCTCTCAGACCCCAGCCTGCAGCACTGCATGGGGTTGCTGTGGCCAAAGTGCAGCACCCAGCAGCACTTATGGAAGCAGCTAACTGTAAAGAGAAATAATCTGAAGAAGAAACACAGAATAAACATATAAAGAGTTACAAACCACTGAAAATATTTTATGATCAAAAGAACAAACACACTGAAATCACAGACAACACTAAATGAGTGTTCTGAACAAGCACTGATTCTGTGCATTGACAATTAAAAGGGCTGTTAGATTGTTAATAACCAAACAGTGCCTAAACTTTTAACAAAACTTCCTTTCTCGTGATGCACAGGAATCTTGCCATCTCTCCTTGAAGTTTCTGTGTCAGCTGAAGAAAAAAACCTGCTACCTGCTATGCAAGAAAGCATTGGTTTATTTCTTGAAAATGAAAGGTGTTTTCAGAGAGCTGAAAACAAACAGCCAAAAGAGAAAAACAAAGATGGAATTTACGGATTAAAACAAAACAAAAGGCAGTAAGAAAGACTTCAGCGCTAGGTAAGTGAAGAAACCCCAGAGCAGCAACTGAAAACAACAGGATTTGAGGTAGGAGGAAGTGAGTTACACAAGCCTCATTACAGCTACAAAACACACATAATCCTTTGAACAATGGAGCAAATTAATGGATCACTATGTAACAATGCAGACATGACAACTAACCATCTTCGCATTATGGAGTAAAAGGAAACTAACCCAGCCTTCCTCCCCCCCCCAAATAAAACCACCCCACAAACCCAAACCAAACAAAAAGCCACCCACCAAGAAACAAACAAAACCCCCTCACCAAAACAGAGCAGACAAACAAGCAAACAAAACCCCCCACAAACAAAACACCACAAACAAACAAAAAAAGGGCAAAACCACCGACCAAAAAATGGTTTGGGAAGTTGACCAAAACCATGACCTGAAGGAACTGCCTCCATAAAACGTCCCAGAAAATCCTACTTGCCCTAAAAGGAGGACTAGAGAAGAGCAGCAGGCTGCTGCTATGTACTCACAACCGCCCGGGACAGACAGAGATTGCACAGCTGTTTGGGTTGCTATCAAAGGCAAACACAGAGAAAGGAAAAGGAAAACAAGTAGCTAGCAGGCCGAAAAGCAGAATTCCTTTGCACGTAGTACTTAACATATGGAATAAACAGTACTGTGGCAACACAAGGGAACAATTAGTCTAAACGGTTTTGTAAATACCTTGGACAAATACCAGAAGAGAGGAACACTGAGGAAGACACTGACTAATTCAGGGGAGGGAAGGGGCCTAGATGGCTCTTTTAGTCTCCTTCTGTCCTTATGTGCCCTGTATTTATATTTGAGCGCTTGCATTACCCAGCATATAGGCTATTTAAGGTCAGGAAAGCATTGCAGGAGCACAGCTGCCTCCAGCGAGCAGTGCTTGACATCACTAAAGAACACAGAAGAGCACAGTCCTTCCATTGGCTTCAGCAGCAAATATCTGCAAGCAGAATTGTTTCGCTCTATTTGTAGAGGTTTTTCCACTGCACTTTGCTGTCTGCAGCTCTGGTACTAACAGTTTTGTCCACTGAAATTATTAAAGACCTGAAATTTCCTCCTCATATATTTTCAGTGCTCCCTGGCCAGAAATCAGCTTTAAGAATTTAGTTTTAAAACCCAACAACAAAAAAAATGATCTGTGTTTTCAAATTCTAAATGATCAGCTCTTGCCAAATGCAACTGGTTTTCCTCTGTGGGATATTTGACACATGCTGCATGCACATATCACACATGAGACCTATGATTTGAAGTCTATCATATTCTTTCTCAGCATACATGTAGGTTTTCCAAACGATACACTAAACCACCCTGATGTCTTTTCCCCCCATTAACACATTGCCTACACCATTTGGAGAAATCATGGAAGTGTCCAGAGAAGGGCAACAAGGTTGGTGAGGGGTTTGGAACACAAGTCCTATGAGGAGAGGCTGAGGGAGCTGGGGTTGCTTAGCCTGGAGAGGAGGAGACTCAGGGGAGACCTTATTGCTCTCTCCAACTCCCTGAAGGGAGATTGTAGACAGGCAGAGGTTGGTCTCTTCTCCCAGGCAGCCAGCACCAGAACAAGAGGACACAGTCTCAGGCTGCGCCAGGGGAGGTTTAGACTGGATGTTAGGAGGAAGTTCTTTACAGAGAGAGTGATTTACCATTGGAATGGTCTGCCCAGGGAGGAGGTGGAGTCACCATCATTGGAGGTATTCAGGAGGAGACTTGATGGGGTACTGGGTGCCATGATCTAGTTGTTTAGGTGGGTTGGATTGGTTGATAGGTTGGACATGATGATCTTGAAGCTCTCTTCCAACCTGGATTTATTGTATTGTATTGTATTGTATTGTATTGTATTGTATTATTGTATTGTATTGTATTGTAAGTCAGGGATGGGTTGCAAACCCATGGCAATGAGAGAATTTCAAAACACTGCTAATTCCACACCTAATGTTTGACAAATGTTTTAAATGAGCATTTCCAAATGTTCTTAGCTTCACATATCAATGGCTGCTTCACCCCCCCAAAAATTTCTGCAACCCCAAAAAACCCAAAACCATTCAAGGCAGGTGTGTCTCACAGTGTACACCAAAGTTGTGGGTTTAATCATACAAAGACCTGGTGGAGCACACAAGGTCCTCCCTACCCACGTGCTTAGGGGTTCTTCCAATGAAGGGGTTCTTCCAAGGGCTCTGCATGGGGTTGTTGTGGCCAAAGTGCAGCACCCGGCACTTGGATTTGTTGAATGCCATCCTGTTGGACTCTGCCCATCTGTCCAGTCAGTCAAGGTCCCTCTGCAGAGCCCTTCTGCCCTCTAACTACCAACATCTGCTCCCAACTTGGTGTCATCTGCAAATTTGCTGATGACTGTCTCAATCCCTTCATCCAGATCATCAATGAAGATATTAAAGAGGGTTCAACAAACCCTTGTGATTTAAGGAGATTCTCCAGAGGAAAGCTCCTAGAAAAGAACTTCTCAGTATTTCTGAAGGGGAATCTGCTATCTAGGAAAAGATTATTCAACACAAATTCTCACATTTGGGAATATGTCTTTTATACATATTCTCCAGGTAGGTTCAGTCTGCACGCCCTGAAAGAAAACTGAGTTTCAGCCAGCATTCACGTGAGCAGAGAAGCTCATGTACTTAAGTAGCAGGACAGGCTGTGACTGCCTCATATGCCTTAAACTAAATGAATAATACAGTGAATCACGTCTTGACAACAATCAGAGAAAAGGAAACCCCCAGAAACCCAACAGACATATTGCAGAAGTCAGCCACCACTTATTTTGGGGAAATGGTGCCTTCCTAAACCGCTTAATTCAGGAGGTATTAAAGCTCCTTTAAAGAAGGGTTTAAGTTTTAAATGACACTAATCATCGGCAGGGAAGAGGGAGGCAGAAAGCAAAGCAAAATGAGAGGTGGTGCCTACTATGACTGTAAGCTTGGGAAGCTTACAGGAAAAATGCAGGTTGGCAGGAGAATGAATCCTTCTGTTCATTGTGAAGGACACATTTCGGTCCTTTCTTTTGATCACAGAGACAACAGGGCCGAAATCCTTCCACTTACAGTCTCCCTCCTGCCCACTGCATTCCATGTAGGGCTGCTCCTCTGCCATCCTCCACAACCACACTCTCCATGCTACCGCATTCCCTGCCAAAAATTCAGCAACAGGAGCACAGCTCTTAGTGGACACTGCCAGCTCTCTGCAGATGGGGCGGGTGGGAGAAGACAACAGCGGCAGTTAAAACTGAGGTCCTTCACACAGAACTTGACTGTGCCTTGCACATTTTTTAGAGCTCTCCCCTGAAAATCTTTAACTCTTCCAAGTGGTCAGAGATCTGCACCCACTGAACATGACCATATGGAAGCGAGTATTAAACAGTAACTGACTTTTTGTTATCTGCTTCAAAGAGTAAAATAGAAAAACTTTGAAGACATACAGATCACAATTAGAGAGAAGTTCATGAAGTCATAGTATGCACTGGCTTGTAAGGACCTTTAAATATCTAGTCCCAAGCCCCTGCAGTAATCAAGGACACCCCCAACTATATCAGGTTGCTCAGAGCCCCACCAAGCCTGACTTTGAATGTCTCCAGAGAAGGGGCCTCCACTGCCTTCCTGGGCAACCTCTTCCAGTGTTCTACCACCTCATAGTAAAGACCTTCTTCCTAACAGCTAATTTAAATCTACCCTTCCGTAGTTGAAAACATTGCCCCTCACCCTAGTGTTACATGTCCTCCCCAGCTTTCTTGTAGACCCCCTTTCAGGTACTGGTAGACTGCCCTAAGGTCTCCTGGGAGGCTTCTCTTCTCCGAAGCTCTCTGAAAACACGTGATTTAGCCACTACATTCAGAAAGCAAGCCACATATTCAAAATACACATAAATCAGCTTCAGTAAAGTGCACTTAAAAGGTGATACCACGTTCTGTAGTGGTGGGTTTGGACTTCCACCAAGAACTAGGAAAAATACCCATGCAGCAACAACAGTGGGTTCAAAGTGTACTCCAGGAAGTTTGAGTTTTCATAACTGCTGAGTAACTGTATCTTTCTATACTCATTGCATCTGCTGCCAAGAAAAACTCCAATTAGCTCACTGTAATTAATATTTGTCAGTTTTGGCAATTAATACTCAGGATGGACCCAGCTAAAGCTCAGCTATGAACTTAAAGACAGGCCCTCCATGACGTGATTGTGCTATGGGAAAAAGTGGCAGAAGTCTCAGACTTTGAAACACTTCTCTTCTGCAAGAGCCATTTTATTCCTAAGAATGTGGAACTAAGCATGTTTAATAACAGAGAAACTACTGCTTCAGTTGTGATTTCCCAGCAACTCTGTATTTAATTGCTGCTATCTTTTAAAGCAGTATTTAAGAACAGCACACCGTCCATCAAATCACAGTTACTTAGTCCGAGACAAACTCCAAGATCAGCTTCCATACATACAAATTTTACAATTCAGGTAGAATCTGATTTGTTTCTTAGAATAGAATAGAATAGAGTAGAATAGAATAGAATAGAATAGAATAGAATAGAATAGAATAGACCAGACCAGGTTGGAAAAGAACTTTGAGATCATAAAGTCCAAGCCACCACCCAACACCATCTAATCAACTAAACCATGGCACCAAGTGCCTCATCCAGTCTTCCTAAACACCTCCAGTGATGGCGACTTCACCATCTCCCTGGGCAGCACATTCCAATGGCCAATCTCTCTTGCTGTGAAGAACTTTCTCCTCACCTCAAGCCTAAACTTCCCCTGGCACAGCCTGAGAGTGTGTCCTCTTGTTCTGGTGCTGGTTTCCTGGGAGAAGAGACCAACCCCCACCTGGCTACAACCTCCCTTCGGGTAGCTGTAGAGAGCAGTGAGGTTGCCCCTGAGCCTCCTCTTCTGCAGGCTAAGCAACCCCAGCTCCCTCAGCCTCTCCTCACAGGGCTTGTTGATTTTCATTACATTTCATTTCACTGTTTTTCATTACATTTTCAAGAAACATCTAGGCAGGATTTTCTTAGGTTAACATTTAACCTCAGTTTGGTACCAGACACTTGCAGATGACACTTGCTTCACATTTCCCTGGTCAGCCTAAAGTAATTTTATGGAAAACATTTCAAGGGGTTGACCCTACGGTTGGCCCACACAGTCCTTCAAAACAAAAAGTCATACCTTAAAAAAAAAACACCACCCCAAGATTCCTATTAATTCTTAGATATGGAAAAAGACCAACCCCGCTTCTGACAGATATAGTTCAGTACTAACATGGTTTGATTCTGTTCAGGCTGCTCCTCTTCTCCTATGAAAACATTTCAGGAAAGGAAGATGAATCTGTGTGTGCTCTAATGCCTTGGGAAGCATCTGAGAAACTCACTTCATTATTTCACTAGGGAAGTCAGAGCGGCAATAAAAATACCGTCCAACACCCCTTCCCCCAGACCAAAAGAGCATCATAGGCAACAGAAAAGCCAAAACCCATTTGAGGCATCAAACAACCCCTAAGACCTTGTTTTTGGAAGCCAAAATTAATTTAGTAGCAGAGCAAACACAATCTAAGGAAATAAATGACAATAGAACTCCCTTATTGCAAATACAGGGAAGATTTCACAAGTAATAAATATGGGCCCAGTAAGTCACTGGGATGAAATTTCCAGTATCAGTGCCAAAATTAGCTTTGACTAATTAATAGTGGTTCTGACAATCTCACTGCACAAAACACAAGTTTAAACACACAGGCAGCAGTAAAAAACCAAGGACAGCTTCATGAATAATACTGCCTGACGTCCTAAAGAATAATTACTTTGCTTCCTTTTCCCTTCATTATCATTCTTTGTAGGAGGGGAAACAAAACACCTAGAAGCAGTGATACCACAGTAAAAACGCTGAGGAGGCTTATTTCAGAAGAGTACAGCTTTACAGCAGTACTCAGAGGTGCCTGTGTTGAAACACAGATGATTACAATGAAGCATGGTATACTCACAGCTTATGACCACATAATAGGAAACAGAACAGCCCATTTAATCAGGGCAGCCTGAAATGAACTACACTACATGTACACGAATGAAGAAATGCAACACAGCTGAAAGACATAAACCAAATGTGCTCAGAAGTACTGAAATGTCTGTGTATCATTCTGCTCTAGTCAGAAGTATGTAAAGGAAGGCAGCAGGAGAGGGGTGTCTTGAAGCATGTTTCTCTTTTCTTTAGTAAATTCTTATTAATGCAATTTTATATACGTAGTTTTCTATTCTACAAGAAAATCCTTCAAGTGGTAAAGTACCTGATATATCATATGACAATGCTTCCTCCACCATTAGGTTACAGAACCTCATCATACAGGATGACACTCTGAGAGAAATCTGATAAAACATCCAGGAAGACACAAACTTTTCGCAACCTTCCACTCTTTTATACCTTTCTCGGACACTGGAGGCAAGGCTGAGCTCCAGATTGCTACAAGGAGAACCTCTGACCAGAAACTGCCCCTTATCTGCTGTGCAGGGAAACTGGTACCTCATTACCTAGCAACAAAATCAGTCCCACTGAAGTGCCTGGAGTGTTTCGCACCTCAGTGATGAGGCCTAATTGCTTTGTCTCTCAACTCACAAGGAAACCATCTTAAAAATCTCACTAGTTGAAACATTTAAAGACAGCATTAAAGTATCTAGAGAAGAGAATGCTGAGAGGGGATCTTATCAACATCCATAAATATCTGAGGGGCAGGAGTCAAGATGAAGGTGGCAGTCTCTTTTGGCAGTGCCCAGTGAGAGGACCAGGAATAACAGGTAGAAGCTGGAACACAGGAGGTTCCACCTCAATATAAGGAGAATCTTCTTTACAATGCAGGTGACAGAGCACTAGAACAGGCTACCCAGAGAGGTTGTGGAGTCTCCTCCTCTGGAGACTTTAAAAACCTGGATGGATGCATTCCTGTATGGCCAGCCCGAGGCGACCCTGCTTTGGCAGGAGGGTTGGACTATATAATCTCTCCCTTCAAATCCCTAACACTCTGTGATTCTGTGATGCAAGCATCCTTGAGATGACAGACACAATTTCACAACTATTCTCACCATATTGACTTCAGAAAAAAGGAACAGCTGGGACAGGTGAAAACTGGGGATAGAAACAGAAGTCAAAGCGTTTTGACTGTCAGTCGCACTCTACCCTGATCTCTTCCGAAGCTGTCAAGAGACCATCAAAAGGTGACTGTAGCAAACCAGATGGTTTTTAGGACACAGGAAGAGCAGCAAAGCACAGCTAGACTGGAAATCAGATTATAGTTCTGGGTACAGCTTCAGAATATTTGCATGATGGGACATGGCAACGTACAGTACTCGAGGTATCACTCACTGGCCAGGCATTGTGTGGAGGCATGGCCAATCTAAGCTTAACACAAGAGAAAGCCCTGCAAAGCAAGAGTCATCCCTGCTTCCCACGTCTGCAAAATGCTCTGAGATTTGAAGAAGTCATGGACTGTCTTGGCTGTCTACAAATCTACTGAAATCATCAACTTGCATTACCAAGCACGTTTTAATAAGCCAAACCTAAGACCCTTTCACTGCTATCTGCTACAAAGCCAGACATGTTAAAAGGCCTAAACGTGACCACTCATTTATAATAGTTCTGAAACAGCAGCTTTCAATCAGTGATGTGTACTCAGCACTATGGCATGCCAGCTTTAAAGGTAAAGCCCTTCACAGCACCCCTGTATCTCAAATGCAGTGAGAAGCAGTACCTGGCAGTAAATGAATAATATTCTATGGTATTGCTTTCACAACTCCAGCAGAAAGGACAGGTAAAAGATAGGAACCACCTTAAAGAAAATACACCCATTTAATTTTCTCTTCTACTTTTTTTCCCATCAGTGAAAAACACATAGAAACATTCAAAGCCTCAGAGTTCAGACCAGGTTCTTGTTATTCTCCCCTGCCCATATAAGAAGGTTAAATGCAGTCACCGAACTCTGCATACCACCCTCAGTCACGAAGAACCCTCTGGCAAAGCTCCCAGACCAGTAAAAAATGACCATTTCTGTTCCCAAAGCATGGAGCCTGATCCATTTAAGCAAAACAAGTTCTACTGACAGCTGGTTTCCTCAGCATACTCACGTCTCTGTATTTATTAGACAAAAGCCCTCCAGGACAGCAGTGTTTATTACAGGATTATTTCTGTGAATCCAGGGAACACAACATTCACCGAGCAACAGTGCTTCTATCCTTATATACTTTTTTCCTTGAACTGTGAACCAAGAGGCTTTTGATCCACATTCATGTGTAGCATCCTGACACACATTATAAGCATTAATACAGAAATTAGTGGTTTGATCTCACACTGACTGCTGGGACTTGGGAGTCCAGTGTCTTTTAATAAACAGAAACCAACGATATAATGGATATTTTTGCTAACAATTTCCCTTTCAAATGATTATCTAGCACACTTTCACCAAAAAAAAGATAATTTTGAGCAAGCAAGATGCTTTCTTCTAACAGGTTAGGAGATGTTATGAGTAACACATGGAAATCCAACAGAGACATAGAGGGTAAGTATCCCAGCAGCCACTCATGCAGTAGAGGGAAAAAGCAACTTCAAAATATAGAATGGAATGGAATGGAATGGAATGGAATGGAATGGAATGGAATGGAATGGAATAGACCAGACCAGGTTGGAAGAGACTTTTGAGATCATCGAGTCCAACCTATCATCCAACACCACCTAATCAACTAAACCATGCAACCAAGAACCCTATCAAGTCTCCTCCTGAACACCTCCAGGGATGGTGACTCCACCACCTCCCTGGGCAGCACATTCCAAAGGCCAATCACTCTCTCTGTGAAGAACTTCTTCCTAACACCCAGCCTAAACCTCCCCTGGCGCAGCTTGAGACTGTGTCCTCTTGTTCTGGTGCTGGTTGCCTGGGAGGAGAGACCAACCCCCACCTGGCTACAATCTCCCTTCAGGTAGTTGTAGAGAGCAATAAGGTCACCCCTGAGTCTCCTCCTCTCCAGGCTAAGCAACCCCAGCTCCCTCAGCCTCTCCTCATAGGGCTTGTGTTTCAACCCCCTCCCCAGCTTTGTTGCCCTTCTCTGGACACCTTCCAGCAAGTCAACATCTTTCCTAAACTGAGGGGCCCAGAACTGGACACAGGACTCCAGGGGTGGCCTAACCAGTGCAGCGTACAAGGGCAGAATGACCTCCCTGCTCCTGCTGGCCACACTGTTCCTGATGCAGGCCAGGATGCCATTGGCCCTCCTGGCTGCCTGGGCACACTGCAGGCTCATGTTCAGCCTACCATCGACCAGTACCCCCAGGTCCCTCTCTGCCTGGCCGCTCTCCAGCCACTCTGACCCCAGCCTGTAGCACTGCATGGGGTTGCTGTGGCCAATGTGCAGAACCTGGCACTTGGATGTGCTCAATCTCATGCCCTTGGACTCTGCCCATCTGTCCAGCCTGTTGAGGTCCCTCTGCAAAGCCCCTCTACTCTGTGCCTACCTAGCAGCAGCAGGTCAGGTGTATGAGCAAGTGTGGGGCCTCAGGTATTGACACTATTCAGCTCATTGACCCTCTCCCCAAAACACTGCACCCCATGGTAGGGGATGAAGAGCAACCAGGGCCATTCATAAACCCCATGGTGGGAAGAAAGCAGGATGATCCAGGGAGACACAAACACAGATGCTGACAAGCACCACCCTCAGAAGCTGGGTGGTCAGTCTGTGGGGTTTCCCAGATAACCACTTCCTCCAGAAGTGTGGAGAAATTTGCTTTTATGATACTACAGTTACAAAGGCAGATATCACAAATACCTCATGTTTCATTTTAACTCAATCTAATTTTTGAACTCATCCAAAGCACCTGTTATGGGCATCTATCTGCCCACTGATGCACTGCAATAAGGAATAATTCTTCAAGTCATAAAATTAGAGGCTTAAGTGACTGATTTCAAATTAAGGAAAGGTTAAGGAGAAATTGTTTGTTAATGTGTTTTGAACAATTAGTATCTAAAGGAATGTTTTTAGATTAGCTAGTTTAAATAACTAAACCAGGTATAGTTATGAATAATCACTGCTGAGATTGTTATAAATTAACTATAAATCAATTTGCTTGGTGCCATGGTTTAGTTGATTAGATGGTGTTGGACAATAGGTTGGGCTCGATGATCTCAAAGGTCTTTTCCAATGTGGTCAATTCAATCCAATCCAATCCAATCCAATCCAATCCAGTCCAGTCCAATCCAATCCAATCCAATCCAATCCAATCCAATCCAATCCAATCCAATCCAATCCAATCCAGTCCAGTCCAGTCCAGTCCAATCCAATCCAATCCAATCCAATCCAATTCTCTGCTATGCTATTCTATTCTACGCTATTCTCTTCTGTTCAATTCTAGCACAAATGCTTTCCATCCTTAAGTGTGGGTTTGATTTTTTCTCTGCTGTAAGAACTGGACTTGACACTCTTGCAGCCAGGTAAGTCAAGGGCCCTCCAATATTGTATCCAATGAGCCACAACACTTCTATACTGCATTTTTACCCCATGCTCTCTGAGGTTTTTCAAGTCAACTGATGTCTTAGCCCCACACCATACAAAGTGGACATTTCCCTTGTTTTGCAAATCTCTCCTTCAGAGTCTATGAGAGAGCAGTCCAAGTCTTACGAGTATTATGCTTCTGATCCATCTAAAAATAGAGCAAAGGCACTTTACAACAACCCTTCAAAGCAAAACCACTATATTCATACTGCTAGGGCTCAAAGTTGCTGACAAGATCTGTGGGCATGTGTCATTTTTAGAAAATGCAATGTGAGAATGGATGTTTATATGGCAGAGCACAAAAGCACTGAAACCTCTCGGGAACGCAGGAGACAGCTCGTGCTACACAAACAGGCCCTTTGTTTGTATTTCCCTACAAAGCCCAAACATTTCTAGCTGCAAACGTTTTGTATACATCAGGAAAACTGTATCGCTGTTTGCTTGTTCTTCCTAAGGTGAACAGAGTTTAGTATTAGCAAAATAATTATGGAGATTTGGTATTTTTTCCTGGTTTTGTTGACTGCTTGGGAACTGTGAAGTACTGCTTACTCCATCTCAAAATCTGCCGCATAAGAAAAGAAATACTTTGCTTACATGGCCTTTGTAGATGCAATTACTGTTAGCAGCAGGAAAGAACTTTTATAAGCAGAACACAATTCAAATATAACATGCCATGGCCTCAAGTCATTAAACTAATCCTCAGGGCTTCTTGAGGCATTTTGTATTTTTGGCAAAAAGTATAAAGTAGTACACATTTTTGCTTCAGTTTCCAAACACTGGAAAGTCAAATATCTAGATTGTCAGCCCCTGCTAAACAGAGCAGAGACTGGTTTTGGTAAGGAACAAGACACACCAATGTCTTTGCTACTGAAGCACAATCAGACAAAAATTGAAAATATAGCTGGACATGGCATATAGAAAGTAGCCAGCAGAATAAAGGAAGGTGCAGTAACTCACATAAGATGCCATCACAACTATGTTACAAATGGAATACCGAATAGAACAGAATTGAATAGAAGAGGAATAGAATAGCATAGCATAGAATAGCATAGCATAACATAGAATAGCATAACATAGCATAGCATAACATAACATAGAATAGCATAGCATAGCATAGCATAGCATAGCATAGCCTAGCCTAGCATAGAATAGAATAGAATAGAATAGAATAGACCAGGTTGGAAGAGAACTTCGAGATCATCAAGACCAACCTATCATCCAATACCACCTAATCAACTAAACCATGCAACCAAGCACCCTATCAAGTCTCCTCCTAAATACCTCCAGTGATGGTGACTCCACCACCTCCCTGGGCAGCACATTCCAATGGCCAATGACTCTTTCTATGAAGAACTACTTCCTAACATCCAGTCTAAACCTCCCCTGCCACAGCTTGAAGACTGTGTCTCAAGGAGAAGAGTCCGACCCCCACCTGGCTACAACCCCCCTTCAGGTAGTTGTAGAGAGCAATAAGGTCTCCCGTGAGCTTCCTCTTTTCCAGGCTAAGCAACCCCAGCTCCCTCAGCCTCTCCTCACAGGGCTTGTGCTCCAAACCCCTCCCCAGCTTTGTTGCCCTTCTCTGGATACGTTTCTAACAAGTCAACATCTTTCTTTACAAATGCACAAGGACAGATTGAGCTAGATCTGGTCCTGCTCTGGGTTGGACTCCGATCTCCAGAGGTCCCTTCCAACCCCTACTATCCTGTGATCCTGTGTGAAGTGCCTCTGATACTGTGATAATGTGATAATGTGTGGTATGGAACTCCAGGGTTTCTTGTCTTGATTTTAACATGACCACATAAGCTATAAATGACAAAGCCATGAATAGGTCAGACATGTCAGATACCTACTAACACTACTTCTGTTATCACTCATCTAAAATGAGATACTCTTAAGGGCACTTACATAAAATGCAATTCTTCTGGGAAGACAAAATGTTCCTTTGTATTGGCATTCTGCTTGATACCAAAAGGTTAACACCTTCCTAAAGATACTACTGCAAGTGGGAAAATAAGCAATGCATTCATCAGCACATTGGTCTTTTAGACAGACATACCTGGGTTGCCTGAATGACTTAAGAATCAGTATGTGACTGGAGCTGAAAACACAATGGAAACCAGTGACAACCTATCTGCTGTTAATAAGGGCTGAGACCAAGAATCCTTTGGAACACGGGAAGACAACTGTATGTTTGATTACAATTATTCTCTCAACATTGACAAAAACTAGTGAATCAATTAAAAAAAGTGAAAATGTACAGCTGCTCAACATTTTGTGTGTGTGTGTGTGTTTGCATGGGCATGTGTAACCTTCATTTCCCTGCATAAAACAGCTGGGAAGTCTTGTGCTTTCATCTAAATCAAATCAATCTTTCTGATTTTAAGATTGCATGCAACAGTTTATCCAGACCAACGACCTGCTAAGCAAAATGTCAAGATTTCATGCTGCTTCACTCACACAAACTCTATCACTGAGTTATTATGAAACTGTGGTAGTCAGCATTTCCCATATTTTCTCCTCAATATTTCCCATCTTTCCTCCTCTACCCAGAAGTGTCATCACCAGTTCTGGGAAAAGTGGCTGCAGTATGACCAGAAAAAAAGGCATCACTGAAACAATGCTAGACCAGTTTGCTGTTTGCCTGAACAGTCTGATGTAGTCACTTTTTGACAGTGAAAATTACAAGACTGGGATACTGAAGAGAAGGGAGCTGGGCTTGCTTAGCCTGGAGAGGAAGAGACTCAGGGGAGACCTTATTGCTATCTACAACTACCTGAAGGGAGGTTGTAGACAGGCGGAGGTTGGTCTCTCCTCCCAAGCAACCAGCACCAGAACAAGAGGACACAGTCTCAAGCTGTGCCAGGGGAGGTTTAGGCTGGATGTTAGGAAGAAGTTCTACACAGAGAGAGTGATTGCCCATTGGAATGTGCTGCCCAGGAAGTGGTGGAGTCACCATCATTGGAGGTGTTCAGGAGGAGACTTGATGGGGTGCTTGGTGCCATGGTTGAGTTGATTAGGTGGTGTTGGATGATAGGTTGGATGCAATGACCTTGAAGGTCTCTTCCAACCAGGTCTGGTCTATTCTATTCTATTCTATTCTATTCTATTCTATTCTATTCTATTCTATTCTATTCTATTCTATTCTATTCTATTCATACATTCTTAATTCCAGAAATGGAAGAAGATAAATTCAGTCAAAGCAGGATGATTTCTAATCCTCACCCCTCCAATTTAGGAGATGATTGGTTCTTTGCCAATCTGTTTTCCAGCTGGTAAGGCCACAATCCTGCCTTAAGGTAAGGTTCACAATCTTAAATTTAAATATTCAGATATTCTCCTTTAAAAAGTAGCTTACTAAAGCTGCAAATTCCTAAATCACAGTTAATAAAGCCCTCTGTCTTCTACAACAGTACTTTAATCCTGCCCCCCCAAATAAGTTATCACTATGCACTCAAATATATGCCCCAGGAAACTGCCACACAGCTTTCATACATGATGTAAGAAGAATGTCACAGGTACTCAGGGATGACTTTTCTTCATCCATGAGGTCCATCCATAGATACAGAACTAGCAGAAAGAAAACCTGTCATTGCTCCATCACATGCACACTTGCAGTAATTGCTATGACTTCAAGCAATTAAAAGCAATTGCACGTTATCACCTAGCCAAGAGCTCCCACGTGTATCAGAAAATGTTGAAAAGTTTGAGCTGAAGTAGAATGAATACTCCAGAAAATAACTCCCACTCACTGTTCGATACGAGGGGAGAGGTACAGCTTAGGAAAAACCTGAGTAGCTTCTGCGTCCTCAAAACTAACAGAAAGGAGGGCAACATCTTCTCCAGGATCTTCGTTAACGTCCTGTAAAAATAAAGAAGAGTAACTATTAGGTGATGCTTAAGTGAGGAATCTAAAGTACAACCACTGAAAAACAGTTTGCAAACTTATTCTTTCTGGCCATTTACAATACAATACAATACACTACACCAGGTTGGAAGAGACCTTCAAGATCATCACGTCCAACCCATCAACCAATCCAACCCACCTAAATACAATACAATTTTGGTACTTAGAGCATATTCTGGCATGCTTAATTTCCTGTAGAGTATCAAATTAAAATCACTGGGTTAGCAAGTGAACAGTAGTGTAGCTCTTCTTCAATTAGCTGAATGAGACATTTCAGTAAGGATATGGATTCCATTTTTAAGAATCCTTGGTTTAACACTAACATCAGATGCAAATGTCAAATATCTATTTGAAATTTTTTACTATCAGGAATTATGAACACAAATTTTATCTTTGATATTTGTCAAAGTAGTATATGGTTCAAGATTTCTGCTATGCCCAAGTCCTAATTGTCTTGTGGATGAAGAAAGGTGTTGCAGTCAGAAATTTTTATCATAGAATAGAATAGAATCATAGAATCAACAAGGTTGGAAAAAACCTCAAAGATCATCAAGTCCAACCTGTCACCCAACACCTCAGGACTACTAAACCATGGCACCAACTGGCACATCCAATCCCCTCTTAAACAGCTCCAGGGATGGCAACTCCACCACCTCCCTGGGCAGCACATTCCAATAGGCAATCACTCTTTCTGTGAAGAATTTTCTCCTCACCTCCAGCCTAAACCTCCCCTGGTGCAACTTGAGACTGTGTCCTCTTGTTCTGGGGCTGATTGCCTGGGAGAAGAGACCAACCCCCTCCTGGCTACAGCTTCCCTTCAGGTAGTTGTAGAGAGCAATAACTTCTCCCCTGAGCCTTCTCTTCTCCAGGCTAAGCAACCCCAGCTCCCTCAGCCTCTCCTCACAGGGCTGTGCTCAAGGCCTCTCCCCAGCTTCGTTGCCCTTCTCTGGACACCTTCCAGCACCTCAACATCTTTCCTAAACTGAGGGGCCCAGAACTGGACACAGGACTCAAGGGGTGGCCTAACCAGTGCTGAGTCCAGGGGCACAATGACTTCCCTGCTCCTGCTGGCCACACTATTTCTGATGCAGGCCAGGATGCCATTGGCCTTCTTGGCCACCTGGGCACACTGCTGGCTCATGTTCAGCCTCCTGTCAACCAGTACCCTCAGGTCACTTTCTGCCTGGCTGCTCTCCAGCCACTCTGACCCCAGCCTGTAGCTCTGCCTGGGGCTGTTGTGGCCAAAGTGCAGCACCCGGCACTTGGACTTGTTGAATGCCATCCTGTTGGACTCTGCCCATCTGTCCAGCCTGTCAAGATCCCTCTGCAGAGCCCTTCAACCCTCTAACAGATCAACACCTGCCCCCAGCTTGGTATCATCCACAAATTTACTGATGATTGACTCAACCCCCTCATCCAGATCGTCAATGAACAGCATAGGGCCCAGCACTGATCCCTGGGGGACACCACTAGTGTCTAGAAGTCACTGTCCCCAAGTTTTCCAAAAGTTAAACCCAGGCATTACTGTCAGCAAATAACTGCCTACTCTGTAAAACAGCTGTACTGAGAACCAAAAAAAAAGACCCCAAAATAAAAATGTGTTCACAGTTGAGGCTTTCTTTGTATCAGAACAATCAGTTACAGTTTTGGCATCAGCTAGAACAAATTGTTTCTGGTTAGGATCTGACTCCTCTCCAATTAATAAATCTCACACAGTATGAACAAGTGTATTTCTGCTACACACAGTTTGAAAGCAGTGAGCTAGCAGTGCAGTCACCTTCAGCAGCAGCGAATAATACAGTGCCACTTGCTGCTCAAAAAGAACTCCTCTGACGAGTTTCTGCATATGTACACAGCAACTTGTCAAGATGCATTTGTTTTTTATCCATTTTGTACAAATATGAGAGGAAATAGATAACCCAGCAGATACGTGCTCAAAGCACAATCAGCGTGGTGCAGCGTGCCCTTGTCCTTGTACGCGCTCTCCTACAAGCAGCTGCGAGGAAGGAACATGCAAATCATTCAAACATTGCAAGGAGACCCTGCCCTATCTAGGGAGAAGGAGGGAAAAAAAAAAGACTGCTGAGTGATTTCAGGAAGACAATCTCGTGCCACTTGAAGCTTTGGACTGAAACTGTTGATGTCCAGAGAGACTAGCTGCACACCAGCTATTACGTGCAGAACACAACATGCCAAGAAACTCAGTGATAAGCTGCAGAGAAGAATGGCTCTTAAAAAAGCCTAATTGATGGAAAATGAGACAGAGCTGACAGTTTTTCTCAAAGTTCTGTGAATTCTGCCTTGGTGTGCAGCTCCTTTCTGACAGCTGAGAGAAAAATATACTCTATACAATATAGCTAGAAAGCAGAATGCAGTTTTAATCTGAAGTGGCAGGACGGCACTCTGCGAGGGGCGAGGACAAAAACTAGGCGCTGCCCCACTGGGACATGATCCATATACGGATGGCATTATATGACATGGTTGCCCATAAGTGTAACAGGCAGAATCTCACGACCCATAATTTTCCCTTCAGGGTTATGTTTCCAAGTGGAGCTATCATCTGCAGAAGAATCAGCACAGATCACATAATCTTTTCAACAAGACAAACAACAAAAGATTAACAAAGCTGGGGAGGGGTTTGGAGCACAAGCCCTATGAGGAGAGGCTGAGGGAGCTGGGGTTGCTTAGCTTGGAGAAGAGGAGGCTCAGGGGAGACCTCATTGCTCTCTCCAACTCCCTGAAGGGAGGTTGTAGCCAGGTGGGGGTTGGTCTCTTCTCCCAGGCAACCAGCACCAGAACAAGAGGACACAGTGTCAAGCTGCGCCAGTGGAGGTTTAGGCTGGAGGTTAGGAAGAAGTTCGTCCCAGAAAGAGAGATTGTCCATTGGAATGTGCTGCCCAGGGAGGTGGTGGAGTCACCATCACTGGAGGTGTTTAGGAAGAGACTGGATGGGGTGCTTGCTGCCATGGTTTAGTTGATTAGATGGTGTTGGGTGGTAGCTTGGACTCGATGATCTCAAAGGTCTTTTCCAACCTGGTCAATTCTATTCCTATTCTATTCTATTCTATTCCCAAGAGTACCATCCCACCCTGACCTTTCCCCCAGTATTTCACATATTTTCATCACTAAGGAAAAAGATTTCAATTAGGAGCTTTAACTCCTGAAGCTGAGTATGGCATTAATTGGATTTTTCCCATTACTTTGCTACCTGTCAATCAAATAAAAAGAACTACTGACATAAAGCAGTAAGACTGACGATTAAAAAGGTTATTTTAATGGGCATTTTCCATGAGATGAGAAGTACATATAACACATTCTCTTCAGTACATACACAGCTCTTTAGAGACCATACTCTTTTGCTTGCAATTCCTTTTAAATACTCTGGTTTTTACAGAGTTGGATCTACATGCATCTGACAAGCTATGTGGACAAAACTGGACTTATTTAATCTTGCCTTTAGTAATTGACTTGCACACATAGGTCAACACCATGCACAAAACCAGTTTCTAGAACAGCATCTAGGAGCTTACTCATCAAGGAAAATCAAAACAAGGGAAGGAAACCCTAGACACCCCAAAACAGATTAGGTGAACACGACCACAGCACCCATTAATCAATACAACATTACATATCCTATCCTATCCTATCCTATCCTATCCTATCCTATCCTATCCTATCCTATCCTATCCTATCCTATCTATCCTATTGTATCCTATTCTATTCTATTCTATTCTATTCTATTCTATTCTATTCTATGTATTTGGGCTCAAAATTACTTTTACTAAAGAAAATTGGGGCTTTGGAATTGAGGCATGTTTACTCTGGGCTAGTGGAAGCAATGATAGTAATTACAAATAATAGTAATGGGAAATCTAATATGACAGTGTTAATTTTGACTCTGGATTCTGTCTTGTGTAGCAAACAGTTCTTTGATATTAGTAGGTCATGAAAACTTTTTAAAACAAAATACTTTGTTTTTAAAACAAAAACCCCCCAACCTTTTTGAAACAAAACCCCCTGGAGGTGTTCAAGAGGGGATTGGACGTGGCACTTGGTGCCATGGTTGAGTAGTCATGAGGTGCTGGGTGACAGGTTGGACTTGATGATCTCTGAGGCTTTTTCCAACCTTATTGATTCTACAATAATTTCTATGATTCTATGATTGCATTTCTACAGTCACTAGTGGCTTCCTTAATATGAAGACTCCTGCCAGCAAAAAATCCCCCCACAAAAGCATGAATCATCACAGTATCTGCATGTTAAGCTGCAGTAAGCTGACCTGTGTAGTAAAAGCAGTAAACTGAGACATGATTTCTCTTTTCATTTACAAAAGTAACCCACCATGAAGACTACTGCTAGCACTGTTTCCCATACAGCATTCCACTGTGTTCACACAGCACTGGCCAATGCAAATTTGAGTAAAGAAATGGGTATTCCTCTGTAACTATCACTTTTCAAATGGATTAATATTTCTGGCCCTGAGAAATGAAAACTGCAAAAGAGGCTCCCCAAAACAGCCTTTCTGTAGGTTTTTAGATGCAGTAGCATGAAGTTGCTCAGGTGGCTGCAGATTTGCAGCGATTGATGACAGTCTCTTCTCTCTGACACTATGCTGTTTAATCCTTTCAGACTTTGCTACTTTCATTTCTGTTAAAAGCTGCTTGGTGTAACTGCATTCAACCCTGGTATGCCTGTAACAACTACCATTTACAAAACTAAACCAAAGCTATGTGTCTTACAGATAAACTGTGGAGAGCTTTGCAACTAAGAGACCTTTTGGATGTTGTCTGTGCCAGTCAGTACTTAACTCCTTCAGTTATCTCTCCTGGTCACCTCTACAAACCTGCTACTGACTAGGTGAGATGATGGATCCTTAGATCATTAGGCAATGACATTTCCCCAGAAGAGAGGCTGAGATTCTTTCATTATACCAAAGAATCTAAAGGCAAAGGTTGCATTAATACTTCATATCAAACTCTGCCCAGTGTCTTCCCCTTTCCCAGTTCTCCATGTGTATTTCTCTCAAAGAACAAGCCAGGTTCTAACAGAGCAGCAAAGCAAAAATCACCTCTATTTTTATTTTTTGGTTGGCTTCAAAAGAGAAAGTAACACCCAACTGTTTTGGCTGTATTATTCCCTTTTAGCTCCTGAACTGAATTCACAACACATTCCTTAATATGTAAGCAGCTGTGTTCCTTCTATATTTTTTTATTTAGAATAGAATTAACCAGGTTGGAAAAGACCTTTGAGATCACTGAGTCCAACCTATCACCCAACACCATCTAATCAACTAAACCATGGCACCAAGCACCCCAGCCAGTCTCTTCCTAAACACCTCCAGTGATGGTGACTCCACCACCTCCCTGGGCAGCACATGCCAATGGCCAATCTCTCTTTCTGGGAAGAACTTCTTCCTAACCTCCAGCCTAAACCTCCCCTGGTGCAGCTTGAGACTGTGTCCTATTGTTCTGGTGCTGGCTGCCAGGGAGAAGAGACCAACCCCCACCTGGCTACAACCTCCCTTCAGGGAGTTGTAGAGAGCAAGAAGGTCTCCCCTGAGCCTCCTCTTCTCCAGGCTAAGCAACCCCAGCTCCCTCAGCCTCTCCTCATAAGGCTTGTGCTACAGACTCCTCCCCAGCTTTGTTGCCCTTCTCTGGACACCTTCCAGCAACTCAACATCTTTCCTAAACTGATAAGCCCAGAACTGGACACAGGACTCAAGGTGTAGCTCAAACAGTGCTGAGTACAGATGCACAATGACCTCCCTGCTCCTGCTGGCCACACTCTTCCTGATCCAGGCCAGGATGGCATTGGCCTTCTTGTCCACCTGGGCACAATGCTGGCTCATGTTCAGCCAGCAGTCAAAACAGTACCCCCAGGTCTCTCTCTGCCTGGCTGCTCTCCAGCCACTCTGACCCCAGCCTGTAGCACTGTATGGGGTTGCTGTGGCCAATGTGTGGAACCTGGCACTTAGATGTTTAACCCACAACACTTAACTGTTAGAAGATTTAATTTATAAATTAAATTTTGTATTTAAGAAAAAAAGATTTTGTAGTAATTAATAACAGTGATGTGAGCACAGATGGTTAGAACTGCCATATTAAAGTACTGTTTCACACTCACAGAACTTTTTCCACACAACACTCTGTGGAAGGTATTATTAAAACGAACTTCCACTGAACAGAGAACACTTCCTGGGCCACAGGAATTTTGAGGTTTAGAAGTTGTTCGCAAAAATGTTTTACTTCATTAGTTGAGTATGTGATAATGCATACCTAGTAGCTTTTCCACAACACTCTTATACCTGATAGTAAAAAAATCCAACAGCAAAAACCAACCAACCACAAAAAACCCTCCAGCTTGCTGCAAAGATCCAACATAGATTTTCATGGTGTCTCTCTGCCACTGAGCTATCAAGTATTTCTGTAAGAAACAAAAAACCAACCCAATCTTTTCCTTCTTTCATAAAATGATCACTCAAATTGAACAGGAAAAAAGGAAGGAGACACCAATTAATATTGAAAATACATAGTTTTCTTTCTCAAGAATTGCCAGAGGTTTCCTATGTTTACAGAATACTTTGCACAGTGTGGACTGATCCTTGACTAAACCTCCAAAGTGCTTTGGAATTACATAGCTGGTGAGAGGCCTGGAGCACAAGCCCTGTGAGGAGAGGCTGAGGGAGCTGGGGTTGCTTAGCCTGGAGAAAAGGAGGCTCAGGGGAGACCTTCTTGCTCTCTACAACTACCTGATGGGAGGTTGTAGCCAGGAGGGGGTTGGTCTCTTTTCCCAGGCAAGCAACACCAGAACAAGAGGACACAGTCTCAAGCTGTGTAGGGTGAAGTTTAGGCTGGAGGTGAGGAGAAGGTTCTTCCCAGAGAGACTTGTTAGCCATTGGAATGTGCTGCCCAGGGAGGTGGTGGAGTCACCGTCCCTGGAGGTGCTCAGAGAAGGAGTGGATGTGGCACTTGGTGCCATGGTTTAGCAGTCATGAGGTCTGGGTGACAGGTTGGACTTGATGACCTCTGAGGTCTTTTCCAACCTTATTGATTCTATGAAAGGAACAAGATCAAATTTAAAAAACAAACCCTGAAAAACCCCAAAGAAAATCAACAAAAAACTCACAAACAAAACAACCCTCCCCAAAACCTCAAGATTTTCAAAATGTAATGTTGGGTTTTTTATATTGCAGAGACCTTCTACCAACAACTTACAAAAATGAGTATTTCTTTCCACAAAGAACTGCATAAAGTACCTTCTTCTAATTTACTCTATGCCTATGTCAGTCAGATGAAAGGTTCATTAAGTATGTATTTTTGAAACTCAAACCCAAGTGACCTGTGCTGGGTTACACCCATCCTGCTGGGGGGTGGGTGGGAGGGTTAAAAATCGAATCGAATCGAATCGAATCGAATAGAATAGAATAGAATAGACCAGGTTGGAAGAGACCTCTGAGCTCATCAAGTCCAACCTATCATCCAACACCATCTAATCAACTAAACTATAGCACCACCACCCCATCCAGTCTTTTCCTAAACACCTGCAGGGATGGTGATTCCACCACCTCCCTGGGCAGCACATCCCAATGGCCAATCTCTCTTTCTGGGAAGAACTTCTTCCTAACATCCAGCCTAAACTTCTCCTGGCGCAGCTTGAGACTGTGTCCTCTTGTTCTGGTGCTGGTTGCCTGGCAGAAGAGACCAACCTCCACCTGGCTACAACCTCCTTTCAGGTTGTTGTAGAGAGCAATAAGGTCTCCCCTGAGCCTCCTCTTCTCCAGGCTAAGCAACCCCAGCTCCCTCAGCCTCTCCTCATAGGGCTTGTGCTACAGACCCCTCCCCAGCTTTGTTGCCCTTCTCTGGACACCTTCCAGCAACTCAACATCTTTCCTAAACTGAGGGGCCCAGATCTGGACACAGGACTCAAAGGGTGACCTAACCAGTGCAGCGTACAGGGGCACAATGTCCTCCCTGCTCCTGCTGGCCACACTGTTCCTGATACAGACCAGGATGCCATTGGCCTTCTTGGCCACCTGGGCACACTGCTGCCTCATGTTCAGCCAGCTGTCAACCACTACCCCCAGCTCCCTTTCTGCCTGGCTGCTTTCCAGCCACTCTGACCCCAGCCTGCAGCACTGCATGGGGTTGTTGTGGGCAATGTGCAGAACCTGGCATTTAGATGTGTTCAATCTCATTCCCTTGGACTCTGCCCATACGTCCAGCCTGTCAAGGTCCCTCTGCAGAACTCTCATACTAACAGACCAACACCTGCCCCGAGCTTGGTGTCATCTGCAAACTTCCTGATGATGGACTCAGTCCTCTTGTTCAGGTCACTGATAAAGAGCATGGTTGTGAGAGCCCTGCTTCCCCTAGGGGACAAAAGAAACCTGATCCAGGTGGACTTGGTTTCCCCCTCCTAGGAGGAGGGGGTCCCCCACATCTAAGTTGGTCTGTCCAGCAAGACTATAAAGGGGAGGGCATGGAGGCCATCTTTTTCCCTGCTCCTGCCTTGCCCGTTTGAAAAGACCCACAGATGCTGCTGGCCTCCTGGTTCTGCCACATGGCCAGGCCTGATCTTCTCCCTGCTGCATCCACGCTTGTGTAAAGGACTGAAATCCACACACATCGAGGGAGACACAAGGCCATCCACATTTAATTTTGAATATTTTCCTATTCATCCTTATTCCTTACCCTTGTAAACTCCCCCCTGTTATTGCTATACATGTATGTTGTTAAAAAATTTACTTCTCCTACTTCCAAACCACCCCCAGATTGGGTTTTGGTAGATTTACCTCCACTTAAGGCTCAGACCACCACAAGACCATATTAAAATACAAACGCAGCACCGAAAAATGAAAATGGAGGTTTGAAAGCATTTAGAAAATTTCCACCAAAAAAACCCCCCCCCCCAATTCAGGAAAACACTTTCAGCATCACAAAACTCCAAAATGCAACTTAAAATCCTACTTCTAATTTTATCAGCACAGTTGTTTGTTAGCTTTCCTTCACATCAACCTACATTTACATTCAGATGCATGCTTCAGTGTTTACAGCTGCTCCCACTGCAAATACTTAATCCTTTTACACAGCTAGTATGGCTTGTTTATGAAAATGATCATCAAAGTCACTTTAAATGCTCCATCCAAAAGGCATTGTTTTCTCGTATCCTACCTACTGTAATTGAAAACTGGGAATTTACTGGAACTGACAATTTATTATGAGTCAGATGGTTGATAGCCAGTCCAACCAAAACATCTGCTCCTAACAGTCACAACTGCTATAACCTATTTCCTTTTGTGCCTGGAGTTCAACCAAGTTGTACATTACAGCTCCTTTTCCTTAAAGATGCAGACTCTGGAAAATCAGTTATTAACTTTTCTTAGTTATCAACAAAGAATCACCTTGCAAATGCTGACTGTTCTTTCAAGAGGAGGTATTTCAGTATTTGGCTTGCAAGTGTGACTCACTGCATCAAACTGCAATGAATAAAGCACTAAGATTCTGCAGGGCTTGCCAGGCAGTGGCAAAACCTGCCTTTCCACAGAAGACTTAGGTGGTGGAGTCGCCGTCCCTTGAGGTGTTTAAGAGGGGACTGGATGTGGCACTTGGTGCCATGGTCTAGTCACAAGGGCTGTGGTGACAGGTTGGACTCGATGATCTTTGAGGTCTCTTCCAACCTTGGTCATATTGTGATACTGTGACTTGACAAGTAGGGTGCATGAGTCTGGGGGAAAAGGCTCTGCAACAGGCCAATGCATAACCTGAGAATCCAGGATTAGGAATATCGTTTAGCGACATTAACTGTCAAGCAAGAAAGGAAATGCTAAGAAATGAAGATTTGGTAGAGAGGATGGGAAAGGACACATGGGAAGAGCACTGGCATGCTTTGGGGAGGACAAGCAGCTCTGGCTTGGGGCTGGCAGGAAATGAGAAAGGGAAGCAGGGCTTCTTGCAGGGCTGTTCAGTTTGTATCCTAAGTACAAACAGCAATTCATTGGGGGTAAAACGAGGTGAAGAAAAGCACGCAAACTGTTCAACCTACTGGATGTTCCTTTAGGTAAGAAGGTGGTCTGCAGACAACTGATGTTGCAGAAACCTCCAAACTGCATAGACTACCTGCTTCAGGAGGTTCCCAGACCCAGCTGACCACTTCCTACCTCTTATCAGAGGTTTCTAACCTCGGCTCTCACAAATGTTCAGTAATTGTCTTTGTGGTGTGACTGTAACTGAGGGGATGGAAGCCTCCAGCATATGAGGCGGAGAAGGGATCACTTCAAACAATAGAGCAAAGGACAAAGCCAATTTACAACTTGTGTGATATGATAGAGTTCAGGGGGAAGGTGGAATAGAAAGGCAGAATATGGAGAAGAACGTGGAGGACTGAGTCAGTATCGATTTTAACAGCTGCAGCCAGCTTCTGGCAAGTGGAATTCTTTTAACAGACATTGACTTGACTGTGGTACCTCTCAGCTCGAGCAGGTCAGCCAGCTTCACAGAGGTCAAGTGTGGAATTTGTATTTCAGGATCTTTTCTGGAGAAAAAAGATCCCAGAAATGCATGATTACAACATGCCTTCAGAAGGATAATTATCTTAGGGTCAAACATAACTCATGTAATTTTGCATGACACATACCTGTGATGGAACCATGCTTACTAACAGCTGATCAGAGAGCTGAGCAACTGAACGTGTTCTGAAGCTGAAAGATGAACTGCAGCAGAGAAGAATACATAACACTATTTTCTTCATCAGTACTAATAGGTAAGCAGTTAGAAGTTTGGCCTTTTCCCTCCAAATGACTGCACCCAATAACGTGAAAAACTGCCAAATAAAACACAAGCAACTTGTACCCTTCCTGCGTAGCAGTTTCATCAGCCAGCTTTGATACATGCAGTTACTTGCTCTCCCAATTTTTTTCTCCACCTTTTTTTTTTCAATAAGAAAGCTAGGGGAAAGAAGGCAAAGGAATGGCAAGTGGCAAGTGAGACTCTGGGGAGAATGTGTAATTATACCAGGAAATTCTTTCTCCTGTCTTCCAGGAAACCCACCAGGTCTGATCAAGGAGTGCTGATTCTTTAAATAGGCTCTCTAATGAAAACAAAGGCAGTTACCTGGCATGCACTGCCCACATCACCGCTGCATTCCAAACAAAGCCCCTCTCCCAAGGTAACAGCAAAACACTCACCTCACTCACTCCAGGCAAAGAGCGCATTTAAGCCCAACCCAATCTACATTTTAAGAGTCACATGAAAATCCCAGCCTGGGAACAACTTTACAGAATCTGAAGAGCTTACTTGCAGGACAAGATAGGAAGTCTTCCTTATTACAACAAATTTAAACAAATAAGTATCTACTAAACATCAAAAAAAGGTACCAGCAAGACCTCCAAGAATACCTTTGGGACTCAATAAGTGAACATGAGAACAATCAGTATTTTCTTTAAGTGTAAATAATATCCCAGGGTTTGTTTTTTTGTTTCAGACTCACATACAAAGCATATTGTGCTTCTTTTAAGGTTAAAGACTTGAGACCTGGTTTTGCCTATGCCGTTTGCTTTTGTTGCAGCCATGGCAATTTACCACCACTTTCACAAGAAGACTGACAGCGTTAGGTGAAGAATGCTGCTAGGGAAAGCATAAGAGAAAACAAACAGTTTGAAAGAATAACATTCTTGCCAATGAATAGATGATAGATCCACAACTTTCAAGATTAATGGTAAGTGGATAAGAGTTAACTTCTTTTGATGGCAGAAAAAGTTGTGGTGACACTCTCACCACATCAATACTGCACACTTAGGTCTGAAACCCACACCTCAGAAAATAAGGGGGATTTCTTCAAAGGTCAGAAATGTGTCTTGGTAAATTTGGCACTCACATTTGAAATAAATAATCTAGGTGTGGTACAGTCTAAACTAATACTGAGTGAGGTCTGAAATGAGTGTTTCTCAAGTAACTCCACGTCACATAAAATGTATACAAAATGATTACGTAGACACAAAGGGTCCAAAGTTAACTTCCCAGAGAGGATCATTCCACCTGGAGTACTGCGTCCAGTTCTGGAGCCCCTATTACAAGAGGGATCTGGAGGTGCTGGAGCGTGTCCAGAGAAGGGCCACGAGGATGAGCAGAGGGCTGGAGCACCTCTCCTACGAGGACAGACTGAAGGAGTTGGGGCTGTTCAGTCTGGAGAAGAGAAGGCTCCGAGGTGACCTCATTGTGGCCTTCCAGTATCTGAAGGGGGCCTCCAAGAAGGCTGGGGAGGGACTTCTCAGGCTATCAGGGAGTGGTAGGACTAGGGGGAATGGAATGAAGCTGGAGGTGGGGAGATTCAGGCTGGAGGTGAGGAGGAAGTTCTTCACTGTGAGGTGTGAGGCCCTGGAATGGGTTGTCGAGGGAGGTGGTTGAGGCCCCGTCCCTTGAGGTGTTTAAGACCAGGCTGGATGAGGCTCTGGCCAGCCTGATCTAGTGTGGGGTGTCCCTGCCCATGGCAGGGGGGTTGGAACTAGATGATCCTTGTGGTCCCTTCCAACCCTAACTGAAACTATGAAACTATGAAACTATCATACTGAACGAATCTAAGTCCTCACCAAACAACTGCATTAAATAGCTAAGTTTTAATGACACTACAGTAGGGAATATTTTGTATTTTTAAGAGACTGACATCCAAGATGCTCATGATCTTAAATCTTTACCTGTTCAACTGAACTTAACTGCGAGCGCATTAGCTCTCCCTGCTCTAACAACACATTTGGATTGGAATAAGGTTAAAAACCAAAACCCACAAAACATACACAGTTTGCAATGTCTCTTCAAGACACCAGCTAACAACAGGATGCACAAGTTCTTAGACTTCAAAGCTTAGCTTTTATTGGTCACCCTGCCTATTCTTAAACAGCAAGGCTTTTGACACCGTCCCCCACAGCAAACTCCTGGCCAAGCTATCAGCCCCTGGCTTGGACAGCAGCACTCTGAGCTGGGTTAGGAACTGGCTGGAGGGCTGAGCCCAGAGAGTGGTGGTGAATGGTGCCACATCCAGCTGGCAGCCAGGCACTAGTGGTGTGCCCCAGGGATCAGTGCTGGGCCCCATGCTCTTTAGTATCTTTACTGATGATCTGGATGAGAGGATTGAGTCCATCATCAGTAAGTTTGCAGATGACACCAAGCTGGGGCAGAATTTGATCTGTTAGAGGATAGGAGAACTCTCCAGAGGGACCTTGACAGGCTGGATAGATGGGCAGAGTCGAAGGGCATCAGATTTAATATATCTAAGTGCTGGGTTCGACACATTGGCCACAACACCCCCAAGCAGTGCTACAGGCTGGGGACAGAGTGGCTGGAGAGCAGCCAGGCAGAAAGGGACCTGGGGGTACTGGTTGACAGCTGGCTGAACATGAGCCAGCAGTGTGCCCAGGTGGCCAAGAAGGCCAGTGGCATCCTGGCCTGCATCAGGAATAGTGTGGCCAGCAGGAGCAGGGAGGTCATTGTGCCCCTGGACTCAGCACTGGTTAGGCCATCCCTTGAGCCCTGTGTCTAGTTCTGGGCCTCTCAGTTTAGGAAAGATGTTGAGTTGCTGGAACATGTCCGGAGAAGGGCAACAAAGCTGGGGAGGGGTCTGTAGCACAAGCCCTATGAGGAGAGGCTGAGGGAGCTGGGGTTGCTTAGCCTGGAGAAGAGGAGGCTCAGAGGAGACCTTATTGCTCTCTCCAACTCCCTGAAAGGAGGTTGTAGCCAGGTGGGGGTTGGTCTCTTCTCCCAGGCAACCAGCACCAGAACAAGAGACATAGTCTCAAGCTGTGCCAGGGGAGGTTTAGGCTGGAGGTTAGGAAGAAGTTCTTCCCAGAAAGAGTTATTGGCCATTGGAATGTGCTGCCCAGGGAGGTGGTGGAGTCACCATCACTGGAGGTGTTTAGGAAGAGACTGGATGGGGTGCTTGGTGCCATGGTTTAGTTGATTAGATGGTGTTGGATGATAGGCTGGACTCAATCTCAAAGGTCTCTTCCAATGTGGTTTGGTCTGTTCTATTCTATTCTATTCTATTCTATTCTATTCTATTCTATTCTATCCTATCCTATCCTATCCTATCCTATCCTATAGAGCAAGTAGCAGTTGCATCTGCCCAGGCCAAGATAATGTTGTCATGTCTTAACAAGCAACTTTCCATCTTTAAATCAAAAGCACCAGAGAAACAGTTCTCAAAAATCCAGACCTTATTTGTACTATCAGCAAATACTACAGTTAAGGTACTTTGCTAGAATCAGTGGTGCTACTAGCAGAATAAAGGACGGCACAACCTGAGCAACACTGTGAGAATCCATCTGAAATGGCTAGACTAAATATTAGGTGTCTCCTTCTAAGCACATATCCTAGACAAATGACTGTTTAAACAATGATGGACTTTCTTTTAAAAAAAAAAAGAATGCATTTATGGTAAACACATTCTAAGTGCAATAAAAAGTTGTGTTAAAAAGTTCATAGACTCACAGAATAGTTTGGGTTGAAAGGGCCTTAAAGATCACCTAGTTCCAACCCTCCCACCACGGGCAGGAACACCTCCCACCATACAGGTTGCTCAAGCTTTCATCCAACATGGCCTTGAACACCTCCAAGGAGGGTGCATCCCCAGCCTACAATCTCCCTGTCTCACCACCCTCACCATAAAGAATTTCTTCCTAACATTTGGTCTAAATCTCTCCTCTTCTAGCTCAAGCTTGAATCCATTCCCTCTCATCCTATCACTACAAGTCCTTGGAAAAAGTCCCTTCCCAGCTTTCTTGTAGGCCCCTTTCAGGTACTAAAAGGCTGCAATTCTGTCTTCCTGGTGACTTCTATTCTCCAAGCTGAACAGCCCCAACTTGCTAACTTGTTCTCTGCACTTGTCCTGTGGTTACAAAAATAATACAATACAATACACCACCAGGTTGGAAGAGACCTTCAAGATCATTGCATCCAACCCACCAACCAATCCAACCCACCGAAATGCAATACAATACAATACAATACAACCCACCTAAACAACTAAACCATGGAAACTCTCTCAGCCTGTCCTCATAGGGAAGGTGCTCCAGCCCTCTGATCATCTTTGTGGCCCTCCTCTGAACCTGCTCCAGCAGTTCAATGTCCCACTTATGCTGGGGGCACCAGAAATGGATGTAATACTCCAGCTGGGGTCTTATGAGAGCGGAACAGAGGGGCAGAATCACCTCCCTTGTCCTGCTGGTCCCACTTCTCTCAATGCAGCCCAGAATATGGTTGGCCTTCTGGGCTGCAAGAACATGTAAGTCATGGGTAAACAGTAAGTAAAGGGAGCAACAAAATTAACACATGAACTAGTAACACTGGCATCCTAAACCAGAAATCATTTGGGGACTGCTGGCAGAGAGTGAAGCAGGAGGCAGCTTTGTACAGGCATGGCAGACATGCTGATTCTCAGCAAATGCAATCATCAGTTATATGTACTTACATCTATGGATGCCTCTTTACTGCCTGGAGGACTCAACTTTCACAACTGTTTTGGATGTCCCCTGTCTCAAATTCTAATTTGAAGTGATCAATAATGGAGATGCAAGACTCATGTGGTGACAATTAATTCAAGAACTGTCAGGGTTCAGGCACCCTCTGTATTGCCTTGCTATGTGCCAAGATATTTTCTTGCTAACAGTGCTTAAAAGAAGTTTTTTTTACACATTTCTCTGCACTGTGATCTACCTTTTACACTCTGGATACTAAAAAGAGCTGCATAAGGAACTAAAAATGTAGATCAATAGCCACCCTCTAAAGGACCCTGATGTTAAAAGACCATGTAACAAGACAACTTATAAAAACAAAATATATATAGCCCCTTCTCTACAGTCTAAATTACTGGAAACAATACACACTGTAGGATATTGTAAATCTACTTTATATATATTGTAAATGGACATATAATGAATATCAATTTTTAAAAATATTTAGAATAGAATAGAATAGGATAAACCAGGTTGGAAAAGACCTTTGAGATCTTTGAGTCCAACCTATCACCCAACACCATCTAATCAACTAAACCATGGCACCAAGCACCCCATCCAGTCTCTTCCTAAACACCTCCAGTGATGGTGACTCCACCACCTCTCTGGGCAGCACATTCCAGTGGCCAATGTTCTTTCTGTGAAGAACTTCTTCCTAACCTCCAGCCTAAACCTCCCCTGGTGCAGCTTGAGACTGTGTCCTCTTGTTTTGGTGCCGGTTGCCTGGGAGAAGAGACCAACCCCCACCTGGGTACAACCTCCCTTCAGGTAATTGTAGCCAGCAAGAAGGTCTCCCCTGAGCCTCCTCTTCTCCAAACTAAGCAACCCCAGCTCCCTCAGCCTCTCCTCAACCCCTCCCCAGCCTCATTGCCCTTCTCTGGACACCTTCCAGTAAGTCAACATCTCTTAAACTGATGAGCCCAGAACTGGACACAGGATTCAAGGTGTGGCCTAACCAGTGCAGAGTACAGGGGCACAGTGACCTCCCTGCTCCTGCTGGCCACACTATTCCTAATGCAGGGCAGGATGCCATTGGCCTTCTTGGCCACCTGGGCACACTGCTGGCTCATGTTCAGCCTTTTATCAACAAATACCCCCAGCTCCCTTTCTGCCTGGCCGCTCTCCAGCCACTCTGACCCCAGCCTGCAGCACTGCATGGGGTTGTTGTGGCCAGTGTGTAGCACTTAGATGTGGAAACATATATATAAAAATGTAAAAATATACTTTCAAAGCTGTCAGAAAGAAGCACATAGAAATATCAAGAAGAACAACATACTTTCCACTTAGATGACTTATGAATGGTCACTTCCATGTAGCTTCTTTTTCTATGAATTTCCCAAAGCTATCAAGCTGATTCCACAAGATGTGCTTATGATCAATTATTTTGAATATAAGCCATAGGTTTTTAAGCTTCCTTTCCCAGATTAAGATTTGGAAACATGTGCATTCAAAATCCAAATCTTTCACAAAGATTTTACCAAGACTGGAATGTCTCCAGCCACCTCTCCAGTAACATCATTGCAGAAGCTAAACAGCAGTCACTTTGTGTCCAGTGGAACACAAGATATGCTAATAAAATGCCAATGTACTTAAGTAGTATAGAGGTTGAATATAAATACAGTTTGAAATACAGAATGAAGAATTAACCAGGTTGGAAAAGACCTTCAAGATCATCAAGTCCAACCTATAACCCAACACCATCTAATCAACTAAACCATGGTGCCAAGCACCCCATCCACTCTCTTCCTAAACACCTCCAGTGATGGTGACTCCACCACCTCCCTGGGCAGCACATTCCAATGGGCAATCACTCTTTCTGTGAACAACTTCTTCTGAACATCCAGCTTAAACCTCCCCTGGCACAGCTTGAGACTATGTCCTCTTGTTCTGGTCCTGGCTGCCTGGGAGAAGAGACCAACCCCTACCTGACTACAACCTCCCTTCAGGTAGTTGTAGAGAGCAGTAAGGTCTCCCCTAAGCCTCCTCTTCCCCAGGCTAAGCAACCCCAGCTCCTTCAGCCTTTCCTCAGAGGGCTTGGCTTTCCTGCCCAGTCAACTTCCTAATGACCAAACAGAGCTTTTCTGTACATTAATATTTATACTTTATAAACTGACAAAATAAACATCATAAATTAGTATATAGTGCTCATAATTAAAGGAAGAATCAGTGGTAGCAATTTTATTTGTGAAGACTGTAATTTATTTGTCCAAGTAAGGATCCTAGGTACAGAGCTAAGTCTTAGGGTAACCAGAGTATTTTTTTAACACAATTAAGTGGCTCGCTGATGTAATTAATATATTTCACAAGAGAGAAAAAAAAGAAAGGAGTAAAAAGTTAAAGTACAGTGAAGGACACCTATAAGTATTTCTGTAGCCATGTTGTGGTTGCAAGCAAGCACAAGCATTTACTTCTTAAATCAATCCAACCTGTATTCCTGGTTCAGTGAATCTCTCTACAGAATCAGAAATACTATAGATTACATGGGTCACAACAAGAATGCCACAGCAAAGCCATATTCTGAGACAAATCTTCAGTGAACCAGGATGCACCAACCAGATTTCACAGATGAAAAAGTGAATAATCAAAGTGTAAGGTAACAACAAGCAAAGTTATGCTCAAAGCTCTTTCACCATTGCAGCTCAGTATTGCTGATCTGGTTTAAAATTATGCAGTACTCTATTGTCAAAGAAGGTGCAAACATGAAAAGTATTAACTGCTATGAGTTGTTTAGTCCACTGCTGTTTCCTGAGAAGAACATGACTGTTTAAAGTCCACAGCACTTTTGGCTCACAAACTGTTTATTTTGCATTCTCATCCTAGTATATAATGTTTACATTTCTTTTTGATAGAATTCTATTATCCCTCTGTGCCATGACTACATTTATGTCTACAGGATCTTAAAAGAACGAGTCTGTGTGAAACACTTTCTGCATTCTACAAAGAATATGCAAGCTGCAGTATCCTGTCCCCTTGAGCCCTGTTTACAAACATTCATCATCCCAACAAACAAAGTGCTGGGTGTGGCTATGAACAGATGTCATAAACAGGGAACTCATAGAATCATAGAGTCAATAAGGTTGGAAGAGACCTCAAAGATCATCAAGTCCAACCTTTCACTCAAGACCTCATGACTACTGAGCCATGGCACCAAGTGCTACGTCCAATCCCCTCTTGAACACCTGCAGGGATGGTGACTCTACCACCTCCCTGGGCAGCACATTCTGATGGCTAACAACTCTGTGTAGAACTTCTTCCTAACATCCAGTCTAAACGTCCCCTGGCACAGCCTGAGACTGTGTCCTCTTGTTCTGGTGATGGTTGCCTGGGAGAAGAGACCAAACCCCTCCTGTCTACAACCTCCCTTCAGGTAGCTGTAGAGAGCAAGAAGGTCTCCCCCGAGCCTCCACTTCTCCAGGCTAAGCAACCCCAGCTCCCCCATCCTCTCCTCATAGGGCTTGTGCTCCAAACCCCTCCCCAGCTTTGGTGCCCTTCTCTGGACACCTTCCAGCAAGTCAACATCCTTCCTAAACTGAGGGGCCCAGAACTGGACACAGGACTCAAGGTGTGGCCTAACCAGTGCAGTGCACAGGGGCACAGTGACCTCCCTGCTCCTGCTGGCCACACTGTTCCTGAACTGAATGTTTCCTACACAGATCTATAGGAAAGAGCATTTGTTAGTTTTATTTTCCCAATTCTCCCCCCTTTCCCTTTCTCCTTTTCTTTGAAACAGTGAATTTAAGAAATTATAGACTAAATTTTCTGAAGGGGACCTGGGATTGTTTAGCCTGGAGAAGAGGAGGCTCAGGGGAGACCTCATTGCTCTCTACAACTACCTGAAGGGAGGTTGTAGCCAGGTGGGGGTTGGTCTCCCAGGCAGCCAGGACCAGAACAAGAGGACACAGTCCTACCTGAAGTGTGGTTGTAGCCAGGAAGGGCTTGGTCTCTTCTCTCTACCAACCAGCACCAGAACAAGGGGACATAGTCTCAAGCTGCACCAAGGGAAGTTTAGGCTCAAGGTGAGAAGAAAGTTCTTCACAGAGAGAGTCATTCACCACTGGGATGTGCTGCCCAGGGAGGTGGGGGAGTCACCATCCCTGGAGGTGTTCAAGAGGGGATTGGACGTGGCACTTGGTGCCATGGTCTAGTCATGAGGTCTGTGGTGACAGGCTGGACTCAATGATCTTTAAGGTCTCTTCCAACCTTGGTGATTCTGTGATAGGGAATCCTAGAAACAGTTCTCATGTAAGGTCTTGGAAAGTATTTGAGAACATAACAACTTAGCAAGAACAACTGTGAACACAGTAATAGAAATAAACTGTGTAATTCAACAAAAAAATTAGGACCTCTTCATGAAGCATGTGAATACCATTTTGTCATCTCAATAAAAGGAACTGTGAGGCAATGAAAATGAAATCCAGCTCTATCTTGCCTTTATTTTTGCAGCTATGCAGAGAACTTATCCTATGCATTAACCTCCCAGTTTTACAGACTATACAGGCAAGGGATGAAACTAAACATTCTGGTAAAATGGTAGCCATATGTTCCTGTTATGTGCAGTTCATTAGCAATAGAACAACTCATGTTTAAGTGATAATTATAATAGATTCATTTGAAGAAGCCAGGTCTATTACAATTATCACTGTAAAATCAAGGACAAATGATTAATTGAATGTTCTATTTCAAAAACTATGGTTACACTCAATTCTTACCTGTGATCCTGGCATCACTGAAAATAGCAAACCCAGGAGAACAAATCAGTCTAACTAGAAATACAACCTCAACGCTGTCTGTTTTCACTCTACCATCTAAATAGACCTCCACAGAGTTACATGCACTGAGAGTGAAGCCTCCATTTTAGTTCTGCTGGGTAACTTCTTTCAAAGGCATATCTGATTAGGCCACACCTTGAGTCCTGTGTCCAGTTCTGGGCCCCTCAGTTTGGGAAGGATGTTGACTTGCTGGAACGTGTCCAGAGAAGGGCAACAAAGTTGGTGAGGGGGTTTGGAACACAAGCCCTATGAGGAGAGACTGAGGGAGCTGGGGTTGCTTAGCCTGGAGAAGAGGAGACTCATGGGTGACCTTATTGCTCTCTACAACTACCTGAAGGGAGGTTGTAGCCAGGCAGAGGTTGGTCTCTTCTCCCAGGCAGCCAGCACCAGAACAAGAGGACACAGTCTCAGGCTGCACCAGGGGAGGATTAGGCTGGAGGTTAGGAAGAAGTTCTATACAGAGAGCGTGATTGCCCATTGGAATGGTCTGCCCAGGGAGGTGGTGGAGTCACCATCACTGGAGGTATTCAGGAGGAGACTTGATGGGGTGCTTGGTGCCATGGTTTAGTTGTTTAGGTGGGTTGGATTGGTTGATAGGTTGGACGCGATGATCTTGAAGGTCTCTTACAACCTGGTTTATTCTATTCTATTCTGTTCTGTTTGCCACAAGAAATTTTGTTGCATTTTGCCTAGATTAATTCCAAACAATTGAAGAAACAGCATTAGAGTACAACCCATGGAAAAGCCCCATGCAGCTGAGTATGTTGAAAGGCAGTATTTCCAGGGAAGACTTGTTGGTTTAGCAATTTTCACCTTCCCCTGCACAACGTTACTGCCCCAGCGATCAGCTCTTTAGACAGACCTCTGGCATATGCCGGGTCATACACACAGATACACGAACACGGGCCCTTTTAAAAGTTATGCTCAAGTTACCAGATGGTCACTGAAATAATTAGCTCAAATGAAACAGAAGTGAAGATCCTTCTTATCCTCTCCTGGTTTTGCTGCTTCATTTAGGATCCACATACAGTCTTGTCAACTATGACCTTTCAGCCCAGACAGTTACTCATGTCATAAACACAAACTTCCTATCAACTATGGAACTCCAGACTTCTCCCTCCCCATACAGCACTGTTAACCACTTGATCCGTAAAGAAGCCACTCCTCCCTCTATTCATACTTGACACTACAGCAATGTCTACAAAGCTCTGACTAGATCTAGCCTTCATTTCTCTTGACAAGACCCCAGACTTTTTGAGTGATATTAAGTAGAAATTGTTCAATATTCTCTGGAACCAGCCACTCTCCTGGCTTTCTATAAGCTTCTTTAGCCCTTACACTCTAAGTCAACCAACCTGAAAACGTCTCGCTTCTTCCAGACTTCCATAGGTCTACTTCTGAAACCTCTCTTCATCTGGTATTTAATACACTCCAAATTTTATCAATGGCATAAACCTGCATTAAAATGAAACTTTTCAGTATTTTCCTTCTCTCTCAAGAAATGATGCCACTTCCCTTTGTCTTCCTCCACAGTCAGTTCCTCGTTGACCTAAAGTAACTGGAAGAATTAGTAAAGTTTTTGTTTGTTTTGTGGGTTGGTTTTTGTTTGCTTGTTTCAAATTCAATTTTTATGTTATTTCCACGCCATGTGTGATCTTTCTGGGAAGAGAAGCTTCAATTGTTTGAGTCTCTTCTGGAGTCTCATTTGCTCCCTCGCTTGAGCCTGAAATAAAAGCTGGTTGCTTAAACACATCTGTCTCAGTTTTCATTCAGCATGACTGCACTTACTTGACACTGGTTTGTCTTAAGACTATCCTGTGTCCAAACAGATGAGCTTGTGGTAAGTGGTTGTCTGTTTTTAATAAATATAGAAAAGATATCCTTTTCCATTAGGACTAGTCAGCACCTAGAGATTTCTATCTATTTTGTTCCCCCAAAACTTTTATTTCATTCACTCTGAGAGCAGTTTAAACCCCACTGCATAATCAAGGATAGAGTGTTCCCACATTAAGAAATATTCTCTGCAGCTATTTTCATATCTTTGAAATTGGTTTCCAAGATGCTTTACATTAAAACTTTAATCTTCAAAAGATTGCTCTAATTATTAGTTGCACTGTAATAACTGGTTTTGTGGCAGCCACGTGTTTGATGCTCTATTGTTAAAAGAGGAGCAGTCCCTTTTATAAGTCTTTACTATCTGGAAGGCAGATGTATAAAGATACCAGGAAAGTCCAGAGACAAAGCTAAACAATCCAATTTTTTTTCCTAATGCTTGTTTGCTTTGTATTGTAATTAACTCATTTTCTATAGCTATCACAACAAATTATCTTAAAACAAGAAAAGGAACTGACTGAAGGGCATTCTTTGCCGTAGCCAGCTTCACTCTGGAACACACCAACATGCAAGGTACAGTTACATCTTTTCTCAAGAGAAGAGAACAGACACACTCAGACAATATGTCTGCTGCCTCATTTCCTTAGCAAACCAAGCTGAAATAACATTGACCTGAGCAATGTGGTTTCCCTAAAATTCTGAAATATGACAGACAAATCCTCAATGCAAAAATGTATGAAGAGTTCCTTTGTGGAAATATGTGCAGAGGATGTCAGCAGTATTCTATTCCTTCTACAGGTTGTTCATTCCAATTGAAAAGCCATTCTAGAGAAGGAAAAATGGAAGTCTAGGTTGTTGCACTGGTAGATAGATGGCTATGATACCAGCACCAGAACAAGAGAACACAGTCTCAGGCTGCACCAGGGGAAGTTGAGGCTTGAGGTGAGGAGAAAGTTCTTCACAGAGAAAGTTGTTATGTTGGAATGTGCTGCCCAGGGAGGTGGTGGAGTCACCATCCCTGGAGGTGTTCAAGAGGGGAATGGACGTGGCATTTGGTGCCATGGTTTAGTAGTCATGAGGTGCTGGGTGACAGGTTGGACTTGATGATCTTTGAGGTCTCTTCCAACCTTACTAATTCTATGATTGGTACTTGCAGCAAGTCCCTGTTAAGCTGTGCTTGAGGTTCAGTAAGGCTATAAATTGGAGGCTCAAGACTGATGCTGAAATGACTATAGTTTGTATAGCACCTCAGAAAAAGCCCTCCCTTCACTGAGAGAATGGTTTAAGACAAAACACTGCCTTTATTTACAGGAAGGTTAAAAAGAAAATAGGAGGTAAGTCTGAACTGTAAAGGTTCAAAGTCTGTCAAAATTGCGTGTCTAATGTGGGGGAGATCAAAATTTAGATTATGCTTTCTTGATTGGAATTACTTTTGGAAACAGAAACTGGATAGCTATCAGGAGAAAGACGTTCTAGAAAAGATTCTAACTTTCATGAGGCTGTAATGTACTCCTTGAACAAAGCAGGTGAGAGCTGCTCTCACTGCTTCTTGAAGAAAACTACGATGATGCTATAGAAAACTTGATTTCATACCTACTTATGTTGGTGAACACCTTCCCACTTAAAGCATTCTGCACCACACTGTAGCAAAGATGCTAACACTTCAGCTAATCTTTCATAAACAACTGGCTCCTCTGTTTCAGTTCAAATGAAGTATTTCAGTGTGCTGTGCATTAACATTAATGCTACAATTTCTTCAATTCTATGAAACACTTCAGTTTCACTATGCTTACACAAAGAGACCTTTAAATGCTCATACTTTGGCACTTGATAACATGACTACATAAAAAACACTGGTGGACTAATTGGCAGGAGCACAGAAATGTGCATTTCCTTTGAAGATCACAGTCATTATATTGGACTTTGAAACAAGAGGAGATCTTCTGTTGAGTCTTCTTGCTACAGAAGTTCATTTCCAGGTATAGCTCATGAATTTTCCATTAATGTGATGACTGTCATTCTTGTTCTATCATATTTTTGTGAATTATAGGTAAAAGGCATTATCCAGGACAATGAATGGGACCACAACTAACAGGGTAGGTAAGTGACATAGAATAGAATCATAGAATCAACAAGGTTGGAAAAGACCTCAAAGACCATCAAGTCCAACCTGTCACTCAAGACCAGACCATGGCACCAAGTGCCACGTCCAATCCCCTCTTGACCACCTCCAGGGATGGTGACTCCACCACCTCCCTGGGCAGCACATTCCAATGGCTAACAAAATGCACTGGCTCATACAAATATTGTGTATTCTGTGATGTTCATGACCAACTCCTTCAGCTAAACCCAGATAATTCTTAGAAGATACAGATTCCTAGTGAATTAAAAACTGTTCTTTAACATAATAAAATTACTGTTAGTGCAAAATCCAATAGGAGATCCTTTTCCTTGCCTAGAACTCCTCAGGGAATTTAGGGAGTGGAATCAAAAATTTGAAAGCAAATTAACAGGTACTTACACAAACCCAGCTGAAGTAACTGGAGCAACCTTAAGCAATGTTGTAGTTACTAGGTGTCTACTCACCAGACTGGACTTGTATCTTTTTATGAGCCTTAGACAGTCTGTGAATATATAACTTTGTATTCATTTCTAATTACAGAATCACAGAATGTTAGGGGTTGGCAGGGACATCGAAACATCATCTAGTCCAACCCCCCAGCCAGAGCAGGATTACCTACACCAGATCACACTGGAAGGCATCCAAACAGGGTTTGAGTATCTGCAGAGAAGGAGACTCCACAACCCCTAGGGCAGCCTGTTCCAGTGTTCCATTACCCTCACAGGGAAAAAATTTTTCCTCATGTTTCCATGGAACTTCCTGTGCCTCAATTCCACACATTGCCCCTTGTTCTGTCATTTGGCATCACCAAGAAGAGCCTGAAACCATCCCCATGGCACTAACCCTTTACATATTTATAACATTAATGAGGTCACCCCTCAGTCTCTTCCTCTCCAAACTAAAGAGACGCAGCTGCCCTGTCTCTCCTCACAAGGAAGATGTTTCACTCCCTTAATCATTTTTGTGGCTCTGTGCTGGACTCTTTCAAGCAGTTCCCTGTCCTTCTTGAACTGAGTGGCCCAGAACTGGACACTGCATTCCAGATGCAGCCTCAGCAGGGCTAAGTAGAGGGCAGAAGAACCTCTTGTGACCCATTAGCCACATCCCTTCTAATCCACTCCAGAACAGCATTGGCCTTCTTGGCCACAAGAGCACATTGCTGTCTCACAGTCAACCTTGCATCCACTAGGATCCTTTTCCCTTTCACTGCTCTCCAACAGGTCAGTGCCCAACCTATACTGGTGCATGGGGTTGTTCTTTCCCAGGTGCAAGACTCTACGTTGGATTGGTTGATAGGCTGGACGCGATGATCTTGAAGGTCTCTTCCAACCTGGATTTATTGTATTGTATTGTATTGTTGAACTTCATTCAATTGCTCCCTGCCCAACTCTCCAGCCTAAGTCTCAGCACAACTCTTTGGTGTGTCAACCACTCCACCCAGATTTGTGTCATGAGCAAACTTGCTGACAGTGCACTCTGTGCCCTCATCCAGGTCATCAATGAATATACCGAATAGAACTGTAACAAAGCTGGATTAAATGAACCTAACTTAGGATGCTAAAATCTTCAACAGAACTGAGCTGCAGTATTATCCTAACAAAGAAGTTTAGGAGGTATCTGCCAACTTGGACAAAATCTCGTTAGTGAATCTCTCCAATGAAGTAAATACTGACCTTCAATTTTGCTTCTTTTATAAATGATGTCACTTCATGTACTTTGAATCAGTGAGAAACTTCTCTCTGCCATAATATTTCATCAAGACCCAACTTTTTTTAACCAGGAAACATAGGTTATGTTCCATATTTCAGCACCTGCAAATCTAATGGTACAAGGTCTGAGGGTACCCAGCTGTTAACTAAGTTAATTTCATTAATTATTCAAGAAAACAAACAACCCAACCCAACAAAACCCCAAAACAACAAACAAACCCCAGGCAACAAGAAAGATAAACTTCTGACTTCCCTACCAAGCATAAGCTAGGCATGATGTTAGGAAGAAATTCTATATAGAGAGAGTGATTGCCTGTTGGAATGGGCTGCCAGGGGAGGTGGTGGAGTCACCATCATTGGAGGTGTTCAGGGGAAGACTTGATGGGGTGCTTGGTGCCATGGGTTAGTTGTTTAGGTGGGTTGGATTGGTTGATAGGTTGGACGTGATGATCTTGAAGGTCTCTTCCAACCTGGTTTATTGTATTCTAGAAGTAAAACTGGTCTGCTTTGGGAACTACAAAGACAGAACTTCATTTAGGTCTGAGTCTACAATCAGAAGGTGTCTTAGACAACACAGAGCTTTCTCCAGCTATACAGAAATTCCAAGGATGTTGCAAAGAATACTGGAGGTATGATAAAGATACCTTCCAACCACAATACTGAAAGCCAAGACACCTTGTTTATTTTGCTTTCCACTCAAATAGATTAGGTAAACAAACTTCCTATTTGAGAAAAATACAGCAAATGCACATGTAATCATGGCAGGTTTTCCAGTACTGCCAGAGCTGATACTGAAGCTATCAGCAATCCAGACACTGGTGACCGGCAACTCAGCACAGGAAATGCCAATGCCTCTGCACTGGGTAGCAAGTATTGTAATAAAGTTCACAAATAAATTCCTTTCACAGAGCCCTGGATCATGCACAGGGCAGCTAGAGGAAGACAGAAAAAACTGAGGCCATTCCTAAATGCAGATTTTGTTTGATCAACTTGACACCACAACAGCTTGAGTTGCCATTTACATCTAAAGTACTGAACGCTTACTTGCCAATGGAGCAAGAAGAGACTGGCACTTCAGTCTCAGCACTAAAAGCATACTTAATTTTAATGTTAAGTGAATTGGATCATCTTCATCGATGATCTGGATGAGGGGATTGAGTCAGTCATCAGCAAATTTGCAGATGACACCAAGTTGGGAGAAGATGTAGATCTGTTAGAGGGTGGAAGGGCTCTCCAGAGGGACCTTGACCGACTGCACAGATGGGCAGAGTCCAACGGGATGGCATTCAACAAATCCAAGTGCCAGGTGCTGTACCTTTGGCCACAGCAACCCCATGCAGAGCTACAGGCTGGGGTTGGAGTGGCTGGAAAGCTGCCAAACAGAAAGGGACCTTGGGGTGCTGATTGACAGCCACCTAAACATGAGCCTGCAGTGTGCCAAGGTGGCCAAGAAGGCCAATGGCATCCTGGCCTGCATCAGGAATAGTGTGGCCAGCAGGAGCAGGGAAGTCATTGTGCCCCTGTACTCAGCACTGGTTAGGCCACCCCTTGAGTCTTGTGTCCTGTTCTGGAACCCTCAGTTTAAGAAGGATATATGTCCAGAGAAGGGCAACAAGGCTGGGGAGAGGCCTTGAGCACAAGCCCTATGAGGAGAGGCTGAGGGAGCTGGGATTGTTTAGCCTGGAGGAGAGGAGGCTCAGGGGAGACCTCATTGCTCTCTACAACTACCTGAAGGGTGGTTGTGGCCAGGTGGGGGTTGGTCTCTTCTCCCAGGCAAGCAGCACCAGAACAAGAGGACACAGTCTCAAGCTGCACCAGGGGAAGTTTAGGCTCAAGGTGAGGGGAAAGTTATTCACAGAGAGAGTCATTGGCCATTGGAATGTGCTGCCCAGGGAGGTGGTGGAGTCACCGTCCCTGGAGGTGTTCAAGAGGGGACTGGATGGGGCACTTGGTGCCATGGTCTAGTCATGAGGTCTGTGGTGACAGGTTGGACTTGATGGTCTTTGAGGTCTCTTCCAACCTTGGTGGTACTGTGATGCACACCACTGCTCATGTGGATACACTACATTTTGCATTGTTTTCTGCTTCATTTAGACATATTGAACTGACATTATTTTTTTCAACAGAGCAGCACAAAAGCATTTGCAAAGTACTTAGCAAGCAAAACACCTGTGAGCCTAAATTCATACACACATTTTAAGCCACTGGTAGTAATTCAAACTATTTTTGAAACAAATTAAAACAGTAACTAAAGCAAAATATAATGTTTAAAACAATTATTTCCAGCCTCCTCAGTTTGGTTGAAGCTAATAAACCTGCTCATTTTCCCCTCTCTGTCCAACACTGCTGTATCAAAGGCTATTACTTGAAGATTAAAAAACATCTGCTGAATGACAGTTCCTTAAATTGTGAAAAGTTCAACCATGATAAACAAATACTCAACTGGACAAAGATCAGCACACAGAACAGCCTGCACTCACCTATTAATAAATAGCATGCTCAATTCAGGTTGACAGCCACAAATAAATTAGCAGATAAAGTAATTACTGTATTGCATACTTCATGGTTAAAACATCACCTACCAGAATCTGTTCTGTCACCATATGACTCTAGCAAGACTTCATATACCAGGTTTCCAGTTTTGAAAGCTGGAGATGCATACATCTGATCAGTGATTTTAAAGGGCTCATGTCAGTATCACTGGACTTTTAGATCTCAACTCCCAAGTCCTACATTAAAGCAGCAGAAGGGAAGCCTATTAATCTTAATTCCTTTAACTACCATGAAGCACTTGATGAACAAGAGAGAATTCCAAGCTGCAGAAGCATTTCCAGTATCAGACAGCTATCGCTGACACCAAAGAATTCTTTTAATAGAAAAAGAATGAAAGAGAATGAAATTCTAGCCTGATGCTTTTATAGGAGCAATAAATCCCTGAAAACAGGATTCATAATATTGATGCAGAAATACAGAGAGAAACTCAGAACTATTAATGGTGCAAAAAACCACCACTTCAAATGCTTTAACCTGTCTGAACCAGTTTTGCTGCTTTGACACACCCTCAATTCTTGTATATATTTATCCCTCTGAAATACAGAACACACATTCAACACAAAGCCTTTATATGTAATGCCATATAATTACCCTTCATATTTCAGATGTTTTGAAAATCTGTTTACAAATACAGTTCTCTGATCATGTTTGTCTTCAATGGGGGCACAGCATGCCTTAGAGAATAAAAAACTCAGTCATTAATTGACTGGCCCAAACTCCACCAACTGGGCCATTTGAGCAGCCTTTTTGGAAAGGTAGCTGGGTTTAAAAAAAAGTTGCAGGCAACTTCTTTCATAACAGGAGTCATAATCATTCTTGCCTTGATCACTTTCCAGGATCATAAACCTCTTCTGTTTTCTAACACAAACACAGGGAAATGAATTTAGTAGCCAGTCCTTTCCCACAACATGAAGTGCAACAAGTATTTCTTTGCAAAAACTGGGAAAGGCAAAAAAACCCACCGCCCGTGATGTTTACACTTGCTCTGCACTCCAGACAAAACATTGCTTTAAAGCTAGAAATCACCTGCTTTTTATGACAGTTGAATGTATCAGTGATTCACAGTATCACAGTATCACAGTATAACCAAGGTTGGAAGAGACCCCAAGGATCATCAAGTCCAACCTGTCCCAACAGACCTCACAACTAGACCATGGCACCAAGCGCCACGTCCAATCTCCCCTTGAACACCTCCAGGGACGGCGACTCCACCACCTCCCTGGGCAGCACATTCCAATGACGAATGACTCGCTCAGTGAAGAACTTCCTCCTCACCTCGAGTCTAAACCTCCCCTGGCACAGCTTGAGACTGTGTCCTCTTGTTCTGGTGCTGGTTGCCTGGGAGAAGAGACGAACCCCCTCCTGTCTACAACCACCTTTCAGGTAGTTGTAGAGAGCAATGAGGTCACCTCTGATCCTTCTCTTCTCCAGGCTAAACAATCCCAGCTCCCTCAGCCTCTCCTCATAGGGCTTGTGCTCAAGGCCTCTCACCAGCCTTGTTGCCCTTCTCTGGACACGTTCAAGTATCTCGATGTCCTTCTTAAACTGAGGGGAATTCCTTCCAAAAGCAAGCGATTTGGTTCTCACTACTGAACAAAAAGTTGCTCTGATAAACTATACTACGAGGACACAGTCTCAAGCTGCGCCAGGGGAAGTTTAGGCTGAAGATGAGGAGAAAGTTCTTCACTGCGAGAGTTGTTAGCCATTGGAATGTGCTGCCCAGGGAGGTGGTAGAGTCACCATCCCTGGAGGTGTTCAAGAGGGGATTGGACGTGGCACTTGGTGCCATGGTTTAGTCATGAGGTCTGTGGTGACAGGTTGGACTTGATGCTCTTTGAGGTCTCTTCCAACCTTGGTGACTCTGTGATTTTCAGTACTGAAGAAAAACCGAGAAGGAAGATTCCGTGAAGCCACACCTCTGTTCCAGAAAGTTATATAGTAATATACAATCTGTACTGTGTACTTCTCTATAAAGATATTGCTCAAGAATCCTTTTACTGCTCTGAAATTGCATCCACCTACCAGCCATACACACACTTACTGAAAAGTTGTCTACCTGCTTTTTCAGCCTGTAAATGCTTCCAGAGCACTGGAATAGCCATACAACCAAAAATTTGTCATAGAAGGAAATTGAAGGCTGCAATAAAATCATAGATTCATAGAATCAGTAAGGTTGGAAAAGCCCTCAAAGATCATCAAGGCCAACCTGTCACCCAACACCTCATGACTACTAAACCATGGCACCAAGTGCCATGTCCAATCCCCTCATGAACACCTCCTGGGACGGTGACTCAACCACCCCTGGGTAGCCCATTCCAATGGCTAACAACTCTCTCAGTGAAGAACTTTCTCCTCACCTCCAGCCTAAACTTCTCCTGGCACAGCTGGAGACTGTGTCCTCTTGTTCTGGTGCTGGTTGCTAGAGAGAAGAGACCAACACCCTCCTGGCTACAACCTCCCTTCAGGGAGTTGTAGAGAGCAATAAGGTCTCCCCTCAGCCTCTGCTTCTCCAGGCTAAGCAACCCCAGCTCCCTCAGCCTCACCTCACAGGGCTGTGTTCAAGGCCTCTCCCCAGACTTGTTGCCCTTTTCTGGACACGTTCAAGTGTCTCAATGTCCTTCCTAAACTGAGGGGCCCAGAACTGGACACTGGACTCAAGGTGTGGCCTAACCAGTGCTGAGTACAGGGGCAGAATGACTTCCCTGCTCCTGCTGGCCACACTATTTCTGATGTAGGCCAGGCTGCCATTGGCCTCCTTGGCCACCTGAGCACACTGCTGGCTCATGTTCAGCCAGCAAATAATTCCATCAATGTGAAATTGTATGTCACTTTTACTATCCCCCCTCCCCAGGTTTATGTCTGAGAACCCAAGAGATGATGTGACTTGCCCTCTCAGCATCACATTGAATCTCTTTAAGTACCTCTGCGGAAAACAAATAAAGTTTGCGCTTCTCTGTCTTTCCTGTTGAGAGCACTAGGAGTAGTTTCATCACGAGGAAATATGGAAAGCCAAGGCACTGACACTTAGTTTGCAACAGAGGCCTTTAAGGTATTAGAATAGAAGAGAATTAACATGACAACATTATCTTGGCCTGGGCAGATGCAACCGCTACTTGCAGAATAGAATAGAATAGAATAGAATAGAATAGAATAGAATAGAATAGAATAGACCAAACCAGGTTGGAAAAGACCTTTGAGATCATCGAGTCCAACCTATCATCCAACACTATCTAAACAACTAAACCATGGCACCAAGCACCCCATCCAGTCTCCTCCTGAACACCTCCAGGGATGGTGACTCCACCACCTCCCTGGGCAGCACATTCCAATGGCCAATCTCTCTTTCTGGGAAGAACTTCTTCCTAACATCCAGCCTGAACCTCCCCTGGCACAGCTTGAGACTGTGTCCTCTATTAGCATGCTTTGGGTATTTTTAACAGATTCTCAGACACAATCTGTGTCTCTACAGTAATTGGCATATGTTGCATACTTATATATAATAATCAATTTGTGTATCACCCATGGAAACAAAAGGGAGAGTACTTTTATTTTGCTCAACCCTTTTGGTCACTGAGTTTAAAATGAAGAACTTGAATGCTGCTAAACATGACAAGGAAATGTACTCTTAAAAATGGAATGCAAACTGAAGACTATAAAAGTGCCCATTCAGTTTTGATCTTCTTTTATGATTTCAGGATCTTAAAAGAAAATGGATCTTTTCCCCACCTTAAATAATATCAATGTCCAGGAATTTCTCATTATTCTCAAAAAATCTCCCCCAAAAAACCATATTGAAGAGCAATATATAAACATCTTGATCACAATCATGTTTGCACACCACCAGAATGGAACAGCTCTGAAAAACTCTTCATGTGCACACTCCTGGAAACATACAATGTCACTTTAATTTAGTTGTTCTTCATTTTGAAGGGAAGCTTTTAAACACCTGAAACTTAGAGGAGTCTCTAGGGATATGGTAAAATAAATACATAGCAAAAAAAACCCCAGACCTGGTAACTACAGATTTATACAACTAGCTAAAGGACACACAGGTGTTGAAAAATTGACTTTCTTTGTTTCTGCTGTGAGACAAACTTGAGTTTTAAATACATTATTCACCTACAGCTGAAACATTTATCAGTGAACATTTTTAGTTCAGACTACTTCTTCCACTCCCAACAAGATCTTTTTTTCAGATGCTGTATCCCTTCATGGAGTATTTGGAGGGAAATGCTTTTCTGTAATAAAAATTCCTTCTGTATTTTTTTTCACTCCCTTTCAACTTACACCAAACAAGAAAGCATAACACATCCTTTTATGGTGAAAAAGATCCTGACCAAGGTCCTTAATGTTCTTGGACAAGCAATGCCCACATTACCACATTTTTTTGACTTAACACAGTTTGAAGATGAGGATGATGCCTTACATGCTCCAGGCTGAAGAGATTTGTTAGGAAGACATGCACTGACAGATCTTGCTTAAGAGAATAAGGTCATTGATTAATCAAGAACAGAGTCCATTAAAATAACAGAACTCATATATTTGCAGATGGTTGCTTAACAGGACACTGCCAAGGTATTTCTGACAGTTTTTTTGCTATTGTTTTCTCAATCAGCCCTGATAAATGCTTTCCTAGTGCACCTTGCTGGAGCTCCATGCTTCATGTTCTTCAGTAGCATCCCTGGAGGAAGGTGTGTGAGAAGCAACAGAGACCAGCACTTGGGATTTTTCCTGGGAAGAGGGCAGGAACAAAGGCATTTGAAGCTGGACAATTTCTCTTCCAACTTCAACATTATTGAAGGCAAAGCTACTGAGCAGCAAGTACCTCTTTCCAAACTGCAGCTCCTTCTTTATCAGGACTGTGATTCCTTTGACCCTGCAGCAAGGAATTTGTCATGGCTCACCAGGAAACCAGAGGTTTGAAAGCAGATTAAACTTCCTGAGGGATATTAGAAGAAACTTTCCTGGAGGGTTCTCAAATATGGAAACAGGCTTCTCAGAGAAGTGGTTGGATCCTCTTCCCTGGATGTGTTTGAAAGAGGTGGAGATGTGCTGCTGAGGGATATGGTTTAGCACCAGACTTGGTGGAGTTAGATAATGGTTGGACTGGATGATCTCAAAGGTCTTTTCCAACTGCAATGACTCTGTGATTGTTAGAAACTGGTTTGCAATTAATGGCTGCAGAGAAAAGGCTAAACAATCCCAAACTGTTTCCTTCAAAATAATAAAATGAGCATTTTCCAGTACTTTGGTCCCCATATAGAAGTTTTGCAAGGATCTGAATGCAGTCATGCACAGGAGAAACAAGTGTGTATCTGGGGACAATACTATGAAAGTGTTCAACTAGTGTTTTCAAAAGTTTAAATGCAGTAAGCTTCCACAATCTCAGAAAGGATCTTTTTCATGGTGTTTTTCCAAAGAATCCCAAATTAGAACACACAGATGAAGAGATAAGAGCTTAGTTTCCACTATTTATCTGCAATTCAAAAAAGCACACTCTAATGGTGCTTTGTAGAGCTGTATATATCGTGATATTACCTCCCCAAACTGCCTTAATATGGTAATGTAGAGATTATTAATCTTCATATACAAAGTCAGACTCTTGCTCTGTCTGTCCACCCCAAATACAGCAATTTGCATATTAAAAGAGCTGTTAAGCTGTTTTTGTATTAACAAGCTGTGTGGTGCAGCAGACAGGCTGGAGGGAAGGGATGCCATCCAGAGGGACCTGGACAGGCTGGAGAGGTGGGCACAAGCCAACCTCAGGAGCTTCAACAAGACCAAGTGCAGGGTCCTGCATCTGGGTCGAGGCAACCCCAGGCACAAATCCAGGCTGGGCAGGGACTGACTGGAGAGCAGCCCTGAGGGAGAGAGACTTGGGGGTGCTGGTGGACAAGAAGCTCAACAGGAGCTCTCAATGTGCACTTGCAGCCCAGAAGGCCAATCAGATCCTGGGCTGCATCAAGAGAAGTGTGGCCAGCAGGTCAAGGGAGGTGATTCTCCCCCTCTCCTCAGCTCTGCTGAGACCCCACCTGCAGTACTGCCTCCAGTTCTGGAGCCCCTATTACAAGAGGGATCTGGAGGTGCTGGAAGGTGTCCAGAGAAGGGCCACGAGGATGATCAGAGGGCTGGAGCACCTCTCCTATGAGGACAGACTGAAGGAGTTGGGGCTGTTCAGTCTGGAGAAGAGAAGGCTCTGAGGTGGCCACAATAAGGTTTCCTCAACCTCCCTCGACCTGCTGGCTATGCTTCTCTTGATGCAGCCCAGGATGTGACTGGCTTTCTGGGCTGCAAGTGCACACTAAAGCTCTAACTGAGCTTTAGCTTTCCTAACCATGTCTCTCGCTGCTCAGGCAGCTTCCTTATATGGCCCCCATTCTATCCATCCTTTCTTCCACTCCTTGTAGACTTTCTTTCTGTGTGACAGTGTGTCCAGGAGCTCCTTGCTCATCCAGGCAGGTCTCCCAGCATTCTTTCCAAAGTGATTTAAAACACTCACCAAGGATTAGATTACAGGAAGGAGTACACAAACAAATCCAGGCAAATGCCTCAGTGCTAACTGCTGTAGATATTCCAGCTGGGCATTCTTCCCACTTGGGCAAAATTTTCCTGTAACTTTCTGCATGATGAAGAACTTCTCAATGTCACCAAGTCTTACATTCTAACGTACACTGTAATGACTCCCTCCCTTTTCATTTGCTTTCAGATTCAGTGCGTATCTGAGCACACAACTCCCTGCACTCTTTCCTCCTCTCCATGACTTGTTGTCAGCCTCTAAGATAATGAAGTTCATAGAAGCTAAGATCAGCAGTCAGGCAGAGGAGGCAGACAACCTATTACTGAACCAAAGAGTGCAGTAGGTAAACCTAGGTTGCTATTAATGGTAGTATCTGCAGGGCCATCATCTCACTTGATAAATTGAAACATGGGACACATGGCAGAACCATAATGGCATAGCACAGAGATTCAAAGTGACAAGGGATTAAACCTGCAAGAAACAAAGCTTTGCTCTTTCTATGATTCACAAATCTGGTTCTTTTACTTAAAATCTTTGAACCTACATCTTTGTGTGCCAGAAAACTGCACACACACCACCTTGTGTTTTAAGAGTTGTCCTGCTAAGCACATGATCACCTTTTCTCTTGCTGAACTACATGGCCAAATGATGGTTTTATTTTTTTAAAGTCAACATACAGAGATAGGATGGAAATGAATGGAATGGAGCAGAATGGAATGGAGTGGAATGGAATGGAGTAGAACAGAATAGAATAGAATTAACCAGGTTGGAAAAGACCTTTGAGATCATCGAGTCCAACCTATCATCCAACACCATCTAATCAACTAAACCATGCACCAAGCACCCCATCCAGTCTCTTCCTAAACACCTCCAGTGATGGGGACTCCACCACCTGCCTGGGCAGCACATTCCAATGGCCAATCGTGCTTTCTACGAAGAGCTTCTTCCTAACATCCAGCCAAAACCTCCCCAGCGCAGCTTGAGACTGTGTCCTGTTGTTCTGTTGGTTACTATTACAATTTTCCAAGCTTCCCAGAAATGATTCCTTCAAACCTAACATACCACAATTTTTTTTAAATTTCATGTGGATCTTCTCTTCCTATTAGACTTCCAATGATTCTTAGTTCTTATCTGTTAAATATGGTAACATTTTGGTATTACTGGCATAAAACCTTCTACTTTTGTTTTTCTAGGAGGTGTAGTCTTTTCCACAGTATCATAGTATACACACAGTATCACCAAGGTTGGAAGAGCCCTCAAAGATCACCAAGTCCAACCTGTCACCACAGACCTCATGACTAGACCACAGCACCAAGTGCCACGTCCAATCTCCTCTTGAACACCTCCTGGGATGGTGACTCCACCACCTCCCTGGGCAGCACAGTCCAGTGGCTAACAACTCTCTCAGTGAAGAACTTTCTCCTAACCTCCAGCCTAAACTTCCCCTGGTGCAGCTTGAGACTGTGTCCTCTTGTTCTGGTGCTGGTTGCTGGAGAGAAGAGACCAACCCCTTCCTGGCTACAACCTCCCTTCATGGAGTTGTAGAGAGCAATGAGGTCTCCCCTGAGCCTCCTCTTCTCCAGGCTAAACAACCCCAGCCCCCTCAGCCTCTCCTCGTAGGGCTTGTGCTTAAGGCCTCTCTCCACCCTTGTTGCCCTTCTCTGGACACATTCAAGTGTCTTGATGTCCTTCTTCCAGTCAGATTCATGAAATTCATAAATTAAGAAGCCAAGGAAGAATAATTCCACACACCTCAATGCTGCCTCCCATGACTCAGAAAGATTAATATATGCCTCCAAGTTGCTTTAACAGGTACAGTCTCCTAAATCTGATAATATCATGGCCTGAAGAACTATAAACCTGGCTGCAGGTTGATCACACATCTTTTCAAGAAGGAACTGGCAATGTGTGGTAAACAAAACAAACAAAATTCATTTAGTGAGCTGCTGGCATCCAGGACAACTGGTGCTGCAAGAACACAATCATAAAATGCCAACCCTGCTTATCACAAATTCAGTTGCACAGCTTCTCATGAAGCATTTGCTTTTGCAACCAGAAGCACCCCTCTGGTAATGTCATGCCAAAATTTCTTTTGCTTTAGAAGCATTCATAAACCAGGCAGTCCTAAAATGCTAATGATCCTTTATGTCCTTTACTTGTATTAAGCAAGCTACAGAAATCCTGGGCACTAGTAGAATAATACAATAATAATAATAATAATACAATACAACAGGTTGGAAGAGACCTTCAAGATCATCACGTCCAACCCATCAACCAATCCAACCCACCTAAATACAATACAGTACCATACAGTACAATACAATACAACCCACCTAAACAACTAAAAAACTAAACCCTGGCACCAAGCACCCCATCAAGCCTCTTCTTGAACACCTCCAATGAAGGTGACTCCACCACTTCCACAGGCAGCTGATTCCAGTGGGCAATCACTCTCTCTGTATAGAACTTCTTCCTAACATCCAGTCTAAACCTGCCCTGGCGCAGCCTGAGACTGTGTCCTCTTGTTCTGGTACTGGCTGCCTGGGAGAAGAGACCAACCTCTGCCTGGCTACAACCTCCCTGCAGGTAGTTGTAGACAGCAATAAGGTCACCCCTGAGTCTCCTCTTCTCCAGGCTAAGCAACCCCAGCTCCCTCAGCCTCTCCTCCAAATAGTCTCTCTTCCAAATACACTGCCTGCTCTAAATAAGACTTTTGTATTAGCCACTTGCCATCTATTAGTTTTCACATCTTGAAATAAAGTCTCAGAAATGGTTTCTGATTTTAAACTAAAAAATAAACCCATCAGAACGTGCAAAAGCAGCTGGAGTTGACGTGTTCAAGTGAGTACTTTCCGGTCTTCTTTCCATTAGTTCTCGTGCAGTCAAGGTTAGTTACACAGAACAAAGTTTAAAAACTACCATTTTGAAAAGCATTTACAAACACTGTAAAAACACATGACAGACCTAAAACAACAATGAACACACAAAGAACTACACTCTACCTAGCAAGCTGTGTTCTATTTGCAAAAAAAGAGATGAAGTACAGTGTAAAAACAAACAAACAAAAAGTATCTTAGATATTTCTCACCCCGAGAAAACTATCAGGAGGGTCAGCAAGCGAGGGATCATGTGCTCTGCTCCTTGCTCTGTCACTTACTTGCTTTTCTATTTAGTTATTTCAATCTGTAGAACAGCTACAGTGCTTTTCCTTCACTCAGAACACAGCTGGGCGGTGTGAACTTCAGAAGGAAGGTGTCAAAGAAGTTTTAAGTGCTGTCAAGAGTTACACTCCATTTTACCAGGCTCTGTAACATCAACAAGAGCCTGATCCTGAGAGATACTATGAGTCAATACAGTATCTTGTAAGTTACTGACCAAATCATAGAATCATAGAATCAAGAAAAGGCAGAGGTACTTAACACCACCTTTGCCTCAATTTTTACTAGCAGGGCAGAATGTCTTCCAGACAGCTGGCCTGCAGAGCTGGCAGAAGGAGCCAGGGAGCAGCATAGTTCTCTGTTCCAGGATGGGATTGTTAGGGATCTTCTCAGCCACTTGAACCCCCACAAGTCCATGGGACCGGATGGGATCCATCCTAGGGTGATGAGAGCGCTGGCAGATGAGCTGGCCAAGCCGCTCTCCATCATTTTTCACCAGTCCTGGCTCACTGGAGAGGTCCCAGAAGACTGGAAGCTGCCAATGTGGTGCCCAGCCACAGGAAGGGCCGGTTGGAAGAGCCAGGGAATGATAGGCCTGTCAGCCTGACCTCAGTGCCAGGCAAGATTATGGAACAGCTCATCCTGAGTGCAATCACACAGCACTTACAGGATGGCCAAGGGATCAGGCCCAGCCAGCATGGATTTAGGAAGGGCAGGTTCTGCCTGACCAACCTGATCTCCTTCTAGGATCAGGTGACTGCCTGGTGGATGTGGGGAGGCCTGTGGATGTGGTCTACCTGGACCTCAGCAAGGCCTTTGACACTGTCCCCCACAGCAAACTCCTGGCCAAGCTGGCAGCCCATGGCTTGGACAGGAGCACACTAAGCTGGGTTAGGAACTGGCTGGAGGCTGAGCCCAGAGAGTGGTGGTGAATGGTGCCACATCCAGCTGGCAGTCAGGCACTAGTGGTGTGCCCCAGGGATCAGTGCTGGGCCCCATGCTCTTCAACATCTTTATTGACCTGGATGAGGGCATTGAGTCCATCATCAGTAAATTTGTGGACAACAGCAAGCTGGGGGCAGGAGTTGATCTGCTGGAGGGCAGAGAGGCTTTGCAGAGGAACCTCGACAGGCTGGACAGATGGGCAGAATCCAACGGCATGAGATTGAACACATCCAAGTGCCGGGGTTCTGCACATTGGCCACAACAACCCCATGCAGTGCTACAGGCTGGGGTCAGAGTGGCTGGAGAGCAGCCAGGCAGAGAGGGATCTGGGGGTGCTGGTTGATGGGAGGCTGAACACGAGTCTGCAGTGTGCCCAGGCAGCCAAGAGGGCCAATGGCATCCTGGCCTGCATCAGGAACAGTGTGGCCAGCAGGAGCAGGGAGGTGATTCTGCCCCTGTACACTGCACTGGTTAGGCCACACCTAGAGTCCTGTGTCCAGTTCTGGGCCCCTCAGTTTAGGAAAGATGTTGAGTTGCTGGAAGGTGTCCAGAGAAGGGCAACAAAGTTGGTGAGGGGTTTGGAACACAAGCCCTATGAGGAGAGGCTGAGGGAGCTGGGGTTGCTTAGCCTGGAGAAGAGGAGGCTCAGGGGAGACCTTATTGCTCTCTACAACTACCTGAAAGGAGGTTGTAGCCAGGTAGGGGCTGGTCTCTCCTCCCCCGGCAGCCAGCACCAGAACAAGAGGACACAGTACCAAGCTGTGCCAGGGGAGGTTTAGACTGGAGGTTAGGAAGAAGTTCTTCACAGAGAGAGTGATTGCCCATTGGAATGGTCTGCCTTGGGAGGTGGTGGAGTCACCATCATTGGAGGTATTCAGGAGGAGACTTGATGGGGTGCTTGGTGCCATGGTTTAGTTGTTTGGGTGGGTTGGATTGATTGATAGGTTGGATGCAATGATCTCAAAGGTCTCTTCCAACCTGGTTTATTGTATTGTATTGTAAATTAAGTAAGATTTATTACTTAAAGTCATGAGTCTAGGTGAAATGAGATAATGATTTCACCTGGGACACAAACTATAACATCCCTGTGGGTGCCATGGACAGTGGCATTGGGAGCACCCTCAGCAAGTTTGCCTAGGACACCAAGCTGTGTGGTGCAGCAGACACACCGGAGGGAGGGGATGCCATCCAGAGGGACCTTGACAGGCTGGAGAAGGGGGCACAAGCCAGCCTCATGAGCTTCAACAAGACCAAGTGCAGGGTCCTGCATCTGGGTCAAGGCAACCCCAGGCACAAATACAGACTGGGCAGTGACTCCCAGGTGACCTCATTGTAGCCTTCCAGGATCTGAAGGGGGCCTATAAGAAGGCTGGGGAGGGACTTCTCAGGATCTCAGGTAGTGATAGGACTAGGGGGACTGGAATGAAGCTGGAGGTGGGGAGATTCAGGCTAGATGGGAGGAGGAAGTTCTTCCCCATGAGAGTGGTGAAGCCCTGGAATGGGTTGTCCAGGGAGGTGGTTGAGGCCCCATCCCTGGAGGTGTTTAAGCCCAGGCTGGATGAGGCTCTGGCCAGCCTGATCTAGTGTGGGGTGTCCCTGCCCATGGCAGGGGGGTTGGAACTAGATGATTCTTGTGGTGCCTTCCAACCCTGACTGATTCTATGATACTATAATGCTAAACCATGAAAATAATGCTTGGACAAAGCGTGTTTCTTCTTCGTTAACCACCACATTGTCCTCAGGGCTCTTGCAGATGAGTAGCTGATTATTTAGATACCATCAGTCCACCATCAGTTTTAGTGAACACATCAGTCACCCTTTTCTAGATCACACAGAATATCTGCTATCTCCAATATGTGTTTAGATATGATTTTTTTTAAAGTACCTATTTCATCAGCTTTTCAGTAAAGCTAACTCAAATAAAACAAATCATTAAAATTCCAAAGAACTGTGGAAGTTGGGAGGAGGTAACTTAGCTCCTTCCTAGTTGAACTCTGTTTCACTACTCTCCCTTTCTATGTTATGTGGGTGTATATAAATTTTTGTATGAGCACTCCAGACAGTTCATTAAGTAATTGAAAACCATGGACATCTTTCTGCCCAAACTTTGTTGTACTGGTAACCTGTTGAGACCTAAGGAGTGTGCCTAATTGCATCCAGTGAAGCCAAATTAATGCTCCTCCCCACTGCCCCATCTCTCCCATGGACGTGCTGTTCACAACGATTACAGGTCCCAGCACATAAAAGACATGCAAGTTCCAGCATGAACACTGAAATCATTAAAACAGAAATAGAGAGTCAACAGGTCTGAGTTTTATTTATCTTTCTCTCACTGTCTCACTGAGCTGCTGCTGGACTAAGCAATCTTTACTTTAGCTTTCTCCAGCTGAAGTCTGAAACAGAGAATATCAAAATATACCTTAGTAATAAACAAGCAGCTGCTCTCCCAAATACAAGTTACAGAAATGTAAAGCTTCACAGACACATGACAGATTATTAACAATTAGTGGAGAAAATGCTGTGGATTCTTCTGCAAGCATGGAAGCAAAACATCCTAGAACATCACAGACATTTTGGTGGCTTTTTTGGTGTGGGTTTTTTGTTTTAGACTTTGTTTCGTGATATTATGACAAATGACATTGTCAGTATCAATTAGACAATAATACAAGTGATGGATCATCCAGCCTCAGAAGGTTTATTGCTGAGAGTAAATGATGCAACTGTAAAGCTTTTTTTGGTTGCTTTTTTAGTAATTTTTGGCTTAAACCTTTATGAAACCAAGTAAGAGTGAGTAGTGTAACATACTCTGCTACACAGACACAGAATTACACAGAAGTCCCTTCACAGACTGAAAGCTATCAAATGATTTTATGTATTTAACCACAGAAATGTACCAGGGCAAATGCCAGAATCCAAACCAAGAGTGACTAACAATCACATGAAATCATCACACAGACATATGTTCATCTCAGTACTATTCTTCCTTAAGCAGGTAGCTATAATCTAGTAATCTGAAAGCCAGAACAACAACAACACAAACCTAAAACACTAAATCAAGCCTATCACTGTAACAGTAATGGCACTTATGTATACAAAGCTGACTTAAAAACCTCGAAGTATGGGCTGCTGTAGTTGTTATCTGAGGCCTAAGGAAGAAATCACAGAATCACCAAGGTTGGAAGAGACCTCAAAGATCATCAAGTCCAACCTGTCACCACAGACCTCATGACTAAACCATGGCACTGAGTGCCATGTCCAATTCCCTCTTGAACACCTCCAGGGACGGTGACTCCACCACCTCCCTGGGAAGTACGTTCCAATGGCTAACAACTCTCTCTGTGAAGAACTTTCTCCTCACTTCGAGCCTAAACTTCCCCTGGTGCAGCTTGAGACTGTGTCCTCTTGTTCTGGTGCTGGTTGCTTGAGAGAAGAGACCAACCCCCTCCTGGCTACAACCACCCTTCAGGTAGTTGTAGACAGCAGTAAGGTCTAAACCTAATAGTACGGAGAGGCTGTGGACTCAGCACTGAAACATCCTTCTTAACATCCTCCCATCATGTTTTATGTACTGCTGTATGTGCAAATGCAGACTTGCTGGTTAACAATTTTCACAGATTATTATTATGCTCAATAGCTTCTCAATTATTTTTCTTTCAGGAAAAAATGGCAATGGGTAATGAATTAAAAAGAACAGGGCTGAAAAAAACCAAGAAAACTACCCAAGGATCCTCCTTCCAGTTCGAGACCACTGTGCACTGCTTCTTTTCCATGCTATGGGGTAGGCCATGACAGATAAAACAAGAACCATCATTATGTAATAACCTGCAATTATTTTTATGGCTATTGAATTCCATTCTTCCTATGCAATGCATAGAATGCAAATGTAAAGCAACAGTGCAAATTACAAGCCCCAACATGGCAGTCAGTGTGAACCCAGTCACGCAACACTGCCTGCCTATAAACTTTCCCACCAGATGCAAAAAAGGATTTTAAATTTCAGGAGCTGTTATTTTTTTTTTGCTTTGGGTCTGTTTGCTTTGTTTATTTGTTGGGGTTGGCTTTCTTTTTTCAGGCAAGTCATAGAAAAAAACCCTGCTTCTACTCATCTCAGAGGAGCAAATTAGTAAGTCTATCAAATAGGAGAAAAAATTACCAGTACATGTAGTGGTCCTTCTCTTTACTATTGCATTATAAAGTGCTTAAAAATGACTGTCATCAGAAATACAGTTGATTGGGGATTATGAGTCACATTAAGATCATAACCTATAAAAATCATCAGCTGTGCAGAATGAGCTCTTCCAGTTGACAAATCTCATTAGCAAATTCTTCCAATAAATTACAGAAAAAGACAATTTTAAAAACTGCTTTTGGCTTTCAGCATATGGAATTTAAGGTGCTCCTGACACTAACATGCTTTATGTAGTTTTAGTGCCTGGCTACTAGAAGCCAATCAAACTGCCATGGAAAATTTCATGAGAATGAAGGGAACTGGTCTGTTCACAAAATTCATAGATTGAATAGAATCGAATTAACCAGGTTGGATAAGACCTTCAAGATCATCAAGTCCAACCTAGTACCCAACACCATCTAATCAACTAAACCATGGCACCAAGCACCCCATCCAGTCTCTTCCTAAACACCTCCAGTGATGGTGACTCCACCATCCCATGGGCAGCACATTCCAATGGCAAATCACTCTTTCTGTGAAGAACTTCTTCCTAACCCTCCAGCCTAAACCTCCCCTGGCACAGCTTGAGACTGTGTCCTCTTGTTCTGGTGCTGGTTGCCTGGGAGAAGAGACCAACCCCCACCTAGCTACAATCGCCCTCAAGGTTGTTGTAGAGAGCAATAAGGTCTCCCCTGAGCCTCCTCTTCTCCAGGCTAAGCAACCCCAGCTCCCTCAGCCTCTCCTCATAGGGCTGTGATCCAAACCCCTCCCCAGCTTTGTTGCCCTTCTCTGGACACCTTGCAGCAACCCAATATCTTTCCTAAACTGAGGGGCCCAGAACTGGATGCAGTACTCAAGGGGTGGCCTGACCAGTGCTGAGTACAGAGGCAGAATGGCTTTAAAGTACACTTTTACAGGGCTTTGCTTTCCTTGATTTATGTGTAGAAGAGATTACAATAAAATAACAAAAGGACAAAGAATTATATTACAATTTCTGCATTTCTGGAGATCAAATGCATTACAGCAGTACTTAACTCTGCAATGCCAGGGCCAGTAGGTTCTGTGGCACAGCAAGAGGGCTGACCTGCTCCTCAAAGCTCTGCAAGGTTAATTGCTACAGTAAGAAGCACAATACTTCTATACAGCGGAATATAAGATCTTTAAACACTTAAACCTACAACTGACAACTGAAGCATCCTGCTACACAAAAACAACAACAAAAAAAACCCAAACAAACCTCTCAAATCTTTAAAAGCTGACAGATCTTATGTGGTTTTGAGCAATTAGGAAAAAGCAGATGCTTAAAAATACTTTAAGAGCAAAAAAAGTCACTACTTTCCTAAATCCACAACTTCCTAGTCTGCCAGAAATTCTGCATGATGTGAGCATTTTTTTAATTGTTTTTGGTCTCATTCATTATGCAAGCTCCCCTGCTTGGCATTTGCATGCTTCTGGCAGCTGGCTGCTATTCCGCCACTGGCCAGTGTTCTAAGGAATAAAACCCTTCCTCCATGGTGCTTTGTTTAGAACTTTTCGATGAAGAAAGTGGAAATCTGAAGTAAGCCACGAATTTCTGGGCACAGGCAAAAATGAGAGCTTCTTAGAGACAAGTATCAATGACAACCCCTCTTGATAAATGTCTTCTGTACACACAGGTTACATTTTCACAGCCTGTGGACTGTACTATTTACAGGCTTCAGCTACTTCAAACTATTCTGTTTTGAACACTACCAGTAGGAACTTGCACAGACCCTGTTCTAATCTAAAATCTCAATGGCTCATTACGAATGTATATTATAAAGTTGGCCTTGAAAGTATTAACAGAAGAAACCTGGACAATCTTTGATGATTCAATGTTCTGTTAGAGTTATTTAATGTTGGAACAATAAGCAATCTAGCAAATATCATACTGATGTCTAGTTTGAGAATTCTATTTGCTCTGAATGCTTACATGCATGTCAAGAACACACTGAATAAAGTTCAGGAAGTTCACTTTGTGTCTCTGTCAGAAAGTCTTACATAGTGTAAGACCAAGAGCAATCTATGTATGACCTTAAAAGGTGCCTATGGAAAGCACAGTCAAAGCATTGTGAATTGTGAGGACTACATATGTATTATTTCAGGGTTACCTTCAAGTCTTTTAAACTGCCATTCTCATAATCCCAAAAAAGCAAAGTGACATCTGGCACCGTAGACCGAGCTTCATATGATGTACAGGGAGGTGGTGGAGTCCCCATCACTGGAGGTGTTTAGGAAGAGACTGGATGGGGCTCTTGGTGCCATGGTTTAGTTGATTAGATGGTGTTGGATGATAGGTTGGACTTGATCTCAAAGGTCTCTTCCATCCTGATTAATTCCATTCTATTCTATTCTACAGGATTACCATTCAACCCAACAGAAAAGCCATATATATATTATGGGAAGGCAGCCAAACAGTATGTACTGCATAATGCTCGCTGCTCCTTTGAGAGGTAGGTGTCCAGCACAGTGTAAAACAGCCCAAGATACTGTCAGATCTGGACTTAAACTCCTTCTTGCCACTAACTTTATTACTTTAAGCCACTGCACACCAGGTTTTAGTCAGCTCTCTACTGACAAAGCAAAGTAAGTTTAAAAGCAAAATAAAACATTATACTTTCCCAGAATGTTAGTTCATTTTTTTGTGTAAAACGGCACAAGTACTGGTTTTTATTTAAGTGCATTTGTGCTTTGGGAATGGAATGGAACGGGATGGTGGAATGGAATGGTAGAATAGGAGTAGAATAGACCAGGTCGGAAGAGACCTTTGAGATCATCAAGTCCAACCTATCACCCAACACCATCCAATCAACTAAACCATGGCACCAAGCACCCCATCCACTCCCTTCCTAAACACCTCCAGTGATGGTGACTCCACCACCTCCATGGGCAGCACATTCCAAAGGGCAATCACTCTTTCTATGAAGGACTTTTTCCTAACATCCAGTCTAAACCTCCCCTGGCGCAGATTGAGACTGTGTCCTCTTATTCTGGTGCTGCCTGCTGGGGAGAAGAGACCAGCCCCTCCCTGGCTACAACCTCCTTTCAGGTAGTTGTAGAGAGCAATAAGGTCTCCCCTGAGCCTCCTCTTCTCCAGGCTAAATAACCCCAGCTCCCTCAGTCTCTCCTCACAGGGCTGTGCTCCAAACCCCTCCCCAGCTTTGTTGGCCTTCTCTGGATTTGTTCCAGCAACTCAACACCTTTCCTAAACTGAGGGGCCCAGAACTAGACACAAGACTCAAGGGGTGGCCTAACCAGTGCTCACTTGAGGGGCACAATGACTTCTCTGTTCCTGCTGACCACACTGTTCCTGATACAGGTCAGGATGCCACTGGCATTCTTGGCTGCCTGGGCACACTGTTGGCTCATCTTCAGCCTACTATCAACCAGTACCCCCAGGTCTCTCTCTGCCTGGCCTCTCTCCAGCCACTCTGACCCCAGCCTGTAGCACTGCATGGGGTTGTTGTGGCCAATGTGTAGAACCCGGCACCTGGATGTGTTCAATCTCATGCTGCAATCTCACAGCAATCTAACACAAACCTTAAACACTGTCAAATAAATTAAACTTCTAAATCACAATTTAGAAGTCTGCCTGGGAAAAAAAATTTATCTCATTTGACCCTACAAATTCTACTTAACTATTGTTTGTTCTCTACCAGAGTTGATTACTCAAATGCACAGAACTATTGCGGTCTGTTCACAGCGCTTGAAATTTGCTCTACGTCACAGAAGTTGCACTGGATCTTTTACAGACTCCCAAATGATGAAATCCCAGCAAGGAAAAACACAAATATGTTCTTATCTGTCAATTTGAACTTGAGGATAAACCTTTCCCATTCATGGTCTTACACACAACTGTTTGGCCTCTGGCGATGTGTCTAGACAATGTCTGTTATTTGTTTCGGTTCTGAAAGATATGCACCAAACACAGTGGTCATCACAAGCAGGCTCTTCAGAAAACAAAAAAAGAATAAAAAGAAAACTTTTAAAATAATTTTAAAAAATAATTTTAAAATATTTTTTTTAAAAAATTAGAAAAAGAAATTTTAAAAAGAATTTAATAAAACCCAGAATGAAAAAAACAAAACAAAACAAAACAAAACAAAACAAAACACCAAGAATTTTTAAAAAAGAGGCTGGAAGACTTTTAAAAATCCTCTACAAAAAGAAATTAGGTCTGCTTTGCATATTGGCTTTATGCTTGAATAGTAAGAAATTACTGGAAGGATGCCAAGGTCACAGCATCATAGTTCAATTGGTCTAGATACCAGCTAGGGCGAAACAAGCGGGTACATAAGAATAGGAAATTAATACCTTTTAAATTACATACAAGAAGATGCTGGTAACCAGGGCACATCTTACTTAAGCACAACCTCAATAACCATGGACATGAAGAATAGAATAGAATAGAATAGAATAGAATAGAATAGAATAGAATAGAATAGGAATAGACCAGACCAGGTTGGAAAAGAGCTTTGAGATCACTGAGTCCAACCTATCACCCAACACCATCTAATCAACTAAACCATGGCACCAAGCACCCCATCCACTCTCTTCCTAAACACCTCCAGTGATGGTGACTCCACCATCCCCATGGACAGCACATTCCAGTGGCAAATCACTCTTTCTATGAAGAACTTCTTCCTAACCTCCAGCCTAAACCTCCCCTGGTGCAGCTTGAGACTGTGTCCTCTTGTTCTGCTGGTGGTTGCCTGGGAGAAGAGACCAACCCCCACCTGGCTACAACCACCCTTCAGGTAGTTGTAGACAGCAATAAGGTCTCCCCTGAGCCTCCTCTTCTCCAGGCTAAGCAACCTCAGCTCCCTCAGCCTCTCCTCACAGGGCTTGTGCTCAAGGCCTCTCCCCACCCTCATTATCCTTCTCTGGACACATTCAAGAATCTCAATATCCTCCTTAAATTTAGGGGCCCAGAACTGGACACAGGACTCAAGGTGTGGCCTAACTAGTGCTGAGTACAGGGCACAATGACCTCCCTGCTCCTGCTGGCCACACTGTTCCTGATGCAGGCCAGGATACCATTGGCCTTGGCCACCTGGGCAGACTGTCTACTATTGACCAGTACCCCCAGGACCCTTTCTGCCTGGCTGCTCTCCAGCCACTCTGACCCCAGCCTATAGCACTGCATGGGGTTGTTGTGGCCAATGTGTAGAACCCAGCACTTAGATGTCTTAAATCTGAAGAAATATGCCTAAATGTCTTGTTTTCAACAACATCACTGCAACACATGCTAAAGCTCACTCATACTGTGCAATCATACTGTAGTTACATAATGCAGTACAATGCATAAGTTCCTGAGCTGGAGATACTTAATGACTTAGGAGTATGAGAAAGACATTTGCATTGCTGACCAAAACTATAAAGAATGAATCCAAATTCAGGTGAGGTATTTTAGATGCCAAGTCTGCTACCTTGATCAGTACTCTGCACTAGTGGTATCTGTAAGAAGGTGCCAATGTGACTCAGAGACTGAGTCTCAAAACCTGTGTGTGGCAAAAATGGTGTACGTTGCAACCAACACAGAACTACAGCCAACATGAACACCTAACTGCTAGGAAGGGAAAGTGCAACAGTCAACAGATGCAGATGTAAGGACTTTCCTGAGCCAGTCACACTGTCCAGTATGAAAATCTTCATGAAAGACTTATCAGTAATAAATCCTGCAGCAGTCTGAGCCATCAGCTTGACTATGGAGTTGTTTTAACACTTAGAATTTTCATTTATGTCAACTAGTTTTGCATAATAAAACAACAGAGAAGTGGATATGAAGGTTCACAATAAATTCCAATTCTTTGTACTAAAACATAACTTTGCAGAGGAAGAAATAATGAAAGGGTGTCTTTCCTGAAATGTGCTTTTGCAGTGTCAACCAACATTTCGTTTTGAACAGTTTGTTGGCTTGGAAAATAAAGAGCAGCGTTTTTCCTTTCAAATGTGAAGGCATTTATTGTGAAAGCTTATGAAAAAAGAGATCTATCTGCTGCAGCCACTACAAGTGGTACATTTCCAAATATGCAATAACTGAAAACTTTTATCATTTCAGAATTCAAAGAGACAGTAAATACTCTCACAACCATCAGTATGAAGTTGTAAGATCTTCTGATTCCTGAGTGTACTCTATCACAGTATCACTAAGGTTGGAAGAGACCTTGAAGATCATCAAGTCCAACCTGTCACCACAGACCTCATGACTAGACCATGGCACCAAGTGCCACGTCCAGTCCCCTCTTGAACACCTCCAGGGATGGTCACTCCACCACCTCCTTGGGCAGCACATTCCAATGATGAATGACTCTCTCTGTGAAGAACTTTCTCCTCACCTCCAGCCTAAACTTCCCCTGGTGCAGCTTCAGACTGTGTCCTCTTGTTCTGGTGCTGGTTGCTAGAAAGAAGAGACCAACCCCTTCCTGGCTACAACCACCCTTCAGGTAGTTGTAGACAGCAATAAGGTCTCCCCTGAGCCTCCTCTTCTCCAGGCTAAACAACCCCAGCTCCCTCAGCCTCTCCTCTCAGGGCTGTGCTCAAGGCCTCTCCCCAGCCTCGTTGCCCTTCTCTGGACACGTTCAAGAGTGTCAATGTCCTTCTTAAACTGAGGGGCCCAGAACTGTACACAGAGAAACTGTTACAGGGAAGCTACTGTGCACTATGAGGTTAGCTACAGAAGACCAGAACATAATTCAAACACGTCAAGGGTGGCTGACAGGAGGAAGGGGACTCGCATTTTACAAGGATTCACGTGGAAAAGGCAAGGGATAATGAGTACAAGTTACTCCTGAGCGAATTGGAATTGGACTCCAGAGGAAAATTTTTCACTGAGAACAGTTAGACATTGGAAATAGTGGACTCTCCTACATTGAACAGGTTTAAGACTCAGCTTGACAGGGTGCTGGGCCAACTCATTTAAAGTATACAATCACCTTGAAAGGTTGGACCAGATCCTTGGGGTCCCTTCCAGCCTGGCCTTCTGTGAAATGCTCTAGTTAAACATTTGCTGTTAACAGACTGACAGCCTTCAATTGCTGACTGCTCTTCTGTCTGTCAGGGTAATACACTAACAGTTATTTCCACTGCATCAATAGAAGCAGAAGCAGATTACAGCTACTCTGCAGTCCAGGTCAACTTGTTGCATCCTGCTTCTCAACATCATCCTTCCTGAAAAGGCCTGGCCAATCTTCTTACACCTGTCTGGAAACGTTCCCATGAAGTGATAAGAGAAAGCCCTGATGCAAGATAGCAGCTGGGAGAATGGCTGCTGCCATCAACACAGGAAGAAGGCTTTTCAAAGAGTTGACAGTGGTTCATCAGTCAAGGAGAAAAGAGTCTGCATAAAGTAAAAAGATCACAAGATTGTAAACTACAACCAAAAATTTCAGTCAGATAATAGACGTGCCGGCCTTTATTTTCACGGTTCTTAGCTCAAGGCATCTTATTTGAAGGAGCACTGAAGATTACACTTGCAATTCTGATGTAACACTAGTTAAAGACAGATCTAACAATAAGAAGAGGAGGTAATTGGATCTATGCTGACATTTTTATCTGAACACATTAGTTGCTGAGCATTAAGTAGCTGTTTTTATTTCCAAATATATAAAAGTAAATGGCTGAGTAAGGAGGCAGACATGCAGATCAAAGAAAAGATGGGTGTTGGTAACAGCAGATGACTCAAACCTTTTATGAAGGAGAAGCTCTGGCAAATCATTCTGACAGTAATGACAGAGAGAATCCAGACCTCTCACTGTGTTCTTTGAATGCAGTAATACTGACCTTATGATGGGCTTCCACAGTAACTGCTTGAAAGAGTAACTGTCTTCCTGCTGTGAAAACCACTCACTGCAAATTAGCCCATGTTGGTAGTTTGTCACAGGTTTTTGGCTGTGAGGCTTTTTTGTTTACTTTTCCTTAGCAAAGAAAAATATTTTTTCCCACGTCTGCAGTTTAACTTACTAAAGTATCTTCATTGCAAACAATTAAGCAAAGTAATCAAGGAAATGACCAGTTACTGTCTACAAATACCTGAAGGAGGTTGTAGCCAGGTGGGGTTGGTCTCTTCTCCCAGGCAACCAGCACCAGAACAAGAGGACACAGTCTCAAGCTGCACCAGGGGAGGTTTAGGCTGGATGTTAGGAAGAAGTTCTTCACAGAAAGAGTGATTGCCATTGGAATGTGCTGCCCAGGGAGGTGGTGGAGTCACCATCCCTGGAGGTGTTCAAGAGGGGATTGGACATGGCACTTGGTGCCATGGTCTAGTCATGAGGTCTGTGGTGACAGGTTGGACTCGATCTTTGAGGTCTCTTCCAACCTTTGTGATACTGTGATACCATCACTGGAGGCGTTTAGGAAGAGACTGGATGGGGTGCTTTGCGCCATGGTTTAATTGATTAGATGGTGTTGGATGATAGGTTGGAGTCAATGATCTCAAAGGTCTTTTCCAACCTGGTTAATTCTATTCTATTCTAAAGTTAGTGTCACCAGTATTTGCTTTCAGTCTCTGTTAAGAAATGGTATATTTCGTTTGCTTTTCTGCTTCTGCTATCAAGCCAATTGGACTGTTCATTAAAAAAACCTCCAACACTTGCATAGCATGAAATTCCACAGACTCCTATAAAAGAGTTTATCTACAAATATCTAAATTTATCCCCCAAGATTGTATCCAGGATATGGTCAACTCTGGTCTTGCTATGTTGTCTGAACCCCAAGAATATCTGCACTGCACGCCATCTTCTACAACCACCCAAATCCGGCAAGTTCCCTTACAGTGTATGCCCAACATCACCTTTCCAAAACATAATCCAATTGATTTTAGAAATACTGGACTTTCAAACTCTTGGATAGCAGGGCTGCTGGAAAGACAAAACAGTTACTAGGAACAGCAACTCATACTCTCTCACACATACTGTCAACCTCGACATGGATTTTACCTTGAGAAGGTATGTAGGAATATTGCTGAAATCTACAGGCAACTTCAAGAGGAAGCGAGCTGAGAATTCACCAGTCTGTGGAAAAAAGGTAACAGCAATGAGACCTCTTGCCTAAAAGAAAACCACAAATTGAACATTCTGGATCAAATATTAACCAGAAAAATGTGTAAGAGAGAATACCAAACAAAAGGGCTGAGATTTAAAACAGTATTTCTTGGTGGAGTAACTGAAGAGGAAGAGAATACTTTACAGATTTCAGTGATGCTGCATGAGACACCACCTTAAAACCTGTTAGCCAGTACTGCCAGTAAGCCAACAGCAAAAAGTAGCCAGCATACAACAATGTGCATGACAGAAATCAGACTACACTTTTTTAGGCCCTAAATATAGATGTATCTTGGCTGCACTAATTTCCGGACAAAGGTCTAGCGAGACCTACGAATGGTCTGAAAGCAAAGCCAAAAATTCATCACATTTTTAAGAACACAAAGAGACACCTAAGAGAATCTGCACTGAGTGGGTGAGATGGTATCAAAAGTGGAGACAAAGAACTGAAGTAGAAGGATTTATATCATTTGTTTTCGGAATTATGTGACTTTTGACACCCAGACAACTGTTTACTGAAAATTTGCCACTCGTCCCCTACACGTTGGTCGTCTTTATGCATGAAGTGTATGCAAAGGAAATGGAAAGGATTTCCTTTCTGTTTCATACACTTCCTTAAAACCAGACTTTTGTCCACCTGGTAATGAAGCAATGCAGTTAGCTCTCTTTGAAAAACAAATCCCTGCCTGATTTCCTCCACATTAATTTAGTTTTTGGTCAACTCCATTTTTTAATTCAGCGAAGCAGCCAGCCAGCAGCTCTGTTCGTCATGTTGAATTTTCTGCCATGAAATACAAAAGGTTAGGATACCTTGAGACAAGGCAGCAGAATGTTTTTCAGTTTTAAGACCACCCCACTTTGGCATGCATGAGCTACTCAGTTACATGGTAACGAACAAGTTTTAATCACTTAACAGGCAAGGGGACAAAGCAACGCTGTATGAATATGCAGTATTCATTCTCCCTCAGTAACACGTGTGTGTTACTTATTGCCTCAATAGAGTTATCTTTACCTTTCATTTGAATATTTGAAACATTTTGCATATCCAAAGTAAAACCAAAGACACTTTAAGCAAGAAGTGCACAATATATACTCTTTAACCAAGTGTACATGCATCTCTGGTTGGTATGCACACTGCAGTTCTCACTATGGGGGTGAGTAGAGTAGGGTAGAATAGGGTAGAGTAGAATAGGGTAGGGTAGAGTAGGGTAGGGTAGAGTAGGGTAGGGTAGAGTAGGGTAGGGTAGAGTAGGGTAGGGTAGACCAGACCAGGTTGGAAGAGACCTTTGAGATCGAGTCCAACCTATCATCCAACACCATCTCATCAACTAAACCATGGCATCAAGCACCCCATCAAGTCTCCTCCTAAATGCCTCCAGTGATGGCAACTCCACCAGCTCCCCAGACAGCCCATAGACTAGATTTAAAGAGGATCATAATTTCAGCAAAAGTCTGAAATAATGGAAGCATCCATACTATAAAACCAGCAGTAACCCATGGAAGAGATCTAGAGAATCCTGACAGGAAACATGTTGCCTGGGACTGCATCCAGAGGGTGTCTTCATACCTCTAAGGATGGAGATCCCACAATCTCTCCACACAATCTGTACCAATACAAAAGGGCTTATAATCCACACAGATGTCAGTGGGATACCTTTTGGCCCACTTCTCTACTACATGTAGTGGATGTTATCAAAAGAAGTCTACACAGCTAGAAGGACATCTTGCCAAAGTCTACAACACTTCAAGAGGAAAGTGTTCAGTCACCTACCTCCTCTGATAACAAAAATCTGCCACAATTTTGCAAAATAGTCAGTACTTTTGCCTTCACACATCACCAGGTGTGCCATACCCATAACTGTTTTGAGCTCAGTGTAAGAGAAAACATAAAGGTTGTCACTAGCCATACACCAGCATATCACATGCTTCTGTAAGAACAGACCACATCAGTTGCTATGCATGTAGATTCAGAAATGAATTGCCTGAATAAAACACTAAAGGATATCTTGCCAGCACACAAGCCTCTCTGAGAAAATACTAGAGGTAAAAGCCAATAGAAACAGACTTTCTAGAATGAATAGTAAGCTGCTAAGCAGGGCAACTGAGGAACGTAAGTGATTGTTTGCTAAGCACAATACTTTTCTGGTACTGTCATGAAATAATACTGAGAAGGATAAAAATGCCATGGACCTGGATTCCTTTGTTTTATGACTGTATTTAGCGAAGATTTCACCCCAAGCAACTAAGAACATTTAGACAAAGACATTGTATTAGGCAGGTGTACAAAAGCAATGCTAATATTAATGCCAGCTTGTTCCTTGGTCTATGTATCAGGCATCAACACATAACTAATTTTACCTTCCAGTCACTAAACAAGAAAAGAAGCAAATACACAGACAACCAAAATCCTGCACATGGCACCCTGCCAGTAATATAGTTTTCCAAAAGAGTCTGTGTGATAGAATAGAAGAGAATAGAATTAACCAGGTTGGAAAAGACCTTTGAGATCATCGAGTCCAACTTATCATCCAACACCATCTAATCAACTAAACCATGGCACCAAGCACCCCATCCAGTCTCTTCCTAAACACCTCCAGTGATGGTGACTCCACCACCTCCCCAGGCAGCACATTCCAATGGGCAATTACTCTTTCTATGAAGAGCTTCTTCCTAACCTCCAGCCTAAACCTCCCCTGGTGCAGCTTGAGACTGTGTCCCCTCTTGTTCTGGTGTTGGTTGCCTGGGAGAAGAGACCAGCCCCCACCTGGCTACAACCTCCGTTCAGGTAGTTGTAGACAGCAATAAGGTCTCCCCTAAGCCTCCTCTTCTCCAGCCTAAGCAACCCCAGTTCCCTCAGCATCTCCTCACAGGGCTGTGCTCCAAACCCCTCCCCAGCTTTGTTGCCCTTCTCTGGACACCTTTCAGCAACTCAACATCTTTCCTAAACTGAGGGGCCCAGAACTGGACACAGGACTCAAGGGGTGGCCTAACCAGTTCTGAGTCCAGGGGCACAAGGACTTCCCTGATCCTGCTAGCCACACTATTCCTGACACAGGCCAGGATGCCATTGGCCTTCTTGGCCACCTGGGCACACTCCTGGCTCATGTTCAGCCTACTATTGACCAGTACTCCCAGGTCCCTTTCTGCCTGGTGTTAGGTTGTAATCAACCCTAACTGCCAGTTAGCTCAGAACGTAAAAATTGTCTCTAGCTGTCACACAATAGAGGTGAGGCAACTGCACACAGAGACTATGAAACAAAAGGTTAACTGTGTCCTAAATTAAAAGCAGAGTCTGAAACTCTTCCTGATGGCACCAGTTGTGAGGATAGGTGCCAACTTTCCGATGCTGTATTACTTTCATAAGCAGAAAAATCACTGACTTCTTATGTATGTACAACATGAGAACTACTTTGATGGTGAGGGCACTTGCTTTTTATTCAGAGTGAAATGGGTATCACAGACAGTGCTCCCTGTCAGGACTTAACTTCCAAAACCAAAATGCCATACAACATTGACTCCAACAAGGTCCTTGGTGCCATGATTTAGTTGATTAGATGGTGTTGGGTGATAGATTGGACTCGATGATCTCAAAGGTCTTTTCCAACCTGGTTAATTCTACTCTACTCTACTCTACTCTACTCACCTCACCATAGAATCCAGACAATTTCTGGTAAACTACCAAGCCTGATGAACTCAGATGGCCACTGAAGAGATGAATGGCCTCTTATGAAACCATCAGCTACTCCAAGAAGTGGAAATAAAACAAACTTGCCATTTAGAACTTTTCTGTGATTCAGTCAAGACAATTTTACAACGGATTACTTACAAAATTGTTCTGGACAACAAGAAGGGAGCAGCACCTGTCCATGGTGCTCACCCACACAACCTGCTTGGTCACAAGCAACAGGTGAAGTCAGATGAATTTCTGGCTACAGCACTGAGAGATTATCTAGTTAATGGACATCTGCATCAGCTGGTACTCTGCCAACAAGAAACTACTAAGGCAGATGATGGTTTGTCGTAGATGTTGGAGATCAACAGGAAACTGGATATGTTGGAAGAAAGGTAGAAAAGCAAATTTCTATTCCCTTTTGGGACACAGCACTGAATCCAAGTTTCCTCTTCCAAACTTGTTTAACTCATGTACTTAAGTGTTTCCGTAACACTGTACAAGGTTCATTCATAGATTGTTGTATCAGAAGTCTGCTGAGCTATCAGTTCCTGAGAGATAGTAACAACATGAATTTCAGTGACTTGTAGGCAGAGGAGATGACATGTAGTTTACCTCTTACCTTTCATAGAAACACTCCTGCTGATTATCAAGCCTAACACAACAATTGTAAAGGACAGAAAGGAGAACTACACAATCTAATTTCATCGTTCTGAGCTTCCGGACACTCAAATTTCTGTGAAATAGACACAAATTCATAGAATCTCCATACAAGATGCTAAGAGTATCCTTGATAGAAGTGATAGCACACACTACAGAAACCTCAAATAGCTCTGCCATGGTAAAAGGGATTTATCTCAGAAGATATTTAAGATTTATTCTATTGGAATAAAACAAAGTAAGCAGGTAACACCAAATCAGGTGGGAGTGTTGATCTGCTTAAAGGTAGAAGGCTCTGCAGAGGGATCTGGAGAAGGCTTAAGTCAGCTGTATGAGGTTTAACAAAGCTAAGTGCCAAGTCCTACACTTGGGTCACAATCCCATGCAATGCTGCAGACTTGGGGCAAAGTGGCTGGAAAGTTGCCTGGCAGAAAAGGACCTAGGGGTGCTAGCTGACAGGTACTTGAACACAAGCCAGCAGTGTGCTCAGGTGGCCAAGAATGCCAAGAGCATCCTGGCATATATCAGGAACAGCATGGCTGGCAGAAGCAGGGAAGTGATCTTGCCCCTCTACTCAGCTCTGGTGAGGCCACACCTCAAATACTGTATTCAGTTATGGGTCCCTTTCTACATGAAAGGCACTGAGGGGATGCAGTGTGTCCAAAGACAAAGCAGCTGGTGAAGGGTCTGGAGATCAGGTCTTACGAGAAGTGTCAAAGGGAACTGGGATTGCTTAGTCTGGAGAAGAGGAGGCTGAGGGAAGACCTCATTGCTCTCTACAACTACCTGAAAGCAAAAAAAAAAAAAAATTCTTTACTCAGATTCCAAAGACTGAGAAAAGATTCAAAAGACTTCAGTAGATGTGGCTTTGCTATGAAGAACTGAAGAATTTTGGCAGCTGTCAAAAATTACAAAGCCTCAGCACAGTTCAGACAGCCTCCTTCATTTCAGTAAACCAGTTTGAAAAGTTGTTTGCCATGCAAGCTATAGAGAACAACATTTAAGATCAATGAAATATTTTTATCTGTAGAAGCATAGAATCAATAAGGTTGGAAAAGACCTCAAAGATCACCAAGTCCAACCTGCCACTCAAGACCTCATGACTACTAAACCATGGTAACCAAGCACTACATCCAATCCAATTTTTGAACACCTCCAGGGATGGTGACTCCACCACTTCCCTGGCCAGCCCATTCCAAAGGCCAACAACTCTCTCTGTGAAGAACTTTCTCCTCACTTTGAGCCTAAACCTCCCCTGGTGCAGCTTGAGACTGTGTCCTCTTGTTCTGGTGCTGCTTGCCTGGGAGAAGAGACCAACTCCCTCCTGGCTACAACCTCCCTCCAGGGAGTTGTAAACAGCAATAAGGTCTCCCCTGAGCCTCCTCTTCTCCAGAAATATAAAAATATAAACAAAAAAAAAATTTGGTTAAAAAAAATTACTTGGCTTTAAAAAAAGTCCTAGATGACTTCTCTGAGAAAATGAAAACATATGAATATAAGTACCCTGAGCTGTAATGTAAACATCATTGTGTCACCTGTAACTTAAGGATAATTAACGTGACATAAAGCTAACTTTTAGGCCCTGATAGCAGGAATGATGAATTTTCATAAATTCTGAGACTGTTCCAGAAGATACTGTTCCTGAAGGCAAATATATCTTTAAGAGTAAGCCACTGTTGAAGACAAGAGGAAGACATGTTCAGCATAAGCATAATTAGGTATATCCTGAAATATCCAAACTTCTTATGATAAATATGCTGCCAGCAGGAAAACCTTATTTTTGCAAAGCTTACTCAGTGTCAGAGTTTAGTTTATAACATTAAGAAAAATCAAATCAAATCTCACACAAACAAAAGAGTCAACAGCCTCATTTTAGAAGGCTAAGATGGTATACATAGCATGTTTCCACACAGCATGGCACACTGCCCAGGCAGAGGATACAACTTCAGGAAACAGATAAGGCAGTTTAATGTCTGACTGTCATATTAAGACACGGACCTACTAAGTTGCTGCTCTAACCCATCTCACATGCTCCTGGATGTCTGCAGAACATTAGTGGTTGTTTCAGGCCTTTTTTTTGTTCTTTTGTTTGTTTGTGGTTTTTTGGTTGGTCGATTGGTTTTCCCCTCTCCAGTGTAGGTTCCTGAAACAGCTCAGCTTAGACAAGTGCCAGAGAGATATGGGCAGCTGCAACCAGCAATTAAATCAACTTAATTGTAATGTGGAACCATACCCTCATATATTCTGCCCTTAAGCAGGGTGATTTGCCTGGGTAGGGCATCATACCGACACTCTTACTTTGCCTCTCCAAACCTCTGAGCAAACTCAAACTTCCACATAATGTCATACTGTGTCCTGCAAATACTGTACAGACATTTCAACAACTTTCAAAGTTTTCATCTGTAAATCAGATGAAGTAACATCAGGTTGAAAACACTTACTCCCCTGGAAACCAGGTTCCACCAAGGTACTGGAATGGCCAGAATGTATAAAACAGGGAGCACAAAAAGTGAGCTGGAGTCAGAGAGTATTTTTCTCCACTCAAAACATAAAACATGCTGATAAAGCGTGATACAGCACAAGATTTCCAAGCCAAGAGTTGTATTTATTAAAATGAAAAGGATCACTAAAAGCAATTCAGCAGAAGCATTCTAAATAGCTTACCCAGTTGTTTTTCTTGCCAGCATAGATTTCCATGTTCTCTCCATACTGTGGCTCTTCAAGTAAAGTCTGATACTCAAACATGAGACGGGAGCTCTCGCGTAATCGGCTGCACTGAAATTGGTGATACTGCTGCACAAGCTCTTTCACGACAAGCAGGAGGCATTCAGGGTTTGAGGGATTCCAAGAAGCTAAATTCTATTGAATTAAAAAAGAACAGAGACCAAATTTGTATTACAAACATTTCCCTTTCCATACTGATACCAAAGGCATGTAGAAGATTTGTGACGAAGCCAAACCATGATATTAAATGCAAAGGTTCTATCAAGCTGTGGAAGAGAACCAGATCAAACAGCTAAAGGAAGTCTGAATGTCAAATAAAAGTCCATATGGAGACCTAGCAGAAAACTGGTAACTGGGCTACTACCAGGCATACATAGGCCCAAATTAGCATTCTGTTATCCCCTAAAATTAGGCTGTTGCATTAAAGAATTTGAAAAGTTTTAATTAATAAAGGAAAAATAATATGAAACATGCAGGCATCAGGTAAGTAGGGAGCTGGGGTTGCTTAGCCTGGAGAAGAAGAGGCTCAGGGGAGACCTTATTACTCTCTACAACTACCTGAAAGGAGGTTGTAGCCAGGTGGGGGTTGGTCTCTTCTCCCAGGCACCCAGCATTAGAACAAGAGGACACAGTCTCAAGCTGGGCCAGGGGAGGTTTAGGCTGGAGGTTAGGAAGAAGTTCTTCATAGAAAGAGATATTTGCCATCGGAATGGGCTGCCCAGGGAGGTGGTGGAGTCACCATCACTGGAGGCGTTCAGGAAGAGACTGCATGAGGCACTTAGTGCCATGGTTTAGTTGATTAGATGGTGTTGGGTCATAGGTTGGACTTGATGATCTCAGAGGTCTTTTCCAACCTGGTTAATTCTATTCTATTCTTGATACAAGCTCATCATGTTAACATAGTCATGGGGCTTTTTGTCATCTCTGAGTATAAGCAAAAGTAGTTTGTATTCCTGTATATCCCACAGCCATACCAGGTGCAACAGGGTTTTAAATGTCGTGGATTGCACGTTAAGATTCTTTGAACTGGCAAAGTTCACATTTTACTACTAAGTGAAACAGTAGAAGACTAGGTTCAAATAAAATTACTTATCAGTATATCAACTTGAAGTAGTTATAGATGGCATGGTTACTTTTGTACTGAGAGCTGCAGACAATTCATAAACAAATTATATGCATAACTTACATCCTTCAGCAAGGACACAAAAACCATTAGCTGCTTTTTACCTCTTCAGCAGAAGAACTGCTTTGCTATGCAGCATTTTCTACAATGAGAGGACAGAAAATATTTCTGTACTTTGAAGTAGCTATCTCACAACTGCCCTTGTATTATGTTTCTTAACCTAGGCTAAGTAAATGCAAGGGGCTGTATAAAAAACAAGCTCCTCGAATTTTCTGTAATGCCAAAACTAATAAATACAAGTGAACAGGTTGCAAAGAGAGCTAGTCAAGCCTCTGTCCTTAGAGATACCCAAAATCTGACAAGTTTCCAGACAGCCTGCTCTGACTCTGCCCAGGCAGGGAGGTTAGACTAGATGTTCTCCAAAGGCTTTTTCCAACCTCAGCTATTTTTTTGACTCTATGAGGTAGTTTACAAAAAGCTCAAACTGAAACAGAGTGTCTGTGATCAGATTCCATAGTTCTGATCTGAAAATAAGTTAATGAGATGTGTACAAATGTTATCTCCTGCGAGTCCAGAATTGCAGAATCACCAAGGTTGGAAGAGACCTCAAAGATCATCAAGTCCAACCTGTCACCAGAAGACCTCATGTCTAAACCATGGCACCAAGTGCCACATCCAATCCCCTCTTGAACACCTCCAGGGATGGTGACTCCACCACCTCCCTGGGCAGCACATTCCAATGGCTAACAACTCTCTCTGTGAAGAACTTTCTCCTCACCTCGAGCCGAAACTTCCCCTGGCGTAGCTTACAGAATCACAGTCCAGATAAGCAAACAGGAAGCTTAATCAGTTATTCACCAGGCACCATACCCTCAGCTCTACAACAAAATTTATTTGTAGCCTAATCTTTAATTATGTGGCTATTCCTGCTGAAAGGGCTTTTAATGTTTGTCTGTGATGACTGCAGATCATGATATATCCCTCTGGAATAAGTTTATAGAGATTTCAGTATATGTATATGGTGGCTTAATACTTCAAGCATTTCTCTTTCACAGGATCACAGGATGTTAGGGGTTAGAAGGGACCTCCAAAGATCATTGAGTCCAACGCCCCCCCACCAGAGCAGGACCATGGAATCTAGCACAGGTCACACAGGAACACATCCAGATGGGTCTTGAAAGTATCCAGAGACTCCACAACCGCTCTGGGCAGCCTGTTCCAGTGCTCTGTGACCCTCACAGTGAAGAAGTTCCTCCTCATGTTGAGGTGGAACCTCCTGTACTGTAGCTTATATCCACTGCCCCTTGTTCTGTCACAGGGTGCAGAAGCTGTCCCCTCCCTCTTGACATCCAGCCCTCAGATATTTATAAACATGCATTAAATTCCCTCTCAGTCTTCTCCAGACTAAAAAGCCCCAGGGCTCTCAGCTTCTCCTCATGGGTCAGTGCTCCAGTCCCTTAATCATCCTTGCAGCCCTCCATTGGAGTCTCTCGAGTAGATTCCTGTCCCTCTTGAACTGGGGAGCCCAAAACTGGATGCAATATTCCAGGTGTGGCCTCACCAGGGCAGAGTAAAGGGAGAGGAGAACCTCCCTTCAATCTGCTGGACACACTCCTCTTAATGCACCCTAGGGTCCCATTGGCCGCCTTGGCCACAAGGGCACACTGCTGACCCATGGATGACCTTTTGTCCACCAGGACTCCAAGGTCCTTCTCCACAGGGCTGCTTTCTAGCAGATCACCTCCCAGCCTGTACTGGTGCAGCTTATTATTCCTTCCCAGGTGCAGGACTCTGCATTTATCCTTGTTGAACATCATTAGGTTTTTCTTTGCCCAGCTCTCAGTCTGCCCAAGTCTCGCTGAATGGCCACACAGCCTTCAGGTGGATCTGCCAAGCCTCCCAGTTTGGTATCATCAGCAAACTTGCTAAGCACTCTGTCCCCTCATCAATGTCACTGATGAAGATGTTGAACAGGACCAGACCCAGCACTGATCCCTGCAGGACTCCACTAGTTACAGCTCTCCAGCTGGACTTGGAACCACTGATCACCACTCTCTGGACTCTATTGTGTAACCAGTTCCTAATCCATCTCACTGTCTGCTCTTCTGTCCCACACTTCCTGAGCTTACTCACAAGGATGTTATGGGAGACAGTGTCAAAAGCCTTACTGAGGTCAAGGTAGACTACATCCACTGGTTTCCCTGAATGTACCCATTCAGTCACAGCATCACAGAATACTATCAGATTAGTCAAGCATGACTTCCCCTCCATAAATCCATGCTGACTGTTCCTGATCATCATCTTCTCTTCCAAGTCCCTAGAGATGACCTCCAGAATGAGCAGCTCCATTTTTCCAGGGATGGAGGTGAGGCTTCCTGGTCTGTAGTTTCCTGGAACCTCTTTCTTGTCCTTTTTGAAGACTGGAGGGACAGTGGCTTTCCTCCAGTCCTCAGGAACCGATGGAGAGTGGTAGAGTGACAGCATCAGGTAGCTCACTCAACACTCTTGGGTGCATCTTGGCCTGTGGACTTGTGAATATTCAGTGTATGTAACTGATCCCTAACCCAGTCTTCATTGACTAGTCCTCCCTCCTCCAGTCTCGTCCTTCATCCAGGGTCTGGAATTCACAGGGGAGTTAAGTCTTAGGAGTAAAGACTGAAACAACAGAAGGCATTCAGCACAGCTCTGCCTTCTCTGCATCCTCAGTTCTCAGGGCTGCCTCCTCATTCAGCAGTGGGGCCACACCTTCCCTATACTTCCTTTTCCTACTGATGTATTTGAAGAAGCCCTTCTTGTTATCTTTTACTTCCTTTGCCAGTTTTAGTTCCAAGAGGGCTTTGGCCTTCCTACATGCCCTGGAAACTACTCTATAGCTCTCCCATGCCACAAGTCCCTTCTTCCATGGGATTTCCTTCAGAAACTTCTTGTTCATCCATGCAGGTCTCCTGGCATGTCTACCCCATTTTTTACTCAAGGGAACACACCTATCTTGGGCTCAGAGGAAGCAGCATTTAAAAACTGTCCAACTTTCTTGGGCTCCTTTACCCCCAGAGCCCTAGCCCATGGGATTCCTGCAAGTATATCTCTGAGAAGTACAAAGTTAGCCCTGTGTCCAGGGTTGTAATGCTACTTACTGCCCTGCTTCTACCCTCCATAATACTAAATTCCATGGTGTCATGATCACTGTCACCAAGGCTGTTCCTGAGCAGACCTTCTTTATTAGTTAATACAAGGTCCAGCAGCAAGCCTCTCCTTGCTGGCTCCTCCACCACCTGCATCAAGAAGTTATCACTGACATACTGCAAGAGCCTTTTGGACTGGATGTGCCTGGCTGTGTGGGTTTGCCAGCAAATGTCAGGCTGATTGAAGTCACCCATGAGTACCAAGGAGTGTGTTCCAGAGGCTACCTCCAGTTGACTGTAGAAGACCTCATCAGCATCTTCTGCTTGATTTGGTGGTCTACAGTAGACACCCACAACAGTTTCACCCTACCTTTCCACATCCCTTAATTCTTACCCACAAGCTTTCCACCTATTCTACCTCCCCTCCCCAGATGGAACTCAACACGTTCCAGCTGCTCTCGCACGCAGAGAGCAACACCACCACCTCGCCTTGTTGATCTGTCCTTCCTGAACAGTACATAGCCATCCGTGGCAACACTCCAGTCGTGGCAGCTATCCCACGCATTTCAGTGATTCCAATTATACCACAACTCTATATTTGTTTCCCTCTGAAGTTATATATATTCACATCTTATCAAAACGAGTTTCTCATTTTCATCGCCATCACTTAAAACATAAAAGTCTAACCTGTCAGTGAAAGTGACATGAAATATGTGTTGCTTCCTTGAAAAGCTTGCTTTTTGAGAAAATATAAAGATAATAATACTTTTTTTTAAACTCAATAATGTCTACTAAGACAGTTTTATCTCAAATCTTACCATATGTTGTTTTGCCTGAAGTTCCCAGTCCTGGAGGGATTAATTTTAAGACAATCTAGCTATATTCAACCCACCCTCTTCACTTCTCATTTCAGTTGATAGCTAACAGAGAAGCAGAGAAATCTGTGCATGCAGTACTGACATACAGGGGCAGACACAAAAATAAAATAAATACAATTTAGGAATACTATCCTTTCTCTCTCCTGACTTTCAGCAACACAGTTCAACACAGGCAGTGCTGTGTGGTCTACAAATCACTCCTGCGACTAGGGTGAAAAACACACATTCCTGTATGGTTGGGGGGAACAGTTTTAGAAGGTGGTGCTCTCATTCTTCAGCAATGTGGACACTGTCCATGCTTTGAGAACAAAAACCACCAACAACAAAAAAAACAACCACAACCCCAGAAACCTGTAAGCATGCCTGGAGTGCTTATGGGAACACTTATCCTTATGTAAAAGACCTGTTGGTCAGAGTCATCCTCATCCAAGACTGACAGGCTGAACTTAGGAAATAGAACAGGACATTACTGTTGATTACTATTTGCTTTGTTTTACATGGATGAATGAACAGTTCAATGAACAATTAGAGGATTAAACTGTACTCCTGCTTGGTATAATTCTGGTATGAAGGGTTGTTCAGCATGGCTATGATCCTATCCTTGAAACTCTGCTTTTAGAAGCTACCACAGTGTCATAGGTGAGAAAGGAATATGGCTCATGTTAGCTGCTCAAATACATGCTGCAGAGTGACTGAAAGCCTTGTTCTACCTTATCCACCATACACAGCTGGTAAAAATTTTATTCCCAAATTGAACTCATTCAAGCCTATCCAGTTCTACAAAACACTAGACACAATATGTAAAGTAGACATCATCTTCTAGGAAATGCACTTTGTAACATGCTGTCTGAAATAAGACTGCATGTAACCTTAAATTTCCTGTTCCCAAGCTCCTACTCAAATAAAGCATTTCCAGAAAGCCAGAGGATGTAATATGCCAGTATGTATTGATATCAGCCAGACAAGTGGGAATAACCTTTCCTCCTAATGACATTGGTACAACACAATGGAAATGTTCTGTCTAAGGAAATGACCTACAATATTTTAATAACTGACCTAAATGCAAGCAAACCCTTAGTTTTTTTAAATAATGTTACACTGCAGAACAAAAAAAGAGCAAGAGGAAATCCATTGTCATTTGTCAAGCACAGAGCTAGAATATTGCTCCCTTCAAAGCATTCAAGAGCACTGCATCAAAACTGTGTTTATGCTGTATTGCCTTAAAGATACAGGAATTAAAATCAGTGATTTGATTTTAGGATCCTTTCATAAGCACCTTTGCATTCAGTAAATACAGATTCAAACAAAATATGAACTGGTTATGAAAGCAAATCACCTGGAGAAGAATGCAACTGTCAACCCACTATGTACATCAATTACACTGGATTCTCGCTGGTGAAAGAGTAAATATCCAACGGTTACACATTTTTCCCTGTAACACAGGTTCTGATTTAAATAATAATCTGCAACTTCATTATTATTGCAACACTTGTTGTTTGGCAATTGGCTATTGCATTTCTAGCCATTTTATTAACTTTGCAGAAGTGCTGTTCTTTGCAGCTCTCAATGCGTAACATTTAACACAAACACTTCTGAAGACAACGACATCTGTGCATGAAATTTCCTTTCACGTACCTTTAAGTGATGCTTAGCTGCCCTAAGCATTAGGCTCACCCATCTGAAAATACTTCTAAATCATTTTACTGTGAGCCAATTTCAACCACGTGTCCAAATACGTGATGTGTTGTTTTCTCATTTTCAAGGGGTACCTTCTTTCATTTTCCCTCTATTTTTTACATCAAAGCCAAAGGAAGCAACTACTGATAACATACTGTTGAAATCTAACTAGCAGATTTTGATGTTTATCAGGTTGTTCCCTTGCAGAATGTCTTAATTATTACAATTTCAGAATTATAATGATCATTCCAAGAACATGCAAAGATTTGTCGCATCAGTCACCGAGAGCAGCATCCTTGCAATGGTACCCTGACCTCGTTCTTTAGAGAGAGGATCCCCTGAATGCAGTATTATATTCACTACTGGACCATGGAAACTGTTTTAATTGCCAAAACCTTAAACCTGAGACTTTGAAGCAAAAAGGAGTCAGTGCACTGCATTTTGTGAAGTTTCAAGGAAAGGTCTTCAAGAAAATAGTTATCTAGACCTTAGACAATAGTACGTACGCCCACTAGCTCTGCCCTCCACCTCACAGCACTGCAGTACGAATGGAAAAACAATCTTCAGTTATGATACATAGTCTAGCAGACCATGGGCATCCATTAAAATGTGTCTACTCTGGAGAAATCCAAAGTGATTCAGGAGATCTGTTCTGAAGATCTGTCAGATAATAAACAAGCTCAAAGAGCGTAATTTTCACCGAGACGTATAACCCCCCAGATCTGGTTGGGAGGCAAAGTCGATCTTCAAATTCTCTGGCTCTTGATCCTGTTTCCTGACAGGATTTGGCTGCACAGTAAGTGAGCAGTTTGGTTAAGAAAAGGTTTTTGCACCATCAGACACAGCAAAAGTGTTGAGAAAATGAGTTCACTTGGAAGTGAGTATAAAAAGGCAAAGATATTATAAGGCCACCCACTGAGCGCAATTTAAGCCATTTCACCAGTAACTCATTTAAATGAATAGCAGTAACACTGACAACGTTTGAAGCCAGACAGCATCAGCTCTAAGAAATGTTCTTAGAGGTGAGGCAAGTAAAAAATCCCCACAAAGTAGCTTCTCATCCCTACTAGCAAACACAGGCAGAATTTAGCTTTCCCAAGTAGCCATACTATTTAACTTTTGGCAAGGAAGCCACATTTACATTTTGTTCTGGAACATTTTGTGCTTTGCAGTTCTTCCTTTATCCTTCCAAAAACCTAATCAAGAACCTATGCAAACTACTCAGTGTCCGTGACTACCTATTCACACTTTTCTCAGCACATAATGCACTGTGTGTTCCATAAACAGCTAATTCATAGCCTCCTTCTCATGTTACTGCTGATTTCGTAACTCCAGGCAACGTCTGCAGCAAACTGCAGGCTCTACGCTATCAGAAAGAAATACGGTAACAATTTCTAATTGATCCGAAGTTGTTTTTCTTTGAAATGTGTTTAAAGATCCAGGTTGCCAAAATATCTTCCAGGAATGTGATTTTTAAGAAGACAGATTGTAACTGTTTTTCCTGGCTATACTACAGGAAACAACAGCAAGATCTTATTTTAAGTCAGTGTACTTTTATATTTCTAAGCAAGAAATTAACTTGCACGAGAAAATGTCAGTAAACAAAACCTCCCGAGTCCATAAAGTGGTAATGCATTTCTACAGCATCTTTCATCCAGAATTATCATACGGAATAATTTAAGTACAGATTTGTATTTTGTTTATATCCCTGCACACCACATACACACAACTTGCACCCCACAGTGGATTAAAATCAGTACCAATATAAGGGTTTTTTCACCCGAAATGAGAAAGATCATACTGGGGTATCACCACGTGTGCTCCACGTATGTAAGAAGAGATACAGGCCCAGTGGTTACTATTAGCCTGAAAACTGGTTTCAGTCCCTACTTTCTATAGTATTCATGGGCCACCATGGGGAAACTGCTCACAGAAAAAGGCACAGGATAATTATCTGCCATATGCTCACATCTTTCTACTAACAGATATTTCTCACAGTATTTGCAGGGCTGGAGTGTTATAACAAATTCAAAGGCTTCAGTTTCTTAGCAGCCAGCACTTAAGCATCCTACAGGCTGCAGTTTCAAATCAATCACTGTAAACCTACATGCCATCTACTTGTCATCGTATTTTCACAGGTTCTTCATATCCCCCCTCCCCCAAAAGCACCACTGGAACAACTTTCTGGAGTGATCTGCTTGAAATGATCACTTTTGGGCACAAGCAAACATCAAAACTTAACATTTCGCAAAAAAGCAGTTCAACTCTGGAGCGCTTCTGTCATGGCAAATGCAACCAATGAGTTTGCAGACACTATGTGCTCTACTAGCCATTGTGTGGAACAGATAAAAAGTTTGCACAAAGCAAAAACTTGGGATAGCCAACATTTATATGTTTGGTTTTAGTGAGAGGCTGCGAAATAAGATGCAAAAATGACAATAGCTTACGAACAGCCTGAAGACCTTGAGTTACCATGAAAATACAGAGGAGCAGGAAGCCAACACACTATGAATTAAAAAAAACATATCAGAAATTAGTTCTACTTCTAGAAAAGCCCCTCACATTTTGTATACAATTATTTTCCCTGCTCTCTTCCACAGGCTACAGAGTGTGATTCTCAGTGATGAGCCCACGCCCAAGGTGACTTCAAAATAAACCTCAGGAAATCTGACACAGAGAACTCTCTTCTGCATTCACCTAAAATAAATTCACCACCCCCTCTCCAGTAAGATTCCCCCAAAACAGACATTACTACAAATGCCCTACTGCAGGAGCAGTTATGGGATAGATGTTTGTACATTAAGGGTGCTCAGGAAACGCAGAAGCTGTGAGACTGAGGCTAGAAAAGGATTTTAAAGCTGTGCACTCTTCCTGAAAATGTCTGTTTCTCCCACAGAGCTCTCTTACAAGATAATCAGACTCTTAAAAGATGCGACTGCCTACTATCAAAAGAGAGTACAGTACTATCTAATTAATCTCCTCAAGACTTGGCATGCCTAAGTATTTCTTGTCGTACTTTGCTGAGGGATTAGAGGAAGTTTTGTTCCTTTCCAGACCTCCCAGCACATACTCTCACAGAACACAGCTGGTACCTTCACCTGTTCTGAGAAGGAATTTAATTCCTTCAGCACCTATAAATCCTGTAGTTCCATGTCTTCAGACCCTCAGTGGACCAGAGTACAGACCACTATCCTTAATTCTTTAGCCAAAAGCCCTTTTTTAAATAGCAAGTCTTTCACTCGTATCAGCTCTTTGGGTTTTTCTTTTCCTGTAAAAACAAGTAATTTTAGCTACAGTAAAAGAGGCTTCACAGCTAATGTCTTGGACAGCATTCACTAACATTCCTTGAGTGTTTATTGTTGGGTGGCACATGCAGAACTGTTTTCTCTAACCATTTTTTCCTCCCTCAAAATTCCATAAATTAAAATAGATTTATCAGTGAGCGGATCTCACAGCTGAAACAGCATTTCCATCTTTATCTGTACATTTGTACTACAAGACGGTTTATAGGGCCTTGAAAAAACAGCCCCTAATGAAAAAGATCTACAAAGTATCACTGAATAAATCATAAGACATTGGAAATCAAAATTATTTCTCTACTATGCTGAACAGATTACTTCAAATTAGTTCTCTCTTCTCAAAAAGCATTAGCGGAAAAGAACACTTATTTGGTTCCTTTGAGCATGTAAAAGCTGCATATTTGCAAAGTGTGAGGTAAAATTCATGTAAAACTGTGTGAACCCTGATGCTGTAAACAAAAGACAAGATGTTGATTAAATTTGAACTGTATTTCTGTAGTTATCTTTTAAAAAAACAAGCAGATATGACCGAGGAAAAGAAGAAGAAGGAGAAGAGGAGGAGGAAGGGAAAAAAGAAGGAGAGGAGGGAAAAAGAAGGAGAGGAGGGAAAAAGAAGGAGAGGAGGGAAAAAGAAGGAGAGGAGGGAAAAAGAAGGAGAGGAGGGAAAAAGAAGGAGAGGAGGGAAAAAGAAGGAGAGGAGGGAAAAAAAGGAGAGGAGGGAAAAAAGAAGGAGAGGAGGGAAAAGAAGGAGAGGAGGGAAAAAGGAGAGGAGGGAAAAGAAGGAGAGGAAGAAGGAGGAAGGGAAAAGAAGGAGAGGAAGAAGGAGGAAGGGAAAAGAAGGAGAGGAAGAAGGAGGAAGGGAAAAGAAGGAGAAGAAGAAGAAGGAGGAAGGAGGGAAAAGAAGGAGGAAGAAGGGAAAAGAAGGAGGAAGGAGGGAAAAGAAGGAGGAAGAAGGGAAAAGAAGGAGGAAGGGAAAGAAGGAGAAGAAGAAGGAGGAGGAAGGGAAAAAAGAAGGGAAGAGAAGAAGAAGAAAGAAAGGGAAAAGAAAAAGAAGGAAAAAGGAAGAGAAGAAAAGAAAGGGGAAAAAAAGAAGGAGAAGAAGAAGAAGAAGAAAGGGAAAAGAAGGAGAAGAAGAAGAAGAAAGAAGAAGAAAGGGAAAAGAAGGAGAAGAAGAAGAAGAAGAAAGGGAAAAGAAGAGAAGAAGAAGAAGAAGAAGAAGAAGGAAAAGAAGAAGAAAGGGAAAAGAAAAATAAGGAAAAGGAAAAGAAAAAAAAAAGGAAAGGGGGAGGGAAGCATGCACCTTCATTCATTTTGTGAAATCAATAGAACCTTTGACAATTATAAGTACAAAGACATCAATTGCCCCAGCAATATTTTGTATGCAGGGTCTCAACACTTAAAACGAATTCCATTGGAGCAAAACACAATTACAACAGAATTCACAGTCTACAATTTAACTGAATATGAAATTGCATTATCAGACAGGATTACTATTTCTAACTGACCTTCTGAATCTGCTGTCATATTCATAGATGACTTTCTCTACAGAAAAATGAATTATCATGACTGATCTGGAGTTCAGTGGCACTCTACATTGACTTTAAATGTATTCTCAATTCAGAAAGACTGCTGGGTTTTTATTTTAAAAATAAATTAAAACTTTGTTAATGTGTTTCTAGAAAGCTAACAAGCTGTTTGTTGTCTTCAAGCCAAGCCATTTCTTTCTGGTCTAGAGTTCTTGTGAGGAAGTGGAATGTATTGTGCCAGTACTGTTAGACATCAGGGCCAGAATCCTTTCATTTTCTGCCAGTTTCCCTAATAACAGTTTTTTTCCACATGTTAATGAAACATAGTATCACAGTATCAGTCAGGGTTGGAAGGGACCACAAGGATCATCTAGTTCCAACCCCCCTGCCATGGGCAGGGACACCCCACACTAGATCAGGCTGGCCAAAGCCTCATCCAGCCTGGCCTTAAACACCTCCAGGGACGGGGCCTCAACCACCTCCCTCGACAACCCATTCCAGGGCTTCACCACTCTCATGGGTAAGAACTTCCTCCTCACATCCAGCCTGAATCTCCCCACTTCCAGCTTCATTCCATTCCCCCTAGCCCTATCACTACCTGAGAGCCTGAGAAGTCCCTCCCCAGCCTTCTTGGAGGCCCCCTTCAGATACTGGAAGGCTACAATGAGGTCACCTGGGAGCCTTCTCTTCTCCAGACTGAACAGCCCCAACTCCTTCAGTCTGTCCTCATAGGAGAGGTGCTCCACCCCTCTGATCCTCTCGTGGCCCTTCTCTGGACACCTTCCAGCACCTCCAGATCCCTCTTGGAATAGGGGCTCCAGAACTGGACGCAGGACTCCAGGTGGGGTCTCACCAGAGCTGAGGAGAGGGGGAGAATCACCTCCCTTGACCTGCTGGCCACACTTCTCCTGATGCAGCCCAGGATCTGATTGGCTTTCCGGGCTGCAAGTGCACACTGAGAGCTCCTGTTGAGCTTCTCCTCCACCAGCACCCCCAAGTCTCTCTCCTCAGGGCTGCTCTCCAGCCAGTCCCTGCCCAGCCTGGATTTGTGCCTGGGGTTGCCTCGACCCAGCTGCAGGACCCTGCACTTGGTCTTGTTGAAGCTCCTGAGGTTGGCTTGTGCCCACCTCTCCAGCCTGTCCAGGTCCCTCTGGATGGCATCCCTTCCCTCCAGCGTGTCTGCTGCACCACACAGCTTGGTGTCATCAGCAAACTTGCTGAGGGTGCTCTCAATGTCACTGTCCATGGGACCCACAAGGATGTTATAGTTTGTGTCCTAGGTAAAATCATTATCTCATTTCACCTAGACTCATGACTTTAAGTAATAAATATTACACAATTTGCATCTTGCTAATGTAAAGTGATTAGCCCAGCTCTTGAAACACAGGTCAAATGATATGCAGGTTAACATTTTGACATATAGATATTGTCATTTTTTATCTGCATAGGCTAGATGAAAGTACTAACTGAGAATCTCGTAAGTTCATATGTGATATGTTATTCACAGTAGTTGTGACATAGGAATTGAATCCTGGAAGGACTAGGTGTCTAGAAATGTAGGGTGGAAATCTGAGCCATGAGAAGAATCACCTCCCTTGAGCTGCCGGCCACACTTTTCCTGATGCAGCCCAGGATCTGATTGGCTTTCCAGGCTGCAAGTGCACACTGAGAGCTCCTGTTGAGCCTCTCGTCCCCCAGCACCCCCAAGTCTCTCTCCTCCAGGCTGCTTTCCAGCCAGTCACATTGCTCTAGTATGATTATACTTTAATTAAGTGAAGCAAAGATAGCTGTAACTTCATTTTCCGTTTGCGTGTTCATATTAAACATTATTATTGAGCCCTCAGACTTGCAAGTAAAAGACATGCCACCTTCATACATCTGGCTTGGGCTATCATACTTTTGGTTTAAGCTAACAACAACTTGAAAGTCATTAGGATGCTGGAATTCATCATACCACCCCTATCACCAGCACGGTATTTATTTCTTGCAAAGCAGGCACATTACATACAGAGAGAACAAATTTAAGCACCAATGTGTGGTAACTGGTAATAAGAAGTTATGTGGCAGCATGTATTTACCCTCCAATACAGCACCATCCATCTGAAGAGTCTTTCCTACACTCGATCCTGTTTCTTCCTCAGACAATCATTAATAATAACGGAGAAAGATAGGCTTTGAGGAGGGAAAACAGATGCTTAACATATAGACCAGGAAAAGAGAGGGCAGGAGAGTAGGGCATTGCTAGATTAACCTGACAGGCCACAAAAGCAATGCTGACAGAGAGGTATTCAGTGTCAACAGCAGTGCAACAGGCTGAGAAAATCCGAGCAAGTTCCAAAGCCTCCTCCAAGTGCTTTCTAAAGCTATCCTTTTCAAAGAGACTAGAAATCCTTTTAAGAGTTCCTATACAGAAGGAGTGACAATAATACACCCTGATCATAGAAGGGTAGTGGAGTTGCCAGGCACAGCTCCTTAAATGAGAAGTGATGAAAAGTCTCTCAAGAGTGGTCAAGTCTCTGACAACTGATAGAAAAGATGATGCAAAGGAGAGACTTTTGTTTTCTTATTATGGACTGTGAGTTGCCTTGTGAAAATATCCAGCAGCAGGAACAACTGATGCTGGGAGGCAGCAAGTCATAGACCAAATAGAGTCACTGACTACAAGATAACTGCAGGTTCAGTGACTCCAAGAATCCCTTAAAGAATATGCAAAGGCCTAAAGGACTAATTCCAAGCTATATAAGTGCTCCTTCTGCACTTACCAGAACTACAGGATATGCTACGTGATTTAACACCAGAGGAGCAGAAGAAAGAATGCTCTACTGGACATATAGCTTGGTTTTAGCAGAGGGACAATGGTCTTTTTCCTCAAGCCTGGTAGCATCTGTTGCCCACAGCGAATTCATTGAGAAATCAAGATTAATTCAATATGAATTCAACAGAAGATCCATAAATTCAGGAGGTCAGTGCTCTGGGCTACAGTATAAAGTAAGAAGACATAGCTTGAAAGAAACAGAAGCCTAAACATCTTTTGCAGCCTTTACATTAAGATTATTACTGTCTACAACTACCTGAAGGGAGGTTGTAGCCAGGTGGGGGTTGGTTTCGTCTCCCAGGCAACCAGCACCAGAAGAAGAGGACACAGTCTCGAGCTAAGCCAGGGGAGGTTTAGGCTGGATGTTAGGAAGAAGTTCTTCACAAAAAGAGTGACTGGCCATTGGAATGGGCTGCCCATGGTGGAGTCCCCATCACTGGAGGTGTTTAGGAAGAGAGTGGATGGGGTACTTGGTGCCATGGTTTAGTTGATTAGATGGTGTTGGGTGATAGGTTGGACTGGATCTCAAAGGTCTTTTCCAACCTGGTTAATTCTATTCTATTCGAGCATCCTGTGATTCTGGTCCAACCCTCTCTCCCATCTAACCGTATAATCACAACAGAGATGGTCAAATTCACATGACAAATGAAAAATGTTTACTTTTATTTTTTAATTCTTAATGCAACATTATGAATGGAGATCCACTAAAGCATTCCCCCCCTGTTTTCAATGATTAAGTTTTTCATCATATTCTCATTAGGTAGTATGGCAGAAAAACATTTTTCCCCACTTTGCCATCCTTCAGTCACACAATCTATGCACATTCCTGAATTCTCCTAAGACTACTATTCCCTGGACTGAAATACTGTATTTTAAGAGCTAATATTCTAATTTTTTCCATATTCTAGGGAGAAACTGCATTATCAGAGAAGCTCGTGCCAAAAAAAATGAATGGAACTATTTCCCTACTGACTCCTTCCGAGAGCTAATAGAATTAACTCTGCATTTTGCACTAGCAGGATTTGAACAAGAAAGGCAAAACTACCTGGCTTACCTGGTACCTTCTACCCTCAAAATTAAATAAACAGTATGGAACTGTGATTTCTCAGTTTCTGCATTTGTCAGGTGAAAAGTCCAGCCAAATACTGCGATGAACTAAAGGAGAAATTCTGATCTCAGCATATTCTCTTCTGCTTAATCTTTGAGACAGAAACCCAAGTGTTGTAAACTGTGCTAGGAAATGCTGACATTTGGGAAAAAGAAAGTAAGGTAAATATATCCAGTGATTTTACATGAACAGAAAATCATAAAATATGAGATGGCTAACTCTCTCTCAGCCCTATTAACAATCCCAGACAAAGAGGAAAAGTGAAAGAGAACAGCTAAGAGATAAATTCATAGGTGATGTCGTCGAGCTAGAAGAGGGAATATTTAGGCTGGATACTAGGAAGAAATTCTTTACAGTGAAGAGATTAGGTACTGGAACAGGTTGCCCAGTATGGCTGTGGATGGTCCTTCCCTGGAGGTGTTCAAGGTCAGGTTGGATGGGGCCTTGAGCAACCTGGTCTAGTGGAAGGTTAGAGTTTGATGATCTGTAAGGTCCTTCCAACCCAAACCATTCCCTGATTCTGTGATTCTAAACCAAGGAGTAAAAAGAATAATTTTCCAATCCAGAAAGGTCCTGAAGGAAAATGGAAAGATTGTAGAAAAAATTTGTTTTCTCATCGTCTCTCTTGATTTCTTTACACTGAACTGTTTGTAAAGCTTCCATCTTTATCTCACCGCTACCCAATCATGATACTCTTGGCACCATGTGACTTTGCAGAAGGACTTCATGAATGTTGGGTTGACATGGGCTGTAGTCTAGCTGGCCAAGCTACTTCCAGGGAGGATTCCCAGTCAGGATCCTCTTTTGGGCATTTCTCATTTTAAAACCAGTACAGGCACAGCTGAAATAAAAGGCAGAAAACCTGTGACTGTTTATGATACCCCTTGGTAGCTGGCTCAGGGAAACAAATGAGGATTCCCTGGGGGAACCGTGTGGAGCTCAGACACCAAAACCACACTGAAACATGTGCTGACCTGGCTTAAAGAGGAAAGATGTACTGGCATAGCTCTATCACTTAACATGGACAAAAATGTGTGTGTTAAATGCCAGGAATACCAGAAAAAAGGCCCTTCTGTCAGTAAAGTTCCCAACTTAAACAACTCTTCTGATGGTGCAAATTGTGACTCTGCCACTACTGCTTATCTGTACTGCCTCAGCAAGGCCTTAGTGACCACATGCATATAAAGAACCTGATGTTATATATAGACTATCACACATATGTGTACATACACACATGTATACATACATCTCCCACATATACAAATGGGCAGGAACAATACAGGGGAGGAATAAACAGTTTCCAGAATTCAAATTTGCAACAGTGAATAGCATTAGGTCATAAATAATCAAAACATTTTTACATTACAATATCAAAGTATGATTGAAAAGTGAACACAAAAAAATGTGAGTACAAAGAAACTGAAATGACAGGAAAAAAAATCCAGTAAAATGCAGAAACCAATCCTGCATTCTGTTTCACTTACATTCCCAAAGTTAAAGTGACACCAAAGTAACTTAGGGGTTTCAGTACAAGAGTAGTAGGTTAGGGCTACAAAAATAGAGACTAGAACAGAATAGAACAGACAGAATAGAGTAAACCAGGTTGGAAAAGACCTTCAAGATCATCGAGTCCAACCCATCACCCAACACCACCTAATCAATTAAACCATGGCACCAAGCACCCCATCCACTCTCTTCCTAAACACTTCCAGTGATGGTGACTCCACCACCTCCCCGGGCAGCCCATTCCAATGGGCAATTACTCTCTCTGTGAAGAACTTCCTCCTAACATCCAGCCTAAACCTCCCCTGGCACAGCTTGAGACTGTGTCCTCTTGTTCTGGTGCTGGTTGCCTGGGACAAGAGACCAATCCCCACCTGGCTACAATCTCCCTTCAGGTAGTTGTAGAGAGCAAGAAGGTCTCCCCTGAGCCTCCTCTTCTCCATGCTAATCAAACCCAGCTCCCTCAGCCTCTCCTCACAGGGCTGTGCTCTAAACCCATCATCAGCTTCGTTGCCCTTCTCTGAACACATTCCTGCAACTCAACATCTTTCCTAAACTGAGGGGCCCACAACTCAACACAGGACTCAAGGGGTGGCCTAACCAGTGCTGAGTACAGAGGCACAATGAGCTCCCTGCTCCTGCCGGCCACGCTGTTCCTGATCCAGGCCAGGATGCCATTGGCTTTCTTGGCCACCTGGGCACACTGCTGGCTCATGTTCAGCCTACTATCAACCAGTACCCCCAGGTCCCTCTCTGCCTGGCAGAAGAGACAGTAACGCTAAAACACTTTCAACTTACCCATGCATCTCCCAGTCAAGGAGAACCCATTGCTGTGACCTCAGAATCCTATTCTAAAGCCATCATGCTCATTGCCTTTACATAGGTGCTTTCATAATAGAACAGATAACACCTGCATCTTTGTCAACAACAGAACAGCTAGATTATTCACAAAGATAGTTCAAATGGTATGCCCTAACCTAAGGGGGTTTAGGTACTTTTTGTGTGGCTACTGTGAGCACAGGAATGACTGATGCCATGAAACATGTGTCTCATTCATATAATACTAAATGAAGAACAGTTACAGAAAAGAGAGTTATATTTAGAAGATCTCTTCACTACCCATTAAAAGCTAACTTATCAAGTCAACAGTAATTATGATTGTGAATTGTGCTGGGTTACACCCAACCTGGATGGGGGCTGAAAGAACCCAATCCAGGTGGACAAAAGAACCTTGATCCAGATGGGCAGAGAGAGACTTGGTTTTTTTCCTCCCAGGAGGAGGGGTCCCCTGGGTCAAAGGTGGTCTATTCCACTCCCCCTTCCTGTCCAGCAAGCCCATAGAAAGGGTGGACATCCTTTACTGCTCTCTCTTTCCCTGCTTCACCTGCTGGAGAGTGATCATCTGCTGCTGTGGCAGCTTCCCGCACTGACCACACAGTGGGGGCCTCCTTTCCAAGCTGCATCCAAGCTTTCTACAGAACTGAATCCACTTCCATCCAGGGAATACAAGGCCATCTGGGCTTGGTTTTGTGTATTTTCCCATTTATCCTTATCCCTGACCTTTGTAAACCCTGTTATTACTATATATATATAATAGTTTTAAAAATTACCTCTTTTACTTCCAAACTGACTCCAGACCATTTCTTAGGTGAAATTTTACCTCTCCTTCCCCTATCTGATATTGTTTTACTTTACCAGGAAAGGGGGGGGGGGGGAATCTCAATCTGTTACCATCTGGGATCTTAGACCCTGGGTAAAGCTCAAACCAGCACATGAATACAGCCATGGCAAACAATACAGCCTTTATGACATTGAACATATTGTTAAATGATAAATATGAAGTCTAGTAATTACAAGAACTTAAAATAAACATTGCTTTACACAAGACACAGAGCATGACAGGCAACACACTTGAGTAGCATTGAACTAGCTGAGTCAGCTACACAATGACTGAAACATGTATTCACTATCGACAATTAAACAGGGGGAAATAGTCTTCCCAACATTACTCCTAGCCTAGGAGCTGCAGTGGCCCATGCTCTTAAGTTCTGCAATGGAAAAGCCCTCCTCCCATGTGAATGCAGCTCTAAGTATTCCCACAAGGCTTTCAACACCTACTGGGCTTCAAGAAAAGTGAATATCCTCTTGCCTCCATCCCCACTAAGGCTAATGGAGCCTTTTCAATAGCAATGGGTGGGCAGACTAATTCTGAGGAGATTAGCTGGAGATCTGAAGTAGGATGCTAAAAAACCCAAATCCTTAACCCGATGGTTAGCTTGTGTAGACTGCTATTGTATCTGCTTTGCCAAACAGAATGTGCCTCAAAAATCACTGGGAAAATGGGGTTAACATTTTGCATAAGCACTTCACTTATTACCTGGCTCACATTAACAATCAACTAGGCTAACATAACAAACAATTCTCGCTACTCAAACTGGCGTCACTGTAATAAGCTCCAAATTAATCTCATCCGTACACAATCATTAATCTCATTTTGTGCCAACTGAATTTTTAATCAGAATGGAGTGAATCATAGGTTGTTTTTAAAATACATTTCTAATACTTGTCATCCAAAATGAATAAACACTAGAGCAGGGAAGAACTTTCCTATTTACATTCTGAGAAGCTGATTTATTTAGGCATACTATGCACACAAGTATCAAATACACACAATAAATGAGGATATTTTTAATGAGAATAAAGAATAAATGTTTATTTCTGATAATGCTCTGAGCATGAATAGCATCATCAACCTAAAGAATTTAGCCCTCTGACTGTAATTAAAACTGTATGACGAACAAAAGGAACAGTTGCCCCTTTGTTGAGCTGCTTCTCAATCTCTACATCATTCCAGCAGATCAGAATACATGCAATTAGTCTCCGAAACAAATAGTGTAACTGCTTCTGGTAAGGCCCATAATGAAGCATAGATTTTGCAGTGCTCAACTGGAGATTTGACCTGTGTTTCAAACTGAAGTGACCTTAATATACGTGGAAGACACAGAAGTAAAGCACAGTTTCAACAAGCATTTTCAACTTGACTCTTCAACTGCACCAGCAGTGCAACAAAGCAGTTGATTGGCTCAGCTTGTAAGAATAAATGTGCTCAACATATCACCCCACTGCTGAAACACAGGCCCAGCCTCCAGGAATTCTTTGGGAGGGGCAAAAAAGAAAAGGCAGTGGTGTCTTCACCTACAGCACCTACTTTTATAAAATGCCCTATTTCTGGAATCTTGGTCTAGCTCTCTGGCTAACAGGTGCTTGACTAAACTGCCATTTGCTCAGACAAAAAACTAGCCTGAAATTCTGCCTGTGGCCATGAATGCTGAAGGAGTGAGTGAAGTGATCTTCAGCACAGCCATTCAAATGTCTTCAAGGTCTACTGAGAGCTTCTATTGAACCAACACAAGCTGAGGAACCTAGAGTACCTGGTTCTCATTTCAAGTTAAGCATAATGCCAGATCCAGCCACCTAACAGCACATGATGCCTTCTGTTTGGAAAACAAGACACTTGGAGATGAGAGCAGTGCAGGGAGTTTCAGTGTCACAATTCCCACAGATCTGGCGGCATACATTAGAGACTGCACTCATTTAATACCACCTACATGCTTTTGTGAACAGTAGATTCTGTTTTGATTGCAAGGAACTGGTGCATCAGAAGTATCTGAAGGCTGATCAAGAGCACTAATTTATGCTCAACATGCTAATCTATTTTTACTCACTAGAAAGGTATGTTAGCACATTAAAACTTCTGCTAATATTTTGGAATTGTTTCCATTAAATGGATCTGAGATCTGTGGCAAAAAGGGAGCTATTCAAATACTCAGCACAAAAAGCAAGTTATTCTTGATGTAACTATCTGAGGAAAAACTCTGCAAACCATACTGAACATTAAAAGGCAAATGCAAAAGGAAAAACACGCCATGATCCATAGCTGCAAGGTGGAGATGGCAAGCACTGATAACATCAGGATGGATTAGATCATGGCACCCAGCACCCCATCAAGTCTCCTCCTGAATACCTCCAATGATGGTGACTCCACCACCTCCCTGGGCAGACCATTCCAATGGGCAATCACTCTCTCTGTATAGAACTTTCTCCTAACATCCAGTCTAAACCTCCCCTGGCGCAGCCTGAGACTGTGTCCTCTTGTTCTGGTGTTGCCTGCCTGGGATAAGAGACCAACCTCTGCCTGTCTACAATTTCCCTTCAGGTAGTTGTAGAGAGCAATAAGGTCACCAGGGCTAAGCAAGCCCAGCTCCCTCAGTCTCTCCTCATAGGGCTTGTGTTCCAAACACCTCACCAACTTTGTTGCCCTTCTTTGGACACCTTCCAGCAAGTCAACATCCTTCCTAAACTGAGGGGCCCAGAACTGGACACAAGACTCTAGGTGTGGCCTAACCAGTGCGGTGTACAGGGGCACAATGACCTCCCTGCTCCTGCTGGCCACACTGTTCCTGATGCAGGCCAGGATGCCATTGGCCCTCTTGGCTGCCTGGGCACACTGCAGGCTCATTTTCAGCCTCCCATCAACCAGCACCCCCAGGTCCCTGCAGGAGAATAACCAAGTACCTCCTCAAAACTAGCTACACTTACATAGTGAATGCTACAATAGCATAATGACCAAAGGAAAACTGTTGGCTTGAAAAATTATTTTTGGTTTATTTGTAATTCATTTTAAAATAGGCTGGTTAATATATCATTAGGCATGAAGGAGCAAATGCCTCTTCAAGTCACTTCCCAGTGAAGCACACAGGAAGTTTCTTCTGCCTGAGCACAGAACAAACCCAACCTGTCATAAAGAAGTATCATTAATGAACAACACAGGGCAGACAGACAGACAACAACTACAAAACTAAGAAACAAACAAAAGCAAACAAAAACCCACAAACAAAAAGAATGTTTTAATCCTTGCAGGTTTCACAGTGGATCACTAGTGCTAGTGATTTCTTTTCACATTAGAAGGATGATTATCATACTCCACAGAAATAGCACTTCTGCAAGAAGCCTCAAATTACCTTCTAACATCTCATTTGCTATTAGCTATTAATTTCAGCTTTCATAGTTTCAGTTAGGGTTGGAAGGGACCACAAGGATCATCTAGTTCCAACCCCCCTGCCATGGGCAGGGACACCCCACACTACATCAGGCTGGCCAGAGCCTCATCCAGCCTGGCCTTAAACACCTCAAGGGACAGGGCCTCAACCACCTCCCTCGACAGCCCATTCCAGGGCCTCACCACTCTCACGGGGAAGAACTTCCTCCTCACATCTAGCCTGAATCTCCCCACCTCCAGCTTCCTTCCATTCCCCCTAGTCCTATCACTACCTGATAGCCTGAAAAGTCCCTCCCCAGCCTTCTTGGAGGCCCCCTTCAGATCCTGGAAGGCCACAATGAGGTCACCTCGGAGCCTTCTCTTCTCTAGACTGAACAGCCCCAACTCCTTCAGTCTGTCCTCATAGGAGAGGTGCTCCAGCCCTCTGCTCATCCTCGTGGCCCTTCTCTGGACACCTTCCAGCACCTCCAGATCCCTCTTGTAATAGGGGCTCTGGAACTGGAGGCAGTACTCCAGGTGGGGTCTCAGCAGAGTGAGTAGAGGGGGAGAATCACCTCCCTTGAGCTTTCCAGCACATTAAAAGGTGCTCCTCTTCCTTTAACATCAACTGCAGAAAGTGGCTGTTAGTGTGAATACACCTCAGGAGACTATTAAAATTGTGAAATGAAACAAGGAAAGGGGAAGAGGAGAACTGGCAAATAAAAGTGTGAAAACAATTCTGAAACAGTCATACAAAGGAAACCTTTTCTGTAAACAAGCCTAACAAAATAGCTATTCAGTTGCATCATGCCCCTTCCTCAGAACAGTTTGTATGCTTAAAAGGAGATGTCTAAGAAGAGACTGGATGAGGCACTTGGTGCCATGGTTTAGTGATTAGATGGTGTTGGGTGATAGGTTGGACTTGATGATCTTGAAGGTCTTTTCCAACCTGGTTAATTCTATTCTATTCTAAGGCAATGATCAGGGGAAGCAAAGAAAGAAGACATTCACCTTTTAAAAACATCTATTATTTATGACAAAAATAATTGTTAATTATTTTTAAACTGCAGTCTTTCAATGCAACTTAACATCAAGTAAATAAAGCTAAAAACCCCCAAACAAACACATCTCTTACGTCACGTGTGAAAGACATGTTCAGTTCTTCCCCCATGACACCCTTACCCCAAAACTGAACAGCCTGACAGCCTCTGACTTACTCTGGGGAGCTCCCATGCCTGATGAAACCACACAGCCCCACTGGAGATGTCCTGATAAAGCACAAGAGTGGCTGCAGGAGAGGAATACTCTAAAAGCCTCTCGCCTGGCAAGGCTCTAGCCAGAAGTAGTTCCATTAAAAGACATTTCCAGGCAGCCATTTGTGTCAGTGATTCTTATATATCCTTACAAGAAGGGTATAAAATAAAATGTATTTCAAGTGTCAATTGCTCTTGAGGCAATTGCTCTTCTAATAAAAGGGGAAAAAATAAAAAGAGATCATGACCTATGGTGTGGGTGACCAAGCAAGAATTACAGTAGAGACTCTCTGGCAAAGGCATACTTCTCTGACACAGCTACATCCTGCATCTATGACAGCTACAACTCTGCACCCTAAGCACAGGCACTGTTGGAAAAAAACATACCCAAGCACTATTGGCAATACTGTCGGTGCAGAAACCAGGCTGCAGGTCTGCAAAGACAGAAGAATGGAGCCCAAAGAGGGGGAGAGTAGAAGTGAAAGACATTCTGGCTTTCAAAATACCTTCATACAGCTGTCAGTAACTTCTGAAAGGGAGAAATATTTTAAAAGCATTCCAAACAAGGCTTTAGTGGTTGAGGCTAATTTTCAATAGTGAATAAACAAAAGTTTGTGTCAGGTAGTGGTGTTTTTCTCTTCCATAGTAATAAGACTGTGAAAAAATCAGGCCCAGCCAGCATGGCTTTAGGAAGGGCAGGTCCTGCCTGACCAACCTGATCTCCTTCTAGGATCAGGTAACCCACCTGGTGGATGTGGGGAGGCCTGTGGATGTGGTCTACATGGACTTCAGCAAGGCCTTTGACACTGTCCCCCACAGCAAACTCCTGGTCAAGCTAGCAGCCCATGGCTTGGACAGGAGCACACTGCATTGGGTTAGGAACTGGCTGGAGGGCCAAGCCCACAGAGTGGTGGTGAGTGGTGCCACATCCAGCTGGCAGCCAGTCACTAGTGGTGTGCCCCAAGGATCAGTGCTGGGCCCCATGCTCTTCAACATCTTTATTGATGATCTGGATGAGGGCATTGAGTCCATCATCAGTAAATTTGCAGATGACACCAAGCTGGGGGCAGGAGTTGATCTGCTGGAGGGTAGGGGGGCTTTGCAGATGGATCTTGACAGGCTGGACAGATGGGCAGAGTCCAAGGGCATGAGATTGAACACATCCAAGTGCTGGCTTCTGCACATTGGCCACAGCAACCCCATGCAGTGCTACAGGCAGGGGACAGAGTGGCTGGAGAGCGGCCAGGCAGAGAGGGACCTGGGGTGTTGACTTGCTGGAATGTGTCCAGAGAAGGGCAACAAAGTTGGTGAGGGGTTTGGAACACAAGCCCTATGAGGATCATCAATTCCAACCTATCAACCAACACCATCTAATCAACTAACCCATGGCACCAAGAACCCCATCCAGTCTCTTCCTAAACACCTCCAGTGATGGTGACTCCATCACCTCCCTGGGCAGCACATTCCAATGGCCAATCACTCTTTCTGCGAAGAACTTCTTCCTCTTGTTCTGGTGCTGGTTGCCCATATGAAACCAACCCCCACCTGGCTACAACCTCCCTTCAGGTAGTTATAGACAGCAATAAGGTCTCCCCTGAGCCTCCTCTTCTCCAGGCTAAACAATCCCAGCTCCCTCAGCCTTTCCTCATAGCGTTTTTGCTCCAAACTACTCCCCATGCTCGTTGCCCTTCTCTAGACACATTCAAGAGCCTCAATGTTCTTCTTAAACTGAGGGGCCCAGAACTGGACACAGGACTCAAGGTGTGGCCTAACTAGTGCTGAGTACAGGGGCACAAGGACTTCACTGCTCCTGCTGGCCACACTATTCCTGATGCAGGCCATTGCCATGGCCTTCCTGGCCCCCTGGGCACACTGCTGCCTCATGTTCAGCCAGCTGTTAATCAGTACCCCCAGGTCCCTTTCTGCCTGGCCACTCTCCAGCCACTCTGTCCCCAGCCTGTAGCACTGCATGGGGTTGTTGTGGCAAATGTGTAGAACCTGGCACTTAGATGTGTTCAATCTCATGCCCTTGGACTCTACCCATCTGTCCAGCCTGCCAGGGTCCCTCTGCAGAGCTCTCCTACCCTCTAACAGATCAACTCCTGCCCCCAGCTTGGTGTCATCTGCAAACTTACTGATGATGGAGTCAATCCTCTCATCCAGACCATCAGTAAAGATACTGAAGAGGACTGGGCCTAGTACTTATCCCTGGGGCACATCACTAGTGCCTGGCTGCCAGCTGGATGTGGCACCATTCACCACCACTCTCTGGGCTCGGCCCTCCAGCCAGTTCCTAACCCAGCTCACAGTGCTGCTGTCCAAGCCAGGGGCTGACAGCTTAGCCAAGAGTTTGCTGTGGGGAACTGTATCAAAGGCCTTGCTGAAGTCCAGGCAGACTACATTCACGGCCTGCCCCACATCCACCAGGCAGTCACCTGATCATAGAAGGAGATCAGGTTGGTCAGGCAGGACCTGCCCTTCCTAAATCCATGCTGGCTGTTCCTCTTGTCTCAGTTAAAATATCTTTTGAAATGCACAATTTTTGTGGATTCAACTTTAAATCAGATTAGAAGTCAAAGTGTTCACATTCACCCAGAAGTGAGATACAAGTTGTGGTGTTTTTTCCCTTTATTCTGCATTGTCGGCAAATTCCTCCTGCTGAAGATATTCTGAAAATGTCAAGTCTCTCTGCATGGTGCAAGGCTCTCAAACAGTAAAGTACTTACATGCAAGGCAGAAGGATCTGGCAAAAACTCAGCATCCTCTCCAAAAATAAAATCTGGTGGCAGGTCAGGATAGTGAGCATTGAAAATTATATCCCCTGAAAATTAATAAAGGAAAACAACGTTTGCACTGGTATAGACATGCTTACAAACAAATAACTGCGTACGTGGTAGCTACATTAAGTACATTTCTTGTATACATTATCCATATAATTCTCTTAAAATTCACATGGAAGATAAGCATCAGATGTTTTGGGGGATGAAGTCAAATTCCTGAGGCATAGCTTCTTCCTCCTCTGCAGGCAATGAAACATGAAATATATTATTGCTTCGTATCTCAAATGGCAATTCAACCACCATTGAGGGTTCTCTCACAACACCAAGTTAGAGGAGGGATCATGTTTGCAACAAGTACCACATTTAGCTTGCTGTGGTTTGCATATTATGTCAAAGTCAAATGCAAGCTACCAAGATCAGGATTTTGAAATACTGGAGTTTTAAAAACTTAGATCACTTACTCCCTCTTCTCCTTGCCACCCACAACTCTAAGAAGGAAGAATAAGCAGTTCAATAGGAAACATTCCAATCATCCAAATTCTGGGCAAGAGAAGTGCAGTATTACGCACTTAATGGAGAGACTAAAATGAACTAAAAATATAGAACCTAATCACAGCTTGGCACGGAGTTCTCATCTTGCCACTGACACAAGATCCAGAGTTAGTGACTGATGTGACAGTTCACAGAAATCCAGGTTGTATTATTTCACTAGTAAACACGCTTCAGAGTTCATACAAGCCAGCACACAGTCATCTGCATGTGAGATGATAAAGAAGACACAGTTCAAGGTAAAAAAAGTAATTGGGGAAAAAAAAATGTAACTAGCATTACTTCTGTAGCTCTCAATCACTCTTTTATGAAGATACAAAATAATCATAGAATCAGTAAGGTTGGGAAAGACCTCAAAGATCATCAAGTCCAACCTGTCACCCAACACCTCATGACTACTAAACCATGGCACCAAGTGCCACATCCAGTCCCCTCTTGAACACCTCCAGGGATGACGACTCCAGCACCTCCCTGGGCAGCACATTCCAATAGCTAACATCTCTCTCTGTGAAGAACTTTTCCTCACATTAAGCCTAAACCTCCCCTGGCACAGCTTGAGACTGTGTCCTCTTGTTCTGCTGCTGGTTGCCTGGGAGAAGAGACCAACCCCCTCCTGGCTACAACCTCCTTTCAGGTAGTTGTGGAGAGCAATGAGGTCTCCCCTGAGCCTCCTCTTCTGCAGGCTGAACAACCCCAGCTCCCTCAGTCTCTCTTCATAGGGCTTGTGTTCAAGGCCTCTCTCCAGCCTCATTGTCCTTCTCTGGACATGTTCAAGAGTCTCAACATCTTTCCTTAACTGAGGGGCCCAGCACTGGACACAGGACTCTAGGTGTGGGCTAACCAGTGCTGAGTACAGGGGCAGAATGACTTCCCTGTTCCTGCTGGCCACACTATTCCTGATGCAGGCTAATAATGCTGAGCTTTTGCACAAAGCACATTTGTGAGGTGGCAGGTATCACAAGCAAGATGCCAGTAACTACTGTGTGTTACCACTTACTTAAAATCCACACAGCAAAGTAAAACCAGTAGTGGTAAACCTTATAAACAATTCTGTTCAGATAATGTTAAACCACAGACTTTTTTTCAGAAATTATGAATGCAGAATTGGAGATCAGCACTAACTGAACAAATCTTACAATAGATGGTTCTGTGATGTCTCCATCTCCAGTCATTCAACGTGAGTGTTTCAATAGCTAATGTTCCATAGTTACCTTAGCTCTGTCTGGAAGCAGGATGCTATAAAGATCAGTTCGCAGAGGTTGAGGGCTCATGACCAAGAAGCCAATGGTCACTCTTGGCCTAAGAATTAGGTAGCTAATGCTACTCTGATAGAAAAGAATTTAGTCTGTGGTTTTGCCAAGGTCTTATGTGATGCCAAGTATTTAACATTTTTCATACTGCATGCTTTTCATTCTCTGCATTCCTGCTTTAAAAGAGTTGACAAAGCAAAGTATACATAGCTATAAGCTCAGCTTGCTAGGAGCTGCACTCCAACTACACAGATACTAAAAAAAGGCAGTTTAAAATAAAGAAGGTGCAAAATAACGGTATGTTTTTATGTTCTATCTTCATAATTGATTAGTGAAAAAGCTATTATAGAACTGTACATCATGAGGTGGGTTCAAGATTCTGCTTAGTGAGATTTTCTGTATTCACCTCTGCAAGCTCCACAGTAATGAGAGAACCTCAGGAAAGCTGTGGCAAAAGTACAGTGTGAAGGGCACAAACTTCTTCCTCAGTATTTTCAGTTCTACAGCAACATGAAGTGAAAAGAACAGCATCTCCCAGAACATCATATGCATTGTTCAAGCAGCTCCCAGAACATCACATGCACTGTTCAAGTATGACAGGATTGTATAACATTATCAGTTTAACATGCTGGGGTTAGACTCAGCTGTATGTCCCATGCAGTCATTCCTGAAGCTGGGGATGGTACCTTCTGACCACACAGAGTTTAGGCACCTCACAGTTGCAGATGGCCAAACCAATCTATTAATTGTCTCACATGTTCCCAATTCTTCTTTACCATCTTCTTCCACTGAATATTAGTAACAGTCTTTATCCACAGTGAGTCTTTATCCACAGTGAGTGACCAACAAAAACAGTGAGTGACCAACAAAAACAGTGAGTGACCAACAATATCTGGTTGATGATACGAAATAATCATAGAATCAATAAGGTTGGAAAAGACCTCAGAGATCATCAAGCCCAACCTCTCACCCAACACCTCATGACTACTCAACCATGGCACCAAGTGCCACGTCCAATCCCCTCTTGAACTCCTCCAGGGTGTTTTGTTTTTTAAAAGTTGGGTTTTTTTTGTTTTAAAAACAAAGTATTTTGTTTTAAAAAGTTTTCATGACCTACTAATATCAAAGAACTGTTAACTACACAAGGCAGAATCCAGAGTCAAAATTAACACTGTCATATTACATTTTCCATTATTATTATTTGTAATTACTATAATTGCTTCCACTAGCCCAGAGTAAACATGCCTCAATTCCAAAGTCCCAATTTTCTTTAGTAAAATTAATTTTGAGCCCAAATACATAGAAGAGAATGGAATAGAAGGGAATGGAATAGAAGGGAATGGAATAGAAGGGAATGGAATAGAAGGGAATGGAATAGAAGGGAATGGAATAGAATAGACCAGACCAGGCCAGGTTGGAAGAGACCTTCAAGATCATTGTGTCCAACTTATCATCCAACACCACCTAATCAACTAAACCATGACACCAAGACCCCATCCAGTGTCCTCCTAAACACCTCCAGTGATAGTGACTCCACCCAGGCAGCACATTCCAGTGGCAATCTCTCTTTCTGAAGAACTTCTTCCTAACCTCCAGCCTAAACCTCCCCTGATGAAGCTTGCAACTGTGTCCTCTTGTTCTGGTGCTGGTTGCCTGGGAGAAGAGACCAACCTCTGCCTGTCTACAACCTCCCTTCAGGTAGTTGTAGAGAGCAATAAGGTCACCCCTGAGCCTCCTCTTCTCCAGGCTAAGCAACCCCAGCTCCCTCAGCCTCTCCTCACAGGGTTGTGCTCCAAACCCCTCCCCAGCTTTCTTGCCCTTCTCTGGACACCTTCCAGCAACTCAACATCTTTTCTAAACTGAGGGGCCCAGAACTGGACACAGGACTCCAGGTGTGGCCTAACCAGTGCTGAGTACAGGGGCAGAATGACCTTCCTGCTCCTGCTGGCCACACTGTTTCTGATGCAGGCCCCCATTGGCCCTCACTGCAGGCTCCTGTTCAGCGTACCATCGACCAGTAACCAAATACATCAGCATTAAAGCCAATGTGCATCACAAGACTGATTTTCTCTCCACGTTTTTCCTCTCCAGGCGTTTTCCCAAAGGCTGTATAGTACATGGCTGAAGGGTTCTCCGTGCTTCAAAATAAAGGTAGGTACTATTTCAGTGCCTGTTAATCATACAGTCACAGAACACTAGTGCTGAGACCCTTCTCAGAACATTCTACAACCCATGGAACCTCAAAAAGTGTACTGCTGCCCTTATTTCCTAACTAAATTGGAAGTACATCATTTAAGGAATCATTAACACTCTTTCCGACAGCACCATAGGTTTTTGAAGCAAACACAAACCCCAATTTATTCTGCTACAATCAAACCTCACACAGGCTAAGTGACAACCAATACAGACCAAAAAATTCATAACAAAGTGGGGCTTCCACTTCCATGTAAACAACTAGAAAACCACCGTGTTTCTCTATAATCAACGGGTTTCAGCCTGCCAGTTAAATACAGCATCCTACTAGCCAAGAGCTGACTTCAGAATATTATTTTGCTTTACATATTTTAAAAGCAAAAAAAGCATCCTCTCACTTGGATTTTAGCCTAGCAAGTCTCATTTCTGTCAAGAATCCAAAGTCATTAATCTATTTGCTAAAAGTTATCAACAAAAAAAACACCCCAACCAAAAAAAAACCCCAACCAAACAAAAAGCCGCTGCCACCTTTTTTGACCTGTAGTAGGCATTCACCCACATGACCCCTGGACCTTGTAGCTTTTCTGCTCCATCCTCTCCCCCTCCATATAGTTTCTCCTATGCTGTGTTGAATTTACCATACTAGGACAGCAAAATTAATACCTTTGACTCGAGAAAGCACAGAACAGAACAGAATAGAATAGGTTGGAAGAGACCTTCAAGATCATCACGTCCAACCCATCATCCAACACTACCTAATCAACTAAACCATGCAACCAAGCACCCTATCAAGTCTCCTCCTGAACACCTCCAGTGATGGTGACTCCACCACCTCCCTGGGCAGCCCATTCCAATGGGCAATCACTCTCTTTCTGTAGAACTTCTTCCTAACCTCCAGCCTAAACCTCCCCTGGCACAGCCTGAGACTGTGTCCTTTTGTTCTGGTGCTGTTTGCCTGGGAGAAGAGTAGGTACCAAGGTATGAGTTTGCCCTAGTAGCCAGCTATGAGCATAAGCTGTTTTCATAATTTATATATCCTTGACAAAAATACAGCATTACAAGTCAGCTGAAGCATTAAGCAATCCAGTTCTAAATCTGAATTTTGTTCCTGTTAACATACCACAAACCAGAGAAATTAAAACTGCAGTTAACAGTTTGCTTGACGGGGCTATGATGCATAAACAAACCCCACTTCTGTACACTCAAATAAAAGGTATTTAAACAATCACAACAGCCAGTGCAACAGCCAAACTGGGCTTACTTCATACCAACAACAACACTGGTTCTGCAGTAAGCTTACAAAAAAATAATATAATTGATTTGGGGTAAACCCATAAAATTTTCAACCAACAAAGCCATCTGCAAGATTATTTTGCTTAAGAGTTTGAGAATTATCACCAATTCCAGTTTCAAAGCAAAACCATCAAAAAAAAAAAATCAATACAACCCTGAATTCTCTTCTGTTCTTGCCTAAATGAAGTAAAGACCCTTTTCCTTGCAACTGCAGCACTTGAGTGTGCAGTTTCTTATGTTTCAACTCCGTTTGCCCTGATTGCCTTGACAGAAGGCAAACTATGTGGTGTTCCACAGTGCTATTGACCATGACCAGCATTAAGAACAATGCAAGGAAAATCTTCACACGCACTCAGACCATAGTTACCTCAGTTCTGTAGATACACTAGCCAATAACTACTCCAGTGGAATTGCATTCCCACTTAAATACTATGACAGGGTTGAAAATTGATTCAATAAAGTCATGGAGTAAAAGATAAATTTAGAAAGAAAAATGCATGGTACGTCTTCTGCTTTTTATTATCCAGAGAGATTACTTTCCCTTCCTTCTCTCCCCTCAGGCAAAGAGCATTACATTTTGAAATATTTTACTTCACTGGATTTCAAAGGAAAAGTTAATATGCTCCCAACAGATAAAAAGAAATATTAATACTTAAGTCAATTCTTTCTCACACACACACAGAGTGCTCTCTTCTCATCTATCAAAATACACAAGCAAGTCTCCTGATAACTTCACTTTTCTCTTCTTTTAACCATATTGTAAATTTGGTTGTACTGAAAAATGTTATGAAAAAGCCACAGCATTAGCATCTCTCATTACCTAAAAGCAGCAAAATTGGGAAGCAAAACATCAGTTAACTTCCTAAACTCTACTTTTGAAAGGGTATCTATATACTTTTTCTGACCCTAGTATTTCTGAATCAGCACTAAGTATGCAGGATAGATGTGTATTCACTGCAGCCTGGAGTAAGACCAGTCTGAATGGAACTCAGCATATCACAGTATCACCAAGGTTGGAAGAGACCTCAAAGATCACAAGTCCAACCCATCACCACAGACCTCATGACTAGACCATGGCACCAAGTGCCACATCCAATCCCCTCTTGAACACCTCCAGGGACGGTGACTCCACCACCTCCCTGGGCAGCACATTCCAATGCCCAACAGCTCTCTCTGTGAAGAACTTTCTCCTCACCTCGAGCCTAAACTTCCCCTGATGCAGCTTGAGACTGTATCCTCTTGTTCTGGTGCTGGTTGCTAGAGAGACCAACCCCTTTCCGGCTACATCCTCCCTCCAGGTAGTTGTAGAGAGCAATAAGGTCTCCCCTGAGCCTCCTCCTCTCCAGGCTAAGCAATCCCAGCTCCATCAGCCTCTCCCCACAGGGCTTGTGCTCAAGGCCTCTCCCCAGCCTCCTTGTCCTTCTCTGGACACGTTCAAGAGTCTAAATGTCCTTCTTAAACTGAGGGGCCCAGAACTGGACACAGGACTCAAGGTGTGGCCTAACCAGTGCAGAGTACAGGGGCACAATGACTTCCCTGCTCTTGCTGGCCACACTATTCCTAATGCAGGCCAGATCAAACCCATTTGGCTTTTAAGAAACAAGCAAAAAACACAACTGCAACTTGACAATGAAATGCATTCGCTGATAAGAGGGAAGAGTGTTGATGAAAGTGGCCAAACCTATGTGCAGAAACAGCTCTGGGAAATTGAAGAAACTGCTCCTGAAAAGTATCAAAAAGGTAATTAAAAAAAGATTGTATGATTCATGTATTCAGAACACTATCCTCTCTCTTCTGGTAGCCACACAAATTGTAGACAGAACACACTGATCAGCTCCCTCTATGAACAAATTCTTATCTGAATCAGCCATTGCTAATTGCCTTCAGAGGTACAAAAATAATCAGTTATTCACTATGATCTGCAGACAAGATACTAAGTCAGTGTAGCCAGCTGTGTGAAAGGATTTAAATGAAGTCATTCCAGACCTCCTGAATTGTCGCTGGATTCCACCCTCAAGATCTTTTTGCTCTACAGGCTTTAAGTCAAATACAGTAATACACTACCTATAGGCACCACATTAATTAATTGGTTGGCAGGAAAGATACAATTCCTGAAATGAGAGTACAGCTTTAGTAAATACAAGAACTACTACTGGAAGAAGATCCAAGAGTAATTCTGGTTTTACTGTGGCACTGCTGTTGCCAGGCTATTCTTCTCTTAAGCAGAGTATGGTAATTAAACCTCAGCAGCTCCACCTAAAACAATCTGTTGAAGCAGGACTTCTGCCCACACAAGAGGATAACTACCCTCAAACGGTATCCAAGAATACCATCAAACTTCTGCTCACCTGACTGTAACAATAATCCTATTACAGGAAACCAAGTGCAGCTACAGCTTCTTACAAGTCGTTTAGTGTAAGTCAGAAATACTCCTGAAGCACATGTAAATCAAGGTATGACAAAAGGAAAGGTTAAAAAGTCAGTATTAAAGAGCTCTCTTAATAAAAATACAATTAAAAATAGTATTAGAGTCCATTAAGAAAAAATAATCCCTTTTCTCTAACTCTGTGCCACTACAGAAGAGATCCTAAGTACTCTACTACAGGCAAGGTACTCTAGTAGACTGCAAAGGACCAGGTCTCCATGAGCTTGTTGCAGTGGTTAAGTGTAATTTGAAATGCCTTAGGGCACATCTATGGCAGCTATAACAGACAGGTTTTTAGACAAATCAGTGCTCTTTGGGTCAGCAGCTGAAAAAGCCAAGTAAAATACCCTAGGGAAGCTCAGTTAGACACCTGTCATTAGGCAAGTGAATCTAGTCATACTTTTCCAATAGAAGAAAAAAGGTGTAAGAAGGATCAGGAGGATGGTTACTTGGTTCTTGGGCAAGGGGTTACAGGTGTGGGTTGTTGGTTTTGTTTGTTTGTTTTTCTTTTAACTTCAACTGACAAATGCTGCTGTAGAGGGGGAAGAAAAGGGGGGGCAGGGGGGGAGAAGAGATACGAGACTGCATACAGACAGAGAAATTAGGCTCTTGTAAATGGGGCAATTCGCAAAACTTGAGTAAAAGCAACAACAGGTAATAAAAGAGAAGTTACTGATAGGAATTAAAGACAGGCAACATTTGGCAAACACATTAAAACCAGAAACACTGAGTACATCAGAAAAGGAAAGGCAGAAGTGAAGGACAGATGTATTCAAACAGCCTGCAGACCATCACCAGTAACTACAACCCAAACAGAAGAAGAAAGGAAGAAAGAGTAAAATAGGAAGGCACTATGGAATTACCAGTGTGGAGGCCTAATCTAAAATATTTTAAGGCTCTGTAAATCCACACTTGTACAAAGGTACTTGTAAAGCCACTTCTCCTGAAGCAGAAATATACTATTCAAGGCTTATGCCTGCAAAAATTTCATTCATTTACTTGTTCAAGGGAAGTCCAGAGCATAAGGAAAAGTGTAAAAATAGGGGAAAAAATATCACAAATAACCAAAGTGAAAGTGAGTATTTAAAAGGGCAAAGTATTGTTGCAAACTTGTGTTCTAAGAAGGAAAAGTAGTAATTAAAATATTAGACTCTGAACATTTCCCACTGGACACATTCATTAGCTAATGAACAAGTTGCTGAAGATTCATTGCCCCTGCCATGTGTAAAGCAAGACTCAGCAAAACTTCAGGAAACATCCTCCAGAAAAATCTTTGCGACCTTGCATGACACAGCAAAAATACACTTACCATAGGGGTAATGATACCACTGATGGATAACCTGAATTACAATAACCAAAAAGTCCTTCCCACAAGAGCCTCAACTAAACTACAGCTTCTGCCAAATAGGCTAATGGTGCACAGAAGACTGACACATGCAACTCTTAAATCTTACAGTAACTTGTAACATAATTTCTGCAGATGTTTATTCATACAACAAACAAGTGTTTAGCAAACACATTTGCAAAGTAGCTTTGAAAAGGGCAATAAGGAGGTCAGGCTCTTCCCCATATTTATGATTTTGTTTTTTTCTAATTACTTCCTTAAAGCAGAAAGCCTGGACAAACCTCCAGAATGAGTTCCATCACAGGAATAAAGGTAGAATAGAATAAACCAGGTTGGAAGAGACCTTCAAGATCACTGTGTCCAACCTATCATCCAAAACCACCTAATCAACTAAACCGTGCAACCAAGCACCCTATCAAGTCTCCTCCTGAACACCTCCAGTGATGGTAACTCCACCACCTCCCTGGGCAGCACATTCCAATGGGCAATCACTCTCTCTGTAAAGAACTTCCTCCTAACCTCCAGCCTAAACCTCCCCTAAACCTCCAGCTTGAGCCTGTGTCCTCTTGTTCTGGTGCTGCTTGCCTGGGAGAAGACACCAACCTCTGCCTGTATACAACCTCCCTTAAGGTAGTTGTAGACAGCAATAAGGTCACCCCTGAGCTTCCTCTTCTCCAGGCTAAGCAACGCCAGCTCCCTCAGCCTCTCCTCATAGGGCTTGTGTTCCAAACCCCTCACCAACTTTGTTGTCCTTAATGAAACTCTGTACAGTATCTCATGGGCAATGTCCTTGAGACTAGTTAGACAGCAGAACTGTGATTTCCCCTTCTGAAGCCTACAACTAAACTGAGTAGGAAACTAAAAAAGAGAAATCAGAACTAAAAAAACACAGAAAAATATAAAATTAAGTTTGAAAGAACAGAAAAGAAATGTTCTCTGGGATCAAGGAAACCAAAGTGTCACAGTATGTCACAGTATCACCAAGGTTGGAAGACACCTCAAAGATCATCAAGTCCAATCCATCACCACAGACCTCATGACTAGACCATGGCACCAGATGCCACATCCAATCCCCCCTTGAACACCTCCAGGGATGGTGACTCCACCACCTCCCTGGGCAGCACATTCTAATGGCAAACGACTCTCTCAGTGAAGAACTTTCTTCTCACCTCCAGCCTAAACTTCCCATGGCACAGCTTGAGACTGTGTCCTCTTGTTCTGGTGCTGGTTGCCTGGGAGAAGAGACCAACTCCCTCCTGGCTACAACCACCCTTCAGGTAGTTGTAGAGAGTGGTGGCAGTAGACCCCAGAGCTGTAATCCATGCACATAAAAGCAGTAAAAATCAGATAGAAGATGAAAATACTAGAGTTCAAGAGGCCACAGAGAACAGTAGCACCACAAGGGCAACACATTGTTTAATCACTGTGAAATTCCAGATGACAGCACTCAAGGACAGAGAGGGAGAGAGGCATCAATGCCTGAAAACATGAAGAAAATGTGAAGAGCTGTGTTAGCAGCAAAAAGCAGTGAAAGCTTGAGTGAAAATGGAAAACCAGAGACCAAGGAATGGATTCTTAATGGAGTATTTTAATTATAAGCATTATTCAATAAAGACTATTAGAGCTTATAACTCTGCTTATCCTGATGGCTTCTACTACAACATCTGCCTTCATGTTTTAGCAAGGAAGACCAGTATGGCTGCAAGAGTTACAAAACACTTCACCTCAAAATACACATATACTTCTTCCAGAAAGGACAACAAGCTATTCAGCAGATAATGCTGTTCAGTTAGCAGCTCAGCATGCCACTTACACTAAGTTTTGTCCTTGGAGCACAAACTCAACCTCATACAGGATGCTGCAGACAGACTTATTGGAGATAAAATTCCTGTTAACAGCTAGAAAAGCTCAAACATAAAAGCACTAAGTTTAACATAGCAGCACTGAGTGCTAGATGAACTGAAAAAAAAAAAAAAAAAGGCAGTTGTCTTAGACTTTTAATTGACCATCTAGTAAAGAGCAGGCTCAAGTTTACCAGCCATTCTGGCCATGAAAACACAAAATTTATGTCTTCCTTTACAGAAGAAAAGGTAAAAGTGTCTCACTGAAAGCACCATTAAAAAACTCTCACAAGTGTGATGGAAAACACATAGTGTGACAAACTAAGGGATCTCTAACACTGGCATGAAGTTTTCTCCATTACAAAACTGTGGGCATCTCCAAGGTCTCCAAAGTTCCGCGCTGCACCTGAGTGTAACATTCAGTGTAACATTCCAGCAGCTCAAAATACAAACAAGAGCAAGGCAAATGTGACAACTGATGAGGAAAACACAATTAAATAACTAACTGGATCTCAAGAAAATGCATTACAATTGCTAACAAGCCATTCTTAACTCACAGGATGTTTCATAGTTTCAGTTAGGGTTGGAAGGGACCACAAGGATCATCTAGTTCCAACCCCCCCGCCATGGGCAGGGACACCCCACACTAGATCAGGCTGGCCAGAGCCTCATCCAGCCTGGGCTTAAACACCTCCAGGGATGGGGCCTCAACCACCTGCCTGGACAACCCATTCCAGGGCTTCACCACTCTCATGGGGAAGAACTTCCTCCTCACGTCCAGCGTGAATCTCCCCACCTCCAGCTTCATTCCATTCCCCCTAGTCCTATCACTCCCTGATAGCCTGAAAAGTCCCTCCCCAGCCTTCTTGGAGGCCCCCTTCAGATCCTGGAAGGCCACAATGAGGTCACCTCGGAGCCTTCTCTTCTCCAGACTGAACAGCCCCAACTCCTTCAGTCTGTCCTCATAGGAGAGGTGCTCCAGCCCTCTGCTCATCCTCGTGGCCCTTCTCTGGACACCTTCCAGCACCTCCAGATCCCTCTTGTAATAGGGGCTCCAGAACTGGATGCAGTACTCCAGGTGGGGTCTCACCAGAGCTGAGTAGAGGGGGAGAATCACCTCCCTTGACCTGCTGGCCACACTTCTCCTGATGCAGCCCAGGATCTGATTGGTTTGATCTCATCAAAGCTAACAAAGTAATTATTTTACACTGCAGCTCATCAGCCACTGCATTGCCTGCAAGTACACTTTGGCCTTTCTCAAAAAAAAAAACAAACCAGTGAACTTCCTGGTCTTTTGGGAAACAGGAGTGTGACAGTGCAGTTATACTTCTCTAAAGCGGCACAGCAACAGGAGTCACACCAGGACATTTGTGCAGTGGCAGCAGTTATGATTGATGATATGCAAAGATCTGATCTGTTGCAAAGAGGATGTAACAGAAACCACAAAGGAACTAAACACTTCAGCTTGTATCAGGCACCACGTAGCGAAGGACAGACACTGGAGATCTTAACATTTTCAGCCAATCTTTTTATTCTGACGGATTTCGCAACTTTCCTTTGCAGAACTACTATGCCCTTGGAAGATAACATTATCTAGCAACAGCCTACAACATAGTATCTAGCAATTTCTGGTTGCACACCATAGCCCTCTTTCCCTGACATCATTACAGGGCTGAAGACAAAATGATTAAACCTTCCTTGCACCTGCTCATGTCACTATTCCAATACAATACAATACAATACACTACACCAGGTTGGAAGAGACCTTCAAGATCATCGCGTCCAACCCATCAACCAATCCAACCCACCTAAATACAGTACAATACGGTACAATACAACCCACCTAAACAACTAAAAAACTAAACCGTGGCACCAAGCACCCCATCAAGCCTCTTCTTGAACACCTCCAATGAAGGTGACTCCACCACTTCCACAGGCAGCTGATTCCAGTGGGCAATCACTCTCTGTGTATAGAACTTCTTCCCAAGATCCAGTCTAAACCTCCCCTGGCGCAGCCTGAGACTGTGTCCTCTTGTTCTGGTACTGGCTGCCTGGGAGAAGAGACCAACCTCTGCCTGTCTACAACCTCCCTTCAGGTAGTTGCAGGGAGCAATAAGGTCACCCCTGAGTCTCCTCCTCTCCAGGCTAAGCAACCCCAGCTCCCTCAGCCTCTCCACATGATGCGACACTGAACAATGCACAGCATTTTCAAAGGCGTAATGGTGAAATGCAAAACGTTACTGTTACTTGAATTCACTGCTATTGCTGAGTACCTCTGGAAAAGACAGACTTATTTATTGGACTTACTGGAGACTTGATGGGGTGCTTGGTGCCGTGGTTTAGTTGTTTAGGTGGGTTGGATTGGTTGATGGGTTGGACACGATGATCTTGAAGGTCTCTTCCAACCTGGTTTATTGTAGTGTATTGTATTGTATTATTTAAAACACTTTCAGCTGATCATGTTAAAATACAGAGCATGGGAGCTGGGGTTGTTTAGCCTGCAGAAGAGGAGGCTCAGGGGAGACCTTATTGCTGTCTACAACTACCTGAAGGGAGGGTGTAGCCAGGTGAGGGCTGGTCTCTTCTCCCAGGCAACCAGCACCAGAACAAGAGGACACAGTCCCAAGTTTAAGCTCGAGGTGAGGAGAAAGTTCTTCACATAGAGAGTTGTTAGCCATTGGAATGTGCTGCCCAGGGAGGTGGTGGAGTCACCATCCCTGGACGTGCTCAAGAGGGGATTGGACCAAGTGCCACGGTTTAGTAGTCATGAGGTCTGGGTGACAGGTTGGAATTGATCATCTTTGAGGTCTTTTCTAACCTTATTGATTCTATGATTCTGTGATTTTGTGAAGGTGGAGAAAAGCACTAGCAAAATTGCGAAAAAAAAAACATAACCGAAGAGGGAGGGGAAGAAAAAAGGCTGATTTCTTAATATAGAAGTTTAATGCGTTGACCATAATCATACTTCTAGGTACTTTAACTGCATTACAGTCATCACAGTCATGCATACTGGCATTTTAATCTACTCATACAAATCATAAATGAGTCTAAAAATGACCATGATTGTCTTATAACACTTCATTAGAAATACTGGGGGTGGGGGAGGGTAGTTTGTGGCTTTTGGCTTTCAGCCCTCATTTTCACATTTGTAATATCAAGGAAGGCTGTAAACCTCTCCAAAAAATTAGATATTCTTACAGCTATGTGCTTTAAGAGATGAAGATTTAAGGGGAAAAAACACCATAAGCGGACACAGTCTCAAACTGTGCCCGGGGAGGTTTAGGCTGGATGTTAGGAAGAAATTCTTCATAGAAAGAGTGATTGGCCATTGGAATGTGCTGCCCAGGGAGGTGATGGAGTCACCATCACTGGAAGTGTTTAGGAAGAGACTGGATGGGGCAATTGGTGCTGTGGTTTAGTTCATTAGATAGTGTTGGATAATAGGTTGGCCTTGATGATCTTAAAGGTCTTTTCCAACCTGGTTAATTCTATTCTAAAATTCATGAAATTAGACACACTCAAAAACTTAACTTGATAAAGAACACTAAAAGATGCAATAGCAATAGCTTTCAACTTACATTTGAGTGTTTCTCCAGCATAAGGGATATGTAGCTTAAAACGATCACAGCTGGGTCCAGGGGTCAAGGATGTACACCTGAAAATGAAGAGAAGAGAAGAATGTGCTAAGCACTTACAGATAGTAGCAGATGCTAACATTATTCTATAGGGTGCAGATAATTGACATGGTAAAATGTTGTGAAGGATAGAAATACGATCCTTATTATTCTGGGAAAGAAGAAAAGGTGGGAAAGATGCAGGAAGTCTGTTCTCTTCTGATCAGTAGTTTTCACAACCTCATAAAAAACTGGGATTTGTGCCATGCTCTTTCTCATGTTAACACAGAAAATACACACACAAAATGCCCTGGCTTAAGAGTGTTATTGGAATAATGTCAGATAGTCAAAGCCATCAAATCTCTGCTTCACATACAATTTTGCAGGTCACAACTCTCTACTATGTTACAGTAACATGGGTGTGTGCTCCCTATCCCTGCCACTGGGGTACCTGGGTAAAATCTTAGTGTCAGTCCACCAACGTTCAGTCATCATTTTTATCTATTTTAACCTTTTAATTTTCCCTTGGGGGAAAAAAAGTCTTCCAGGTGAGCAAGTTTCAAAAGCAGGTATTTGAGGCTGTGACAATTGAGCACATACGTTCACGATCTGTGACTCCTTCATGCCTCCTGTTTATCTGGAGCATGATATCAGAATTTGATCTCAGTGATGAGTGAGCACCTTATGAACAAATAAATCAATCACTGAACAACTGTTTAGTATCTAGTCCAGAGCTGACCAACTTTTTCGTATCTCAAGTCATGTACCAAAATCTTTGCAAGACAAAGAGCCAAACATCTCAGTTGCAATGGAGAAACAGCAACACAAGTTGTTTCACTGTCATGAACAGTTCATGGAGATTCCACCACCACGAGCTTCAGTCTCGGCAGCAAAAATACAGGGAAAACAATGTACTGCTAAGGGCTCCCAGTCTAGGGGTCCTGATAACCCAGAGGTATTTCACCAGCCTGGTATCATTGAGAATTGTTTATAGCCCCAGCACAAGGTCTAGGCTTGTGACAAGTGACTTAAGGATTAAAGCTAAAGCCTGGCCAACTTCAGACAAATAAAAAAATTAGTGAAAAGAAGGTAGACAAGGGTAAAATAACTTGACTTAAGCTCATACATCACTGACAACATAATGAAACAAGAGATGTAGTTACCAGGCCATACACACAGCTGAGAGCAAAAAGAGAGGTGGGACAAAATGCACAAAAATTCTGTTCCTACCTTATCAGAATTACACAACACAGTAACTCCTGCAGCTCTGTCTTGCTGCAGAAGGGGGATCAGGGCAAGTGGGGTAATGTTAATTCTCACTGAAACACACTAAATGCTTGAGAGTCTCTTTTCTCTCAGATGCTGTCTCTGCAATATCTCTTAGCTGTACACCTGAAGGTTAAGGTAAGCATATGCATTAGCTTCAGATTATTTTTATTCTGTGAGCTGTATTTACCATTTCATCAAATTTGTGCCCACATGTAGCTTCTTCATAAGAACCTGCCACGTAACTACAGATTAACTTCCATGAAGTTTCCACAAAGATACCAAACCACTTGCATGTACACAGTACACAGAATCTAACACAGTTACAACTAACAGCCTACACTACAGGTTTCTTTTCAGTACCATTACAGAAATTAAGTAACTTTCCTTGCAAATAAAAGGAAACAACACATCCTATCTTCAATTTACAAAAGGTTTTTGTAATGTCTTGTGAGACCAATGTGGAAAATAACCTATAAAGGCATCATTTAGATACAACAACTATCAGATATGTGCAGAGCTCACCAGCAAGTAAGTTTCAAAAAGGGTTAGTTCACAAACTGCTTTATCCAGGAATAAGACTGGGTTTTCTTATGGTAGAATACTACTTCACAGTTCACTGAAAGACTGATGATGGAAAAGAGAGAATGTTTATTGAACACGATGATGATGACGATGCCAACACGAAAGGGAACGCAGCATGCTGGATAACAGTACCAGAGCTGAGAAGTGTTTTGATTATTAAATCTATAGTCCATACTACTTTTTTGAATTACATCTAGGCAGGGCTTAACAAGACCGGTAAGTGCCAAAGAGAATACCAAAGATTAGAGCTCTAGTGCATCTGAAACAAGAGAACATAATCGTTTTTAAAATGCCTTTTTTGTTTTCCACAGGCGAGCACAGCAGAGCAGGAGCATCTATCATTAGGGTGATTTAACAGCTATAGGTATATGACAATTATTATCTGCTTCCAAGTCATTTCTAAGGCTTACATCACACATAAGGCCAACTCTTAGAAGCACACACAAAAATCCCAACACACACACACAAAATTACTTCGCAAGTTCCAAAATGTGTCTGCACCTACCGGTTAACATTTAATGGAAGTTTCTTGCAAAGTCCCATAGGTCACAGGCTGCAGCACATTTCTCAAAGACTATCAAAATAATACTGTTGTGAGCTTTTGCACAGACAAAAACTTCTGATCCTGCAAATACCCTACAATCTTTTCTTCCAGCACAATGGGCCATCTGGAAGTACTTGGGGAAAGTGTAGTATTCTTTAGCAATAAAACAGAAGTCTGCTTGAATGGCAAGTGTCCCTAAAAGCAATACAAAGTATTCTTCCCAGATTCTTATACTGAACAGGAGATGTTTTTAATTCTGCTGGTCTAAAAGTGATGGAAAGCAACAGTATTCACAGTTGGTTATTTGTTTGTTTTCCAAATTACTCTGGCTATGCAACAAGGCTGAGCAACCAAGCAGAAATCTTATGTAGGTCTCTCTGAGGCAGTTACTGTTCATACTAAAAAGTAAAAGAAAAAAAAAAACCTCTTAGGGCCAAATCAGAACTTTTGTCTGTGTGAACTTGTTTCAACAGGAAGTCATGAATAAAGACCTGAATATGGACATCTTGCTTTGCTTGAATTTCCTTCCAGGGCAGGTTTAGGCTGGAGATGAGGAAGAAGTTATATACAGAGACAGTGATTGCCTATTGGTGACTCCACCACCTCCCCAGGCAGCCCATTCCATCACTGGAGGTGTTCAGGAGGAGACTTGATGGGGTGCTTGGTGCCATGGTTTAGTTGTTCAGGTGGGTTGGATCGGTTGATGGGCTGGATGTGATGAACTTGAAGGTCTCTTCCAACCTATCCTATCCTATCCTATCCTATCCTATCCTATCCTATCCTATCCTATCAACACGCAGAACCTTTCATGACTACAAATATGCCCAATGCAGAAGCTTGGCCTCTATCATCTCCAAAATGTAAGACCCTTTAATAAACATGGTCCACACAAACAGCACATTGAATAGGAATGACTTGCAGCAATGTCTTTCAAAGATTATTTGGTGACCTATCTTCACAGGGAATTGACAGATAGAACAGTAATAGCTGGCATTGAAAAGTACCTCGAGACGCTCATTCCATATCCTGATGAATGGACATGTTGTTATCTACTATCTCACTCTTCTTTCACAGAAAAATATCACACTGGTTTGCACAGCTTCATCTAAGCAGTCAGTATTTTACACAGGAAAGCTATGGAAGCAAGACTGAGTGCTCTGAAGCTCAAACCATTGGTATGAATTAGTCTTCATAAGATTAATGCTGTACCCCAAGATCTCCCACAATGGTTTTCCTACTAAACATCAAAGAATCATCAAGTTGCCAAGCATCTGGGACAAAAGAATATCCTTGAATCCATCACCTAAAATTATGCTGCCATATTCAAAGCAGCTGAGCCAAGATCTGCAGTTGCAGTGAGGTAGACAGAATTGAATATCCAAGAAACCATATCTGAATGCAACCTCATTTAGATAAGTTCCTTGAACAAATAAAGCAGATTAAACTCGAGTTGAGATACATTACATCCTTATGAAATACATGTTCTAAGTAGGAGACAAGCAGAACATGCCCTTGTTGACTGATTATCTTACAGTTGTGATTGTCTGTAACCTGTTAGGAAAAGCTTTCATCCACAGTAAATAAAACACACAAAAAATCACCCAGCTCTTGTTCAGGCCAGAATGTCACTGGCCTTCTTGGCCACCTGGCCACACTGCTGGCTCATGTTCAGCCAGCTGACAACCAGTACCCCCAGGAATAGTGCAGCCAGCAGGAGCAGGGAAGTCATTGCGCTCCTGTATTCAGCACTGGTTAGGCCACACCTTGAGTCCTGTGTCCAGTTCTGGGCCACTCAATTTAAGAAGAACATTGAGGCTCTTGAATGTGTCCAGAGAAGGGCAACAATGCTGGGGAGAGGTCTTGAGCACAAGTCCTATGAAGAGAGGCTGAGGGAGCTGGGGTTGCTTAGCCTGGAGAAGAGGAGGCTCAGGGGAGACCTCCTTGCTGTCTACAACTACCTGAAGGGAGGTTGTACCCAGGTGGGGGTTGGTCTTTTCTCCCAGGCAATCAGCACCAGAACAAGAGGACACAGTCTCAAACTGTGCCAGGGGAGGTTTAGGCTCGAGGTGAGGAGAAAGTTCTTCATGGAGAGAGTTGTTAGCCATTGGAATGTGCTGCCCAGGGAGGTGGTGGAGTGATCATCCCTTGAGGTGCTCAAGAGGGGATTGGATGTGGCACTTGGTGCCATGGTTGAGTAGTCCTGAGGCGTTGGGTGACAGGTTGGACTTGATGATCTTTGAGGTCTTTCCAACCTTATTGATTCTGTGATTCCATGAAATAACCCTTGTTACACACACTCCAGTAGACTATACTTTGGTAAATAAATCAGTGAATTCCCAGAATCATAAACTACCTTTCAGTCACACATTCAGGCAAGGAAAAGGCACTACTCCACTCCACTTTGAGATCACCTGTACCTCAAATTCGTGCAACTCATAAGCAAAGTTTTAGAGAATAGTATGCAGGAGTGGCAAATCCATCCTTGGAATGGATCTATCACCATTCCTTCCAGTCAGATTCTCAGTCCTGTCTAATATTTTCACAACTATCTGATTATACAGTGCTCTGCAGTAGAGCAGAAGCTAGTACATCTCTCATGCTCTGCTTCTGCTCTTCACTCATGCGAATTCATTTTCAGATTAAAAAAAGTAAAAAAATCAGTTTGCTTCCAAAAAGTGCATTTAGGTTACTCTCAAAGAGAACCATTCTTTGCCAAGCACAAGATTACAGTCTACCACCTGGAGTTTCATATCCTTTCAGTGTATTCACACAGAAAATCACAGAAGCTAAGCTATTATAAACATGTTTTAGTAAGTTGTTCAGCATTACTCCCAATACCACCTGCAGTAGCCATAACAACTACCAACTTACCTTTTAAGCAATTTATTTCACGCCATAGGACTCTCTGGTTTATGGCAAAATGCAATGAAATGCTATCAGGAAGAAGCCACAGTGACTAAAAGCATAGTCCACGTTTATCTATTTTCTCCCTTCAACAAACTAAATAAACAGGGGGTCCCAGTGATCCCCTGTCTTTTCACATTTTCTTTCAAAGCTTCCTTGTAATTGCAGATTTTTAGAGCTTTCTGGTCACAGAGCTCTTATTATTTGATTTCCTCTCAGAAGACATTTATTTTAATGCAATGACCATAGACTTCTCTAGATATGAAAGTCAGACCGAGCAAGGATTACCATGGTTTGAACATAACTCCATAGCTTTTCGGTTGCATGTACATTCAAATGGGTAACTACAAATTGTGTGTACTCAGTTAAAATACTACAGAACTGGAGAGGGGGGGGAAAGAGGGAGGAAGGGGGGGAAAGGATTAACCAGGTTGGAAAAGACCTTCGAGATCATCAAGTCCAACTTACCACCCAGCACCATCTAATCAACTAAACCATGGCACTAAGTGCCTCATCCAGTCTCTTCCTAAACACCTCTGGTGATGGTGACTCCACCACCTCCCTGGGCAGCACATTCCAATGGCCAATCACTCTTTCTGTGAGGAACTTCTTCCTAACATCCAACCTAAACCTCCTCTGGTACAGCTTGAGACTGTGTCCTCTTGTTCTGGTGCTCGTTGCTTGGGAGAAGAGACCAACCCCCACCTGGCTACAACTTCCCTTCAGGTCATTGCAGACAGCAATAAGGTCTCCCCTGAGCCTAATGAGAAGATGGCATCAAAATAAAAGTATCACTACTCCTATTTCTAGCATTATTTTAGATTAATTACAACTTAAAATATATGCAGTATACGAATGAGACAGGGAAATCCTTGTCATATACAAAATTACAGCAGATCACACTGTGAAACCACACCGGTAGGATGCAAACCCCACAGAGCTGCATGTTACTTTTTTTCCCAGCAAGTGTGCCTCAAGAACCTGTCACTTCTGTCTTTAACTTCTCGGTTTTACATTAATACCCACAGTTTACAGGCACCTCAGCTGTGCTAGTACTACACAAAGCATAAAATTAGTCATTCATCACTGTCCCCCAGGTCACATCTCACTAAAGAAAGCAGTTCTGTGTACCTCCTCTTGATATACCTTCTTCCCCCATTAAATGCCTGTTCTTGCCCTCATAATCCAGTTTACTATTTTCTCCAAGCTTTACAGTAGGAGCTGGATATGGCTCACCCCATAGCAGCCTCATAGGCACAGAAGAACAAGCAGCACCTTCTGCAATGACAGGACTACTCAGAAGCAGAGTTGCCTTTTGATCCCAAAGAGAGTCCAGTTTAACCAAAGTTCCTATAATTTTGAGACCTCAGCCCAGTGCTGAGTCTGTCTTTACATCATTACCAACACCTCACCTACACCCTCAATGTTCTCCTCCTTCCTGCATCTACTCAATAAACCTCAATGTTGCCTATGTGCAACAGGTTAAAACTGAAACATCCAAAGTCACATGGAAGATACTGTAACACATAGAATCTCCAAAGAAATTATTGAAGTATCTTCCCTGCCTGTAGATGGTTTGTGGTTGGCCTGAATCATACCACTTTTATAGGGTTTAAGTTAAGGTTTATGACTAAAACTGATGTCACCCTGAAAAACAGGACAGATAGTCAACTGTCTGTTAATTTAAAAGAGGAAAAGGAAAAATCTCATTACAGAAAAAGTCTTAAAGAACACAAAATAACTCCAATTAAAAAAAAATCTATGGTGGAAGTACACAATACATTGTAAATTAACTTTCACTCAAGACACTGACACCAGCATTCTAGAGAAAGAAGAGATAGAATAGAAAGATGCAATGTAAAGCAGGAGATACTTTGAAAGGCCACTGGTAGCCCTAACTATAAACAAGAATAATCCAAACAAGTTTTTCTACCAGATAAAGAAGTTAGCACCCAAAACAGATCACCAGGTAGTCTGTCACACTTTAGGTTTAAAAACATTATTTCAGTGATGCATATGAGTCTGGAGGGTATTTTTAGGAAAGCAGCATTTCAGAGGTTTTTATATTTGGCCTTTTTTGCCTCCTCTTCACAATGGAATTTGGCAATTCCCTTCAAATCAACACAATTTCACTGGGATTCTTTTATCTTGCAAGTATAAAAATGCTCAGTACTAGTGGACTGTTCCTTCAGCCATATACTACATACACAAAGTACCTGTGTCTATGTTGCAGAATGGTTGGCCTCAGACATATCAGTTCCCTTCCCTAGGGAAAGGCAAACTAAGTATGTTCCCTTTTATCAACCTTTATTTTTCTATGGACAGTTTACCTTTACTTAAAGTACTGAATTTAGTAACTGAATTTAGTATCTTCAATACAAACATCCATTTCAAGAGCAAATAAGCCCTAGGTGTTTCTTTTCAGATGCTCAATTGCAGTTTAATGGTTGTTTCAATGTAGGTCTACACTGTGCAGTGTGCTGCCAAGTAAACGCCTAAGCAAAGTATCTCAACCAGACGATTACAATAGCTCAGACACACCATTGCATTGGTGTGGTTATTCTGTTTCCAGCTGAATTTGAGATACTACACCTACACAAATTAATTTGTTACCTGAACTGTCAAAAAACATTCATTTCTCCATTGGTAAGAAGAAAGAGCCCCATGAGTTTAGTTATGAGGTCTGTGGTGACGAGTTGGAGTTGGTGATCTTTGAGGTCTCTTCCAACCTTGGTGATTCTGTGATTCTGAGTTCAAGAGTTCCTATCTAAAAGGGCAGTAATCTGCAGATATCCATCCAATTGCCAACAACAGAGATGGCAATGAAACTTTCCTCTGAAATATTTTACAGTCTCACAGTGACCAATACAAGAAAAGGCCTATACAGCTTTTAATTTCCCACAATGTTAAGAGAATGTCTACTTAGAAAATTGTGTACAGATTCTGTTTTCAGAAATTAGTGGTTTGCTTCCTTTATTATCACTGACTCACAGTAGTAGTTTAAATGAGTATTCCCATTCATTTCTGTTGGCTGTAGTATGAGCATGACAGAATGACATCTTCAACAGTGTTGCATACTGCTCTGTCAAGACTGATCCTCTGATCATCTACTGTGCTATCCTTAATAGGCCCCTAGAGTCAAAGACTTCAACAAAAAAGCTAAACCAAAAAAAATCATAATCTTTTGCCTCAGCATCGTAACAAGTGTATAGTAGTCATTTACTATTGTGCCATCCATATGCGTGTGAGAAAGTCAGGCACACATAAAGCATACCTAAGCTGGAAGAATTGACCAGCTATTCAGGAATCTATTATTTACTCAGCAGTAAAATAAAAAATTAAAAGGCAGCTGTTCTCAGCTTCTGGTGAAATGTGGTATGCATCCAAGCCCCACAATATGCTAGAGAACAATCCACCTTACATTAAGCAAGCGCTACAACTATGGGATTCAAAGGACCACATCAAAGGCAGGGGGCGGGAGGGAAGCAGAATTGGACCAGGTGTCCAAATACTATATTTCTATCTATCTTTAAAACATAAAAACAAAGTCTCCATTTTTTTTTCTCCTGCATTGATGCCCACTGTAAACAAGTAAGACAGAAATAGCAGAAAGTCCTGTACCCAAGACATACATTGTATTAACGTAAGCCCTGGCTCTGAAGAAGTGTTCAATGAGTTACCAAGGTACACACAGCCAAGACAAACACTTCAATACCCTGTTCCTCTTTCCAACTTTATTTGGCCTATACAGTATTTGGTGCTACATCATGTGAATTTCTCCTTGCACGAATCAGACAAGAAACAGCTGGCCCCTGTATCAAATATTTTCTTCCCATCTTTATTAAAGGATAAATCTGGTAGACATTACATTATTTTTTTCAAGGTCAGACAAGAGGAAGGCAGTCACTGTCCCAGTCTAAAAATACCAAAGACATATTGCTTAGTATTTAAATTGAACAAATCTTAGGAAAACATATGTAGTCTTTCCAACTGGAGCCCAGGTTACTGCAATTATCTAGCGCCACCTTTACTTTTTAAAGCCCTTTCCTCACTCACAGCACTCGAAACTGACAAACATACACTTTTTTTTCTGAACACCAAGAACCTTTTTTTTTTAAATTGGTGCACAAAAAAAAAAGTCAACTTCACAGAGAATATCTATTAAAAACATAACACAATTTATGCTCCCCACATAGATCTTTATCAGATAACTTTTTCCTTTTCAACATTCAGAAACAAATGCTGGAGAGCAATCTTGGAAGCAGGCAGTCTTTTTGGAACAGCACAGAAAAACTGCTATTTGAAGTTCCAAGTACTGCTCCAAAGTGACAGCTTGCACACTGCCCCATCAGAGCTTCAGACTTCGCAACTTTTAGAATGGAATAGAATTAACCAGGTTGGAAAAGACCTTTAAGATCATCAAGTCCAACCTATCACCCAACACCATCTAATCAACTAAGCCCTGGCACTAAGCGCCCCATCCAGTCTCTCCTTAAACACCTCCAGTGATTGTGACTTCACCTCTCTGGGCAACCCATTCCAATGGCCAATCACTCCTTCTATGAAGAATTTCTTCCTAACTGTTGCATTTTTCTCGAGTGACAACAAGCTACAGTATTAAGATTTTTTGTAGTGAGGAAATATACTTGTTGTCAAGACCGGAATGAAATTACCTATTCCCTATTCTTTGCAAAAGTAACAGCCTTAGACTTATCCAATATAGGCATAAAAGACTCATAAAACCATGCCTTTCCAAGAAGCTGCCACATCCTCTCAAGTAGACATCTTACCCAGAAACCTACTTTTTATAAGTTTTTCATAGTAGTTGTGTTCAGAAGACTCTAGACTTCTTAAAGGTCAGACACAAACAAAACTCATAGTAAAACCATTCCACATACAGAAACCAAGGTGAACGATGGAACAAGAACTTTCCATGAGTAACTGAAGTAGAATCTTTCAATTTAAATTAAAAAAAAAAAAAAGCTTTAAATAACCACTACAGTGTTGTAATAGTATTTCACAGTTAAGAAATATTATTTCATTAAACACACAAAACAGGTATTTACTTTAAAACATGAAATGCGCAAAAGAAAGCAAAATACCAAAGCATATTGTCATCTACTTGATCAAAGAATCATAGAATCAATAAGGTTGGAAAAGGCCTCAGAGATCATCAGGTCCAACCTGTCACCCAACATCTCATGACTAACTAAACCATGTCTCCAAGTGTCATCTCCAATCCCCTCTTGAACACCTCCAGTGATGGTGACTCCACCACCTCCCTGGGCAGCACATTCCAATGACCAATCTCTCTTTCTGGGAAGAACTTCTTTCTAACATCCAGCCTAAACCTCCCCTGGCACAGCTTGAGACTGTGTCCTCTTGTTCTGGTGCTGGTTGCCTGGGAGAAGAGACCAGCCCCCATCTGGGTACAACCTCCCTTCAGGTAGTTGTAGACAGCAACAAGGTCTGCCCTGAGCCTCCTCTTCTCCAGGCTAAGCAACCCCAGCTCCCTCAGCCTCTCCTCATAGGGCTTGTGCTCAAGATCTCTCACCAGCTTCCTTGCCCTCTCTGAACACATAAAAAAAGTAAATCTTCACTGCTAACTAGGAAGTGAGGCAATAAAGCTATAAATATTTTATTACCACTTGACAGTAAATGTGTATGTTAAAATCTATTCTTACATTGTTTTGACGGCTCTTCATATAGGTTTCTTTTGGGAACATCACTAATTGCAAACCTAGCTCAACATCAAGCAAAGAGGCAGAAATCAATAGCAAATCAGACAGGTGCAAAGAGCAGAACATCAACTTGGTTCAGCACAAACCAGTAACATAAAAATGTCACTATTAATCCCTTAAATTAAGGGAAGACTTAAGGTTAAGATTAAGCATTAAGATTAAGGGAAGAAGGGATAACTTTTAATTGTTGTTACGAGTGGATATCTCAAAAAAAAAAAGAACCTTAACATATTCAACTTTAAATTATTGTATTCATTGTGAAACTTTGCATGGTGCAAAACAAAGCAGTACCAACCAAGTCTGTTCCGTCAGAACAGGCTTGCAGCATAACCTGAGGCTCAGGCATGGGCCCTGATGAACAGCTGTCGGGAGGGACAGGTTCTCAAAGGTAGTCACCACCACAAATATGTTTTTCACTATTGTAACACAACATTGGAAAAGCAGCAGCCTCTTCAATAATTGGATTCTAGATTACATAATAATCAAACACTCTTCACACAGGAAAATGTCTATTTTAAAATCTTCCTATCATTTTGCTCTATTCAACATCTTTGCTGTGATCATATGTAGAAATGCTAAGAAAAATGCCTTAGCCACAATTCAGTTTGTTATGAGTAGATTTTAATATCTCGTTGAGATTGGTCATTATGTCACAACTAGAGATAGAATAGAACAGAACGGAATAGAACAGAACGGAATAGAACAGAACAGATCAACTGAATGATACAATATATGGCATTGGTTTTTATTTTATTTGGATCCAGAACAAGGCAATATCCTATGCAAGAGTTAAAATGCTTTGATCCTCTGTCATCTCTTAAGAAATGTCTTTTATTAATGCATGAGAGATGCCTGGTAGGGTTTTGTTATCACCAAAATTAACACTTCTGAAGGTGCTTTATTTCAGATGTGACCTAACAATCAGGTTCTGGTTTTGTTCAGTGGGGATCCCTTTTCACAAGAATGTAACAGCTGTGCAGATGTGGCCACCTAACATTTTATCACTATTACTAGCGAAGAGTTTCCTTCTTTCCTACCGTGCAATATTGCTGAGTGCCATTGCTGAGTTCCATTTGGAGGTAATCACATTTTTTCACTTCCTCTGCATCAGCAATGGCCAGGTATGTTCTAGTCATAGATGTAAAAGTATGTGTCTGGTGAGACTGGTACTGTCTAGTAAGTTTGTAAAACACAGAGACATTATGGAACTGTAACATATCATTATAAAGCATTTACATACTCACAGACTGCAAACCAATAGAATTTCCTTGTATTTCCCTCCCACACTTGCAAGAAAAGTAAATGAACATATCATCATACTCTATGCTTTTAATCTAGTATCAGCTCTTTAATACAGTTTATAGAGCAACCAAATTAGTCATTCTTAGCAGTAAGTTAAAGTAAGTGCAAAATAAGTTCCTTACTAAAACCATATGAAATATGGATTGACTTTTCAAATAATTAAAGGCTCACTATTTTTCATTTACAAATCAAAATCAACTGCCATGACAGGCTATAAAGCTGCTAATGAAACAGAAATTCTTTCCACTTTTTGGTTGAGAATGTCAAAACCAAGGCTCTGAATGGGTAAAGCCTTGGAGATGTAACTGTGTTCACTATGCTACCATTAAACCCTATTAATCATAGCTCCAGTTTCTAAAACCCATGAAATGAGAATGGATGGATCTTCACTTTATATATTTTGTTTTGTCATACATTGTAAAGCACAGGCTCATCAGGGAAATGGAGTAATTACTGTAACCTCTAATTTTCTATCAGAGTAACAACATGGTCGGCATGACAGTGGAACAGTCATGCAGCTCCTCTCCTTAATCCAGAACCTTCCAGATGCTTCAGTTTTCAAAGTTAATAGCTATTGAGGTGACTACCTCAAATACTTTAATATCTAAAAGATATACTATAATTGTACTTCCTTTTTTTTTTTCAGTCTTCCATATAATCCAGTTAAAGCATAAAACATTCAAAAATTCTGTAATAAATTCAAGCTAGGCTATGAAAGAGATGAGTTTACAGCCCCTGTCTCATGTCCACAAGTACACAATCACAATTCCAAAGCCAAAGCAAAGTTTCTGAACTGATAATCCTTACAACTGCCCGTAGTCATTCGACATCAAGAAATGGTTTTTATCTGACTTCAAACATTTAATCTAGTACCTCACCTCCTCCTTACCTGCCTGTTCCACTTCAAGTTTACAGGCTGATTCGGCCCAACTGAAGGTAGTTTTGCAGTTAATATCCTGAACCTCATCTCTACTCCTCTGCAATTGTTCTTACTTTCTTGGTGCCACGGTTTAGTTAATTAGATAAGTGTTGGGTGATAGGTTGGACTCGATGATCTTGAAGGTCTTTTCCAACCTGGTTAATTCTATTCTATTCATGTCAAACCTCTGTGTCCTTATACTTCTGTTTCTTCTTGCAGCTATCACCTGCATTTGTCTCTACCTGCAATTTCCTCTGCATTGTCAGCAGAGGAAAAAAAAAAACCTTTGAGGAAAGTGAAAGCAGACACAGTTACTATACAATTTGAATCACTGGGTGACATGCTCAGCTGGGGGCAGTTTTTAGGAAAACATTTGTGATTTACCCAAATAAATTCAAGGTCATCGTAAGGTCACTGGCCAAAACTTTAGAAACTTACTAAAAATGCCTCTGAAGAGAGTCATCTAGAAAGCAGTGCTTTATATTAAGCTATTATTTTAAAGGCAGGAGCATAAGAATTCAATGGGTAGAGTGCACTACCCTTATCTACCTCCTGACAAGGTGATACCCTCACCACCAGATTACAGTTGTGTTTTTTCTCCTTCTTTTTGATTTTTATTTAATATCATGTTCCTTTCTCTGAGATTCAACAGGAGAAAGGTGAGATAGCTCCCATCTCAGCCATCCTACAAGACTAGTTCAAAAGAAAGATGCAGAACTGCTCTCCCTGTCTCACATAATTTGCAAGCTTAAATGCAAAGTCAGACAACACTGATAAAGCTATAGCTCCTTAGACCTCCCAAGTAAATCTGCACTGTCACAACACCTTACAGGGACAGAACTGTTTCTTTCAAATTAACCCTAGAATTCACAACACCTCCTTCCTGAAAAGGCATTGTAACTACAAGAAAAGTTACCTCCCAAACTCTCCATGAAACCATAATAAAACAGCATATTAAAGTTTTCACCAGAGCTACATTTTAAACAGCAGTGATGTGTGGTGGTTCTCAAGATCTATTGCATTACGCTGTCACTCAGAAAAACACACAAAACACTCCTGTGTACAAAAGCAGTGATTTAGATACCTTCAGTTAAAGTAATTTCAGGCTCCAAACCCCAGTATGTCTGAAGTGGGGACAATGTCAGATGTCCAACTTTAGAAGAATAAAACCATTTCTAACAGGTTGTATCTTAAATATTCCGTTTTCATCCACCCTGAAAATCTCCACTCTCTTCACAATGCCTGAAGTAAACTCTTAGTATTTCAATTTCCCCATGTATTATTCACAGAGGTTATGCACCAACATTCCTTTGTACAGGTGGATCCCAAACTTTTTTACTACCTAAAAACCACCACAAACCTTTCTGGAATGAAAAATAAAAGGAGTAGCTTCACCTATTTCAAACACTTGGTCCTATATCCAATTTATGTACATACCTTGAGTGAGGTCAAATAAACAGAAAGTTAGGTTTTTTTGTTGTTATTTAGCATATTCATGACTACAGGGAAGGCCACAGAAATTTATCTTTAAGCTTTTAATTTAGAGAAAGACTGAGTAAGCAATTGATAACAGGAGGAAAAATGTTTATAACTCATGGATATTCTCACTGCTGAAAGCCAGCACTACGAAGTGACAGCGATGGAAGTATTCTAACAAAATTATTTTTGCCAACAATATGACAAATGAATTCTCCCAAGCTACAAAATGTTAGCAAGACCAAAAAAAAATAGTGCAGTTTCTATGTCAGCTTTAAATATACTGGAAATGCTTAAATAGACATGAACCCAGTAAAATTCAGTCCCGAAAAGACAGCGGAACTGCGAGGAGCTGAGTATTCCTTTTGGATGAGGCACTCACCCAGATTTCAAGTCTGTAATCCGTAAGCAATTAGTAGCATCCAGTCCTACTTTTCCATTTCTGACCACGCTGGAAATGAAGGGCGAGAGAGCAGGAGAAATTCTGTTCAAGGCAACTTCAGGTGACATTTTAGCACGTTCTTCTTCCCTTCTGTTTTGAGCTGCACAGGGACGGTAAGAAGAGGAAATACCATGAAAAAATATCCTACTGAATGTAAATTCACATTCACTCTGCAAACTTCAAAAGAAAAAAAATCTCAGCACACAGAGCATCAAGAGTGCAGACTAACTAAAATATGCAATGGTTTATAAGGCAAAATTTATAATTATTTATAAAGAAAAACGGTAAATTTTTTTTCTCCTACTTCTGCAACATTCAGTGAAGCCTTTTTATTCAATTGTCAACATAAAAACCAGAATTATGCCCTAGGCCCCTTAATTAAGCCCTATCCCTACAAAAAAAGGAAATAAAATTGAGGACCATTCTGACTCTTCATACCTTAGCCCTTCTTGTGAGCATTTCTATGAAGAGCCCCTAACTGACAAGCCATGTTCTGCTTCCACTGAAATCAATGGGTCTTACATAACTGATTGCAGTGGGCCCAGGGGTTTGATTATCTCTCCATAACTTCTAACACCACTAGTGGAATCACAATCAGTATTACATATACATGACTTCATTAGGTGGCTATTTATAGCATTTGATGATGTTTTTTTAAAGGCTAACACTGTTTTTCTTTTAGCAGTATCAACATACTCCTTGAAAGGAATTTCCATTCACAAAACAGATCAGGGAAGCAATGTACACACATTCTAAGCTTTTTTCAGAAGTGCTTGTAATTGTGTGACCTTATGGTAAATCAGTTAGGCCTCCAATTTAGCATACTTTAAGAACCTGCTGCTTTTCAGCCAAAGGGTACAGCATGCAAACAGCCAGATGGTGGTGGAAACAGGAAAAGAGAATGGCAAGTCACCTGTTAAAATGCTAACTTAATATATTCAATCAAATTCTTAGGCACAGAGTTTCTTTTGTAAATTAACAGAACTTGACAGTTTTAGAAAACACAGCCATAAGCAAATTAAGGCAGCATTAAAGATGCCACTGTCCAGTGGGACAGAAGAGCTAATCCTTAAACTCTGACTATATAGAAGGTATTTTTAGAAGCATCCATGTAACTGCGAAACACCGATACATACTCTAGTTACTTCCCTACGAAGTGCTGCATATGGACTGCTGTATTAATAAGTGTTCTATAAAGAGAGTGTGAATAACTCTCAGTTGCAATTCTCTCGCTGTTTTTAAGACTCAGTCTACAAGCCTTGGTTGGTAACTAATGGATATTCTACAAACTTGTCACATTTTGTTTTGGTGAAAGTCATTTACACCAAAGCAACATCAAGCAATCTGCAAGAACGAGTATTTACCCTACCTACTAGGAATGTACCTGAATAAAGCAAAGGCAGGTACTTTAATGCAAACAAAAAAGACTAATAAAGTAAGACTCCCTAAAAATACTGTCTTAATTCTCTGGTTCTTACAGTTCATGGTGGCAAAGAACCTAAAGACTAACTAACCACATCCTAGCATACAACATACTCTCTTCGCACATACGATGCGCCATAATTCACAACCGGCAGCAATTTTAGTTTGCTTAGCAAACATCCACAGCAATTTAAGATGCAACCTCCTGTTTCTTACTTTTCTACCAAAAATTCCTGCCTACTCACCACTGTTCTTCCCCAGAACTCGGAGAACACAAGCCCAGACTTGACATAATTCAACACAGAGCCCGATGCCTTAAATTGAACCACTTGGACAAACTGAACTAAAATGGTACTTTACACAACAGTGGCTAAAATAGGGTGCACGTTTCAGTCTGCCACCTCTGATGCAGGGAAGAGCTGTAGAGGAGCAGCTTGACTAAGGAAGGTAAGAACTTCTTAAACCACGAGAAACACACTGCAAAACAAGCTATGCTTCTAGTAATCTTAAAGCTATACATAAAGACCTAAAAATTGGTTCTGAAAATCACATTTTTTAAGAGCACTTTAAGTGTTATGAGGGTAAGACTGTGAGACATAAGCAACAGATGTGGTGACCAAAGCTGAACAGACGCACTTTTCAGAATGAATTGTAGCATGTGATTCCCTATCTCTGTGTTAGCAAAACAGGCAGATATGGTCAAAGCAAGATGTCAGTGACTGTTAGCAATTTTCCCTGGTTCTACTGCATTACTTGTCTGATTAACATCATCTATGTAACAAGCCAGATAACCCAAACTTAAGGGTCACTGTCAATTACACTGCAATTGTTTTGTAAATGAAAGCCTTTACTACCCATAACACAGTTAGTACCATTTTTGTACATTTCAGGTGTCATTTATGTATTTTTCCCCAGCTTACTTTTCCCACAGTACTGACAACTGTACAGTACAAACTCAAAGGAATTAACAAAACCAAGATTTGCCAGATCATCTTCCTCCCAAAACATTCAAAAGAGAAAACAAACACTTGAATCCTTGCAGATTCAACAGCCTATCATTAGGACTTCATGTAAATGTAACATTTGCTTTACAGTGACCATAATATCACAGGCACCGCTTCATGAGTCCAGAGAGTCTCCAGTAGACTCGAGAGTCTCCAGATACAAGGTACTTTGTTCCTCCACCACTGACATTAACTGATGCCAAAGACGAATACTGTGATAGAGGCCCTGAAGTGCCAGGGAACCTTTCCCATCTAATTCTCTTGGCATGGCTGTCCACAATCTGTTTCTGCAGTGTTCAGTTTGAGGGTGGCAGTAACAGGTGTCTGAGCGTGTGGGGACCCATAACCACCTCTTGGTATAGTGCCCAAAAACATTCTCCCTCACTTGAAATGCCAGCGGCGTAGCCCCCAGACTAACCTCCTCCGAGTCCCGCACCATCCCCCGCTACCCCTCGCCTCAGTGAGGCTCTCAGGCCACGTGCAGGCTCGACGCACCGGGCGCTGCCCCGTGGAAAGGCGGCGGGCCCGCCACTCGAGCTGCGTGCCGTGCGTGCCGTCGCGTCCCGCCCCGCCCAGCCGCGGCGACGGCACCGGGGAGCGGAGCAGTATAAACGACTGCCGGGCGGTGCTTAGGCCTGTCGTCGCTCTGGGCCGCGCCGGCCTCCGCGCCGCCTCCTGGCCAGTTCCTCCTGAGCCGGGCCTACAGTCTCCGGCGCCGGGTCACCCCTCACCCCATGGGCCCCGGCACTGGCGGAGGAAAAGGGGACAAAAGCCAGCCCGCCTTTCCTGCCTGTCCCAGCTTCTCACGCTTCCCCGGAGCCGGCAGGGGCGCTACTCCCGCCTGCCCCTTCCCGGCCCCAGTCCCGGCCCCGGCCCCGCCATACCTACGGCGGCCGAAACACAGCCGCTTAGCAACGGCCGCGGCTACGCGCCCGTCCCGTCCACCCGCGCCCGGCGTGCGCGCTCCCGCGCCGCCGCCTAGCGTGCGCACGGCCGCCGTTCCCCGGGCCGGAGGGGTCTTCACTGGCCTCGATATTGGCGGCCGCCGTAGTGCCTGAGCGGACTATCTCTCCGGCCAGCTATGGGGCTGCGGTCTCGTCGCGGCCGGAGTGGGTTTAGGGAGAGGGCAGGGATTAGAGACAAGAGGAGGGGACAGCCTCGCCAGTAGGCGTTCGCCAGGGGCACCCCTCCCGGCAGCAGGCCCCTGCGCGCCGACTGCCGCCGCCACCTTCTCCGCCCGTCGCCCCTGGCAACAGGCGAAGCTGCCGCGGCGGGGCCTGGCGCAAACGCCGGGTCCAGGGTCCAAGGCTCAGGCAGCGCTTTGCCGGGCTGCAGTGCCTGGGGCTATCCTGTATTCTGGCGCCATGGCCGCTGAGGTGGTGGTTGTGGGATCCTGTATGACCGACCTGGTCAGGTTAGTACCGGGGGAACTCCGGCAGGCCCCGACGTGCGGCCTTTTCGTGCCGTGAGGCCCCGTCGCGGGGCCTGTTTCGTGCCCTCACTGGACGGAAGGGCCTCGAGGTCAAGGGAGTACAGGGCGTCTCGGCACCCGGGGCAGGGCAGTGGCTCTCTGCGCCTCCTAAGGGCAGGCTGGGCCGGGATCCACCCCGCCCTTCTTGCTTTGGGTCAAGGAATGCGGGTGTTAGTTCTCTCTCCAGGCCAGGACTGGAGGAGTGGGGTCGGCGCCAGGTGCGGTGGCGAGGAGGTCTGGGCCCTGGGCAGAGGGAACCGAGGCGAGGAGTTGGCTGCGGTAGCTCGGGTGATGTCAGCCCTGCAAATAATACCGTGAAAGAAGACTATGGGAATGGGGAGAAGTTTGAAGGCGTTGTTTGCTGAAGCTTTGATCAACTGTCTGTAACTTTAGGGAGGGGAGAGACTTGGGTTTGTGTTTGCAGCTGTGTTAAGTGGCTCGGCTTTAGCCTTGTCAGAAAACAGCATTTCGTAGTAACCCGCACGGGACGTTGTGAACTCTGATACTCGTTATCAGCGGAGGAGTTTGAAACGATTTTATAAAGGTAAATAAAGCTAGTCAACTGTAACAGTTCAAAGCACTTGTCTCCACTAGAAAAGCAAGAAAGAGAGTTTAATATTGAAAAGAAACTGAAGTTAGTTCCACGAAAGAGTGAATTGTAAGTTGATGGCACGCAGACATTTTATGTGATGCTTTGAAAGATGAGAGGGAGAAAGAAGGCCTCTCAAGCTACTCGAAACCAAACAGGTCAAGAAGCAAAAATAGGAAACCCTCAAAAATCTAGCACCTGTGCACCCCAAAGCTGGTTTTTAAATGATGAAATAATTTAATAAAGGAATGTCTTAATTTCCTTTTATTCATTTTCTAGGCATTTTGCTTTTGGAATGATCTACTTGAGTCTCATTGTTTGGGGGATTTTGTGCACAGATAAGGTTTGGGAACTTCTTTTTAAAATCAAAATACAGAAGTTCTGGTTCTGACAGGGTTTTATAATTAATACTAAATATGCAAAGAAGTCAAGCAAAATTGCAAGAGCTGGCAATGACACAAATACTAACCTCAATTGGCTGACCTTGTCAGCCCCAGTAAACTCCGAGTCAGCCTTTGACTTGCACTGTTTCAAGCACATCTGTTTTTAAACTCTGTGTGCAAACTTCATTAAAATAGGGTTGAAAAATATATGTCTGGACCGAATCAGCTTGCTGGCTGGGAATTCTACAGTAAAATGCACAATTATTCAGTCAGCTGACAGTTACATCAAAGCCTGTGGGTCAAGGAAGCGTAGAATTCATGATCTGAAGAATGTGCTGAGGAGTAAGTACGGTTTAGGCATAGGCATGTTGCAGAAACTCTGAAAACTCTTAAATAATCATAGAACCTCTGTCAGAAATATTTGATGCCTTATGTAACCTGCAGAGCATGCAGCTTTCCAAGAAGAATAGTTGTCTTGCAAGTCAGAGTAAGAACCTGTAGAACTGATCTTGTTGTTATGTGTGAATGAGCTGGTGACATTATATCAAAATAGAGTGATCTAAGTCAAGATGTTCCTTTTCCTGTCCCTCCAAAATGAGAGGGGAAAAATAAGAAAAAATATCGACCAGTTTAATCACTGCTGAGAGCCACAGCTTTGGACTTTTTCGTGATACAAACAAAAACTTCCATTTTTTTGGCTACAAGTTTGATATGGTAGAGATGCAGTCCTTTATTTGAAGCTATATTGACTAGCCATATTGTAAGCAGAGATTAAACCATGGGTTGTAGCTGTAGATATTGTTACACTGAGTGGGTGAAGAAAAGCCTCTTCACTTTTCAGGTCAGTTGAGGGCATTTCTTAAATTATACAAATGATATCACAAGAATGTATCTGACTCACCATTATTACCCTCTCTTTAAGGAGCAGTGAAGGGCTTTTTATTAGTGATAAGGTAACTTGCTTCAACTGAAAAAGAAAGGACAGCTTCATTCTTTCCATGACTAGCACAGGACTGCAGGCACTTAGTAAAAGAGTAGGTTTAAATTTACCTGGCAAGAGTTTAGACCATCTGAAATCTCCATGTAGTACCCATAGTTTAAATGTATCCTGTGTTACAAAAATCCTGGTAGAATTGCTGAGAAGTGCTGAACTGTAGGCTGGAATGCATGTAGGTGGAGAGCAAAACTGTAACTATGAAATAGGGATTGATAAACCAGCTTTATTAAATGTAGTAAAACTTGTCAGATTAGGATTAGAGTTGATGCCAGAAAGTATCTCTTGACTGTGTTTAGAATTTAGAGGGTTGTGTGCATTCTAGGTTGAAAGCTAAGGGTTCATTCCAGCAGGGGTGAAAGAGCATCAGGTTTTTCCAAGTTTGTCGTTTATGCTGATGTTTCAGCTTGTAACAGACACGAACAGTAGAAATCATGTTAAGTGTCTATCACCCATTCGGGGACTAATAAACTCAGTTAGGAACGAGAGCCATGCAAAGCAAGTCAGACACATTCTTTGAGCACATCGTGTTTGATAGGCTTTAGTTTTCAGTGGTGAATATGCCTATCTTTCCCAGAAGACTATCATATTGATTTGCATTCTGCCAGAACTAGTCAATGCTACATTATAACTCAAACTGATAAAATTCCATGGTGGGCTTTTAGAGTGACATTTTGGCCCTCTGTCAGGAAAGCTAGAAGCTCAAAGCAGCAGGCATTAAATGGTTAACATTCCCAGGTCTGTAGAGGTAAGATACCAAAAGTAAGAAAGATAAGCTTCAAGCTACCACTAGACATATGGTGGCCAGATTCACCACTGAAAAAAAAAAGAGTTAACACACAGTGTTTTATTCAATACAGTAAACTGATGATTGAAAGAAAAGTAACCTCTGTGTGGAATGGAAATCAGCTATTTGAAATTTGCTACATCTTACGTACTGACTGAGAAAGAAAAGGATGAGGGCCTCTGTTGAAGATAGTATTCAGATGTAATTTTGGGAAATAATCAAATTCAGAAGAAAGGGTAGTGTGCCTTAAAATCATTTTAAAGGGAAGAGGCCCAGTGGTTTGCTCTTCTTATTGTCCTGTAGTGCTGCAGTGGCAGAATGTGGCTTGTCTAGAGTTTAGTATAATCAAAACAACCTCGCGTACATACATGCAGTAAACCACACTATTTTGGCTTAACAGGGCCAGGAACAAAACATATTTGTGGTCACAATCATAATCAACATTTCATTGGCAATAGCAGGCACTAGTAGTAGAAAACAAAAACAGCATTATTCTATACGATCTAGATATCAAACCAGATGGGTACCATCCATAGTATTATTTAAATAGTTTCTGTTCTGACTCATATTTGCAGGCTGGTTGTGGCATTGGCATTTTAATTCATATTAAATCAGGACAAGACTAAACATATAAACCAATGAGAGTCAGACACACTAAAACAGAATAAACAGGAGAAACTTTGGCATGGCAATTGAAAACAGCAGAAGCAAAGAATAAAATGTGAGATGGAAAAACAGTCTCTGGATACTTACAGCAGCAACAGTTTTTCAATTTAACTCAAGAGAAGGCTACCACAGTTCAAATACTGGAAAAATTGTGTCTCTCTGTGTGTCTGTGTGTGTTAAGTTTCTCAACATTTGAACTCTTAGCTTTCTGTGGACCTTTTTCTTTTCCTCAGGTTGCTTAATTCCCTGTAGGGAGTAGAACTAAAAGCTCTGCTTCAGTGCTGTGATGTAACAATCATGGTTAATGTTAATGATAATTGCAAGCACTAGACTGACTGAAAGCATTCAGCAAGAAAGACACAGACGAGCATTGAGCTCTACAAAGTAGTATGATGCTATGCTGAAGTGGACAGCGGTGACAAATGCACATCCAGAATTAACATCTAGCCTGATCCATGCCTTGAAGCATCTTCACTAATCAAGCACAATCTCTGCTTGTGCAAAATCACTTCCATTTGTGAGATTCAGTGTCCTGTTCTTTACATAAGTCTCTAGTGGTGGTTATTGTCAGCTGAGGTGTGGAAGTAAATGGTTCATTGTCTCATTGGAAATGTCCATGATCCTAAACTATGCCTGTATTTTCTTATTTAAAGTGTAATATTTGGGACAATAATTTCAGGCTTTTTGTGGGGGAATGTGGAAAGGAATTTTCTTTAGTTTCTTTTGAGTAAGCAGAGAAAGTCTCACAAGTTAATTTTTTTCCTTGCTTTGTTTCCAGTCACCAACTTGTAATGTTTTTTCTTTCTTTAATACCTTTTTCTGCTCTTCAGCTTCTTCCAGCAGCAGAAAAGCATTCTAGAATCCTTCAAATCTCTTTCATTTGTGTTTTTGTTTTTATCTGTAATGCTTCCCCTGCAGCAGCCACTCCTCATTCTAGTCAATCTGCCATTGCCAGCAGCATGGGAAAGCACAACTGTGAAGGAATACAAGCTTAGTCCAATCGAGGAAATTAATCTTTGGATCCAGAGAAAGGCATCGAGGCATGAGAGAATGTGTCATCTGTGAATTGTTTGGTTTATGTAATAGTGAAAAATCTGGGCTTGATTTCAGACTCTCTACTATTCTCTTGTCTTTTCTGACCTAGCAATTCTGGGTGTATAGTAAAAGCAGGGTGTGCAGACTCAGTGTTTTGTTCTGCTGTGAGTTTTAATGACCTAAAAGTGATTTAGAGAAACTCCCCTTTGCCTTTTCATGCCTGGCAGGAGGAATTCTGTATCTTGAGGGCCTAGAAAGAAAAGCAAGATAAAAAACAAGTTGATGAAATCCTCAGTAATGGAATTCAGTAAGAAAACTGTGGTCTGTTCAGATGCAGCTTTTGAGTATCTGGAGTAGCCCAGACACTACTCATCTGACGTGGGGCCTGATCCAAGCTCATTCATGTCAAAAGAAGCTTTTCACTGCTGCGAACTGTCATTAAATTGTCGTCCCCCTGCAAAACCTGAGCAAGCAGTTTATTTTAGGGTGAGACACAGTTTAGTGTTTCAGTGTGTTATAAGTATTTGGCGTTAAGCTCCAGACCTGAAAAGCTTCCAACAAAGTTCCTCCAAGAAAAAAAGACAAAATATTGAAGAGGCAAAAAGGAGGGGAAATGTCTGGTTGGATGTTTCTTAAATTAACAGAAAATAACTAGGGCAAGGCCACCAATGATTTTTTTTTTAACCCATTACAAGAGCTGCATTTGCAACTAAGGTTATGAACCCCAAGCAAGAGACAGTGAGCTATTGATCCCAGCTGGCACTTTCTGAAAGAAACTGTTGTTTGTGCAAAAGAGGATTCTATGGGTCCTCTCTGAGAAGGACTTGTGGTGCTAGAACACCTGCTCAACACTCATCTTTGGTTCTTATCCATGAAAACTTCCCCCCCACCCCCCGCCTTCCTAAATGCAAATGTGGAAGTTTTAAAAGTCTTGGGAAATAGGAGTGTGAAACTGCTCACAGGGTGTCTTTCAACTCTGACAAAAGTGTTGCTTTCTTGATTCTATTTAACTGAAATCTTCCTGCCCTTTCATTTAGTGTCTTCGTGTCTTAAGAAGCTGCGTGCTGTAATCAGGAGCTGCCTTTCCTCCCAGAAGTAGTTCCATTTCAGCAATAACTAATATGACTCTTAGTCTTTAGACTTGTTTGTCTAGTTCAGATTTAATAGTATGTATTCAATAGTACTTTTGAACTGCAGAATAGCCCTTGTGGTACTACAGTCAGGCTTGTACTACATGAATGGCATAGCTGAAGTAATTTCTTTGGCTTCCCAGTAACCAGAAGGTAGGACTACTTGTCCTAGTATGTGTTTGAAAAACATTTTGGAGTTAGAGGAGAAGAGGAACCTGAATACAAGTCCATGGGACCTGACGAAATACGTCCCAGAGTCCTGAGGAAATTAGCTGATGTAGTTGCCAGGGCACTCTCCATGATGTTTGAGAAGTCCTGGCAGTCAGGTGAGGTCCCTGGGGACTCAAAGAAAGGAAACATCACACTCATTTCTAAAAAGGGTAGAAAGGAGAACCCTGGGAACTACCAACCTGTCAGCCTCGCCTCTATGCCTGGGAAGATCATGGAACTGATCCTCCTAGATGCCATGCTGAGGCACATGGAGGACAGGGAGGTGATTCAAGACAGCCAGCATGGCTTTACTAGGGGCAAGTCCTGCCTGACTGACCTTGTAGCTTTCTATGATAAAGTGACTATGTTGGTAGATAAGGGATATCATCTACCTGGAATTCTGCAAGGCCTTTGCCACAGTCCCCCACAACACCCTGCTCGCAAAGTTGGAGAGATATGGATTTGATGGGTGGAGGGTTCAATGGATTTCAATGGATAAAAAATTGGTTGGATGGTTGCATCCAGAGGGTAGTGCTCAATGCCTTGAAGTCTAAATGGAGGGCAGTGACAAGTGTTGTCCCTCAGGGGTCTGCACTGGGACCTGTGCTGTTTAATATTTGTGTCAATGACATAGTGGATCGAGTGCACCATCAGCAAGTTTGCAGATGATGCCAAGCTGAGTGATGCTGTCGACACACCAGCAGGATGAGATGTCATCCAGAGGGACCTGGACAAGCTGGAGAGGTGTGCCCAGGTGAACCTCATGAGGTTCAACAAGAGCAAGTGCAGGGTTCTGCGCCTGGGCTGGAACAATCCTCACTATCAATGCAGAGTGGGAGAGGAGGTGATAGCAGCACTGCAGAAAAGGACTTGGGGATGCTGATGGACGAGAAGCTGGACATGAGCAGGCAGTGTGTGCTTGCAGCCCAGAAGGCCAATCACATTGTGGGCTGCATCAAAAGCTGCATTACCAGCAGATCCAGAGAGGTGATTCTGCCACTTTACTCTGGTGAGCCCTCACCTGGAGTACTGTGTCTGGGGGGTGTGGAATAAGAAAGACATAAGGTTTTACTGCAGAAAGTGTGTGAAGAGTTTATGGAGTTGAGGTGGAGATAACAGGCAGGGAAACTAGAATCCTAACAGCAACAGTTCCTGCATCAGGAACAGTGTGGCCAGCAGGAGCAGGGAGGTCATTCTGCCCCTGTACGCTGCACTGGTTAGGCCCCACATCGAGTACTGTGTCCAGTTTGGGGCCCCTCAGTTTAGGAAGGATGTTGACTTGCTGGAGCATGTCCAGAGAAGGGCAACAAAATTGGTGAGGGGCTTGGAGCACAAGCCCTATGAGGAGAGGCTGAGGGAGCTGGGGTTGCTTAGCCTGGAGAGGAGGAGACTCAGGGGTGACCTTATTGCTCTCTACAACTACCTTAAGGGAGGTTGTAGACAGGCAGAGGTTGGTCTCTCCTCCCAGGCAACCAGCACCAGAACAAGAGGACACAGTCTCAAGCTGCACCAGGGGAGGTTTAGGCTGGAGGTTAGGAGGAAGTTCTACACAGAGAGAGTGATTGCCCATTGGAATGGGCTGCCCAGGGAGGTGGTGGAGTCACCATCAGTGGAGGTGTTCAGGAGGAGACTTGATGGGGTGCTTGGTTGCATGGTTTAGTTGATTAGGTGGTGTTGGATGATAGGTTGGACACGATGATCTTGAGGGTCTCTTCCATTCCATTCCATTCCATTCCATTCCATTCCATTCCATTCCATTCCATTCCATTCCATTCCATTCCATTCTGCTATCTAGAGCCCCCCCTGTTTTTTCACTTTTCCTTTTTTCCTCTCCAACTGGATGCTTGCGTTTTGCAGTTTTCTCACATGGGCACATGGCAAGGTTCAGGGAAAAGCTGTGTTAGCCCTGCTGTCCTCTCCAGCACCAGTATTTTGGAAGATGTGGCACCCAGTAAGTCATGTTACCTCCTTCTTCCCATGAATGAGTTCCCAGCTGTCTGCTTCTGTTCCTACCAGCTGCAGTGTCTGGTCTATTTAAGTTTGTAAATTGCTTTGAGATCCTTCAAGATGAAAGGTTCTACTTAAGTGAGATCATTATCACCTTCTACATTTCTACACTCCCTGTTTTCTGCTCAGGCTTCTTGTCTGATCTCAACTTAGGGTCCTGCACACTACTCAACATTCCCAGCTCACAGCAACACAGAGTTTACACACAGATTAGTTTCCAGTCTTTTGAGTTGTTTGATGCCTCTCAGAGTACTTCAGAGCTGAAGGTTAAATGTATGTATTTTCCTGAGCTGATGCCAAAATATTTAGCACTTGCCACACTGAGTTCGTATTTCTGAATTTGCATCTGACTTCATGTTATTTTGTGTGCTTCAGAAGACTGTATAGTTCTCTTCCTCCCACTTCTGAAGTACTTACTCATTCTAGGAAGCATTCCAGCTACAATGTTGTTCTGTGATCCTACACTATATTCTTATAGCCATACTCTGTTCTTGTTTTTGTGGTTAAACTGTAAGCCTGTCAGGGCAGGGATTTCACTCTTGTCTGGTGCAGTGATCTTACAGAGTGGAACTCTGACAGAAGTTCAGAGGGCTCTCTCTGTTCCAAGACTCAGGCAGTGATATGGTGTTTGGACAGGAGTGCCCCTTTTCTGTCCAGCTGCACATACAGCTGTCATCTTCACCTTCCATATTTTGACTATTAAGAGAGGCTTTTCACTGTATAGTACTTATGTGTGTTTATTCCCAATGTCACTCACATTCCAGTGAAATTTCCCTCTTTCCTATGAAAGTGAGGTCATCTTAAACCTGTGTTTATGCTACTGAAGTTATTTCCATGGCAGTAGACTATGATATCATCAGTGGAGGATTGTGCCTTTCCTCTGTGTGTTAGCAATTAAAAATTATGGTTTGCAAGATAAAACTGGTGTTTACCAAGCTTTTAGGTTTGGTCCATATGAGGCAGGGAAACTATTGCTTAATACTCAAGAGAGTTAACTTGGGTAATGGAGTAAACGAATTCAGAAACATTTTGATCCTAGCAGGTGATATGTTTTGGGGATATGCTTTCCTAATGAGAGAAGAAAATCAGCTACTCTATCTTGTGTTCTCTTGCCTGGCTAAGAACACTTGTCTGAAACACCCATGATACTCATGGTTTTGTTATTCAGGGCTACTTAAATGCTTGAGTGACATGGTCACGATTTTCTAGTTTCATTAGGCTGGCATTTTTCCTCTTTGGAGGTCAGTAAGCTATTACACATACCCACACAAGTAAAGCAGCATGGTTATCAGTCTTAATCTTTTTAATGGGTGCCTTATTTGCCATGTATCTGTAGCTGGATCTCTTTGTTGACCCTTCCTAAGTACATACATGCTTTCTCATCGGTTCGTGACAGAGGCTAGTTCCAGCACTGATGGCAAAAGAAAATTCCTTCATTTAAGATGTAGTGTTGAGTGTTGAGCACAAGCCCTATGAGGAGAGGCTGAGGAAGCTGGGCTTGCTTAGCCTGGAGAAGAGGAGGCTTATGGGAGACCTTATTGCTGTCTACAGCTACCTGAAGGGAGATTGTAGCCAGGTGGAGGTTGGTCTCTTTTCCCAGGCAACCAGCACCAGAACAAGAGGGCACAGTCTCAAGCTGCACCAGGGGTGGCTGTTAGGAGGAAGTTCTTCACAGAAAGAGAGATTGGCCATTAGAATGTGCTGCCCAGGGAGGTGGTGGAGTCACCATCCCTGGAGGTGTTTAGGAAGAGACTGGATGGGGAGCTTGGTGCCATGGTTTAGTTGATTAGATACTGTCGGGTGATAGGTTGGGGTCAATGATCCTAAAGATCTCTTTCCAACCTGGTCTGGTCTATTCTATTCTATTCTATTCTATCCTATCCTATCCTATCCTATCCTATTGTATCCTATCCTATCCTATTCTATCCTATTGTATTCTATTCTAAACCAGATCTAACCCATATTTACGGAGGATAAAGTCAGGTGAAGTTACAGAAACCTGCAGAGTATGCAGCTTCCTGATAGTTCTGCATTCATGCTGAACCTTCCTCTGTCTCGGGACGATGCAGGGTGACACCCCCTTTAGAAGAAATCAAGGAGTCAAGAAATAACTTTATGATCAGGGAAGAGACCCTTGGAATAAAAGCTTGTTTACCAATTGTCCAATATCAACAGAAGGAGTGAGAGGTTTGTGTTCATTTCTGCTACAGAAGAATGTTCCTTTTCTCTCAGCAGTGCATAATAGAGTATGGCTATGGCTTTACATTGTAACATCCCACATTCTGCTTTCTGTAGGTTTCTTAAACATTTATGCAGTTCCAAGTAAACAGTGTGAAGAACAGTGATACACTGGGCATTGGCATTGTCAGTACTTCAGGTCTTCTGCTGTATCCCAGTGATAATGACTGAGTGTTATTTTGTGTTAGGAATGTCACTGTAATTTCTTGCTCCAATTAATCCAATTTTATCATATAATTCCCACAGTTTTTTATTGGTTTGGTTATTCTCCCTACAAATATTGGAAATTATTTTGACTATATAAAATAAAACATCTCTTGCTTCTTCAAGTCTAGAGGTGTTTGCCACACAGGATTCACAGAATCAGCCAGGTTGGAAGAGACCTCCATGATCATCAAGTCCAGCCAATCACCCAAACCTAACTAATCAACTAGACCAAGGCACTATGTGCCTCATCCAGTCATTTCTTTAACACCTTCAGGGACATCAACCCCACCATCACCTCTTCCAACCCAGTTAATTCAATTTTATTCTCTTCTGTTCCTTCCCATTCTTTATTTGCAGCTCCGACCAACACATTTTTCTCTTTCTGCTGCTTATATTATCAGGGTTTGTGCATCTTGTGTAAACAGATCTGAGAGAAGCTAGACAGTATACAACTGTCTGGAGGAACAAATTAGCAAAAGGAAGGTTCTTTGGAAGCAAAAGTTATGTTTTGAAAGATGAGAAGCTGAAAAAGAGCAATAGAGAAAAGAAGTGCACTGTAAGAATGTGAAGAAGAAGAGTTGGAGACAAAAAAGGGGAAATTGTACTAATAGGATGAGGGGAAAGATTTTAAATGGAAAGAAGGTAGATTTAGATTTAGTCCAGAGAAGGGCAACAAGGCTGGGGAGAGGCCTTGAGCACAAGCCCTACGAGGAGAGGCTGAGGGAGCTGGGATTGTTTAGCCTGGAGAAGAGGAGGCTGAGGGGAGACCTCATTGCTCTCTACAACTACCTGAAGGGTGGTTGCAGCCAGGAGGAAGTTGGTCTCTTCTCCCAGGCAAGCAGCACCAGAACAAGAGGACGCAGTCTCAAGCTGCACCAGGGGAAGTTTAGGCTGGAGGTGAGGAGAAAGTTCTTCACAGAGAGAGTTGTTAGCCACTGGACTGTGCTGCCCAGGGAGGTGGTGGAGTCACCATCCCTGGAGGTGTTCAAGAGGGGATTGGATGTGGCACTTGGTGCCATGGTTTAGTCATGAGGTCTGTGGTGAGGGGTTGGACTTGATGATCTTTGAGGTCTCTTCCAACTTTGGTGATACTGTGATACTGTGAAACTTACCAGTTCATGTAGATTAGGTATTAGGAAGAAATTCTGAGAGTATGGATAGACACTGGTAGAGGTTGCCCAAAGAAGCTGAGGAGGCCTAATCCTTGGGCATCCTTCTCATTATTCAAGGCCAGGCTGGATGAGGCTTTGAGAAACCTGATCAAGTAGGTGTCACTGCCATGACAGGGGCTTGGAACTTGACAATCTTTAGGTTTCCTTCCATCCAGGCCATTCTATGATCATTCAGGGATGACCTGGTATTGATCTAGCACAGCAGAAAAAGGAGGGGGGAAAATGGACTACTGTCAGAAATGGGAAGAAGAAATAATAAAACCCCAAAGAGAGCACCCAACTGACTTTCAGGAACATTACCAACTTCTTATTTTATAATTAGTTGTCACAAAGATCAATGTGTTCTCTAAAGCTGCAGCTACTCAGGCTGCATTCTAGTGAAAAATCATTCTGCATTATCTTCAGGCTCAAAGGATATGTTATTAGGCTTGGAATAAACTTGGGGTGTCAGCATCAAATAACTTACTGCAGCTTGATGCAGAGGCTAACAAGTGAAGCCATATAAAACAAGCAAACAAAACCTTACTGGTAAAGTCCTATGGCAAGAACAGCTCAGACAGCTCCTAGAGGCAACATCAAATATATATATGCCTGCCCAAAGTGTTTTTACACAACTTTGTTGCCATCGACTCCCTGTGATTTTTATTGCAGCTTTTGATTTGTGCCAGCAGCTCTTTACTGTCAGGAGTGCTGAAGTTTAACCCAAGATTTTTGTTTAGAAATGCATGTAGGCAAATGGTTATTTCCATTAACATTACAGTCAGCAAGTAATTCATTAACAAGACAGCAAAGAACTATTAACCATATCATTGTGTGGCTCATAAGGGGGGAAGGAAATACGGTGTTTTGGGTATAGTACCTGTTTATTGTGACAATATCTTCAAGGGAGTTTCTTTTACACAATTTCCATCTTGATCTGCACTTTCTGTATGCTGCAGGAGAGTTAACCTAGGCAGCAAAGGCCAGGCACCTTCCTTAACCCTGCACATTCTCATCTTTATCCCTGAAACCTTAATGTTACTGTAATCCAAGATTTTAGTGGATGCTTTTATAAGTAGATTGAACTTCAGATAAAGCTTGTGTTTTGCTAAATCAGTGGATCAAGAGTAATATAGTTTCAAAGTGAAAACTTGTCAAGAGAAGGCTCTGTGGATTTAGTCCTGGAGTGCTCAGGCAGTTGGATTAGATAGAATCATAGAATCAATAAGGTTGGAAGAGACTTCAAAGATCATCAAGTCCAACCTGTCACCACAGACCTCATGACCACTAAACCATCACACCAAGTGCCATGTCCAATCCCCTCTTGAACACCTCCAGGGGCAGTGACTCCACCACCTCCCTGGGCAGCACATTCCAATGGCCAACAACTCTCTCTGTGAAGAGCTTTCTCCTCACCTCCAGCCTAAACTTCCCCTGGCTCAGTTTGAGACTGTGTCCTCTTGTTCTGGTGCTGGTTGCCTGGGAGAAGAGACCAACCCCCACCTGGCTACAACCTCCCTTCAGGTAGTTGTAGACAACCATATGGTCTCCCCTGAGCCTCCTCTTCTCTGGGCAAAGCAACCCCAGTTCCCTCAGCCTCTCCTCACAGGGCTGTGCTCGAGGCCTCTCCCCAGCCTCATTGCCCTTCTCTGGACATGTTCAAGAGTCTCAATGTCCTTCTTAAATTGAGGGGCCCAGAACTGGGCACAGGACTCAAGGTGTGGCCTAACCAGTGCTGAATACAGGGGCACAATGACTTCCCTGCTCTTGTTGGTCACACTATTTCTGATCCAGGCCTGGATGCCATTGGCCTTCTTGGCCACCTGGGCACACTGCTGGCTCATGTTCAGCCTACTATCAACCAGTACTCCCAGGTCCCTTTCTGCCTGGCTGCTCTCCAGCCACTCTGACCCCAGCCTGTAGCACTGCATGGGGTTGTTGTGGCCAAAGTGCAACACCTGGCACTTGGACTTGTTGAATGCCACCATGTTGGACTCTGCCCATCTCTCCAGCCAGTCAAGGTCCCTCTGTAGAGCATTTCTGCCCTCTAACAGATCAACATCTGCTCCCAACTTGGTGATTATCAGTCTCTCTTCTGAATGAATTATGCTGTTCTCTGCTATGCTATTATTATTCTATTATTTTCCTATGCTATTGCTATTCCCATTCTCATACTAAGTTTAAATATATTGGTTACCATTCTGCATTGGGTAGTATATGTGTACTAAGTATTGTGACCCATATGGACTCTGTAGGAAGCATTGTACTGCACTCTACTTCATCTTGATGATGAGTCAGTAAGAACACATCTACGGTGTTACCCTTAATATTTTAATATATGTAGTTTAAATAGAACAATATGGCTATGTGCAAAACACCAATATTTAATGATGGTTTGGGGTTTCCTTTTTTCTTCTCAAATTAAGAAGAGGGGGGAAAAAGACTAGAAAAGACTGACAACCAGATTTGTAGGAGAGTCTCCCATTTTTCTGCCTGATCATAAAGCAGAAGCACAGATGATTTTTTTTATTTACCAGTATAGAGAAAGATCATGATGACAAGGACAAGGACCCAGTGGCCTATCCATTCAACCTTATTATTTCCACTTTGTTCATTGTTGTCTGATAAATCATGTCTTTAAGAGGCACAGAAAAGATTAATGTTCACTTATGCCTTGTTTATCTTAATCTGACCTTGTGTATGTAAAGATTACTCTTTGCTTGTATTGCAAAGGTTGGTTTGTGTTGTTTTGGGTTTTTTACTTTAACCCTTTAATTGTGACTGTGTCCAATTCTAGGCCCCTCAGTTTAGGAAAGATGTTGAGTTGCTGGAACATGTTCAGAGAAGGGTAACAAAGCTGGGGAGGGGTTTGGAGCACAAGCCCTATGAGGAGAGGCTGAGGGAGCTGGAGTTGTTTAGCCTGGAGAAGAGGAGGCTCAGGGGAGACCTTATTGTCATCTACAACTACCTGAAGGGAGGTTGTAGCCAGGTGGGGGTTGGTCTCTTCTCCCAGGCAACCATCACCAGAACAAGAGGACACATTCTTAAGCTGTGCCAGGGGAGCTTTAGGCTGGATGTTAGGAAGAAGTTCTTTCATAGAAAGAGTTGTTTGCCATTGGAATGTGCTACCCAGGGAGGTGGTGGATTCACCATCCCTGGAGGTGTTTAGGAAGAGACTGGATGGGGTGCTTAGTGCCGTGGTTTAGTTGATTAGATGGTGTTGAATGATAGTTTGGACTTGATGATCTCAAAGGTCTCTTCCAACCTGGTTAATTCCTATGCTATGCTATGCTATGCTATGCTATGCTATGCTATGCTATGCTATGCCATGCTATGCTATGCTATCCTATGCTGTGCTATGCCATGCTATGCTATGCTATGCTGTAATACTCTGTTCAGCATGCAAACTATAGGCAGCCTTTTTCAGTCCTGGGTGAGCACGGCATGTTTTGGAGACAGTCTATTCCAACATTGCCATCCGATTGACTTGAAATTAATCATGTAACTGCACTTCCAAAAATGATATAATTGAGAGGCCTCAAGGAAGGACCACATGGGAGGCAAATTAAATTACAGGGCAGTAATTTTGAAAATGTCTACAATCTTTCTTAGATACAAAACAAATGTTTGGTAAGAATGGTGGAATGTTTGCCGAGACCCAAACATCTGACGATGGATTCATATTTGTTGGGTGGGGGTTTTAAAATCTTTTTAGAGCTTCAAGTTCAGAATTACAGATTCCACAGATTATGAATTCATCAGTGTTGTGCCTACCCTTTCCAGAAATGAAACTGCTAAAGATGTGAGGAGAAGTTATAGGTTTATTGTTTCATGAGAGAGCATTTGGCAGGTAGTGCAATAGTTTATTTGTGTTTAAGGTTTCATGCACCTAACAATTTAGGAATTGGATCCCTTGGTAATATCATTTCACTGCAGTGTGGTACAGTGTGCTACTGTAAGTGCTTCAGAACATTCATCTGGATGCATTCTTATTTGTTTCATCTTTTAATATTGAAGAGACTACAATTTGCTTCGCTGCAGAGGGTCAACAGAAATGTTCATGAAGTTCGTGAGGAGCTGTGGGCATCTGTTCTCATTCAATGTGTTTTGAATTTTGGTCTTTTTAAATTGAGGTTGTGATTGCACATATAAGACGATGGTACCAGTCTTATGGCCCTCCTACCTGCCATTCATTCTCAGCCATTCATTTCATTTTCTTTGCTGCTAGAGATTTTCACCAGTTGCTTCAGTTCAGCTGTTTACCCATTCAGCAATAATGTCTATAAAAGAGTTTGGTGGTGTTTATTGTTGGGTTTTTTTTTAATAAAAATATGTTTGATAAAAGATATGTATTTTCTGTGCTGGTAGAACTAATTAAAAAGATTCCAGCTGCTCTGAACTAATTCATCACACACTTGTTTGCGTTGTGGTGGCAAACCTTGTATCATATAAAACCAAAGACGTTTTGAAAAGCTCCGACGGGAAAATGGGTCAAGGTTTTGCACCTCACTCTGCCACTGTTCTTCAGCACTGTTCTGCAAAGGGGCTGCTCTTTATGCATCAGGTATTTCACATGGTACCAGTGCTGGTAGTGTTTCTACACTATTACAAGCTCCTATTACAAGAGGGATCTGGAGGTGCTGGAAGGTGTCCAGAGAAGGGCCACGAGGATGAGCAGAGGGCTGGAGCACCTCTCCTATGAGGACAGACTGAAGGAGTTGGGGCTGTTCAGTCTGGAGAAGAGAAGGCTCCAAGGTGACCTTATTGTGGCCTTCCAGTATCTGAAGGGGGCCTAGAGGAAGGCTGGGGAGGGACTTCTCAGGCTCTCAGGTAGTGATAGGACTAGGGGGAATGGAATGAAGCTGGAGGTGGGGAGATTCAGGCTAGATGTGAGGAGGAATTTGTTCCCCATGAGAGTGGTGAAGTCCTGGAATGGGTTATCAGGGAGGTGGTTGGGGCCCCATCCCTGGAGGTGTTTAAGCCCAGGCTGGATGAGGCTCTGGCCATCCTGATCTAGTGTGGGGTGTCCCTGCCCATGGCAGGGGGGTTGGAACTAGATGATCCTTGTGGTCCCTTCCAACCCTGACTGATACTGTTATGCTATTATACTGTTCATTACTGTCGGCTAGAGAAAGAACCCAGACCATAAAACATCCAAGCAATAACCGGCTATTTGAATTGTCTGAACAGTTAAATGTTTTTTGTTTTTTTTTTAAGAAGATCCTGTCATGTTCAGGACTAAAATTAGAGATTTTCTATGATTTCTAATTGTCTCCTAACATTTTTGTCAGTCAGTAAAGATCTGAAGTGAGACTAAGAACCTAGAACCAGATAGCCCCATACTTAAACCAAGCTGTAGTTAAGTAAATTCCTGAGGTAGTCTCTTTATAATTCTTGGAACTTTTCTACATTCCAATAGGATACTTTAGTGGATTATTAAAAGAGATGAAAGCTTAAATGTGTAAAGAACATAAGATTTTGAAAAGAATTGTGGTCTTTTTGTCTCTCTGTTATGGGTACTTTCCCATAGCTCATGTTCACATCTTTGAAAATGAAGCTAGACAAACATACCAAGGCTAAAGCAAAAGTTAAGCCAAATCCGAAAGAGGTCTGAGACTTTTTCACCACAATGTTGTACTACTATTCCTAGTCAGAGACAAGAACTGTTCTGTCCTTTGTATTTATTCAGTTCTGAGAATCATGAAAGCCCACTAAATTGTATGTACTAGACAGTGGCTAGTTACACCTACTCTGGTCTTAGAGGGATTTTCCCCATTCTAGGGATTTCCCAGGTTGGTTCAGTCATTCAAAGAGGACTTTGAAATGCTGTATTTGTGCCACTGTTTTGAGATCCCCAGGTATCTTTGCCTTGCTTCAGGAATGGAAAAAAAAAACCCACAAAACCAAGAGAAGGTTTAATGTTTGGTTTGATACTCTGTAAGTGTCAGTCATCTTATATAATGTGATGTCTAACCTATGAGGTATCTTCCTCCCTGAAATGAGAATATTGGCTTTTTTTAGAGGAAAAATTGTGTGTACTTTTCTCATGTACATGTCAGAAACATACTGATACATTATGCTTTTCTTCAGTGTGTCTAACAAGCTAAGTATACTTAATTAAACCTTAGTTACATAGCATTCAGCATTTTCAACATGCAAATCAGTATCAAGTCAAAGTTTTAGCATGGGTTTAGGGTAATCTGGCTGTACTCCAGCCAGCAAACACCCTCCTGCTCTTCCCCTCACTCACTTTCTCAGTCCTGCACATTCTTGCCCACCCTAGCTGCTGTACCATTATTTGTACCATTTGTCTGTTCTGAATTAAAATGACCCTTGGAACACAAATATTTTGAATTAAGGAGCTTCATGAACAATAAAAGCAATGCAAGAGAATTGGTGGGAGAAAATACTCTTGAGGGGAGGGCATGGTTTTCCATCAGCTTTAGTGAGCAGTGATAATACATCTTTATAGTACTTTCTTGTGTTGAAAGCAATGAACAGACACTGATGTCAAGAACTGGAAGCAAACTGATTAATATCAGGATTAATTTATGCGAATGCTGCTAATATATTCTCTCCCTTTCCCATCCTTCCTTCATCAGACTATCTCTGAATATGATAGAGTTGCTGCTTAGACTTTTTAAGGAAACCTAGAATACCAGGATAGGGGCATTAATGACTCAGTAACTTGTGCTTTCACCTCTAATTCAGTGCTTTAATACAGTAGTAAAGGATTTGGTTCTGTCTCTGCTGCCATCCTTCTAAAGGGCTGTCTATGTAAAAATACAAATGCTAATCAGCTCTGGCCTTCAAGGCAATTCACTCACTGGAAGAGAGGGTTGAAGTTACTGCAATAGTGAAATTTTTATGTGTACTTTTATTCAACCCAAATCTCTGAAACATAAGTGGATATAAGATTCTTCCGTTCCCATGACCAAATGTGGGCAGCATTGCTGCCTGCTTTATATTTAAGTACTGTTTTGTAAATATTCAGTCAGAATTCTTTTCATAGAATCAATAAGGTTGGAAAAGACCTCAAAGATCATCAAGTCCAACCTGTCAGACCTCATGACTACTAAACCATGGCTTCAAGTGCCACATCCAACCCTTTTTTGAACACCTCCAGGGGTAGTGACTCCACCACCTCCCTGGGCAGCACATTCCAATGGCAAATTACTCTTTCTGTGAAGAACTTCCTTGTCACCTCCAGCCTAAACCTACCCTGGCACAGCTTGAGACTGAGTCCTCTTGTTCTGGTGATGGTTGCCTGGGAGAAGAGACCAACCCCCACCTGGCTACAACCTCCCTTCAGTTAGTTGTAGATGACAATAATGTCTCCCCTGAGCCTCCTCTTCTCCAGGCTAAATAATCCCAGCTCCCTCAGCCTCTCTATTCATATTGTCCAAAATATTTCAGGGTACCTCAGTCTGAACTTCATAAATATGATTCAATAGTATGATGCAAAATTTTCCAAACACAGTAATTTATCTCCCATCTGATAAATGTTGGAGGTTTTCAAGTTTAGTGTTTGGTTGTTCATAAGATGTAAGAGTTCAACATCTGTTGTGCCATTTATCCTCTCAAAGCTGGGCAGGATTTGTCACAGAAGCAAAGGGTAGTCTGCTGGAGAGCAACTTAAATTAGGGTTTTCAGCGCAGTGTTTGCAAATTAAGTCAAAGTTGTAAATGGAGTTACAAAACATTTTATGTAACAAGTTTGAGAGCTTGTCTGACAGTTTTTTCTAATTATTTAGCCTAGTTACGGAGTAACATTATCTGTTTCATCACTTTTAGGCTATTTTGTGTATTCTGTGTGGCACCATCAATAAACCAAGAATTTATAGGGTTCCTTAATCATGCAGATTACTCATCATTGCCTGTTCATAACAGAAGCCCAAAATGCTCATTAAAATTGTCTGATGTGAATCTGAAGTTAGGGTAGTTACAGAATTAAATAACAAACAAATAGCATTGTACTCAAAAAAAAAAAATCTTTGGGTACTTGTTTCAGAGAAAGTGAAACCTCCAGGCTTATATGTATGAATTTGTTTAACATGGAAAAGAGAAATAGGCTTTGGGATTGGAGAACTGTTTGGAAAGGATTGCAGTCATGCCTGACATGGAACAAGGTGGGGGTTTTGTTTCCAGTGTGCTACAGGAACTTGCTGCATGCTCTTACCTCATCTGTTAGCCTATTTTGAAAATTGGCTGATTATAAATTGCTGTTCCAACTTGATCCTTTGCCATTTGCCATCTACCTTTCCATCAAAACAATAAGAAAAGGCCATCTCCCCATCTTCAACAAGCTGTCTGATTCCATAGGCAGTTGTTATGCCATGCTGCTTGAAATACTGAGGCCCAGATTCTCATTTCACTAAGCCTGTTTTTTTCACCAGTGTAATTATAATACTTTCACTGGAGTTGCATGTTGATGCCTACATTACTCAGAGAAGAATCAATTCATGCTCTGGTCAGTGTTAACACAAGAATATGTATGTTCAAATGTGCATCTTCAAAATGCATATGGACTCAGAGCAGCACTGTTAGCAGTTGTCTGCTGGGCTGTCACATTTGTTAATCTTTGTCTAAAAGTATATCACTGCTTTGTGGAAACAAATTCTCCTTAGACTAAGCTTTAATTCTGAAAAAAAAAAAAACACCCTAAGGAAGGAAAATTAATTGAGACTTGATACCATTTTCATGCTGCAGAATTTAAATGAGAAGACAGCATGAGCTAGTGGATTGAGCTGATTTCTATTTTTGGTTTTGCCACTGGCTTCTTGGCTGATCTGAGGCACAAAAAGGCAGAATGACTTGCTGAAGTTTCACACCCACAAAACAGGAATAATGATGTTGTTCTGCTTTTTAAAGTGTAGTGAGATCTGTGGATGAAAGGAATTATCCAAGACCCGCTATTACTACTTCTTACCAGGTCTGGGTGAAGCAGCTATTCTTTGCTTAATGATTTTAGATGTGTCCATGTGGTACCCTGGCACTGTTGGAGTAGGAGCTTCCTCAGCTGACTTTTGTGGCCTTCATTCTCTGGTCCACAACCATCGCTACTTTGGATTCCAGTGGTGAAAATAGTGATAAATTATAAGTGTTGCCAGTAATAAACATTATTTATCTACACTTCTTACACTTTTTTTCCATGAATCCTTGGAGATTCCCATTGTAAACAACCTGCCAGATGCTGCTGTGGGTGAACAGTTTTAACTCCGCAACTTAGCAACCCTGTCTGTATATATATTAAGTACCTGTATTCCTAAAAAGCTGTTGTTTTTACTTTTAAATAATTCAAGTATTTCCCAACAGAATGTTCCCATCTCTGCCTCACTGGAAACAAAATGAGTGCTATTAGCTGTATGAATGAACCTTTCGAGGTTTCTCCTTGGTGATTCACACAAAATCAACATGCTGGCTGGATACTGTACTCTCACACTGAACTCTGAGGTGCTCTGTTTGCAAGCATTCCAACTTAAGACTCTGAATCCCTACTTGTATCTCTCCAGAAACTAGGTACTGATGAAGCACCAGCCTGTAACAATTCCTTCAAAGCCAAAATAGCAATTTCTGGGAGTTTAGGACTGACTTGGCATTGCTAATTTGATTTTAGGTTTTCTCAGGTGTTGCTAAACCTGTGAACTGATGGATGCTGGAACTGAAAATTAATGGAATAAAAAATGCTTTCTTTTTCCTAAGACTGTTTAGTAAATCAGGTTGTGCTCTGTCATTCATTCTGTAAGATTTGGCCTTGGAAAGTAATATCCACACACTCTTCATATCCTTTTCAGAAAGCACTCTGTAGTGATTTGCTATTGCAGGAGCATGCCACCTCTTTTCCTGAATTGGAGGGCTGGCACTGTTGTAAGAGAGATTGACTATTGGAATGTGCTGCCCAGGGAGGTGGTGGAGTCACCATCACTGGAGGTGTTTAGGAAGAGACTGGATAAGGCACTTAGTGCCATGGTTTGGTTGATTAGATGCTGTTGGGTGATAGGTTGGACTCGATGATATCAAAGGTCTTTACCAACCTGGTCCATTCCATTCCATTCCATTCCATTCCATTCCATTCCATTCCATTCCATTCCATTCCATTCCATTCATTGACAAAATAGTGTTGTAAATTGACAAACAGAGCTGAAGTTAATCTTTTCCTTTATTAGGGCAGATTCCTCTACATTCTTTCAGATTCCCCTTCCCCACTTTCCTTTTCATTTCTGCAGACTTCTGGAAACCTGTCTAAGCAAACTGTCATTGACTGAACAGGTTGATAGTACATCGTAGGAGGCCTTCCCTCTACACATGTTGTAAACTTGTTTGTAGCTTAAGAGATAGAACGAATTACATTTTTAAACCCTGTGCCTGGAATGTATGGCTTGAGGAGGCAGAAGTTTTGGTAATCTCAAGTGTTGTAAACACAGCATTGAGTCATGTATTTTAATAGAATTGGCAAAAGTAAGCTAGCCATTTGCATACGGAGAAATTTTTCCACGTAATCTCGGTGGTGTCTTTTCTTCCTTTCAACTCCTGCTGGAGATAGCAAAGCATCTGGTGGAGTTAACAAAATTACTGCTTTGTTTTGTTTGGGTTTTTTTCTAAAATGGAACTTCAACCAGAATACACTCCTGATAGGTCTCCACTTCCATTAGTGCATCTGGTTCTGGGCACCCATCTCCAGAAGGATGTAAATGTGATTGGACCGCATTCAAGAAACAATAAAATGCCAAGAACTTGTAAAGCTTGATTTGTAAGAGGGGAAAAAAATAAAAAGTTAAATATGTGCAGGGTACTTGATTTACAGCAGAGGAGAGCAAGGTTCTGATAGTGATCTACAATTTTAAGGGGTGTGAACGAGGCAAAAAAATTACCTAGCATAGTTCAAGAAGGTATAATTACATACAGTGAAATTAAATTAATAATATGTAAACTTAAGCTGAATGTTACAGAAAAACAACATGAGCAGCTAGACCTATACATTTATTAATTATCCATATTGAATTAGCACTGGGGAAACTCAGGGATCAAGTACTTCTTTTCCTGTAGAAACATGAAACAATGAACAAAAGAAATGCAATTCCTTGCTTGGGTAATAAATGAGAAGCTCGACTGGGTGTCATATGAAGACTAAACTTAAACTGATGGGATGTCAGGTCCTTTGAGGCTTTTTTTGGTCTTAGTGGCTGGCTCTTGGACTACTTAGCATGACAAGAATGTCAATTTTATTTTGAAGACATTTGTTCTTTTCAGTCACTAATGTATGTAAATCTTGCTTGAAATTTGAACAGCTTTACCACACGATTGCCAAGAGCTGGAGAAACTATCCTGGGACATAAGTTTTTCATAGGTTTTGGCGGGAAAGGAGCCAACCAGTGTGTCCAGTCTGCACGACTCGGGGCCCAAACCTCGCTCATCTGCAAGGTAAGTACTGTCTTGCTCTGGATTAACTGACCTAAATGTTCATGCAACCTCCAGTAAATCTTTAGGTAACTGGAATTTGGTGACTTACAGAAAGGTTGTTGGTTTTGTGGATGTTTTTTAAACACTCTCTAATTCCCTTTTTGTTATTTCAGCTATAAATTTAAGCGTGGAGTAGGGTGTTGTAAGAACACTGCCAGAACCAAAGACCAGTTGACTAGAGATCTGGCAGACATTGCATGTAAAGGATTACAAGGCTTAGATTGATGTACCATGGGAAAGAGGTTTTGAGGGGATTTGGGATATTCACAATTCAAGCAATTCTGATTAGCCCCTCCTCTTTATGTTCCCACTGTTACAGACAATCAGGGCTTCACAGGTGACATTCAGGTGCCAGACACTGCAGTCAGTCTGCAGTTTACTTTGTAGACAATTAAAAATCAGACACTGACAAGCCAATAGCAAATTTGAGAAGGAATATAAAACTTTGTGCTTCAGTCATTATCTCATTACTTGAGATTAGGATGAGACATTCATGTCCAAAGTCCAGATCCTTTGCATGCTTTGGTGCTTTTTTGCCTACTTTTCTGATATACTATAGTATAAAGACTAGCCAACAGACCATTAGGCTGATTGAGCTTGGCAGATGCTATGTTCTTACAAGAGTTTTCTTTGGCTTTTGTCATTAAACATTGCACATTGGCCACAGCAACCCCATGCAGTGCTACAGGCTGGGGTCAGAGTGGCTGGAGAGCGGCCAGGCAGAGAGGGACCTGGGGGTGCTGGTCGATGGTAGGCTGAACATGAGCCTGCAGTGTGCCCAGGCAGCCAAGAGGGCCAATGGCATCCTGGCCTGCATCAGGAACAGTGTGGCCAGCAGGAGCAGGGAGGACATTCTGCCCCTGTACACTGCACTGGTTAGGCCCCACCTTGAGTCCTGTGTCCAGTTCTGGGCCCCTCAATTTAGGAAGTTGAGTTGCTGGAGCATGTCCAGAGAAGGGCAACAAAGTTGGTGAGGGGCTTGGAACACAAGCCCTATGAGGAGAGGCTGAGGGAGCTGGGGTTGCTTAGCCTGGAGAAGAGGAGACTCAGGGGTGACCTTATTGCTCTCTGCTACTACCAGAGGTTGTAGACAGGCAGATGTTGGTCTCTTCTCCCCGGCAGCCAGTACCAGAACAAGAGGACACAGTCTCAAGCTGTGCCAGGGGAGGTTTAGGCTGGATGTTAGGAAGAAGTTCTATATAGAGAGAGTGATTGCCCATTGGAATGTGCTGCTCAGGAGTCACCATCATTGTGGAGTCACCATCATTGGAGGTGTTCAGGAGGAGACTTGATGGGGTGCTTGGTGCCATGGTTTAGTTCTTTAGGTGGGTTGGATTGGTTGATGGGTTGGACGCAATGATCTTGAAGGTCTCTTCCAACCTGGTTTATTCTGTTCTATTCTATTCTATTCTATTCTATTCTATTCTATTCTATTCTATTCTATTCTATTCTAAACATTATAAGTTTTGAGTGATCATCACTGAGGTTTCTCTCTCCGTAGCCATATTGTCTATGTGTGCTAACTGTAGATGAAACGTCACAGAATTAACTTGACTGGACGTATTTTGTTATTGCCATAGCTGAGGAGAATGCTGGATTCATTGGATCATTTTCAAGGATTTTTTGAGAAGTACTGGGAACATCTCAGGGAAGCCTTTCTCACTGCTTTTCCATTCCAAATTTTATCCAAAGCATGGTGGCTGTAACTCTCAATGACACCTGTGTGCATTTCCCTGGGTCATTTTCACCGGTTGTCCTACAGTGTGTGTGGGTTTTATACTGGCAGTGTTTGTGCATCTGGAATACTCTGTATGTTTCATCATCTTTGCATTCGAACATTACCAGATTCAAGTACAAGATGATCTGGCAATGAATTCCCTGCTAAATGTTAGAGGTTTTTTTTTTTAACACTGGAAGTGTGAATTTTGTTTTAATGGTCTAGCCTTTACTCACTGCATTCAGGTTTCTGAAACATTTGCATTCCTAATAAAAAATTTAGCAGTTACTATAATTTCTATTGATTTTCCAAAATCACATTCATTTTCTTTCAATGAAAGCTGGTTTTTCTTGATGATGTTTATTTATTGGAGTAAAGAAAGAGCAGAGAATAACTCCAGTATCTACAAATGCCAGTATTGGGTAGGTTTTTAATTTTAGAAGTTAATATTTACTTTTTAAATTAAAAATGCATTTTACAGCCTCATAAAATTGTCTCATCTCATAGAAGTACAGTCCTGTATCTGCATAGGTCAATGGGATGTAGTATAAAGTTCTTACTGAATACACAGAGAAAAGTCAGACAATAATGAGCCACTAAAATTCAATTATTTTCACTTTAACAAGTAATCTTAAGTGTTCAGTGGTTCATAAATCAAAGCTATCCCTCACACACGTACTCTATGCCCAGTACATCTTACATTGTGGCCATAATTTCCAACATTTTTTTACCCACTACAGAATCCAGAATGAACCAGGTTGGAAAAAAACCTTTGAGATGATCAAGTCCAACCTATCACCCAACACCATCTGATCAACTAAACCATGGTACTAAGTATCTCATCCAGTCTCTTTTTAAACACTTCCAGGGATGGTGACACCACCACCTCCCTGGGCAGCACATTCCGATGGCCAGTCTCTCTTTCTGTGAAGAACTTCTTCCTAACATCCAGCCTAAACCTCCCCTGGTGCAGCTTGAGACTGTGTCCTCTTGTTCTAGTGCTGCTTGCCTGGGAGAAGAGACCCACCCCCACCTGGCTACATCCTCCCTCCAGGTAGTTGTAGAGAGCAATAAGTTCTTCCCTGAGCCTCCTCTTCTCCAGCCTAAACAACCCCAGCTCCCTCAGCCTCTCCTCACAGGGCTGTGCTCAAGGCCTCTCCCCAGCCTCGTTGCCCTTCTCTAGACACGTTCAAGAGTCTCAATGTCCTTCTTAAATTGAGGAGCCCAGAACTGGACACAGGACTCAAGGTGTGGCCTAACCAGTGCTGAGTCCAGGGACACAATGACTTCCCTGCTCCTGCTGGCCACACTACTCCTAATGCAGGCCAGTATGCCCTTGGCCTTCTTTGCCACCTGGGCACACTGCTGGCTCATGTTTAGGCAGCTGTCAATCAGCACCCCCAGGTCCCTCTCTGTTTGGCAGCTCTCCAGCCATTCTGACCCCAGCCTGTAGCACTGCATGGGTTGTTGTGGTCAATGTGCAGCACCTGGCGCTTGGATTTGTTGAATGCCATCCTGTTGGACTCTGACTATCTGTCCAGTCAGTTGAGGTCCCTCTGGAGAGCCCTTCTGCCCTCTAACAGATCACATCCGCTCCCAACTTGTGAGGACTTCAGTTTGTACAGAGCCTGTCCTGGGGAAGAGTATAGGTGGACATGTCAGATCAACTGACAAGGCACTCTTCCTATCTCAAAGCTTTAAAAGACAGAAGTGAGCAAGTGAGTGGTGAGGGTTTGGAGGGTTCTAGAATGATTTGCAGTTATGACTAGAGATGCCACACAATGCTGTGGATTTTAATGTAAAATCCAAGTACCCAGTTTGAACTGTGGAAATACAAATAGATTTCTGCTTTCTGCCTGGATGTCTCTGCAATTGGCTCCTGTTACTCTGTGTTATCAATATGTATGACAGTGTCAGTCCCTTCCTCAGATTGCTCAGTACAGTGAAAGAGTCTATCAGTGGAGTAATTGCCTCTTCAAAGATAAGACAGACGATTGTTCAGGGAAGTGTAAAGGATTACTGCCAGGAAACTAAAAGATCTAAGCAAATAAATTAATTGCTCATTTTTGTTTAAGAGCCCTGTTGTAGCACTGAAAAATGCACAGTGATCTTGAGAGACTGATATGGTGGAGGGATGTTGGTCTGAAGGGTTTGTATGGGCTGAAGGAAGTCTTGATTCACTTCTGACCAACAATTTGGAGTGATTCTCACTGGACACGCATGTCACTGGCATTATATTGCATATACTAAATACTGCTTAAGCAGAATCTGCATTTGATTCCTGCTTAGAAATAGGAAGTACTGTATTATGCTGTGTAGTTTTCTCTCTATAGATCATCTGTAAGTCAAATTTCAGTTGAAGTGATGAAAGCACAAATCCTCACTTCATTGTAAGAACACAACTGTTCCTCAGATGCAGCCCAGAATATGATGCATATCTTCAATTGGTTTTTTCTTCTTTATTACTGTTTTATATTTGTCTTGGGAAACATAGGAAACATGATAAGGGAGGGAGAACTCAGACTGAAAAATACTGATGTAATTCCAATCATTCTAACATGCAAACTATGTGACCATAAAGCCCTACAGCTGTTGTTATTAACTAAAGACAGATGAAGTGCTATTTCAGCACATGCTATGTGTACGGTCAGCAGACTAAGACATTTCATAGAATCATAGAATCAATAAGGTTGGAAAAGACCTCAAAGATCATCAAGTCCAACCTGTCACCCAACACCTCATGACTAACTAAACCATCACACCAAGTGCCATGTCCAATCCCCTCTTGAACACTTCCAGGGACGGTGACTCCACCACCTCCCTGGGCAGCACATTCCAATGGTGAACAACTCTCTCTGTGAAGAACTTTCTCCTCACCTCAAGCCTAAACTTCCCCTGGCACAGCTTGAGACTGTGTCCTCTTGTTCTGGTGCTGGTTGCCTGGGAGAAGAGACCAAGCCCCACCTGGCTACAACCTCCCTTCAGGTAGTTGTAGAGAGCAATGAGGTCTCCCCTGAGCCTCCTCTTCTCCAGCCTAAACAACCCCAGCTCCCTCAGCCTCTCCTCACAGGGATTGTGCTCGAGGCCTCTCCCCAGCCTTGTTGCCCTTCTCTGGACACATTCAAGAGTCTCAATGTCCTTCTTAAATTGAGGAGCCCAGAACTGGACACAGGACTCAAGGTGTGGCCTAACCAGTGCTGAGTCCAGGGGCACAATGACTTCCCTGCTCCTGCTGGCCACACTATTTCTGATTCAGGTTGAGCTTTTTTTTTTTTGGTTGAGCTTTTGGAAAACGGCTATGGAATCCTGAGATTTGTTGTAGAAGCTTTGTAGCAGAGGGGACACAGTCTCAAGCTGCACCAGGGGAAGTTTAGGCTCGAGGTGAGGAGAAAGTTCTTCACAGAGAGCGTGATTTGCCATTGGAATGGGCTCCCCGGGGAGGTGGTGGAGTCACCATCCCTGGAGGTGTTCAAGAGGGGATTGGACGTGGCACTTGGAGCCATGGTCTAGTCATGGGGTCTGTGGTGACAGGTTGGACTCGATGATCTTTGAGGTCTCTTCCAACCTTGGCAATACTGTGATACTGTGATACAGAGGGGGGAGGAGAAGGTGATACCACCCAGCAGAACATATTCTATAAGTACAGCTGTTAGGCTACACAGGTGAGCACAACTCAGGTTTAAATTGCAGATGACTGCAGTTACCCAGCCTAAAGCAGCTGGAAGATACAGCTTCTGAAACCCTGCCCTGGCTGGCAAGCTGGGAGTAGTCACAGTTACAGACATTCTCTAATACTCAAACAATAACATCAAAATAAATGTCGTTGAGTATTTTTTCAATGTGCTAAAGGAACGTTCCATCTGGCTAGATTGTTCTGACCTAAATTGCTCCCTTCCTTTGCTAGAAGACTGGGACTGTCCCTAACAGTGCTTTAGAAAAATCCCTAATCACAGAGTGTAGGAAATGAAGGTATGGTTCCAAACACGATTGTGCAATAGAGTGTGTGAGAGGAAGGATCATTCATCTGTGACACTTGAAATTTTAGAATTCCATATGGCTTGTTGATTCTTGTGATCTCTAGCTAGTACTCAGGCCTTTCCTGAGCTTTCTAAAGGACTCAGCTGACAAACAGCAGGTAATAGAGACAGCTGCTTTGTGCTTCCAGTGACTCAAATACATTGTTTGCTATTTAGTGCTGTTTTATGAGAAGATGGATCACTGGTAAAGGCTCTTTGTGTAATTCTTTCATTATCTAGGCCATGACCAGGATCTTGATTTGCTTTCTAATCTGAAAGTGGGGGTTTTCCCTTGCGAAAATATTTCCTACAGCATTGGTCAGTTTTTAATACTTATCAGGTGCATAACTTACTCTTTGAAGTGGAGCATACACTAAGCATGCTGAACATGTAGGCTAAGAAGGGTGAATTAAAACCTGTCTTGTCTTTATAAATACATCTTAAGTGCTGTTTTGACATTATGCAAGTGATACATTCTTTACTCCATATACCTCATCTCCTGTGTTCAACTTGTGTAGTGTAACAAAAGAAACATTTATGAGAGTGAATAAATGGCAAGCAGGATTGTCTTCAGATGAAAGGGTTAGTTAGCTCTTCAACTTGCTGTTGCTTGGAGAAGGGCAACAAAGTTGGTGAGGGGTTTGGAGCACAAGCCCTGTGAGGAGAGGCTGAGGGAGCTGGGATTGCTTAGCCTGGAGAAGAGGAGGCTCAGGGGAGAGCTTATTGCTCTCTACAATTACCTGAAGGGAGGTTGTAGCCAGGTGGGGGTTGGTCTCTTCTCCCAGGCAAGCAGCCCCAGAACAAGAGGACACAGGGGAAGCTGCACCAGGGGAAGTTTAGGCTGGATGTTAGGAAGAAGTTCTTTTGTAGAAAGAGTGATTGGCCATTGTAATGGGCTGCCCAGGGAGGTGGTGGAGTCACCATCCCTGGAGGTGTTTAGGAAGAGACTGGATGGGGCACTTGGTGCCATGGTTTAGTTGATTAGATGGTGCTGGGTGAGAGGGTGGACTCGATGATCTCGAAGGTCTTTTCCAACCTGGTTTATTCTATTCTATTCTATTCTATTCTATTCTATTCTATTCTATTCTATTCTAATAGATTGTATCTCGAGTCCCTAACTCAATCTACTGTTGCTGGACAAACAACAAACAAGAATGTTGAATTTGTAAACAACATATTTGGTACTAAGAATTACAGAAATCAGCAATGCCATGTTTATCATCACTTTCTGTCACAAACCACAGCTTAACCACAGTTTGGTGTTTTTTTACCTTGACTTAGAAAATTTGAAATACAAACAGCCAGCAAGACAGTAACCAGAGTTACTACAAATGCTTTCATTTCAAAGAAAGTTTCAGTGTCATGGGAACACAATGGTAGTAAGAGAATGAAACTTGAATGTAGCAACATGGGTGCAGAGGGGAGTTCTATAAGAGGAAAAAAACTACAGAACGCTGTTCCTATTATTTATTAATACTATTGGTACATTTTACTAGTATTTAGTAGTTTAATATTTTTTTTATTAATAAGGTAAAGTGCTGCAAAGCAAAGCATTGCATTCAAATTCTGTTAGAGCATTCTGTTGTCTAAAGATGAGAGGGCAGCTAGATCACCTTGCTGTAGAGAATAACTATCCTTTTGTCTTTTTTTATAGGTTGGGAAAGATTCCTTTGGCAATGATTATGTTGAAAATTTGAAGAGAAATGGTATTTCTACAGGTAAAATTTCACTTTAAGAAGCCTTGTGTGTTATTTTCAATCGTTAAAATCAGTCATGGAGAGTTTCTTATTTTGCTGTGTTTTGCTTTTCTTAGTGATGAATAACTGTTTTGACACAGCTGGTAGGAGTGAATGAATATGGGTGAGGATATGAGGACTTCTGTAATTGGTTGTGCCACCTAAAATAAAATGCAATGTTACTACCATCAAATCTCAGATGATTACGTCAGTACAAGTCACCTGACAATAACTTATGCAGTTGTTTGGGCAGGCATTAGTGATAGCAGGCAATGCCTGGTGAGAAAATGAAAAGCACAGTCTGCTTGTTCATCTGAGTTTCATGTTGAGAGCGGAAGGATAGAGTGGAAATCCATTTTCAAGTCGGTACGCTTCACCTCTTGCTTTGTGAGATGACACATGCAGTCATTTTAGAGACTGCAGCCAATGTTTGCTAATGCAGATATACACAAAAATCAATGTTAAAAGGCTTTTGAGGAAAGGGAAAATTAAACATTCACAATAGTCTATTATCTTTGCAGCCCTAATTCTCTCCTTTGTGTAAATATATTATTGCGTGCTGTTTAACTACATGGTCACATTGTTGTCTGAATGACTCTTGTCTTCTTCGGGGTGGACAAGGATGGACAGATGCAGTCATCACTGAGTGGCAATTCAATATTCTCTTTATTAATTCTGTTTAACATACAGCCCCAAGCTTCATTTACTGCAATGCTCAAATCCTGCTTTAAAGACAGAACTATCAGCATTTCGTGGGCTTTTTTATTATGCTTATCAGTATAGCATCTAAATAGTTCACAAATGTATACACTTAGGCTTATTCATTGCTTATCTTCCAACATGCACAACAAACCAGGCAAAGATACTGTAAAAACAATCTGTTAGTGTACAGTTCTAAATGTCTCCAAAGCAAGCCTATCTCATGAATAAAGTCTTTGATCATGTAAATAAAGCTTTTATACTGCATAGCTCTCAATAAAAATGAGTATTCCATAAATCTCCTTTTTCGTGATTGATCTTGCAATCTTAACATAAATTTTTAAATAGTCTTTATAGCAGCAAAAGAAAACTGGGAAATTTCTATCTATTCATGATAGAAGTGCTATCATATTGCATTTCATTTTTGCATAGATTCATCAATTGAAAGGTTGGAAAATTTAGGTCCAGGGTACCAATTTCTGCTGACTGAGTTAAAAATACCTGAAAGTGGTGTTAGATTGTCACCCCCTACATTTTACATTGTCACCCCCTACATTGATCAGCCCTGGAGGAAGACAGGATGTGCTGCTGTCAAGGCTGTCTGGAATCCCAACTTGCATTTTAAGGTTTGGAGGCAAGGCTAATTCAATGTGCACAGACCCTTTTGCTTAGGACCATCTTATTTCAGTTCCTGCGTTTTCATCTCAGCGTATCACTCTGTTATACATAAGGATACAGAGTACTGCATGGAAAGTTTGCTGTAATGGCAGTTCTGTTAACTTTCATATTCTGGTTCCTTGTCATACATGGGTTTTATTGATTTTGTTCTTCTGTTTCCTAGTCTTTCCTTTTCCCAGTCTTCTGGTTATCAACAGCCTATCAGCTACCAGTGCTGCACAGATCATTTGGACCTTTACTGATACGTAACTCCCTCTCCCACATTTGATCAGGGCAGCTTGCTGCTTATTTTCTGGAGGAGAATCAATGAGAATACAGAAAACCTAAGTTCTCTACTTGCAGTTCTAGTGTGCAGACCTAGCTCATGCTAAAAAGAAGATACAATTACAAGGAAAGTTCTGCTCTGACCCTTGTAACTCTGAACTAGATACAGGTACCTCCAGGGCAAGTACCTGCAATACTTCAGCACAATTGAATGAGCATGATGTTATGTGTTTTTTTTCATCCTTGCTCAATTTTCAGCAAACTTTTCAATTGGCTACTTGAGAAAGAAGCAGTGAGCTTTAGCCCAGCAACATATCTGTTCTGAAATGTTAGAACACCAGAGCTTCTTAAACAAAAAGTCACCAAAGTGTATAAAGTAGTGGTTTTTTTTCTCAAATATATTTCTTGTGTATAGAAAAAAAAAATCAAATTTTTGGACAGTTTTTTACTACAGTTCTTCTAGTATTTTTGTTTTCTGCAGTGTTGTTGCTCATGGGATAAAAGAAATATTTCCACGTAGAAGTAAAGTGCTTGAGAAGGCTGCATAAATAACATGCTTTCTCTAAAGCACAGATATAGACAAATTAAAGAATGTTGGACTTGCATTTCTGTTTTGTGGGTGTAAATTAACACTTTTTGTTGTTGTTAGCTTCTCTGGCATTGTTGCACATGAAAGAGTAATTAGCATTTTAAAATTGCTGGAGGTTATGGGTTCATTTTAGATTTAATTCAATTAAGCTGCATCACATGCTATTGGCTGCAAGTAATGTATTGAACTAATGCATGCTGTAACTTTTCCCTTTCTTAGCATTTGTAGGTCAGACTACAGATGCTGCTACTGGAACTGCTTCAATAATTGTCAACAGTGAAGGTACATATTTCTGCTCTGAATTGTCCTCTTCATTCTGCCTCTACAGCCATGAAAGAAACCTTTGCCTTGTCACTTCATTGCAGAATTATTTTTTCTACATGTTTCATTTTTTTTCATGGTCATATTCACACTTGGTTGTACTTCTTTTATTAGATAGTGTTGCATGATGAGGTGCCTTAAAGCAGCAGAAGTAGATGCAGTGTGATAGCCTTAGCTGAATCAGCCAGCTTGTCCGTCTAGTTTTACTCTGTATGGCCATAGCATAGTGTAGCAGAAGGATAAAGTTCTCCTTTTCCACTTCACCTTACTTAAAATGTGAAGAAAGGGTTTGCCTCCTCAGCACACTGAGTCATTATACCCTGAATCAGGGAAATAATTGTTCTTAGTATAAGTAGAAATATTTATGTTGATCTTGTATTATTACCACAGTTTGGGAGTGATAAATACACAGTGAAATGGCATAATGGCGTTTTCTGTGTTAATTTTCCTTAGCCCATGCCTTTGCTCTCATATTGCAGGAGAAGAAAAGAAGATTTGGCTTCTTTTCATATTTTTCATGAGGATTGCTAAATTATCCTCTGAAAACTTTCAGTTTATCTTTTCCCAAAGCAAGTTGTGCAACTGAGATCCCCCAGAAGAAGTATATGTGTCTGGATCAAAATATAGAGCTCAGGACTGATAATGTCTGTGCAAAAATAACAAACCAAGTGCAAGTGGAGTAGTTAATTTTTTGGAGCAGCTAAGAGCCTGATGGTAGTACACTGGGCTACAGCTCAAAATGAAAAAGGAAACATGACTATTCACTCCAGGAGCAAACCTGGGAAGGAACTGTGACTATAGAAAGTCTGTGCAGAACATTCAGGGAAACTAGGCAAATGCATTGGAGATGCAAGTTTAGCTTTTCCCTAAGTAAGATTAATCAAAACCTTGCATGACAGCCAGTACTCAGGCCATTGAAAGTAGGAGAGACTGTGAGAATCCCACAGTGCATTCCCAGGCCTTGCTGCTTTGTACACGTAACCATGTTTTGCACTAGGTTGCACTAGGTCCAGAACAGTTGAATAAGAAGCAGTCTTACTACATCCCAATTTGTATGCATGACCAGTTAAGATAAACATGGTCTCAACTTGAATGAACAGAGGATGACCTGCTCAAATTATAACAAATTAATTTTTCTGAAGTATAAGACACCAACCATCTTATGGCTCTAAAACCTTCATTAGCACCAGGAAAAGGAAACTGACTGTTACAGTGCCATGAGGTTCACAGTGGGCTATCTTACATGAAAGTGTCAATATGCAAGGTCTTTGATAGTCTTGTGCTTCATGTAGTGAGATGAATAATGTATAATGTCATGTAGTTTGTTTCTTTCAGAAACTAAAAAAATGCTACATTAAATTACTGCTGTCCTCAGATTTCACTTGAAATCTAGTAGCAGAGCAAACCTGGTCAAAACTATGCTATAAAGCAAACAGATGCGTGGAATTGGTAATGGTGCTGCTTGTTACTTCTCTCTAAAACCATCTGGCACCCAAATTGAGTAAATTGCCATAAAACAGCAGTGCTTAGGTGCTTTGCTGTTGGAAGAGACACCTTTTTTTTTCCTTGTAGAAACCTGGCTGATTTGACCTAAACAGGTTTTGCAGCACTTTTCCAAGTACTTGTCTACACTTGCCTGTTTTACCACCGTAGTTATGCTGGCATAGCTGGAACACCGCAGCATTCAGAGCACTGATGTAAAGCAGTTTCTGCTAGTTCAAATTACAGTTAAAAGCATGGCTATTGAAGCTGGGGTTGCTGATGGTGTTTTATGTTAAGAGGGACAAATGAAAACATAGGTATCATCTCTTAAAGTCACCGAGTTTTAATTGTTGCAGTTTCACACACCTAGCCTGCACTGCATTTTACCAATTCTTTCCAAGTATCCATACTTGGAAAAAATACCAGCTCAAATCAGTTGAGTAAACTCACAGGCAGAAGTAGGAAAGATACTCAAGTAGAGGGAGCAGACTGTGAGCAGCAGCAGAAGGAAAGAAGCTGCAGAGAGCACAGTTAGTGCAGGCGCTGAAGTAAACGTTCCTTGGTGTTACCTATGTCTGTCTAGCTGGTGCCACTCAATTTTTGCAAAGGTTTTTACTGGTTACTGAACTGTACAGCCATAACTCACTCACTGTAATTGGCAAAGTACTAAAAGTTTGAAAATTGTCAGGCATATTTGATACTCTTCAGGCTCAATTATATTCTGGGACAATACAATGTAGTTTCAGTGGAAGACAGAGAGGTTGAATCCCTGCTTTAATGCAAAATGGTGGAGAGATATTTAACAAACTTATAGTACTGCTCTGGAAAGCAGGCAGTTCAGAGATGCTGCAAAGTTTCCCTCTGGGCTATGTCTCAGAAATCCATGCAGAAATCTTTCTAGAAACTTAGGGTTGCATAGCCTGGAGAAGAGGAGGCTCAGGGGAGACCTTATTGCTCTCTACAACTACCTGAAGGGAGGTTGTAGCCAGGTGGGGGTTGGTCTCTTCTCCCAGGCAACCAGCACCAGAGCAAGAGGACACAGTCTCAAACTGCACCAGGGGAGGTTTAGGCTGGATGTCAGGAAGAAATTCTTCCCAGAAAGAGAGATTGGCCATTGGAATGTGCTGCCCGGGGAGGTGGTGGAGTCACCATCGCTGGAGGTGTTCAAGAGGGGATTGGACGTGGCACTTGGTGCCATGGTTTAGTAGTCCTGAGGTGTTGGGTGACAGGTTGGACTTGATGATCTCTGAGGTCTTTTCCAACCTTATTGATTCTATGATTCTATGCCTCTTCAAAGGCTTGTTTTGACTAAACACAAGCTTCCATTTACCAGGAGCCTGTACATTTGGAACCTGTACTTTGTCTCTTAAGGAGAAAAGCTGGTACATCCAGCAGTTTTTCTTAGGACATTTTGTTTGAGGTGCATTTCACCACTTTGAACCCCAGGGGTTTTTTCCCCTTTGACCCCACCTCTACTAGCTCTGCCACTTAGCAGACCTTCTGCTCACAATGTATTGTTGAATGGTAAGGACTCCATAAAGTGATGATGTGTGTGTACTTATACACACATATAGGGAGAGAAAAAAACAAGCAGCACTTTATGGATAATTTTTTTACACTATTATCTGTGAAGTTTATTGCAGCTTTGTGTGTACCTGGTACTGACTGTTGACGGTGCCATTAAGCTGGCCTGACTGAACCAGTAAATTGAACCAGTCTGACAACTTCCATGTTCATAGCAAAAATTTAGTGGAGGGACAACAGAGGTTGGCAGGTCATGATTAAAGTGTTGTTGACTACTGCAGGTTAGGACTTACAGTGCACCTACACAGAACACTGGAAGATAGCCCTCACTTGAGATAGGCGCTGTGCTGACTTTATGATAAAGGCATTAATCAATCATGAACAGTGAATAGGCATTATTTTGTAGGTGAGTATACCTTCAATACCAAAGCACTACTGGTAGAAAAACATTTAAAATACATATTTAGATAAGGCTAAGTAAAGAAAGCAAGCTTAGAATACAAAATCCAGCTTATCTGAATTATGCTTTCCAAAGAGAAAAATCTTTGTTTTGAACCTTCAGGGTGGTGAAAAAAATGTCCCCTGAGTTTTTGTAGAATTTCTATGTAGTGACATTCATCATGAGCTTGTATATTTTGTGTACAAGATTATTCAATGCTTCTACCAAGTAACTGCATAGAAGTTATGAGACCGTGACACACCCAGAACTTACCCTCATAGTCATGAACTGTGTGATTTGGCAGCAAGTGTTGTTCTTGTCACGTTCTTTTCAGGTCACAAATACAATCTTCTTCTTTTCCCTATGAATTATTATGCAGAAACTCTACAGATATTGTTGCAGTTGCATCATTTGAGATTTTGGTGAGTTCTAAGCACTACTGATGGCTTTTAGGCCAATCAAAAGTGAAGAGTTTTTGCTCCATGGTGTTCACTGGTGTGTCTTTAATTTTTGCACTGGTGATTCTCAGCTAGTGGTGTCTATAAAATGACACCTGGAAAAAAAGTATCTAGTTGGAGCTACTGATCATTCTAACAAGTGACAGTAGCAAGTTTAGAAGCCCAGCTGAGGATGGTATTTACATATGCAACATTCATACTGTTTTAAGTATTGATTGGAGCCAATTCTTATCGGGTGTAAGCTTGCACAAGCCTATCAGCTTCATTTATCACAGTATCACCGAAGTTGGAAGAGACCTCAAGGATCATCGAGTCCAACCTTCCACCACAGACCTCATGACTAGACCATGGAACCAGGTGCCACGTCCAATCCCCTCTTGAACACCTCCAGTGATGGTGACTCCACCACCTCCCTGGGCAGCCCATTCCAATGACAAATGACTCTTTCCATGAAGAACTTTCTCCTCACCTCAAGCCTAAACTCCCCCTGGTGCAGCTTGATACTGTGTCCTCTTGTTCTGGTGCTGGTTGCTAGAGAGAGGAGACCAACCCCTTCCTGGCTACAGCCACGTTTCAGGTAGTTGTAGAGAGCAATTGTATCAACTGTACATGTGGTGCTTAATATATCTGCAAAACTTAAAATTGTATCAAACTTGAGTATTCTTAGTTTAAGCAAAGATATTTTAGAGTTAGCTGTGATGCAGGAAGTGTATTTTCCTCTTTTGGAGTGTGGGTAACATTTTAGCTCACTTGAGCTGTTTCATAGTTAGGTGTACTGCTCAAGGCTTTGCCTAGAGTTAACAGAGATACACAGGCATTTCCTCAAATAGATATCTAAGATATGTAAGACTTAAAATGCTTCTCTCCTCCTTGTTGAAGGAACCTAGAAATTTAAATTAGAATTTTCTAAAAAGTAGGATTGTTTCATTTTTTTTTTAAGCTTTAAAAAGTGTATAATGCTGTAGGAGGTGAAACCCACCCCTCTTTGCCCTCTGTCTTTAATTCTGTTGTCTCTAGTGCTGGTCTCTCACCTGATTTTCCTGGCAAGAAGCAATTGCTTTCAGCAAAGTGGTTGGTGGTAACACAAAATTCTGGTATTCATGGCTGTGGGTCCAGATTCTGCTGTCATGCACGCTGGTGTTAAGTTTGTGGTGACTGCTGCCATTCACAGTGTGGTGTGTATAGTGAAGAACAGAATGTGGCTTTTTCCCTCCAGCTTGGGTTAAGCCCATCTTGACTGCTACACTGCAGTAGGTGCTGTATTTCCCTGGCAGTTTTGAAAGCAGACTTTATGTCTATGACCTTCTGTAGTCAGAAAATCTTCTGACTGTGATGCAGTGCAGCATGGTCTATCTTGAATTTGCACATATGGGTTAGAGCAAACAGCCTTCCTTATCACCTTGGGCCATTAGCTTTAAAGTCTAATAATAATATACATGTCAGTACAGCTAAATAGTTCAACAAGATAATTGCAGCAAGACATGTGGATAGAGGTAGTACAGAGTCCATGCAGCAATGAAATGTATTTTTGTTCCACTGATTCCCTGCCTTTTACTGTTTGCACTGCTGCACAGCGTAAGCTTGCAAAACACACGCTTGGCAAAATGTGTGCCATTTGCCTTTGCCTGTTTTCTCAGCAGGATCCAGGTATCTTTGATAGCGTTTGCTTGTTGCAGAAGGTTTTTTCTTTTCCTTTTTCCCTTTTTTTTGAATCCAAGATGCCCATCATTGTCTGTTGAAAAGCAGGGCGTTGGCTTTAAATGCTGAGGTTTTGCTTTTCATATGCAGCTGCTCTGTACCAAACCATTGACAGCAGAATTGCTTTGGAAAGCTTGGGCCCCTCCCTCTGAGATCACTGTATTATTCTTTCCATTGTCCTGCTTTCTTTTCAGGACATATTTAGGGAGACAAGCTTTGCACGTTTCTTGTTCAAAGAACTTTGAAGTCACATTCAACAAAAATAATGTATTTAAAGACATAAATATTTATTTACAGAGTAATTCACTTCATTACTGAATTGGTAGGCTTTAATGATTGGCAGTCCTTAAAGGAATCTTCAGCGGGGGCGTGCTGAGCCTGTAAATCAAGGAACAACTGACTTATTGAATTTAATACCTGAGTGATTAATAATAAATTTTAATTTGAAGGCACCCATGCCTGAAGGTCTATAGATGTTGTAACAGAGATTAAAAAAACAGAAAGAATGAAACAAAGAAACTGCAATTAAAGAAGGGAACTTGCATGTCTGAGGAAAAACAGTATTTGGAACCTACGTAAATGAACCTCCTCACCTAACTTAAACAAACTATGAGAATTAAAGGGATCTTAGGTGTGCTTTGAGATACTGCCATGCTTCTGCACGTACAGCTGCACTTAGACCATTCTGCTGGCCAGCTTTACATGCAGAAGAATTTGTCACCCACCTTCTTTAGTCACTTCTGATAAACCTTTCATTAGCCACAGGCATTATCTTTCCAGGTTTTGGTGGCAAGCCGATTCAAAACAGGGGACCTAACTGGAATTGTTGTGCATAAACAAGCAAGCCTGCCTCTTTGGAATTGAAAGAACACTTAATTGTCATAGCTGTGTGAAATATTATCTGTTTCCAGATGATGGGAAATGAAACATTCTGTGGCATTTTTGGCATATGAACTCAATAATCCCTGATGCTTTTCTCTTCCAAGTGCTACTGGACCAGTCAGCCTTTCTTTATGTCTCCCATCTCCACTGTGACTAGCACAGTGCTTCTTTATAGTGGAAAGGAAAGGAAAGGGAAGGGGAAGGGAAGGGAAGGGAAGGGAAGGGAAGGGAAGGGAAGGGAAGGGAAGGGGAAGGGAAGGAAGGAAAGGGAAGGAAAGGAAAGGGAAAGGAAAGGAAAGGAGGAAAGGAAAAGGAAAGGAAAGGAAGGAAAGGAAGGAAAGGAAAGGAAAGGAAAAAAGGAAAGGAAAGGAAAAGGAAAGAAAAAAGGAAGGAAAGGAAGGGAAAGGAAAGGGGGAAGGAAAGGAAGGAAAAGAAAAGGGGAAGGGAAGGGAAGGGAAGGGAAGGAAAGGGAAAGGAAAGGGAAAGGAAGGAAAGGGAAGGAAAGGGAAGGGAAGGGAAGGGAAGGGAAGGGAAGGAAGGGAAAGGGAAGGGAAAGGGAAGGGAAGGGAAAAGAAAAGAAAAGAAAAGAAAAGAAAAGAAAAGAAAGAAAAAAAAGAAAGAAAAGAAAAGAAAAGAAAAGAAAAGAAAGAAAAAGAAAGAAAAGAAAAGAAAAGAAAGAAAAGAAAAGAAAAGAAAAGAAAGGAAAGAAAAGAAAAGAAAAAAGAACAAAGGAAAGCCTATACATGACTTTTCCCAAAGAAACATATGCTGGACTTGTTGCACAGTGTAGCACTCATTAGTCCACTAGTCCATTGATCTTTTTTTATTATCTTCTGAAATCTTTAGATATCTGAAAATGTCAGCAGTAGGAGTATTTTTGAGGAAAGCAAATTGAAATACTCATCTGAAATCTATTCTAGAAAAGCAAGGAATTGTCTTACATACTTTATTGCAAAAGTTAACATAAAACCCACAATATTTTCTCTTTAGGACAGAATGTTATTGTAATAGTACCAGGAGCCAACCTGCTTTTAAATTTTGAAGACCTGAAGAGGGCTTCTGATGTCATCTCTAAAGCCAGAGTGGTTGTTTGCCAGCTAGAAATAAGCCCTGCTGTTTCTCTTGAAGCTCTGAAAATGGCACGTGCCAGTGGAGGTAATTTGACAGAAGTCATTCTCTCTCCCTTATTTGTGTTGCATGAAAAATACTCTTTATTGTGCTTCTAAAATAAGATCCTGTGATCTATTCTGTCATACTAGCTTTATTTAGAAGTGGAACAATAGCCAACAAGTTTATGCTATCCTAATGAAAACTGAATTAAATTCTGAAAGTTTGCAGTGTTTACCTTGAATGGGGAATCAACACACACGCTTTTAATCTCCCTGTATACATCTGGTGCTGCCTTTCCTCCTGCTTTCATGCTGTGACTAAATACAGTGTCATGTTGTTAGGTCAGGAACTATGGGCCTTACACTGGTATTATTCCAGAGCAGAATAAGGATAATGAATGCAAGTCATTAAAGTTCCACACTAAATAAATTACCTCAAAAACAAATTTATGCCCTTGTTCTGCTAGCATAGCAGTAGTAGGCATGGCTGTTGTTTTCTATATATAAGTTATCATCCTTAACCAGCAATTCTCACTGTGACTCGGCGTGCTGTCATTGAACAGAGTCATGGTCTGTGGCATTATTAGTAAATTGTCGCTGTGCTGTACTTTTAAATGTAGGCCATTGCTCCTTCAGTGTAGCATATACTCAGTACTGGTTAGGCCACATCTTCAGTCCTGTGTCCAGGTCTGGGCCCCTCAATTTAAGAAGGACATTGAGACTCTTAAACATGTCCAGAGAAGGGCAATGAGGCTGGGGAGAGGTCTCGAGCACAAGCCCTATGAGGAGAGGCTGAGGGAGCTGGGGTTGCTTAGCCTGGAGAAGAGGAGGCTCAGGGGAGACCTTATTGCTCTCTGCAACTCCCTGAAGGGAGGTTGTAGCCAGGTGGGGGTTGGTCTCTTTTCCCAGGCAACCAGCACCAGAACAAGAGGACACAGTCTCAAACTGCACCAGGGGAGGTTTAGGCTGGATGTCAGGAAGAAGTTCTTCCCAGAAATAGTGATTGGCCATTGGAATGTGCTGCCCGGGGAGGTGGTGGAGTCACCATCGCTGGAGGTGTTCAAGAGGGGATTGGACATGGCACTTGAAGCCATGGTTTAGTAGTCCTGAGGTGTTGGGTGACAGGTTGGACTTGATGATCTCTGAGGTCTTTTCCAACCTTATTGATTCTATGATATATATGTAGATAAAAGCTGCCATTTTGCTTGAACAGGGTGGGGCTTCACTACTGACATGATGTTTTTGTGGAGTGTCTGTAATGGTTTTGGTTAATCAAGCACAATTATCACACTATTTGAACACTAAGTACATAATTATGCAAGTGAGGCATCTATGTGAGATTAAAAATATGTTGTTTATATGTGTCCAGAAGATAACACTGGGATGGAACAGCTCATAACATGGTCACTCACACAGCAGGTCAGGGCCATCCCTGGATCAGACTTGAATCAGAACTAACCGGTTCCTTGCAGCTGGACCCAGGCTTGCTCCAGCAGATTTAGCACATAGGGACTGCTGACTTTTCAACCCTCCTTCTGCACCAAGATCTGCTGTGCACCTGTTGTGATCAGTGGTGAAGATTTCAGGTGTAGCAGAACTTCATGCATCGTGTGCATATATTTTGTGCTAGTATAGGTAGCTATGTGAGATGGAGAAAGCTGGGAGAGAGTGGCTCTGAAACTACAGTGGTAATCAACTCTGTAAAGAGAGCTGCACATGAGGAAAAATTACTTTGAAGTGGCAAAACTGGCTTCATACAAATCTAAATAAAATTCATAAATTTAGTAAACTAGCTTGGAATGCATAGCATTTATGTGGGGGGAACTGAGCTTACTAAATTTTTTCTTTATGTTTTATGGAAATAGATAAAGGCATTTTTAATCTACTGGTTAACGGATTGTAGTTGAATCGTGAGTCAATACCCATGACTTATTTTGCCTACTTCTAACTCTCTTCATGGTTTGGTGAGATGCTTCACACTTCTGTCACCCTCATATGGCAAGATGCCAGCCTGTGACAGAGGGAAAGAGAGGATTCTTTATAAAAGCAATTAAAAAAAATGCAGACCTGATGCACACAACAGGCAGGCAAGCATTTAGCAGCTACAGAGAGCACAATATAAAGTGGTTAACTGCAGGCCAGCTATGGTTCTTCACTTGCACAGTTATCGTATCAGGAAAGCTTTGGTTGCTTCTACTTGAAAGCAGTAGGCTACACATGTTCAAATGTCATGTGCAATCAAATCTAAGTAAACAGCTGAGTTTGTAACACTGTAAAAATCTATCCTCGCCCAACTGTAAATTGTTAATGCCATTTCCCTTCTTTAACCTCATGTATAATGCAGTACCGTGTGCTAGGATGTGCACTAGACTTATTTTTGTTTAAAACAGATGCATAACCAGATGCCTCAAACCTCTGTTTCAAGGGTTGAGGATTTTTATTGGTTTTCTTCATTCTTACAGAAAGAAACAAACAATAAAATGGAGAAAAATGTGGACGCATAGGCAAGAACCCTTTCCTTCTGTTCAGCAAACATCATTGTGGTGGTTTGAGCCTTAACTGGGATTTAAGGGCTCAGATGGGGGCAAGGCTGAGAATTGCTCCCCTGCTCCCCCCTCCTCTTTCCCAATAGAGAGGAAAAGAAAGGGAAGGAGCAAATCCACCAAGAAATAATTTGGAGTTGGCTTGGAAGTAGAGAGGTAAAGAATCTTCTTTAAAATATTTTTTTTTAATATATATGTGTGTATATATACATATATATATAAAAACAACCAACAATAACAGGAAGGGCTCACAAGGGTAAGGAACAAGGATGGATGTGGTAAAAATAAGAATACAAAACCAGTCTCTTTGAAGAAGCGTGGATGTAGCAGGGAGAAGAATCAGGCCTGACCATGTGGCAGAGAAGCAGGGAGCCGGCAGTAGTCCTCGTCCAGGCAAAGGCAGGGACCAAGACAGCTAATGGCTGCAGGGCCTTTTTATGGGCTTGCTGGACAGGGAGGGGGAGTGGAACAGACTAACTCAGTTTCCCAGGGGGAAAACCCCCTGCAGGGAAGGCAATGCTTCACAAGCCCTCCCCCGCCTCTGCTTTCAGGATGGGCGTAACCTATCACAATCATCTTGATCTGTAAGCTAGAGAGGGACATCTCATGTTCAGGCTTGATTTGTAAGCTAGAGAGAGACATCTCATGTTCAGGCTTCTCTCATTGTGACACTGGTTATTAAAGATCTTATAACAATCTTAGGAGGAAAGAGGGAAATGGAAAAGATGTTTTCACATAGTTATATGAAGTGGTTATAAATTTCAGTGAAAAACTGACTGGAAAGTTCTAGGTTTTAATGTCATTGTCCTGTGAAGCTGCTTGATAGAAAGGGATCTTTCTTTTTAAAATCAGCATTTAAAACTGTATGGAAATCTGCTTGACTTTTACTGCCCTATTGCCTTCAAAAATAACTACCTTTCACACAGACTTGAGAAAATTGTTACAGCTTCACAGGTAGAGTCACCTGTGTCTGTCCACACAGGCAGTTGTCCATTTGGGCAGCATGGTTTTTCAGTGTAAGTCCTGAATCTGGTTTTAGGCAAAATATTTGATATTGTTCAAGATCTCTTGTAGGCCCAGAACGTGCAGAGCAGGAGCTTGATTGATTCAAATACAGAAGAAGCAAAGCTGGATGGGAACGCTGGGGAGGGAGAGTAGGTGTCAGGTAACAGAGATGTTGGAGGGATTTGTTTGATTTTGGAGGTGGCAGAGATAAAAAGAAAAGAGAAACTGAAAGGGGAATAAAATTGGAACAGGCAATAAGATTTGCTGAATGGAGATACAAGTTTAGAGGGTAAAGTCAGGAAGTAGGCTGTGGGTACTGTAAGTGGGGGAAAACAGTAGGAGAGGGGGTGTGATGAGATACAATGTCATGAAAGTTGAGTGGAAAAGGTCACTATTACATAGTGCCTATGCAAGGAGCTCCAAAGACTGGAAATCAGAGGAGAATGGATCTTTGCAAAGGGAAAGAATTTGGCAGAAAATAATTTGGTATTTGTCTGGGGGACCAAAGAGGTTACCTTGTTTGCAAGTCACATTCTTTGTATCCTGAAAGAGAATCTTACTGTTCCTCTACTGGGCTTCAGAAGATATTAAACATGGGAGCAAACTAATAGTAATGTATTACACCCCTGCTCATGAGGAGTCTATGCTGCACTTTGGCCACAACAACCCCATGCAGAGCTACAGGCTGGGGTTGGAGTGGCTGGAGAGCTGCCAAACAGAGAGGGACCTGGGGGTGCTGGTTGACAGCCACCTAGACATGAGCCAGTAGTGTGCCCAGGTGGCCAAGAAGGCCAACGGCATCCTGGCCTGCATTAGGAATAGTGTGGCCAGCAGGAGTAGGGAAGTCATTGTGCCCCTGTACTCTGCATTGGTTAGGCCACACCTTGAGTCCTGTGTCCAGTTCTGGGCCCCTCAGTTTAGGAAGGACATCGAGACACTTGAACTTGTCCAGAGAAGGGCAACGAGGCTGGGGAGGGGCCTTGAGCACAGCCCTATGAGGAGAGGCTGAGGGAGCTGGGGTTGTTTAGCCTGGAGAAGAGGAGGCTCAGGGGTGATCTCATTGCTCTCTACAGCTACCTGAAAGGTGGTTGTAGCCAGGAAGAGGTTGGTCTCTTCTCTCTAGCAACCAGCACCAGAACAAGGGGACACAGTCTCAAGCTGTGCCAGGGGAAGTTTAGGCTGGAGGTGAGGAGAAAGTTCTTCACGGAGAGAGTGATTCGTCATTGGAATGTGCTGCCCAGGGAGGTGGTGGAGTCGCCATCCCTGGAGGTGTTCAAGAGGGGATTGGACGTGGCACTTGGTGCCATGGTCTAGTCATGAGGTCTGTGGTGACAGGTTGGACTTGATGATCTTTAAGGTCTCTTCCAACCTTGGTGATGCTGTGATACTTGTGATACTTAAAACCCAAGCTCAAACACTTCCAGTGCTGTCCCTGTATATGTCAGTATGACACCACCTCACAGTTATTTTCCAGTATGTACTGTTTGTTTATTTTACCCAGGGCAGTATACCTTAAAGATTTGTGTTGAAAAAAAGACTTATGGTTGCAGTTCAGCAAATAGGAAATGCAAGAGTTAAGGTTGCCTGTGAAACCTTAATTTGTCTCCTTTCTGCATATGCATTGTGTTGCAGTCTTTAATTATGTGATCACATGCTGTTTTTCAGTGGTGTGTGATCATATAATTAAAGAGTTTATTATAATGCATACTGTATTGTAATAATATACTGTATTATAATAATATAAGGCAGCCAAATTAAGATTTCATTGGAAATCCTAATCCTGGCATTTTTCTAACTTCTCAGTAAATGTCTTTTTCACTTTAATACTCTTTTAATGAGACAGGTAGAGAGACATGGTAAAGTTGTACAGTCAAAGGCCAAATGTTTCAGAGTATTAAAAGGGTCATCTTTTAAACTTCTCAGTACTCAGATTTCAGAAGTCTCTGTGTGTCTTTCTTTTTTAGGGCATTAACCCTGAAGTGTTCAGGGTGTCTGAATATCATATGCTGTAGCTTAGGGTCTAAATATGAGTTTAGGACTGAAATTCACATATCCAGGTTGGAAGATTTGACCACTTACTATAAGGAATATTTCTAAAGTAGGAGAGTGTACTTTATGTAAAAATGGTGGCCTTGTGGTTAAGACACAGAAGTACTCATCAGTCACTTCTCCTGTCCTCATGACAAACCTTTTCTGCTGTTATGCAAGGCCTTAGGCTACAGTTTAAAGTTAACTTTCGTATTCCACCACGTGTGCAGTTTAGGTCTAGCTCTGCCAGATAGCATATTAAAAATATGCAGTGCCCTGTCTGCACTACGGTTTTATAATGTGGCAGTTTCAGCAAGTTAGGTAACACATTCAGAAGCACATTTAACTGCTTGTCTGGACATGCCCTTCATTACTCCATACCACTGTTTCTTCATGTAGAATCATAGAGTCGTAGAATGATCCAGGCCAGAAGGGACCTCCAAAGGTCACCCAGTCCAAACTTCCCGCAGTCAGCAGGGACATCCCCTACTAGATCAGGCTGCCCAGGGCCTTGTCAAGCCTCATCTTCAATATCTCCAGGGAAGGGGCCTCAATCACCACCTTGTGATGAACTCTCATGGTGAAGAACTTCCTGATATCTAATCTAAATCTGCCCTTCTCTAGTTTGAAGCCATTGCCCCTTGTCCTATCACTGCAGGCCTTTGTAAACAGCCTCTCCTCATCCTTCCTGTATGCCCCCCTCAGGTACTGGAAGGCTGCTATCAGGTCTCGCCAGAGCCTCCTCTTCTCCAGGCTGAACATCCCAGCTCCCTCATCCTGTCCTCATAGCAAAGGTGCTCCAACCCCCTGACCATTTTCGTGACCCACCTCTGGACCCTCTCCATCAGGTCCATGTCCTTCCTATATTGAGGGCTCCAGACCTGGACACAGTACTCCAGGTGAGGCCTCACCAGAGTAAAGTGGCAGAATCACCTCTGGATCTGCTGGCAGTACAGATTTTGATACAGCCCACGATGTGATTTGCCTTCTGGGCTGCAAGCACACACTGCCTGCTCATGTCCAGCTTCTCGTCCATCAGCATCCCCAAGTCCTTTTCTGCAGTGCTGCTATCACCTCCTCTCCCACTCTGTATTGATAGTGAGGATTGTTCCAGCCCAGGTGCAGAACCCTGCACTTGCTCTTGTTGAACCTCATGAGGTTCACCTGGGCACACCTCTCCAGCTTGTCCAGGTCCCTCTGGATGACATCTCATCCTGCTGGTGTGTCGACAGCATCACTCAGCTTGGCATCATCTGCAAACTTGCTGATGGTGCACTCGATCCACTGTGTCATTGACACAAATATTAAGCAGCACAGGTCCCAGTGCAGACCCCTGAGGGGCACCACTTGTCACTGCTCTCCATCTGGAGTTCAAGGCATTGAGCACTACCCTCTGGATGCAACCATCCAACCAATTCCTTATCCACTGAACCCTCCACCCATCAAATCCATATCTCTCCAACTTTGTGAGCAGGGTGTTGTGGGGGACTGTGGCAAAGGCCTTGCAGAATTCCAGGTAGATGACATCCATAGGTCATCCCTTATCTACTGACATAGTCACTTTATCATAGAAAGCTACAAGGTCAGTCAGGCAGGACTTGCCCCTAGTAAAGCCATGCTGGCTGTCTTGAATCACCTCCCTGTCCTCCATGTGCCTCAGCATGGCATCTAGGAGGATCAGTTCCATGATCTTCCCAGGCATAGAGGCGAGGCTGACAGGTTAATTGTTCCCAGGGTTCTCCTTTCTACCCTTTTTAAAAATGGGTGTGATGTTTTCCTTTCTTCCAGTCCCCAGGGACCTCACCTGACTGCCAGGACTTCTCAAATACCATGGAGAGTGCCCTGGCAACTACATCAGCCAATTCCTTCAGGACTCTGAGATGCTTTTCATCAGGCCCCACGGACTTCAGGTTCTCCAGATGGTCACATACCTTGTCTTCACTTACAGTGGGAGGACCCATTTCACCCTGGTTTCCAACTTGTGGGCCATCAACACAAAAGCAATGAGGAGAGGGGGTGCCAGTGAAGACTGAAGCAAAAATCTGTTGAGAATCTCCACCTTCTCCTCATCCGTTGATACAAGTTCCCCACCTTTGCTCACTGTGGGGGGACAGGATGCTTTCTTTACCCTTCCTTTTCTGGTTCATGTACCTGTAGAAGCCTTTCTTGTTTTTCTTTATATCCCTTGCCAAATTCAGTTCTAGCTGTGCCTTGGCCTTCCTGACCTCATCCCTACACAACTGGGCAATGTCCCTGTACTCTTCCCAGGATGCCTGTGCCTTCTTCCATTTCCTGTGTAGTCCCAACTTACCCTTTAGTTAGAGCAGCAGGTCACAGCTCAGCCATGGTGGTCTCCTGCCCTCCTTGCCCTGTTTCTTACATGTGGGGATTGAGATCTCTTGTGCTCTATAGAGAGCATCCTTAAAATCTACCAGCTCTGTTCTACTTCCTTGTCCCTGAGGGACATTTCCCATGGGGTCCTATTTACTGGCTCTTGAGGAGCTGGAATTTTCCTTTCCTAAAATTTAGAGTCCTAACTATGCCTCTCATGAGCTTCATACCCCCATGATTGCTGCAGCCCAGGCTGCCATCGACTTGAACATCCCTGATGACTTCACATTTGTGACCAACAGGTCCTACAACACATCCCCTCGGGTAGGGCTGTTAACTTCTTGTCTTAAAAAGGCACTCTAGGAGCCTCCTGGATTGCCTACAGCTAGCCATGCTGCTTTCCAACAGATGTTAGGGTGGTTAAAATCCCCTGAAGGATGAGAGCCTGTGATCGTGATGTTTCCTTGAGCTGGAGTAAGAAGGCTTCATCAATAGGCCCCGCTTGGTTGGGCAGCCTGTAGTAGACTCCTACCACAAAGCTCCTTTTGTTGTCCTGATCCCTAATACCTACCCATAAGCTTTCACCCTGCTCATGGCTATTCTTTAGTGATGATTCCTCACACTCTGTCCAATTCTTTATATAGAGGGCAAGACCTCCACCCCTTCTTCCTCCCTGTCCCTTCTGAACAGCTTGTAGCCATTGATAGCCAGGCTCCAGTCATGGGATTCACCTCACCAAGTTTCTGTAATTGCCACCATGTCATAGTTTTCCTGTAGCAGGGTAGTTTCCAACTCCCCCTGTTTGTGGCCCATGCTGAGTGCATTGGTGTAGAGGCACTTCAGCTGGGCTGCCAGCCAAGTCACCTTATTAGAGGGGCACCCCACTGTTCCCCCAAGGTGCTTCGTGGGAGCTACCCTTCTGTCTCCTATTACCTCAGAGGCTCTTGGTTCAGCTTTGTAAGATCTTGCCTTTGCTGCAGTGTTCACAGCATGCTTCAGTGCAACAGTTTGGAGGCCCTTGCTATCATCCCATCCTTCCAACACTGGTGTGTCATCCTGCCACCTGCCACAGACAATTTTGATATTGTCACCATCTCCCACCTACAGAACACAGATAACAACACACACACACACAAAAACCCAAACCCAAAAGCATTCTGGAACTATCAGTACTTGTAAAACTTATTAATATCCTGGAAGAAGCATCATCAGTTCAACAGTTTACATTGATGTCTATGGAATTTCTTTTCCCTTTTTACTGTTAATTTAATTTCTTGGTTATTTTTTTTTCTGTTACTCTTCTGTCATGTTCCCATCATGACAGGTGGCTGCACATGAATTAAAAAGGAACTTTAATATAATAAACATTTTTTTAGTAGTTCTGTAAAATGAGGGCAGATAAATTGAGAGCCATTTGTGTGTTAATAATAAACATCAGGGGTGGTGATTTAACCACGATGCTGTTTCAGGTGATGGTTTATGAATCTAAAACATTAGAGATTTAGACTTTCTTTTTCTTTTTCTTTTTTTCAGTAAAGACTTTATTTAATCCAGCTCCAGCCCTTGCTGACCTAGATCCACAATTTTATACTCATTCTGATATCTTCTGCTGCAATGAAACTGAGGTAATAATCATATGTCATATTAAAGAAGAAGTCCTAAGCAGTAAAATTTCAGAGGGATTCTGTTCTTCAGAAATGCATCACAGAGAGCAGGAAAAGTGGGGGGTGCTCCTCTTACACAGGATTTTTGGAGGGAAAAGTTTGATCCCTTACCTAAACAGCCAAGAGGAATATGCTAAAATACCTTTAGATTGCACTAAAACTTGAATTGATTGCTTGCATCAGGAGTGTGGCATCCAGCCACAAGTAGATGAGTAAAACAAATCCATGAAAGGACACTTTTAAAATGTTATCACTGAGTAGTAAATATGGAAATAGATCCTTGCCCTCATTCTGTGGTGCCTTGAAATGGTTAGCAGGAAAGTACTAGCTGTGGGGTCCTGACACTTTAAAACCCACTCGTCGTGAGTTGATGCACACTTGCACTTGGTGGTGACTAGTTGCTTCAGATGCCTCTTCCTGTCAGAGCTGTTTTCAATCAGTCACTCTCTCTGTATATTTTTCTTGTTTAATTTTATTTTTCCTTTCCCTTGCTTTTCTAATTCATGTGTGGGTTTCCTCTGAAAGGCAGTTATTTTTGTCTCATGAGACAAATTAAGCTCATGTCATAACACCTTCGTTTAAACTTCCTATTTATTAGTGTTAGGCATGCTATGTTCCTTCCCCTTACTCTCTCTTCAGAAAACAGGAATGTGGATAGAAGCTATACATGGATCATAGCTGGGGTTGCTTAGCCTGGAAAAGAGGAGGCTCAGGGGGGACCTTATTTCTCTCTACAACTACCCGAAGGGAGGTTGTAGCCAGGTAGGGGTTGGTCTCTTCTTCCAGGAACCAGCACCAGAACAGAGGACACAGTCTCAAGCTGTGCCAGGGGAGGTTTAGGCTGGATGCCAGGAAGAAGTTCTTTTGTAGAAAGAGTGATTGGCCATTGGAATGTGCTGCCCAGAGAGGTGGTGGAGTCACCATCACTGGTGGTGTTTAGGAAGAGACTGGATGGGGTGCTTGGTGCCATGGTTTAGTTGATTAGATGGTGTTGGATGGTAGGTTGGACTTGATGGTCTCAATGGTCTTTTCCAACCTGATTAATTCTCTTCTCTTCTCTTCTCTTCTCTTCTCTTCTCTTCTCTTCTCTTCTCTTCTCTTCTCTTCTCTTCTCTTCTCTTCTCTTCTCTTCTCTAGTTAAAGTAAACTCCAACCAACATCATTTCTGCAATGAACATCATACCTTTGTGTGGAGAGGAGGGGGAAGAGCTGTCATAAAAGCAGGGCCCTGCTTACTTATAGAACTTTTGTCTAATGACAAAAGTTCTGCAAGTAAGATCTTCTATAAGTTTTGTAAGTAAGAGTAAGATCTTCATGGCTCAATTACCCTCCTTTGAAATTTCTGTTAAAACACATCATAAGCCATATCAGAAGTTCTCAGTCAGTTTGTGAGCCTTCTTGTATGTAAGGGTAAGTCTATGTAACCCAACTGGACATCAGAATTTTATCTGGGAACGTTTCAGTGTGTGTCTGCCGAGTTCAGATACTCCAGAGCACTCAGGAATTAGCAAAACAGCCAGGTGGGAGATGCCATGGCTCCTCAGGTCTCTGAAAGGAAGTTGCCAGTGTAACTGGTAGTGATATTTGTGGCTCAGACACTGTCCTGGTGCAGCTTGAGACTATGTCCTCTTGTTCTGGTGCTGGTTGCCTGGGAGAAGAGACCAACCCTCACCTGGCTACAACCTCCCTTCAGGTAGTTGTAGACAGCAATAAGGTCTCCCCTGAGCCTCCTCTTCTCCAGGCTACGCAACCCCAGCTCCCTCAGCCTCTCCTCACAGGGCCTGTGCTCCAGACAGTTCCCTGCTCACTCTTCTAGCTTCTCTGCAAAGCTGAGAGTACAGTTTGCAATCTTTTCTGCTATTTTCTTTGTAAAAATAATTGCCATCTGAAGATAGCTGGGATCACCCTATGCACAGTCAGGCACAGAAAGACACTCTGCCTCTGAGGAGGCTTTATCTCTTCTGAATTTATGGAAATGGTAAATCTATAGAAGTTCCTGCCAGCCATATCATGGGAGCACAGATCCAAGTGTGGGACTCCAACAGCATACTCTGGGACCAAGAATGGGACATAAATACATTTAGTTCTAACAATAGCCTTTTCATAGTTTGCAGTGAAATCAAGTATATTAGTACAACTATATAGTTTAGTTTCATAGTTTCACTTATGTTTTATTTCATCCTCTGTGTCTGATTTATTGAAATGACTTTGAGGGATGAACTATTGCCATTGTTGCCTTCTTTCCTGAGGAAAGAATTAAAATGAAGCATTTGTTTTTCTTATGTCACAAGTTTGAAAGTGGCTTTTTAGTAATTGTTGTGTATTCATATACCATCTGGTTTCTGTTTCCTTTCATGAATTTCTTTAATTTCAGGTCCCTGTAATGTATGCACTTGAGAAGTTTCACATAGAGATAAATGTTTACCTACCCAAGTAAAGGTTACCAGTGACATCTCTCTGTGACACTTAAAAGCAATGTTAATTCTACAAATCATAGTATCAGTCAGGGTTGGAAGGGACCACAAGGATCATCTAGTTCCAACCCTCCTGCTGTGGGCAGGGACACCCCACACTAGATCAGACTGGCCAGAGCCTCATCCAGCCTGGGCTTAAACACTTCCAGGGATGGGGCCTCAACCACCTCCCTGGACAACCCATTCCAGGGCTTCACCACTCTCATGGGGAAGAACTTCCTCCTCACCTCCAGCCTGAATCTCCCCACTTCCAGCTTCATTCCATTATGAATACATCTGTACATGAGTACAGCTGCATTTCCTTCAGCTTCTTAAATCAGAAGGTACCTAAGTCTTGGGTGACAGGTTGGACTTGATGATCCTTGAGGTCTTTTCCGACCTTATTGATTCTATGATTCTATGACCCAGAGTATATACTGGGGAAAGATAATTTTTTTACTTTCATGTATTTCTGTATTTGTCTTAGTATCTACTAGAAATCACAGTCAGAAAAGAGCAATGAGATGGGATGGGACTTTGCTCTGAGCCGCTGTGGCCATGCCATGGTGGGCTTATTTAAACTATTTTTAAATTATTTTATGGACTTTTTTTTTAATTCTTATACTCTATGGGCAAATGCATTTAATGGGCTGCTTCCAGCTGCCTTCCATAGATGTTCTCTTCCAGTTATGTTGCCCCTTCTACTTGGTATTTCTACGTCTCACATAACTTCCTTCTAGCCAAAATCCTATTTATGTTCCAGCCTTACCACTTCTGGCATCTTTTTCACTAGGGATTTTTAGGCACTGCCAGAAAAAGAATTGTGTGTTTCTGCTTTATGACTATGAAGTCCTTTAAAAAGTTAATAAATCATCTTGGGCTTAAAGAGGATCTGTAGAGCCATCCAGTTCAACTGCTTCTAAAATGATCTTTTAATACTGGTGTATATGCTAAGACAAGATTAAATTTACACTGTTGTTTTGGGGTTTTTAATTGTTTGGATTGACTTTCTTAGTTATTTAGGTTTCCAAGTATTTATCTTTCTTGTTCACCAAGAAATACCTTTATATGATAAAGTCCTGTGTTTTGTGGATGTTATCAGCACCTGAAGGGGGCCTGCAAGAGGGCTGGAGAGGGACTGTTTACAGTGCCTTGCAGTGATGGGATGAGGGGCAGTGGTTTAAAGTGAGAGCAGAGGCTGTATGTTAGGAAACAGTTCTTTACAGTGAGGGTGGTTGAGCACTGGGACAGGTTGCCCAGAGAGGTGGTTGAGGCCCCATCCCACTGAGATATTCAAGGTGAGGCTCGACAAGGCTCTGGACAACCTAATGTAGTTGAGGATGTCCTGCTCACTCTGGAGTGGTTAGACTAGATGACCTTCAGAGGTCCCTTCCTACCCAGGTGATTCTATGATTCTATGATATTAGCTGTAGAACAGAGCACTAGCCTTTTAGCTTAACACTATGTGGAGTGTTTGTGTTGTTAGAGATCCTTGTGATTATCTGAATTACTACTGAGTCAGAAGTTTCTTCTATTTACTGCCATAAAGGTCAGGAGTTCTGATCTGCAATGTCTTTATCGCAGAATAAAAGTTTTCAAGTGTCTGCTGTAGTTTTAGACAGCCATGGGATGTCAGGTCACAAACATATGAGTATCACATACAACATCACACTTTATACTCCATCCTTCATTAAATGCTGTAGGATTCAATGAAATCATATGCCATATCTGGTGCAACAGCACAGCTTGTTCTTATGGATTTATGTGCTAGAGAGAAGCAAACAAAATTGTACTATCAGTGAGTTATCTACCATTAGTTAGTCTGGAAGGCTCTTCACAAGCTGTTCTTTTCACTCTGGCTTGTTGCAATAATACTTTTTTTTAATGTCTGACATTACTTTCTTTTTATGTGGCTCATGAACAGAAAAAAAACCCCAGAACAAATCTTGCAAGGTTATCAGTTCTTTCTTTGCTTAGCCTGTAGTTCAGTTTTATCTGTTCCCAGAAAGATCAAACTTGTTGAGACTAGTTTGTTAATTCCCAGATGCAGCACAGTCTAATCCCTGAGGTTTGTGCAGGAATGTGGTAGTTCTCCATTCCCTTAATTCTTCTCATGAAAAATAAATGTATCCAATGTCATCATAGTGAAAACCAATGGCTGTTTTTTTTTCAGTCATTTATGAATGCTGAAAAAGCAACCACTCTATACAAGATGAGCTCTTTGGAATACTTACTATTCCCCCCCCCCCCCCCCATATTTGTGTGATTCCTTGCTGCATTCTGGCTCTAGGCACAACCACAATGTCAATATGGTTCATGTGTTGTTTCTCTTATTTAGCATGTGCATGCAATTCCATAGCACTGAAGGTTAAGAACCAGAACATGCTGCAAATCAGTCATTTCAGTTTGGTTCTGAACACTGAACAACAGCTGCTTCTCCATTCAAAGAATATTGAGGAGTCCTTAAGGAGAAGGAAAACTTCTCAATGGTTACAGTAAATTACTTGTTTTTGTCGAGCTGTTTTTAATGCAAAACTGGGAACTGCTTGCTCCTTAATGTGAAATGGGTGTCAGACTCCTGATCTAAATAAGAAAAGCCTGGCAAAGCTTTAATTAAATGCTAACAAAATACTGAAGGTCTTCAATGGTGGAAAGCAGTTCAATTAAATAGAAGTTAATTGCTGTTGTTGTTAAATAAAGCTGCAATATGTATAAAAATTATAGAGAAAAATGGGTGCTATCCTTTTGTTTATTTTTAAGTTGTATTATCTACTACTAGAAGCTAGATCATTTTTGGAAGAAATAATAGTAATGGAAATCCTCCTAAGTATGCTCAGAATCAAGAGGCAGTATTGACTTTTATAAGATTCAAAGAAGACATTTTATGAAGCTATATCTGTAGTCTTGGATTAGGACACTTAAGATAGTGCTTATTAATATAGAGAGATTAATGATAGGCTTAGTAATTTCTTAAGAAAAAATAATTGCTATCCTAGTAGTCAAAACAAAAATAGGTCCTTTAGAACTAAAATATTGCAGAACATCTCTTGGTTAGGCCACACCTTGAGTCCTGTGTCCAGTTCTGGGTCCCTCAATATAAGAAGGACATTGAGACACTTCAACATGTCCAGAGAAGGGCAATGAGGCTGGGGAGAGGCCTTGAGCACAAGCCCTATGAGGAGAAGCTGAGGGAGCTGGGGTTGCTTAGCCTGGAGAAGAGGAGGCTCAGGGGAGATCTTATTGCCCTCTACAACTACCTGAAGGGAGGTTGTAGCCAGGTGGGGGTTGGTCTCTTCTGCCAGGCAACCAGCACCAGAACAAGAGGACAAAATCTCAAGCTGTGCCAGGGGAGGTGTAGGCTGGAGGTGAGGAGAAAATTCTTCCCAGAGAGAGTGATTCGCCATTGGAATGTGCTGCCCAGGGAGATGGTGGAGTCACCGTCCCTGGAGGTGTTCAAGAGGGAATTGGATGTGGCACTTGAAGCCATGGTTTAGTAGTCCTGAGGTGTTGGGTGACAGGTTGGACTTGATGATCTCTGAGGTCTTTTCCAACCTTATTGATTCTATGATTCTATGATGATTTCTGTTCTAATTAACAGAAAGCTGCTCCTGCACCATTATATAAAAGTTCCCAGCAATTCACAGTGTATTTTAATTCCACCTTTGTCCTAAACTTCATTTTATCAGTTACTGAAACTGTGAAATTTCCCATGTTGAGTCTAAAGTGAAGATGTTGCTTTTGGGAGGGTAGAGGAAGGAATAGCTTCAAGCCAATCCATTTCACTCAGGTTGTAATTATTTCAGCATGATAAGTCTTTCTGCCTCCATATATGTAAAAAAATTTGTAACTTGAAACAACTGGAGCTAGCTTGGCTTGTGGCCTGATCTTGTAATTGCTTATACACCAACTCTGTCTCACTGCTTCTTGGGGACTGTTCACATGTGTTAGAATTAACGTGATTGAGTTCTTTCGGTGTTTTTTGTCATTCTCAAATCTTCTAAGGTACAAGCCCAGTTTGTAGCCAGGTGCCTTACTGTGTTTAAATATTTTAAATGAAAAATATTTTAAATGAGCATATGTAGTTTTAGGTGGATTAGCCTCAGAATTGGCACAGTTTCCCTATTATCATGTATTATGCTTCAGAAGTACCTGGCGACATTTGGAACGCTGTTATTGTGCTAGGTGCACAAAAAGCAGTCCAAGTGATGGACCGCTCCCCAAAGAATTAATACTTCTTGTTATCTCACCAGTTTCCATTTGCAGAGGATCATAGGATCACAGAAGGTGGAAACAGATCTCTGGAGGTCTCTAGTTCAACACCCTGAGGAAGCATGCCCAGTTCAGTTCAGTTTGCTCACAGCTTTGTCCAGTCAAGTTTTGAATCTCCAAAGATGGATATTGCATAACCTCTGAGTACCTGTTCCAATGCTTCATCACTCTCTCAGTGAAAAAGTGTGTCTTAATACTGAAATTTCCCACGTTCAAGCTTGTGCCCCTTGTCTCTAGCCTTATCCCTGTAGCACCTTCAAGATGTCTGGCTTCGTCTTCTCTGTACCCATGCATTAAATTACTGTAGACAGCAACTAGATCTCCCTGTAGCCTTGGTACTTAAGGCTGAACAAGACTGCTTCTCCCAGCCTTCTCTTGTATGTCCTAGTTTCTGGCACCCTGACTGTCGTGATAGCCTTCCACTGCAGTATACTGCAGTATGTCAGTGTCCTACTTGTTCCAGAGATCACAAAACTAGATTCTGTGGTGCAAATTTGATCTCACAAATACCAGTCGGAGGGTCCGTAACATCTCCTTGTAAGACACATGCTGCTCTGTATGCACCACAGCTATGAACACTTGGCAAAGGCTCATAGCACAGTTTGATTCTCACTTTTAGCCAATGTAAACTAGAAGTTAATTGTTTGGGGTTGGGGATGGTATGGGATTGGAGGTGGTGTTAATTTTAACACAGATCTGGCTTGCAGTCCAGTTTGTTGCCTGGCCACACCAATGGCTGTACTGGCACAAGAGACTGGGCCATGCAGACAAGATTGGAAGGGAAAAAGCAGGACCATGTATTTTTTTTTCTGTAGCAGTGCTGGTTTGTGACCAGACTTGACAGTCTAAAGAGACATGGAGAATGAACTTAGATTAGTGAGGATTGTGGGCAAGAACCTTCATATCAGTTAAATTAAAAGCTTCAGTTAAATTTCTTTCGCTTTCATAAACCAAATGGTTTTAAGCTGAGGGAAAGTAGGTTTAGCCTGGATTTTAGGAAGAAGTTCTTCAGTATGAGAGTGATGATACTCTGGACTAGGTTGCCCGGAGAGGTTGTGGATGCCTCCTCCCTGGGGGTGTTAAAGGCCAGGTTGGATGAGGCCCTGAGCAGCTAATTCCAGTTGAGAGGCATTCCTGCCCATGGCAGGGAGGTTGGAGCAGATGATCTCTAACCTAAGGCATTCTATGAATCTGTGATTTATAGATTAATTATATAATATTTATTATAGGTTTATTCTGCCAGCAGTCTTGTGGAATATCCTGTTGCTTTAATAGGTCCATTTAACTGAGGAGTTTTATGAGTCTAGCTGCAGAAAAATAAAATTCTTAATTTGCTGTTCTTTTGTGCAGTACCATGGCAAGTGTCCACATTGGGCTTTTAGTATTGTTATTTATTTTTTTCTTTACATAACCATTAGCTATTTCCTTCAATTGTACCACAGTTTGTTTTTTAAATAAGATTCTACTGAAGGGAGAAACTTTAAAACTCACCACAGTATTTAACATCAGTTGACATTTACCGCAATCTCTAATTATTGGCACAGAATCTGTCTGGCTTCTGCTGCTTTTGTGGTTCTTCCAGCTTGTTCCAGTGTTTTTTAGTTTTACCCTCCTGCTGTAGATGAGTTGCATGATAGTGGTTTCAAGCAGTTGAAGATCTACTTTTATACAGACTCTTGTCTGTTCAAAATAATTTTGTTTATTGGTGTAAGATCAAAAGAAAGTTCTTTGCAAAACCTTTCACGTTCTGGTTCCAGACAATTCTCTTACTATCCAAGCAAAAAGTTCTGTTGACTTGGGACACAGCGAGCACCAGGAGGGGCACAGTGCTAATGCTAATCATATAGCATATGCATTTCATTAGGAAGAATATTATAAATACTTCATTTCCTTTGCTCATGAGCTTACACAGGTGTAAATACCAGGTAAATAAACCCAAGTTAGAGCTACTATTTCTCTAGCAAAACCAAATCCACTTTCCTGCTAGAGACTGTGCAGAACAGGCCTACAGCAGGTAGAAATACATAATAAGTGAAGTTATCTGGTTTCATCTGATGGATTTGTGTTAACCCATTTTCATTCTTATAACATGGTGTACTATGTGATCTAAATGGAGCAATGCATAATTCCTGCTCCAGAGATCTTAAAATTCATGAAGAGACACAGACTTTATAGCCTTTGAATATTAGAATGGAGTATATGTATATGTCAATACTGTGTATTATCTATCCCCAGTTATTCCTAAGCCATTATTGGTGTATTGTCTCCTTGTAAACCTTGCAGGAAGATACATTTAAAAGGTTTTCTGAGATGTTTTCTGAAACAAGTTTTCTCATTTGAAAATACTTTAGTAATATTTTAAAAACTGAAATAGATTTCATTTCCTTAAACAGTTTGTACTGCAAGAGAAGTTTGAGCAGTGTGGGGACGTGCCAAAGATAAAACTGGATGGGGTTAGTTGCCTTCTTGTAATTTAAATCTTACTATATTCTTATCTGGGATCAGCATGGTCAAAAAAAAAAGTAGTGTTAAATTGCACGTTAACCACACCTTGCCCCTGCAGTGCACAAGTTTGCCCACCGAGGCCTGCCACATCAGAGTCTGCCTTGTGGCACGCAATCAACCCTGCTTGAAATCGTTTGTGTGTTTGTAGGGGTTGCAGAACTTGGTACTGTAAGTCTGAAAATTGAAATAAGTATTCTGCTAATGATACAGCAAACTAGGGAGTGTGTTGGCATAATCTGGCCCTTCAGAGCCTAAGGGTGGCCTCTCTCTCTCCTGGGTCAGGCTGAAACACAGGAAATGACAGTGGTGAGCAGCAAGCACTGACTCACAGCTGGGGGCGGCTTACTTTGGGATGGCTGTAGTAGTTCCTGTCCCGGGCTGACTGCCCGTCTCTACTACAGGCATGGCCTGTGCTTTGTGAACCAGTTTTTAATCACTATGGTTTACAATCCATTATATCAGGAAGTATGTGTGCTGAATTCAAGTTTCAGTAGTGCAGAGGAAAGTCATTTGAAATATATGAGCAGCTGTTTCCTAAGAAGAGAAGCTGCCCGTGCAGCAGAAGTGTAGCTGGTTAATAGGTCCCCAACTAAGTTTTCCAGTGAAAAGAAGCCCTAAGAGTGTGGAACCTATGCCCAGTTTCTAGGCAGTTATCTGAAAATACTTCAGACTGCATTTTTCAGGATCCAGCAGCAACCTTGTAGTGCAAGATAAAGGACTTCCCTCTTCTCAGTCAAGCAGGACAAGATTTAGTAAAGACAGCTGAATACATGTCTGTTTACTTTCAGTTGAAGACACACTGTATTAATGCAGGAGTGCTGCCTGCTGGACTGCTTCAGATAAAACACACTCTATTTTCTCCCCACTTTTTTCCCCGTTTCGTTCTTGTTCTCTCCCCTCCCAAAAGAAAAAGTACATGGCATTTGACAGTGCTGTGCCACGAAGGAAATGTTTGATGTGGCAAAAAGAGTGCTTGATTCTGGAGTCGTCTTTGCAGACTTTTAGGAAATTTTGCTTAATTGGGTGGAACTAGAAGAGATTAATTTTAAGAGCCAACTCAGAGAAGTTGACTTAAGGTCACCATCTGCTGGAAGAGTTTATCTGTGTTTGTACAGAGCCAATACAGAAGAGTCTCAGTCTTGAGAGAGGACTATGGGCATGGTCATAACACAAGTACATAATGTGCCTTTGCCCAGAGAGGGCTTCAGGTAACTTTAAGGTATTCCTGTCTAAAAATATATATTAAAGTAAATAGAGTGGTCAAAGTTGAGCAATTACCTTTTTTTTCCTTGAAGAGATTTTCCCTTGTGATATGTCTTTAGCTAAACACTGAGAGTTTAAGAACTAATGTTTCTCACTTTGTGATTAATATCCCACAACAATAGGGACTGAGTTGCCATGTGACATTTTTCACATGAGACCACAAATGCTTTTGACAAGGCTGTGTCACTGTGTCCATTTCACAGATGAAGAAACTGAGGTCTGTGTGAGAAATGTCATTTTACTAAGGGTTATATGCCAGGTAAGTCGCAGACGCTGGCACAGAACCCATCTCTGCCTAGGCTGTTCTTCATTGCACTCCTGGGCCTGAAGTACAGGCCGGTTTCAAATGAGCAGCAACCGCAGCTGAATATCAGCATAGGAAGTGGCTTCAGAATTAGAATAGAATAGAATAGAATAGAATAGAATAGAATAGAATAGAATAGAATAGAATAGAATAGACCAGACCAGACCAGACCAGGTTGGAAGTGACCTTCAAGATCATTGCGTCCAACCTATCAGCCAACACCACCTAATCAAGTAAACCATGCAACCAAGCACCCTATCAAGTCTCCTGAACACCTCCAATGATGGTGACTCCACCACCTCCACGGGCAGCACATTCCAATGGCCAATCTCTCTTACTGTGAAGAATTTCTTCCTAACATCCAGCCTAAACCTCCCCTAGTGCAGCTTGAGACTGTGTCCTTTTGTTCTGGTGCTGGTTGCTTGGAGAAGAGTCCAACCTCTGCCTGTCTACAACCTCCCTTCAGGTAGTTGTAGAGAGCAATAAGGTCACCCCTGAGTCTCCTCTTCTCCAGGCTAAGCAACCCCAGCTCCCTCAGCCTCTCCTCATAGGGCTTCTGTTCCAAACTCCTCACCAGCTTTGTTGCCCTTCTCTGGACACGCTCCAGCAAGTCAACCTCCTTCCTAACCTGAGGGGCCCAGAACTGGACACAGGACTCAAGGTGTGGCCTAACCAGTACAGTGTACAGGGGGAGAATGACTTCCTGCTCCTGCTGGCCACACTGTTCCTGATGCAGGCCAGGATGCCATTGGTCCTCCTGGCCACCTGGGCACACTGCAGGCTCATGTTCAGCCTACCATCGACCAGTACCCCCAGGTCCCTCTCTGCCTGGCTGCTCTCCAGCCACTTGGACCCCAGCCTGTAGCACTGCATGGGGTTGCTGTGGCCAATGTGCAGAACCCGGTACTTGGATGTGTTCAGTCTCATGCCCTTGGCCTCTGCCCATCTGTCCATCCTGTCAAGGTCACTCTGCAAAGCCTCTCTACCCTCCAGCAGATCAACTCCTGCCCCCAGCTTGGTGTCATCTGCAAACTTACTGATGATGGACTCAATGCCCTCATCCAGATCATCAATAAAGATGTTAAAGAGCATGGGGCCCAGCACTGATCCTTGGGGCACACCAGCAGTGCCTGGCTGCCAGCTGGATGTGGCACCGTTCACCACGATCATGCTAGAATACACATTTCTCAAAGCTATTAAGCACTGTTTTCAGATGCAACTGTTGTCCAAGAGAGAATAATGTCAGATTGTGAGTTTAATTTGCGTGGGTTCTTTTCCAGGCAGAAATTTTAACGGGCATCCCAGTTGGCAACCTTGAAGACGCTGCAAAGGTGGGCCGCGTGCTGTTAGAAAGAGGGTGTAAGCTCGTAATTGTTACTCTTGGAGCAGAAGGCTGCATGATGATATCAGTAGAAGAACCCATTCCAAAGCACGTTCCTGCTGGGAAGGTCAGGGCTGTGGACACTACGGTACGTTTTTGTGGTTTAACTGTCTTGCTGTGGAAAAGACTGCTTAAGCACTAAGGGAAAGCAATGAGTAATCAGCCAAATCTTTGGGCACTAGCACAAAGGCTAATTTATGATGTGAAATTGATATCTTGCTTCCAGCCTTTCATGTATTAAATGGCAGTTCACTTGAATTTTATAGTCTTTTATTGTAGATGAGCTAGAATTATTATACATGCTGAAGTTAGTACCTGCCTCTGACTGTGATGTGTGATGACAGTGGTTTGAGCTGCAGTCCTTTCTTTTGTTTGTTTTTTCATACTTGCCCAGTCACATAATTCATCTCGTGCAGAACTCAAATGCTGTGGGAGAAACTAGATACTACTGCCCTCACAATCTGAAACTGAATATTTAGTTCTCCTGACACAGGCACGAATTGCATACCAAGTCTAGCACAAGGTGATCAAAGAGGGTAATTTTTACAGAATACAGTGGGAAAACCAAAAAGTTCTTGCTGTTTCATGCTGGCTGTATTATAATGACCAGTAAAGGATACTTGGTCAGAGGCATTTTAAACTCTGGCATGAGGAGGGTACTTTTTTTCACTTCCTGCTCAGAATGAAATGCAGAAAGCATACTCTAACAGACCACTAAATGCAATACCCCCAGCAACAACAATAACAACAACAGCACAAAAAACCAACAGGGCAGGCAATAGTTAAGATAGCATTGCTCTGAAAACCTTACCAAATTGCACATATGGGGCTATTTTGTGTTCCTAGTATTATCTGACATAAATCCAAAATAATTCCAGTGGAGTTATTGAGAGCAGAGTAGGTCACGTTGTATGTACTAACTATACATTTAAATGCCTGTTATAATAACGTCATATTACATATGTTCTGTTACAATAGTTCATTAAAATCCTGGAGATTTTGCCATCTGGTGCATTCCATATCTGAATTGCATTAATAATAACAACTAGTTCTTGTAGCATGTTTTTTACCCGTGGACCTCATACTGCTTCACAAAGAAGGAAAGCAACAGCATAAAAGATGAAGAAAGAGAGGCGTAGGGGACTGAAATTACCTAGCTCAGTAGCATGCAGAACGGTCACTTTGTCTGGAACAGAAGATCACTCACAGATTCAGACTGTGATGTGTTGATACTGTGGAAAGCTTTGCTTCACTGTTTAATTCTTTTCAGTTTAACTTTGAAACAGGTAGGTTGGCATCATTTTCTTCTTTTGCCCCTTTGCCATTCAGGAGCTTGACCTGGAGTAATTTCTGATTTCCAGTGTCCTACAGTTCTGGCAAAGGGAAGCATCGCTGTACTGTGCTGTGTATAACATGCTTGTTAGGGGATTACAGACACCTAGCTGCTTCTGCCTGCCTTTAGCCCAGAATTAGAGGTGCCAATGGAGTGAAAAGCAGAGCTCCCAAAGCTGCTCAGAAGCAGGATTTATTAGCTTGGGTGCAACACCTCGTGAACCTGGCAGTACAGCTTCTTGTCCCAAGTTGGTAAATCTGTTATTGCTGTCAAAGCTTATTGTTAGAGTTTTCCTCTACATCACAGAGAAGTGATGAAGAAGAAACATGTGTGATCTGTTTCTTCAGAATGAGCAGAAAATTGCTGCCAGATCAGTTATTGTTTGATATCGGAAGATATTTGCTGCTCTTGGAATAAAACAGCCATACTGAAACCACACACTGTAGCTAAAAGAGTGCCTTTTATCTTGCTTGGCAGTTCAGGGTTTCATGACTGCACTAATGTAATGAGCCTTTTTTTCTTTTCTTTTCCCCATTGGTTTAGGTTTAAAAACCAAACTAAAAAACCCCCACACTAAACTGCCTTTTTTTGAGTTTACTGAATCCATGCCCTGCCTCCTTGTGGCCAACAGGTTATTGGCTTTCACATAAGAGGATTTTCACAGTTAATTTTGTTAATCTACTTAAATACCAGTGGGTTGTTTTCAGTAAAACAGCTGTGCTTGGTTTACTCTTGCAGACTGAATGAAAAAAGATGTGTTGGCCTTTCATTATAAAAGTCTCACAGGCTGATTATCACTGTACCCAAAAGCAAGTGGATTTTAAGCAACCAATCTAAACAGTAAGCAAAAATTACGTCATCCTCAATTAACCTGGATAGCTCTATTACTAAAATAAATGCTAAGCATTGTAGTAGGACTCTCTTCAGAGGCCTGTCTGCAGTAGGTCCTTCCCCAGGAGGGTAAGCTCAAGATGTAAGGTGGCTTAGCAAGCTCAAGATGTAAGGTGGTTTAGCAAGTAGCCACCTATCCACAGACTACTCAGAGCTGTTCATGTGCATGCTCTCAGCATGTCATTTAAGTCTGAACAAAAGTTTCTACCTAAACTGTCCTGGCTTCAGCGTCTGAAGGGACCAGGCAGTAATTTTTCAGGCTGCCATAATAACCAGTCACATCTGGTTATGTGCCTATATGCACAGTGACATTGTTAGGATCTGCAGAAGGTAAAGTTACTGCCAAACAGAGTTAAATGATGTGTATAACCCAGCACAGGATTTGCAAAAGGTTACAGAGCCCTTATGAAAACAGTCTGTATTAAAAAGGAGCTTGCCATTTAGAAGATACAAGATACACACTGACTTCCAAGAGCCACTTGCACTGTAGCAATTTTCCCACAAGCTGTTACCACTGCCCAGAGTCCTCCACACAGCAGTGCAGCTTCGGTACTGCCTCCTGGTCACTTCTGTTGTCCACAGCAATTTTGAGAATTTTTGATGAGAAAATATGTGGGTAGCTACAGCCCAAAAGACAGAATGAGAGTTCCTCATCCCAGGCTGTGTGCTCCCCCTTGTCCATGTTGAGAGGTTCATCAGAGAGACTAAGGGTTGAAAAAGACTGTCGAGCCTGGCTCTTCCTTCCAGCCCTTGAGATGGTTAATGTAAGAGTTTATTGGCAGAACACTGGGAAAAGCTGGCTCTGTCTCCTGCTCTGTGGTGGAACATGTATCCTCAAAATTGAAAATCTGACATTTTTCACCCACACTAAATCAATACTATAAAGAGGGGGGAGGGGGAGAATAGAAAACCAACTTGTTGATTGGTTTTTTTTAGCTCTAATTTTCTTAATGTGTGCTTTACTAATGTATGCAGTGCTTCCCATGACTGTTAGCAGAGCTCTCCACACACAGTCCAAAACATGCAGAGCACAAGTAATTGTTTAGAAGGAAGTTTTGCAAGACATGGTATTGTAAAGCTGAAACATCTGTTTCTCCTGTTATAGCTGAACAGTGCAGCGAGTTTTTCTGGATAAACTTTCTCTTAGTTTTGCTAGTTTCTGCTAAATATTTTTCATAGGCAAATTCTGAATAAAAATAAGTGAATTGTCTGAAAACTCTTCCTCACATTTTCTGCATGAAAGAAAGAACTGATTAAGCCCTCTAGCCATATCATAGTATCAGTCAGGGTTGGAAGGGACCACAAGGATCATCTAGTTCCAACCCCCCTGCCATGGGCAGGGACACCCCACACTAGATGAGGCTGGCCAGAGCCTCATCCAGCCTGGGCTTAAACACCTCCAGGGACAGGGCCTCAACCACCTGCCTGGACAACCCATTCCAGGGCTTCACCACTCTCATGGGGAAGAACTTCCTCCTCACATCCAGCCTGAATCTCCCTACCTCCAGCTTCGTTCCATTCCCCCTAGTCCTATCACTACCTGATAGCCTGAGAAGTCCCTCCCCAGGCTTCTTGTAGGCCCCCTTCAGATACTGGAAGGCCACAATTAGGTCACCTCTGAGCCCTCTATTCTCCAGACTGAACAGCCCCAACTCCTTCAGTCTGTCCTCATAGGAGAGGTGCTCCAGCCCTCTGATCATCCTCATGGCCTTTCTCTGGACACCTTCCAGCACCTCCAGATCCCTCTTGGAATAGGGACTCCAGAACTGGAGGCAGTACTCCAGGTGGGGTCTCAGCAGAGCTGAGTAGAAGGGGAGAATCACCTCCCTTGAGCTTCTGGCCACACTTCTCCTGATGCAGCCCAGGCTCTGATTGGCTTTCCGGGCTGCAAGTATGAAAGAGACATTTGACACGTTAAGTACTAATATGTAGATAAAATAAGAAAAGTATACATTATGTTCTATATTCATTACTTTAAATAGTAGCTTTTAAATCTACTTGACTACTTTAAGTCACTTATATGCATTTACTTTATTTTTGGAAGAAGATAGTTCCCCTTTAGGTGGAACTAGTACGTGAAGCTGCGTTAAAATAGCTGTGAGGGGTAATTATATAATTCCATTTGTGCGACAGTTGTTCAGTCGGTAGTGAAAGGTTTCACACACCAGCCACAAATTTGGTAAGCATTTCATAGAAAACAATAATATCATGCACACACACTTGCAGTTGCACACGTCTGTGGGTGAAGCAGTTTGCCTGCTGCTGAAGCAGAAGCACAGCTGAGGTGGAACACAGCAGCTGCTTGCAAACACAGCTGTGGGACATGACTGAACACCGTCAGGTCAAAATTGTACTTGAGGTGAAGTGGATGGTCTGTGTGATGAATCACATGATGATCCTGGATCGTGGCATCTGCTGCTGCAGTAGCTCTAGCACACCATCCTGGCAGAGACATGTGCAGTGTAATGAGAGGAAAGGCCACGTCATCCATTTTGGAGAATGAAGCTGTGCTCTTTTTGCCCCTTTACTCCAGTCTCCTCCTCGGCTTCTGACAATCATACAAAGTGTAATTTACTGCACTATTTACATCTATTTACATTTACTAATTATATTCCATTGAAACTGCCAAGGAAAATTTGTCAGAAGAATGTAATTACTCAAAGCTGGAATTTGGCCAGCAGTGAGATTGGTTCCCTTCCATTTTGCAAAACAGCTCTTTGGGATCTTACAGAGCTGAGCAGTTCAAGTGGCAGCTGGGGACCATTTGAGCCTCTGAGGTATTGCTGGAGGCCTGCTTAAAGCTTGGTATGTTCAGGTGGGCTTGCAGAGGCAATTGGGATGTCTGGAGCTCCAGGCTTTAGAGAACTGCCCATGTCAGGCCTCCTCTAGGGCAGCCAAGTGGTCAGTGGCTACTGCAGGTTGGGACGTGCCTGCTGACTCTGGGGCTGCATCCTAGGGCTTGGGGCTTTGCCTTTCACTGTGGTTGCTCCTTGCAGCTGAAGGTGGGGTGTCCTGTCTAGGATGTGCACTTCAAATCAGAGGGTTGGCACAGGCAGAATCTCTCCAATGCAAGGGCATTAGTGGAAAATGGAGTGCACTCTTACTAAGCAAGATAGAGTTGTCCCGCTGCAACCTCCCATTACCAGGTGGCTGTACAGAGGTCACTTTGGGGAGGGAAGTACTCTGGAGTTAGGATTTGTAACCTCTGGTTTGCTCTAGAGCCCAGTTTGGAGCAAGGTGATGCTGAGTAGCATCTATACATGCTTGCATCTCAGGGTGACGTTCTAATTTCCATCCCATCTATTCTTTTAAATACATAGTACAGTTGCTCTCTTTAAGATCTCTTCATCGGCTTCTACTTGGCCTCTAGGTTTACAGTGCCAGTGTGGTGTGCACAGAAGTCCTGCATTAGCACACTCAAAATCAGGAGATCAGTCACCTGCACATCTGGCTTAGGTATGGATGTATTCTCTGCAAAGGCAAATTGGAGACATGTGGGCACACGCTGTTTAAACAGCAGTTTGGAATCACTTTTCACAGTGGTCTCCCCAGTAGTCACAGCAAGTCCATGGTCTCCCTTTTAAATCTCATGGAGAGCACAAAACATTTAGCTTCATGGTATTTCTAAGGACGACCATTAAATATCCCACATTGTTCCTTATATTGCCTGCATTTTCCCTGTCTGGCTCTGCTTTTTGGAATGGAATGGAATGGAATGCAATGCAATGCAATGGAATGCAATGCAATGCAGTGGAGTGGAATGGAGTGGAATGGAATGGAATAGAATAGAATAGAATAGAATAGACCAGGTTGGAAGAGACCTTTGAAATCTTTAAGTCCAACCTATCATCCAACACCATCTAATCAACTAAACCATGGTGCCAAGCACCCCATCCAGTCTCTTCCTAAACACCTCCGGTGATGGTGACTCCACCACCTCCCTGGGCAGCACATTCCAATGGGCAATCACTCTTTCTGTGAAGAACTTCTTCCTAACATCCAGCCTAAACCTCCCCTGGCTTAGCTTGAGACTGTGTCCTCTTGTTCTGGTGCTGACTGCCTGGGAGAAGAGACCACCCCCACCTGTCTACAGCCTCCCTTCAGGTAGCTGTAGAGAGCAATAAGGTCTCCCCTGAGCCTCCTCTTCTCCAGGCTAAAATGCAGGCTAAGATACAGTACGCAACCTGCTGAGGGAAGCCAAGGTCACAGGTAGAGGTGCCATGCTTAGGAGGCACGTTTATAAGACATGATAAAATTTAAAATTTAATCTACTCAGTGCTGCCTGAAACTTGACACAAGTGTCTGATTTATTCTACGTAGTCCTTCTCTGCTCGACATGCTCAGAGACAGATGATACATGCTATTTGTCATGATCATAAATGTTACCATTATTTTTTCTTGTCATCTCTGCAAAGTGAAGGCTCATTACTATAATATGAAGATGTCATCAGATGTTTTTATATGTTCAAATCTTATTAAGTTTCCCTCTGGTTTCTTATTACAATATGTTAGATCATTCTTTTTTACTCTTTTACCACTGTCTACAACTACCTGAAGGGAGGTTGTAGCCAGGTGGGGGCTGGTCCTTCTTCCAGGCAACCAGCACCAGAACAAGAGGACACAGTCTCAAGCTAAGCCAGGGGAGGTTTAGGCTGGATGTTAGGGAGAAGTTCTTCATAGAAAGAGAGATTGGCCATTGGAATGGGCTGCCCAGGGAGGTGGTGGAGTCACTGTCCCTGCAGGTGTTCAAGAGGGGATTGGACGTGGCACTTGGTGCCATGCTTTAGTTGATTTGATAGTGTTGGGTGACAGGTTGGACTTGATGATCTCAAAGATCTCTTCCAACCTGGTCTATTCTGTTCTATTCTATTCTATTCTATTCTATTCTATTCTATTCTATTCTACTCTATTCTATTCTATTCTATTCTATTCTATTCTATTCTATGCTATTCTACTCCAGGAGAGAATTTAGAAGGCTGTCTTTAAGGGGCAGCGTGCTCGACGATCAGCCTTGCATTGAACTCTGCAAATGTTACACAATCTTTATTTTAACAAAGGCTCATGTAAGTGCGTAGCTATAGCATTTTAAATATGTCTTGGTACTCAGGCCTATGCAGTAATTGTGGGCTGGAGAAGACAGTGTGGTTTAGTGATTTGAACAAAGGGCTGAGTAAGAATTCCAGGCCTCGGCAAAAGACTTGCTGTAAATCCTTGGGAGAGTTGCTTGTCGTCTTTGTATCCCAATTTATCTATCTGCAAATTGGAACTGCTATTAATGTATTGTGTATAAGCCGTGAGAAGTCTGTTAGAGATCAGAACAGAACCTGGGAGGCCTTTTTCCCAGGCTTGTCATGTAACCTCAGGCCAGTTGTGCTTGTCTGGGGGCTTTGCAAACTCATTGAAGTTCTTCTGCTTGAAGTTGAGAGGTCTTGTCTGCAAAAATATGGTTTACACTAAAATTCTCTGACTTAGCTGCATCTTCTGGTTTGGAGGAAGCCCGAGCCAGAGGAGTGAAGTGGACACTGAAATAAAGCCTTAGAATATAAATAAATCGAAACCAGTCCTCCTAATAACAGCAAATCTTTGTCTCCTGACTTTGTGGCCTAACGTCTGAGGCTGAAGGGGATATAAATACAACACTCTGTGCAATGACTAATTACTCAAAATTCTGTGCATCAGCAGAAGTGGGACTTGTGGTTGACTCTAATATTATCAAATGCCTTTGCTATTTAATAATCGTGTAGCCGTACGTTAGTTAGCATGCCGTTTGCACAAAGAACAGCGATTTTATTTCAGCTATCTCCCAACAAAGTAAAAATGCAGTGCTTGGCAGACAGTGTGTCTGATGTACAGTGCTCTAAGTTGCTAAGAAGAAAAAAATGTTGTTGAGTATTTAACCTTTTCCCACCCAAGTATGTGGCAAGAGGCAGCAAAGTGACCGCAAAGGACAAGGGCTTTTTTCTCTTGTTTCTTTTACCTTCTTTATTTTTCACTCAATCTTTCCTTTCTTTTTCAAGAAAAGAGAAAAAGTTGCTATCAGGCAAACAACTTCTCTGCCAGGGGGGTTTATTCACACACCAACACAGAGAAATTATGCCCGGGGCTTCCATTAACATCCCGCAAACTGACAGCATAATAGCTTCCTTTCTTTAACATAGATCCAAAATAGGTTAATAAATACATTTAGTTCCAGTCATAGCCCACTTTCTGACTTAGCCTTCTGCATTCACTCTTTTACAAATATGGAATCCATTGAATTTTGGAACAGAAAACCCACAAGGAATAAGTTAATCTGCCAGACGCTCCAATCAGCAGTCTGCGCTGTAAATCTATTTACAGCTGCATCTATTATGCCCTGAAGTTCAACTGAACTTTGAAAGGGCACATGACTGAAATCACTGCATTTTGGTTGACTCACAGTTAAGTGTAGATGGAAATTGCTTGGCTCATTACAAGTTTCTGATTCAGGCCTTCCAGAAACACTTCACTTGTTGAAGGCTCTGTCAGTGGTCTAAGGGTATACAGGTATCCTGTGACAAGAGGAGCTGCAACAGTTCTGTCCCTCTGCATTAGCAGTCAACTGAGAAAAGGTTGGAACAAGAGCACATGGGCCCTCTTTCACCTCTGAGAGCAGAAGGCTGTATTATCCCCATTCTATGGATATGGAAAGTAGAACAAACAAAAGTGTTAGCAATTCAGTGCTCTGAAGTGCTAGTTGGAAATGTTCTCCAAGTCTCCTCAGGGGTTGGGGTGATGTAGCCAAAATTGAAGCACAGGCATATATTGTCCCCTGCTACTCTCTTAACTTCTGGACAACATTGTCATGGAAGGAAATGCTGTTTATCTGCTTAGCTACTGACTATTTTAATCTGTAAGAACAAACAATGTAAACAAAACGAGCGAACAGAAGCCGGCTTGTACAGAACAATTTGCAGCCTTGTTTTCCAGTGGAAGATTCCACAGACCACCCAGGCTTTGCTCTAGTCTTTTTCCCAACCGTGGAGCATCTAATTAAATCCCTCTCCATTCCCAGCTCTAAGTTGAAGAGAGCCTACAGCCCTGTACAGTTTCTTTCCAGATGGAAATGCATAATTTAACAGAGATACAGCTGACAGGGAGAAGTGGGCCTAAAGCACTATTAGCATTTGCCACAAATTGCATTAAATTACAAGGTGGCACTTAATGAAGATGTAGAATAACAGGAACATAAAAAACAGCGTTTAATTTTCTAAGCCTCTTCTAAAAATGCAGAGTCCAGACAGCAAAAATGTCACAGTAAAATAGAATCTCTGTCTCAAGTTACTGTAGTGATATCAAGAATTGTTTGGTTTTGCTACACACCTTCAGTGCCAGGTCATGACATTTTGTCCCGCTGCATCCCACAGCTTTCTTCCATGTATGTTTATACATATATGTACAGTTGCCAAGCACCTCACATTGCTTACAACTTCTGCACCGCAGTTCTGTAAATGGGGAACAAAAGCAGACAGGGACCATCTTGTCAGTGGAAGATGAACCTGCTTCCCTTGGTAAAGCCATCTTCAAAGAGAATTAGGACTGGAGGTAAAATTTTGTCAGGGTATCAGCTGTCTCCTTTGCAGAACTGGATGTCTTTATGGATGTCGTGGAGGAGTCAGTGTCCCTGGAGGTGTTCAAGAGGGGATTGGACGTGGCACTTGAAGCCATGGTTTAGTAGTCATGAGGTGTTGAATGACAGGTTGGACTTGATGATCTTTGAGGTCTTTTCCAACCTTATTGATTCTGATTCTCTGTCCATGTAAGTGAGGAAATACATAGCAGTGCAAGTTGCTTCTTGAAGACCTCCTAAGAGGTTTGTGAAAATGCACTACAAGGACAGTTGCTTTGGCTCCACCACTGTCATACTGAGAAGTGTGACAGTGTGGAAGTTAACCCACTTGACTGGAAGGGGCAGAAAAGGTAGGGATGCTAGCAGCAGTTATGCACTAACTCAAACATTTTGTTTGAGGGCCGGAACACATGAAGGGTACAACATCCAACTACTGGGCCTGAGATTGTGTTCTGATGAGGTCTAGGGAGGCTGAGTTCAGAGCCATCTTTGTGCCCTCTCACTTCTGGGATGCTCTAGTAAATGAAACAGTAGTATCATTTATGCAGGTTGAGAGCAGAGTAGGGAATGACCTTTTTATTGCTCTGCTTGGGCTAACTATGGCTTGCAACACAAGTCACAATCATTGCAGCAGAATGTGCTGCATCCCTTTGCTTGATTTGCTCTCCTCCCCTTGTTTTTATGATAAAACCAGCATAGGCTCTCCTCTAAGAGGATGTTAAATCCTGGTATGTATCTCACCCTGTGTTTTGAAGCAGGTGCTGGGCTGCCAATACAGGCACAAAAACCAATGTCAGTGGTGACGGTGCATAATGCTCTGGGATATCCGAGTTGCACAAAGCATGGAAAGGAAGGAAAAGCAGCTGGGTGCAGCTATCCTTTTTAATTAAATTCCTGCAGTTAAAAATAGCTACTGAAATCTGGCGCTTCTGGCACATCCAGAGCGTCACCTTCCTAAGTCTCTTTTCTGGCCTAAGCCAGAAGTTGAAGTAGGAAGAAGTAGGAAGTTGAAAATGTGAACCACTGTGTAATAGTGCAGCATATTCTTGGCCAAATTCCTTATTGTTTTTTACCTTTTGCATTTAAGGTTAGCTTACAAATGTCATCTGCCTCCTTTTCTTCTGTAAAGCTCATCTTTGCAGAACCTGGGATCATCCTGGCTGTTGCTGAACATAACTTACTCTTCTCAGTTAGCTTACATCTGTTTGGCTATGATGAGAGAGGAGGCAACCTTTGCCTACTTAGTTACGGAGAAATGCCAGCTGCAGTAACACTGATATTGAACTAAGACCTGATTTCCCCCCCACAAAGTTTTCATTTGCCAAGTAGTTTTGGTCACCACAGAAACCAGAAAAGTTTATGTTGGATCAGTGATATTGCACAATTAGGTTTTCAAAAGAACAAGAACAGAGAAATGAGAATAGTGGGGAAATCAGGCTGATTTGCTTTTGCAAATTCTAACCACAGAAATTGCCAGAAGTTTTACTTCTTATCAAGATTAAAGGAGTACCCTGTCCCATGGATAGAATGTGGTTTAGAGTTTCAACTAGACAAATGGCAGGAAGCTACATCCGTAAGTTTTGGTGATTAGGAATGTCTTTAATAGCCAGTTTGCAGTTAAGTTATCACTTTTCTCAGGGATTTGCTTTGTGTTTGTGCGTGGAGAGGTAAAAATACAGATACAAAAGCAGCTATCCTAGAACACCCCAGTTGTAGGAATCCAAATTCTTGAGTTCTGGCAGCAATGTTTAGCAGCTGCTTAAATACCTATAAGGAGTATTTGGTTTATTCACTTTAAAGCATAAATTGACAGAGAAATGTAGAGGAAAGGTAAAGAAACTCTCTGGAAGCTTGTGCATCATTGCTGGTGCCTGTGATTTTGTTACCAAAATCATTACGCAGGCATTGTGTTTGTTGGAAAGATTCATCCTGCAGGTAGTCCTGCAGAGGATGATTTCTGTAAGAAATCAGTCTGGCTTTTGGAATGGACTGCCCAGGGGGGTGGTGGAGTCACCATCACTGGAGGTGTCTAAGAGGAGACTGGATGAGGCACTTGGTGCCATGGTTTAGTTGATTAGATGGTGCTGGGTGATAGGTTGGACTTGATGATCTTGAAGGTCTTTTCCAACCTGGTTAATTCTATTCTATTCTATTCTATTCTATTCTATGCTATGCTATGCTATGCTATGCTATGTTATGCTATGCTATGCTGTGCTATGCTATGCTGTGCTATGCTAAGCTGTGTGGTGCTGACCTACTGCTGAAGCCCCTGAACGAGTATTAGGAACAGTGTGGCCACAGGAGCAGGGAGGTCATTCTGCCCCTGTACTCAGTACTGGTTAGGCCACAACTTGAGTACTGTGTCCAGTTCTGGGCCCCTCAGATTAGGAAAGATGTTGACTTGCTGGAATGTGTCCAAAGAAGGGCAACAAAGCTGGGGAGGGTCTGGAGCACAGCCCTGTGAGGAGAGGCTGAGGGAGCTGGGCTTGCTTAGCCTGGAGAATAGGAGGAGGCTCAGAGGAGACCTTATTGCTCTCTACAGCTACCTGAAGGGAGGTTGTAGCTGGGTGGGGTTTGGTCTCTTCTCCCAGGCAGCCAGCACCAGAACAAAAGGACACAGTCTCAAACTGTGCCAGGCTGGGTGTTAGGAAGAAGTTCTTCCCAGAAAGAGAGATTGGCCATTGGAATGTGCTGCCCAGGGAGGTGGTGGAGTCACCATCACTGAAGGTATTTAGGAAGAGACTGGATGGGGTGCTTGGTGCCATGGTTTAGTTGATTAGATGGTGTTGGATGATAGGTTGGACTGGATGATCTCGAAGGTCTTTTCCAACCTGGTTAATTCTGTATTTTGTGTTCTAGATTCTCTTTACTGCATGCCTACCACACAGGTTAAAGATGATAGACTAGGTGTGTAGCAGAGAACAGTACTGTAGAGCAGAGGAGCTGTTTTGGCTTGTAGGTCATGTCCATGTGAACTTAAAGAGAAGAGGTGCAACTCAACTACTCATCAAAAAGATTAGACAAACTCAGTAGTAAAAAGAGTGCAGGGAGCTGGCAATGGGACAATGCTAGAGTGAGCTCAGACACAAAAAAAGCCACCAACCTCCTAAGTTTAGTGTGGGTTTTTCCCTCCAGGATAAGTAGATCAGCGGTAGGCGGGAGCAGTGGCCAGCCAACAAAGGCTAGATACTGTGGTTTTGAAAGAGGCACTCAACCATATGGAGCTTTCGTGCAAAACAAGAATGTTTCCTTGATCAATTCCAGGCGAGATGGCAGTTGTGTCATCCTGAGTGCATCTCATCAGATTAGATGGGATCACTAGGAGTCTTTTGGCATTTTCAGTCTGAGAGGGGAAAAAAAAAAAAAAGACACATGCAGCTAGTGAAATTGCCCAGAAAGGAGATTTCCCCCTTCTGACTTGGCTGTGGGATTGTGGGGTCCTGAAGCCATGTGGGCCCCTGACATGATACCAGGCAACACAGTTGGTGACAATTTAGCCAGTTGTCTCCCGGTTAGGGAGCTCATTGTTTGGAAGGGGAACATCAGAATAACATGATGTGTTCTGAGAAGAGCTTCAGCTCTGGCTTCATTTGTTTATTAAATGGAATTTGTGAATTAACATAAAAGCATGAGCTCTGTTATGAAGAAATTACAAGTTGGCATGACTGTGACGTGAATAACAAAAGGAGTGAAGAGCTTCTCAAGGAAGTGAGATAAGTGAAGCTTTTGATTAGAGTAGAAGAGTAGCTTCATGTAGCTGAGGCTTGATAAACCAGTTTGAGAAGGACAAATCAGCCTTCTGAGGAGCTGCTATATTTAGCACTGAGCTTCAGCCATGACTCTGATTCTGTGCAAGTTCAAACTTTGGGAAAGGTAGCATGTTCTGCTGGAAGTCCTCCTGACTTCTGGTAGTGGCCATGTCTGCGTGCTTCGTGGCTGTTGACACATCTTGGTGTATGTGCTCTTCTGTGCAAGAATGCCACTGGAGTGTTTTTTATGGAGCTGAAGTGCTAATGAGAGTTTTCCACTATTGTGTTGTGTACATCTTAAGTTTTCTACATGCACTCTCACAAGAAAAGCAACATGGAGGGTTTGCTCTGCTGGTTTTGAGTTTCTCTGTGAGGTATAAACTTTCAGAACAAATAAAAGGCCACAAATCATAGCTTTAAGTGTGAAACCAGGGAAGGAGCAGATACCAAATCTGCTTGGGGAGAGGCAGGACCAAGGCTGCTTAGGAAGAAGTGGGTGCCTAGGTACTGAAGCTTAAACTGAAAATTTGCACAGAAATGTATCCTAAACTGAAATACTCCTTGCCAAAATATCTATCATCCTGGTAGCATAGGAGTCAGAGAAATGTTTGGTTGGCAGGAATCTCAGAGGTTCTGCAGCATGGATCCGTTGTTTTCAGAGCAGCACGTGGAGCTCCCGGTGCAGTGTGGAAGAAATAAATTCACCACCTCTCATTAATGCTGCCTGGAGTTGAAAGGAGTTTGTATGAACATCACCACACTGAATTGTCTTGATGATTCAGAAAACAGAGTACTTCCTGTGGGTCAGTACTTTGTTGGCTCTCTGCACTCAGTGTGTAATGCAGAATAACTTTCTTCCCTGGTGCTGAGTGGCATGCTGGAGTATTACTGCCTGCTAAAATGAAGCTCTCCTGTGCTCCCTCCCAGATTTCATCAGAGAGAAAGCTATCATCTCACAGAGATCTTGCAGTATTTTCCTTGTAAACAGCCAAATGAGAGTTCCTCTGTTCTGGCCCTCAATAAGAGCCTAACAGAGCTGTGGGCAACTTGCAGAGATCCCATACTGATAATGGATACTTCAGGTCTGGGGATCCCAAGCAGTGTCTCAGTGTTGAAGAATGGATAGCTTGTGTGACTCCCATAAAAGACCATGAAAGATCAGGAGCTCTGGATGCAGCTCACAGATGTCTCAAAGTGGATGTTAACAAGACCAAGTGCAGGGTCCTGCATCTGGGTTGAGGCAATCCCAGGCACAAATCCAGGCTGGGCAGGGACTGGTGGGAAAGCAGCCCTGAGCAGAGAGACTTGGGGGTGCTGGTGGACGAGAAGCTCAACAGGAGCTCTCAGGGGGCACTTGCAGCCCAGAAAGCCAATCAGATCCTGGGCTGCATCAAGAGAAGTGTGGCCAGCAGGTCAAGGGAGGTGATTCTCCCCCTCTCCTCAGCTCTGCTGAGACCCCACCTGGAGTACTGCCTCCAGTTCTGAAGCCCCTATTCCAAGAGGGATCTGGAGGTGTTGGAAGGTGTCCAGAGAAGGGCCACGAGGATGATCAGAGGGCTGGAGCACCTCTCCTATGAGGACAGACTGAAGGAGTTGGGGCTGTTCAGTCTGGAGAAGAGAAGGTTCCAAGGTGACCTCATTGTGGCCTTCCAGTGTCTGAAGGGGGCGTACAGGAAGCCTGGGGAGGGACTTCTCAGGCTCTCAGGTAGTGATAGGACTAGGGGGAATGGAATGAAGCTGGAGGTAGGGAGATTCAGGCTGGATGTGAGGAGGAAGTTCTTCCCCATGAGAGTGGTGAAGCCCTGGAATGGGTTGTCCAGGGAGGTGGTTGAGGCCCCGTCCCTGGAGGTGTTTAAGGCCAGGCTGGATGAGGCTGTGGCCAGCCTGATCTAGTGTGGGGTGTCCCTGCCCATGGCAGGGGGGTTGGAACTAGATGATCCTTGTGGTCCCTTCCAACCCTGACTGATACTATGATACTATGATGTTCCTAACATTCTTGATCTTGACATGGGTTTGTCTCCCATCATGTGAAATGCCAGCTCTATTACCTGCCTCCAAAGCAGATGCTGTGTAAGGCCTTTGAAATGTAAAGCAGGGCTGTGTGCTATTTCCAGATCTCCAGGTATTTTCAGCTGTGCTTTCTATGTGAACTACAAATTAAAAACTGCAGCCTTGTGGATGTTGTGTTTTAATTCCAGCTTTCACCACAAACCAGATAACTTTTCAGGGGAATTCATGCATCTGCAATGCTTGTTGTTGATCTTTTTAGAAACAGTGAATAACTTAATGTAGGAGGGTGTTTCAGAAAGGAAAGAGAATGCATGCAGGAGGCCTTATTTTGAGATTAATCTCTCAGGAATGCAGGGGGTTAATGGTCAGGCTGATTAATCACTGTTAATGAACCATCAGGAAATCTGTCAGGAAGTGGGTAAAAATTCCTTGCAGCTGATGTGCAGCACTGTGTGGTGGGCTTTGGTTTTGATGTTTTCCAACGGATAGCCTACAAGGAGTGTAGTCTGGTTACCTCTGAGTTCTCAAGGCATGTGTAGCACCAGATGACATGCTGCCCTTGTTCAGTTAGAGTAAGCAAGCAAGAAATTTTCCCCATGCACTTCTATGGCAGTGCAGCACAACATAGACGCAAGAAAGTCAGGGATTGCTCCTTCCCACAGCTTCCCAGAACAGAGTCTGGAAATGGTACAGAAGGGAAGCGTGATCATTCCCTCATTCCTCTGATCCAAGCCCAAAGGTACAGGGGGAAGAGTGGAACAGACAGCTTGCCCTGTGTAAAGGAGGAGCCAGAGTATTAGGACTCACATAAACAGCTGAGTTGATTAATTGCCTGGTGTTGACCAAGGGAGAGTTTTCACAGTTGACTTAAACCGATGCAAGATGCTGCTGCGGCTGAAAGGAGTGTTTCTAACCTCTTTCTCCTTTGCACTGGAATAGCTATCATGTGGTAATACAACAGCTTGCTGACGTGAGTGGATACTGTTTCTTGGTCAGTGTTGGCTGGCTTAGTCTCCAGGAGGCTCAGAGGACTGACCTGCCTCACTGCTTGGCCACACAGTGGCTAGATCTGATGTAGGGGAGGGCATGGGAACATGAGGCAAGGATAAAAATGAGTGGAGGCTGAGCCTTTCAGCAATCACATAACCATGGATTGGCTTAAGCCTGTTATGAAACCACCATCTGAATCACTGGAATTAAGAGTGCACAGTCAACCTACAGGGAATGCAAATCAAAATGTATTAGCTTACACCTCCTGCCATTGTTAAACGGTCACTGACTGCAGCCCTCTGCACATGGCTGGGAGAAGGATATTGTGGGGCAGCAGCACAGCAGCTCCCCCAGGCTTGGTCTGGAGTGTGCAGACCACACTGGACAGTGTGTTTTGGGGAAAGCAAAGGCAAAGAAGAAAGGAACAGATGAATGCCACTGCCCTGGGTTCTCTCTTACAGATGTTCCTTTGACTTAGGTTAACACATTCTAGCTTGTTTTCGTGACAAGACTGCAGAAGCACTCAGTTACCAGAATACAGATAAGGCACAGTAATGGAGTTGTGAGACCCTAACAGTAGAATAGAATAGAATAGAATAGAATAGAATAGAATAGAATAGAATAGAATAGAATAGAATAGAATAGAATAGAAGTACACCAGGTTGGAAGAGACCTTCAAGATCATCAAGTCCAACCTATCATCCCACACCACCTAATCAACTAAACCATGCAACCAAGCACCCCATCCAGTCTCCTCCTAAACACCTCCAGGGATGGTGACTCCACCACCTCCCTGGGCAGCACATTCCAATGGCCAATCACTCTACGAAGAATTTCTTCCTAACATCCAGCCTAAACCTCCCCTGGTGCATCTTGAGACTGTGTCCTCTTGTTCTGGTGCTGGTTGCCTGGGAGAAGAGACCAACCCCCACCTGGCTACAACCTCCCTTCAGGTAGTTGTAGAGAGCAATAAGGTCTCCTCTGAACCTCCTCTTCTCCAGGCTAAACAACACCAATTCTCTCAGCCTCTCTTATCTCTTAGCTGAGACACAGGCCATCTTGGCACAAGTGTCTGAAGGTTGGAAATGTTTCTCCCGTTCCGCTAGTAACCTTTCATCAAAGCACAGCCCAGAGATGCCCAGGGATCTTGCAGGGGCACACAGGCTTTCCCCACAGATGAGGAATGGCTGGTGAGCTCACAGATGTTTTTGTGTTACATAGGGCTCATTTGTAGTTCGGGTACAGTGTAGGCAGGGGTACAGCAAGGAACACTGAGCAGATGTGACACAGAGAGATAACATTTATAACATAACCCAGTATCACATGGTTACAGAGTGCTATAAATACAGCAGGAATTCTCCAAGGCTAAATTCCTTTGACAGAGCTGGGCATCTGCGTTGCTATGCATTTAGAGTGCACTAAATCAGTGTATTCCTCAGGCTTCGTTCATTTGTGTGTACACTGCTGTCAGTGCTCCTGGGAAACCATAGGCATCACTGCAAGCAGCATCATTGATTCTGTGTCAGAATGCAGTCTTTGACAGCTTTTGGGTTGATGTTTCGATTTATTCACTAAACGAAGAATTGATCACAGGCATGCCTCATGTTTCTCTGGCTACACAACACATCATTCCTTCTAGGACTTGGTAACAGGCTCTTACCATCTATTCAGTGGACTACACAGCGTGTATGTGACTTCTTGAAAAGTTTCCTGAGGGTCAGTAACAATGCCAGGCTTCAGGAGCCAGAGCCCTGCTCCTGTTCTTACATGGCTGCCATTATGCTTACAATCACAGAATCATAGAATCAATAAGGTTGGAAGAGACCTCAGAGATCATGAAGTCCAACCTGTCACACAACACCTCATGACTACTAAACCATGGCACCAAGTGCCACATCCAGTACCCTCTTGAACACCTCCAGGGATGGTGACTCCACCACCTCCCTGGGCAGCACATTCCAACGGCTAACAACTCTGTCTGCGAACAGCTTTCTCCTCACCTCCAGCCTAAACTTCCCCTGGCACAGCTTGAAACTGTGTCCTCTTGTTCTGGTGCTGGTTGCCCAAGAGGACAGCCTGCAAAAGCTGCACGAGAGCTTGCCCTGCAGCAAGGCAGTGCAACTGCTGCAACATCATGGGCTGTTGCTCTTGGCCTCCAAACTTTTTTGGTGAACAGGACATGGTATTGGATAAGTGAAATGCATTCTATTACTCTACCCATGATTGACGGAAAAATGCTTTCCTTGCTGGAAAGACCTGAACAATATAGTTTCCACTTACAAAGCACTTTCCTTAAAAAGCTTCTCAGGGCAGCAGTGTATAAAAATAGTTATACTAAAGTTGTGAACCAGCTTCTGACGAATCGGGACTAGCAAAAGCGAAGGGTATAAATAGATGTGTTTTCGTGGGTTTTCTCCTCTCTAGAGGCACAGAATCCCAATCAGTGCTGAATTGTAGCAAACAAAAATGCCCTTTTCCAGACACACAGGAAAACAAGGACCTTCGGGACTAGTGGCACAGGATATAAACAGATCTTCAAAACGGCTTCAAAGCCGTAAAACTTAGTCAACACTGGAACGTCTGCGATGCAGACCTAGCCATGCCATGTCAGGCAAACGGGGCATATCCAACTACTTATCTCCTACAAACTGGCAACTCCTGCATTAGAGAAAGGTTCTTGTGTGATGTAACTGAAGTTATAGTTTTATAATTGTGGAATGAATTGTCTCCAGGCCCTCAAGGATATGAGGATTATCTCAAAGTCTGCAATGTATTTATTAGGATTCCTGGAAGACAAATGCTGAAGAATGTGAAACATTACATATTCTGGGTTTATATTCTGTCATTGGGCAGAATGAATGCACTTTACTGGTAGTTTTCAAAATTTGGCAAAGTAACTTGGTTGGTTGGGGGGTTGTTTGGTTGTTTGGTTTGTTGGTTAGGATATTGAGACATTTGAACATGTCCAGAGAAGGGCAACAAGGCTGGGGAGAGGCCTTGAGCACAGCCCTGTGAGGAGAGGCTGAGGGAGATGGGGTTGCTTAGCCTGGAGAAGAGGAGGTTCAGGGGAGACCTCATTGCTGTCTACAACTACCTGAAAGGTGGCTTTAGCCAGAAGGGGTTGGCCTCTTCCCTCTAGCAACCAGCACCAGAACAAGAGGACACAGTCTCAAGCTGTGCCAGGGGAAGTTTAGGCTCGAGGTGAGGAGAAAGTTCTTCCCAGAGAGAGTTGTTAGCCATTGGAATGTGCTGCCCAGGGAGGTGGTGGAGTCACCGTCCCTGGAGGTGTTCAAGAGGGGATTGAAAGTGGCACTTGAAGCCATGGTTTAGTAGTCATGAGGTCAGTGGTGACAGGTTGGATTTCAGGATCTTTGAGGTCTTTTCCAACCTTATTGATTCTGTGATTCTATGATAATATTTTCAAATCAGAGTCTAGAAAATCTTGACTTTACTCTGACCCTGTGCCTTCTGCTCTGGGCTGACCTTTTCTGAATCTACTAAACCCAGTGTAGTTTAATCCACAATACCAAAGAAGGAAGGTCTGTCTGTTTCTGCAGGCTGAAAATAGCTCTTACTGCAGCCAGCCTTGCAGTTGAATCAGTTCTGCTACTGCTCTGTGTGTTTGACCACTCATGGCTGCACAGACCAGAACCTAGTTTGAACAGGGTATCTAAATAATCACTCTTACCCATGCTACTGGTTTCAGTGTCGCAGCTCCTATACTGAAAACACCACATATGCAACACTTACTTACCACAACTGAGTTTATCCTACCCTTGGGGTCTGCAGAGGTGAACTTCACTGTGTTGGTCTATGTATGGGAATTAAGGATTTCAGCATAAGTTTACTGGCATCAACTCCTTCTGTATACTCTCCATTCCTCCCATAATCTTATTGCTTGCAAAAATACTAGGGGGCCTCTTCCCATTGCACATGGAAGCCTGCTCTTCACTTCCTTTTACTGCTCTGTAGTCATAGAAATAGAATAGAATAGAATAGAATAGAATAGAATAGAATAGAATAGAATAGAATAGAATAGACCAGACCAGGTTGGAAGAGACCTTCAAGATCATTGCATCCAACCCAGCAACCAACACCACCTAATCAACTAAACCAGGACACCAAGCACCCTATTAAGTCTCCTCCTAAACACCTCCAGTGATGGTGACTCCAACACCTCCCTGGGCAGCACATTCCAATGGGCAATCTCTCTCTCTGGTAGAACTTCCTCCTAACCTCCAGCCTAAACCTCCCCTGGCGCAGCTTGAGACTGTGTCCTCTTGTTCTGGTGCTGGTTGCCTGGGAGAAGAGACCAACATCTGCCTGTCTACAACCTCCCTTCAGGTAGTTGTAGACAGCAATAAGGTCTCCCCTGAGCCTCCTCTTCTCCAGGCTAAGCAAGCCCAGCTCCCTCAGCCTCTCCTCGTAGGGCTGTGCTCCAAACCCCTCACCAGCTTCGTTGCCCTTCTCTGGACACGTTCCAGCAACTCAACATCTTTCTTAAACTGAGGGGCCCAGAACTGGACACAGGACTCAAGGTATGGCCTAACCAGTGCTGAGTACAGGGGGAGAATGGCCTCCCTGCTCCTGCTGGCCACACTGTTCCTGATGCAGGCCAGGATGCCATTGGCCCTCTTGGCCACCTGGGCACACTGCAGGCTCATGTTCAGCCTACCATCGACCAGTACCCCCAGGTCCCTCTCTGCCTGGCCACTCTCCAGCCACTCACCAGCCTGTAGCACTGCATGGGGTTGCTGTGGCCAATGTGCAGAACCTCGCACTTGGATGTGTTCAGTCTCCTGCCCTTGGATTCTGCCCATCTGTCCAGCCTGTCAAGGTCCCTCTGCAGAGCCCCTCTACCCTCCAGCAGATCAACACCTGCCCCCAGCTTGGTGTTATCTGCAAAGTTACCCATGATGGACTCAATCCCCTCATCCAGACCATCAGTAAAGATATTGAAGAGGACTGGGCCTAGTACTTATCCTTGGGGCACAGCACTAATCCAGCTGCCTGCTGGATGTGGCACCATTCACCAACACTCTCTGGGCTCGGCCCTCCAGCCACTTTCTAACCCAACACAGTGTGCTTCTGTCCAAGCCATGGGCTGATAGCTTGGCCAGGAGTTTAATATAGTTCAGCCTTTCTAACAGGGAGATCTACAGCTGTCACTAACTCAGAGCATCACCCAAAAGTGGGGAGGTGTGGTAGCATTGAAGGAAGAGCTGAAGTTCCCTCTCACAATAGAATTATAGAATGATTTGGGTTAGAAGAGACCTCTAAAGATCATCTAGTCCAGCCCCCCTGGAGGGAGCAGGGCCATAAGGCCTGGCTGATGGTTAGTCATTTTTTTGCTCCAGTAGCAAACAGTGCAGCAATTACTTAGGTCAGTATTTAGGTACCTCCATTAAAACAAACAAAAATCCTAAAGTCAGTATTCTGCTCCATGCTGCTCCTGGGTAATAGTTTATGCTGTTTGTCACCAGATACTCTGAGTGTTCCTCATTAAAATAATATTTGGCCACTTCCACTAGGAAAAATGTTCACTATGAAAAATGTTTGATGAAAGAATGATGTGTTCTTCCTGCTGGAGCTACAGCATAACAGAGCTGCTTGCTGAAATTGTTGGTTAATAGTAGCGCCAAAATGGCTTTAATAATTAATCCTGCACTGATTAGATTATAGACTGTGAGATGGGCCAGAGGTTTTTGTATTGTGCATCAGACAAAAGACACTGGCAATGCTTAACTAGCAGTCACCTGCTCCTGCTCCACCTGCCATTGTAGGAGCACTCTGAAAACCAGAAAAGAGACCAAGGCCCACCAAAAATCGATAAAAACCTTCACCTGCCCCTCACAGGCTTGGGGATACAAAGCTGTTGAAACAGGTGGTGCCACAGCTGCATGCCAGCACTCAGCCTCACTGATTAACTTGTAACTTGCCAGGTAGCAGTCTCCACTGTACCCCATAGGGAAGGTGATGAAAGACAGCGTCCAAACGTCAGGCTAAGCAAGAGTTAAGCACGGAGTTTCCCGACCGGGAACACCAATGCAAACAGCTGCTGTGGAAGGGCTGGGCAATGAGACACAAGGCTTGGCATGGGCGTTGGTATCCTGTACTCACCCCCTTTAGGGTTCCCTTGCAATTGCCAAGCTGCTCTGCCCTGTCAGCTGCTTGTGACATTACCAGCTCTTGAAGTGCCAGAATGGTATTATATGCAGCTGATTTTAGGGTAAGGAGTTTTTAACACTGAGCACCTCTAGAAATCAGAGTTGGAAAATTACTTCCTAGCCCTGATTTCCAGTTAGAAACTTCGCTCAGCTATCTTAGCTAACGGTTTCCAGGCCCTTTGCTCTTGTCTCATGACTCTTGGGGCCTATTTAACTGCAGAGGCAAAATCCCTCAGGGGAGGCAAGTCCTTATACTGGTTTCTTGAGTGAAATAAGCTATTACCAGAGCATCCAGCATAATACTTTTACTGGTATAAAAGTATGGTTTAAAAAAAAGGAGACCTTAGAACCAGTTTTATGGTACCAGAAAGAAAAGTTATCAGTCTGGCCTTAGAATTGAAGCCAGTTTCACAGAAGAAGGGGGAAAGGATACTATGGAATGAAATGAGCAAACCAAGTTAAACATTACTCATTGTGACAGTTGTTGGGGATGCTACAGAGCACTGAACATCAAAACCAAGTTACTGCTAAAAAGCACTCAGGAGGCAAACAGCTGCCATTCCCTGCTATCAGTAAACCTGTGTTACTGCTAAAAAGCACTCAGGAGGCAAACAGCTGCCATTCCCTGCTATCAGAGTATAAGTAGTGGAACCTGGGCTGGGCAAGCCAGGCATGGCCAGCGTACACCCTGCTTCCCGAGGGCTTGCTTGGAGTGTGGGCAGAGCATAGGGCAATGCTCATGGGTGAACATGGTCATGGGAGGACATGCAGGACATGCCAGAGCTCCAGGTTGATGTCACTGTTCTCCACACACACCCCCATGGTCAAACTCAGCATAGGCTGCAGCACTTGACTCAGAAATGAGTGGTATATGTGATAGCAGAGACTTTCCTTAGTGGGACCTTTTTAATGAAGAGCAGCTGAGTTCTGGAGGCATCAAAATGTATTGTCCCACAACTAGGAACTTACATACACCACAGGCCACATGACTTATTTTTTTCCCCTTTTCTCTGTCCCTTCTACCAGTGCCCTTTATGAAAAACAGAAGTTAAATGAGAGAAATAGCTTTAATGAAACATTCAGGTTGAGAAATCAAAATTGGGCACTCCAGCAACAGGAAGTTTCAAAAGCAGTGTCTGTAACAGCAGCTTTCTGAACTGTAGCACACTTGCATTTTTTTTTTCCTTGAAGTTTAAGCCATATTATGGTGTGTACTGTGCATTCAAGAGCTGGGCAGAAAGACGGTAGAGTGGTGTTAGTTTAACATGGCAGAATTTCCCAGGCATAGAAAAGTGAATTGAACTCAGGCCCTGAACAATTTCCTGACTCCTGCAGGCAGCGCTGCAACTTTTGATTTTTCCAGTAAGTGCACCTGAATTGTGTCCTTGTGCAAGTAGGCTTAAATTTGTTTGTTATTTTGTTCTAGGGAGCTGGAGACAGTTTTGTGGGAGCGCTGGCCTTCTACCTGGCTTACTATCCCCAGTTACCCACGGAGGAAATGATCAGGAAATCCAACTGTGTCGCATCAGTGAGCGTCCAGGCATCAGGGACACAATCTTCATATCCTTACAGGAAGGACTTGCCTCAGGACCTTTTCTAATTGACATTGGCTAGCTCAGTGTACTGATTTTATCTTTTCCCAGACAGCATTATTCTCCTGACTGCACTGAGATTCTCCTCTGCTAACTGGAAAGACCAGGGAAGTCTCTGCTTCTTACTTGAGGAATCCTGTCAGTTCCTGTTCTACAACAGTGAGATAAGGTGGGGGTGGAGGGGTCTTATGAACACAGCACAGCAGGTCTCTCTGGTCCCAGACACAACCACTGGGCTTGTGGCCATCCCACACAATGTGCTATACTGAACTACACAAAATTTACAGCAAGATGTCTGGAGGGTACGGGGCTCCTGGCGGTAATTTTTACCAGAACTTCTGATGTGTGATGCCAGCAGGCGAAGCAGAATGTGAGCTTTGAAACCGCAACTGCAGTCCCCAGCTGCAGACACCACGGCCAGCATTTGGCTGCTAACAAAGCACAGAACATCAAGCCCTGGCCCATCTCTTCCCACAGGCCCGAGATGCACACTGCAGCCCTGCACTCTGTGGTTCTGCCAGGCTGTGGAACATCCCTCAAACTGGAAAGGTGATGAGACTGCGACTGAGGCAGACTTTGAACAATGTTTCTAGCCATACTGCTCTAAACATAGGTGAGCTACTTCAGAAAAACTTGCAAAACCATCAGAGAACTACTCTGGCTGGCTGACAAAAACCAAGGAGAGAAAAATCCATTCTACTTGCCTTACTGAAAATTTCAGCCCTTTGAGCCCACGGTCACAGCTTATCCAAAAGCTCATCTTATTTCACCAGATGCCCATTCGTTCTTCCTTGCCCAGGAAGGAGCCAGCACAACACTACCCCTCCAAGGAGCGACACCAACTCGTGGTCACTACTGTTGAATCCGTGGCTGGTAGGTTAGAAAAACTTTGCCATTGAATTCCTGCTGTGGAAAATGTTAATTTTTATTGCCTTATAAAACAATGGTTCCTTTGAAGATTACAGCCTGTTGCACAATGGAAAACACAGACAATGGGATTGGCTATTTAATTTTTTTAATTGAGCACTGTAAAAATAACTCAAAAGATAAATAAATGTTACTGTGATGATCTATGTCCAGACATTAAGAATTTTCTCTCTCTACATTGTTTTAGTCACAATGGCCTTCAAATCACAGGAGATGGTGATTCCAGTTCATTTCCTCTCTTTCAGACCATGTTGTTCGATTCCTGAATCAGCGTTCACCCTGTCCTCCCCCCCAGCTCGTCCTCTCCTCACGCATAACTCAAGTCCAGTCACTGTTCAGATGGAGCGGATCTTTCTCTTCTCTGTGAAGAGGACACGCTGTTTGGCTATAGGGAAAAAACAGAATCTGTTAACAAGCCTGAAGTGCTCAGATGCAATTCAGTGACCCTACGTCCCTTTCTCCTGGCTGCTTTTGCTGCTTCAATGACTGCGGAACAACTGACTGGCACGGCACTGCTGTTAACTGACTCTTGGATGAGTTTAGTAGTGCTTTCACTTTACCACGTGCAATTTTTAGTTCCTAAGAGGTCCATTTTACCTCTGTGAAAATAAGTATCAGGATTTGAGTGGCTGAAAACATTCAACAGCTGCTCTGTGTGACTATTATGAGTCACAGCTACTCAGCGTGGGGACAAAAATAGGTTCTTGCTGCTTTCTACTACTCTTCAACTTCATAGCCCAAACAACTACAGGTGAGCCGGATCTAGCAGGTCTCTCAAACTGACTGCAAAGTTAGCTAAGTGGATCTCTCAGTGAGGCACAAACTGACCTCCAAGGCCTGATGCAGATGCTAACAAAGGCAGTTCTGCTACAGTTAAGCATAGCCAATGCAGTACTAAAAATAAAATCTTAAAATAAGTAAATAAAAAAAAAAACAATTTAAAATACAACAAAATTAAAAAGTGAAGCTTTAGAAGGTGTTTGAAAAGCACCACCACTGGATTAGACTTCACTCTATGAATGCCTCAGAAAGCTACGCAAGAGCAATCCATGCAGTAACAAAATCTCTTCTTCCACATAAAAGTTTCACTTTCAGAAACACTGCAATTTAGTAACTCATGCTGTAGCTGGAGTTAGAAGGTAGTGAAACTTGGACACCACTGCCACCACTTCACCAAAAAGCTTCACTCTGGGGAGATCCCAGGTTTTTGAGAAGTACAAAACATAAGGTGAGAACGCATGCCAAGTGAAAATGCATCCAAAAACATATTCCTGATGTGAGTTGGTATCTAGACTCAAATTTACTTCCCTTCACACATGCACCACTTTCTCACATCAGATTTTTGCTTGTGTTCTACTACAGGCTACAAAGATCAGAGCTTTTTATTTTTTTCCTTCTGTAATTACTTCCAACCTCATACTTCAACAACCTACTACAGGTTCTGCAACAGAAGCACTACTTAGCCTGAGCTCTCCGCTCTTCCCATTTCCTACGAGTTGCAGAGCTGCTGGAGGATCCCTCTGCACAATGTTTCAATGCATCAATTTAAACTTCTCTTTTTCAAGAAAACAATCCCAGTGATCTCCAGTTCCCCTTCTGCATGAAATTCAGAAGGAGAGCTACAACCTCTGTCATCATGAGTGCTTTGCTGAGAGCAGGCTGCATCTCCAGTGGTGTCTCTCAACTGCCCCAGAGCTCCTGCACTGGTAGAGCTCAGTAGGAAAAGGTTACTCATCCAGCAAGAACATAAATTGTAAGAAACAAATAAGCTTAAAGCTTGTAACTACTGAGATGCTCAATACTTCTCTACAGATCTAAATAAGTGGCTTTTTGCTCTAATTTCCACCATGCTCTTTTTAGAATCTAAACAAAGCCAAGCTAGGTTTCCTCAAAATAAGCTTTTTAGGTTAACTCCATACTGGTTTCTCCCCCAGAAACTTGAGCTTTTAGTCACCTTCCAAAAAGCTTGGTGAACAAAAGGCAGCTTGGCATGTTCTATGTAACCCTCCAACAAATCAGACTCATACACAGAAAATTTGCAAGGACCAGAGGAACATACAAGACCCATAAACTCATCTGGAGAGTGGTATCATTTGTGGAGGTGGAAGAACTTGCGGTTAGTCCTTCAGAAATCCATTTTTTAAACAACTTTGTTAAAATTTATTGTCAAGAGCACCCGTGGCAGCTTAACAGGACACTTCTATTGATGCATTCTTTGTGGCTGCTTGTGGGAGGTAGCACAGTCTAACAAACCACACAAAGAAAGAGAATGAAAGAACTCTTGTGTCACTTTGCTTTGCCACTGACATGTGGCATGGCTGTCATCAAAGACTCTGATGTGTCAGGCAAGTCATTACTGTTTCACTGCAACAATCTGTAAAATGAGGGTAACATTTACTTCCCACTGGAATGTCATGATGAACAGCAACTGTACAGTCATCTGAGTATGAAACATGTTATGACATAGTCTGCTTAGATTGGAAAAATCCTGTTCTATTCAAATCTTTTGCACAACACACTCAAGAGAAGCTTATACAGGCTGACTTCTTCCCCAAGCTCTTACCGATGGGATCGTATCTCAGCAGGACCAGTTTTTCCTGCAGCCGGAGCCTCCTGATGTTGAAACAAAAGCCTGTCTCAGCTGCACTTTGCATCCTCACCAGAATGTACCTAGAGTCGCAGAGAATGTCTGTCTCAGTGCACAGGCTCACAGCAACAGCCTGCCACTCTCTGCCATGGCATGGGCAAACGGACAGAATGTAAGCCCAGAGAGAAGTAGCTTCTCCATAAAACAGTAACAGGGAAGGAGGAGAAAAAACAGGGGGGAAAAGGCACAAAACAATACCAGCATACAACTCAGTCACTATGGCTTAAAAGATAACGGCAAGAGAGGAAGGATGATGGTACTTTAAGGTGGTTGGGCTGTAGATAACACTGTATCACTATCACTTCCACATGCAGAGAGGAACAAGCAGATCGAATGTAACAAGAGGCATGCAAAAGGAGAAGTACAAGGCTTTGGCGCTGCCCGTCCCACCACAAATACAGGGCTTGAGGTTGTCCCAGCCACAGGACCCAGCTTCCCCACTGGAAGGGTCTCAGTTTGTGGCACAGACTGGCAGGAGCTACAATGTCCTTGGGAGCAGCACAAGCCACAAGACTGAACAAGCTGCCCCCGCCCTGAAGTACGCAGAGATCCCCACATCTTCCCAAACAGACACAGGGCATCTTCTGAAGTTTCAAAAGTAAGGTCAAACCCTTCAACCTGTCTGTAAATTATGTCCTTCTCTTCCACTGTGATACAGAAATTAATACATTCCTCCATGTGGGCATTCAATTAATTTTGCTGGATTTTCCTACTTCAAAATGGTCACAATTATCCTTGAAGAGACATCTATTCATCCTCACTTGTGCACCTCTGACCAGTGTGTTTCTTTCAGCTCTTCCTTTTCAACTTTGCAATCTCATTTACTGTTGAGTTCAAAATAGACAGGAAAATACTGTATTTCTGCAGACCAACTGACCAAGCACAGTCTAGGGATTATCCTCACTTATTGTCCTCTCCTATATACTACTGCAGGTGTGATAAGTAGCACCAGTAGCCTCACAGACTCCTCCTATACCTCACCCACTACCTCGAAGCCTCTGTGCAGTTTCCCCTTTCCAAAGGAATCAGTGATGTCAATGTGACCAGGCCTTGAAATTCTTGTGCACCATGTGTCCAAGGCCAAGCTCTTTCTGAACAATACACCTTGTTCAAAAAACCTGCTGCCCAGTGAAGGAATTGAAGTAGGAACAAAGGAAGAAAAGAGCAGTGGAAAAACTATCAGGACACAGAAAACTGAAGGAGAGCACAGAAGGATAAATAATAAAAGGAGATAACATACTCCAGACGTATATATGGGACTATGCAAAGAACAGAGAAAGGAACATCAGAGGAATAAAAGAAGGGGTGGGGGGGAAATCACCACATTTCCATTAGCAACATAATTTCTTAAAGCTGCTTTTTCACTTCACAGAAACATCCTGCTGTGCTGTGTTTGTTTCCGTGAGCAGGTAACAGTAGAACACTGGGATGTCAAACTGCTCTCTTCCCTGTCAAGGGCACACTTAGGAATTGCTTTCTGAATTGGAAATCCTGACAACTGGGCACACATCCTGGAAGAGAAGAATCTCTTCAAACCCAGAAGGTGCCTGGTATGGCACTGCTGGGGGCTGAGTCATAAAAAAAGAAGAAGAAGGAAGTGCACCAGAGGCCTTAGCTCCCAAGGCTGTGCAGTACCAGATGTAATGCACTCACACAGAATGCAGTGGAATATATTCACATAAATGTATCACTCTAGCCTCCTGGATTTGTCCAGTGAATCTTTCAAACAGGAAGTCATTCTCTCCATATGATCTCGTCTCCTTCCATCTACACTACATATAAGACTGCCTGCATGCTAAAAACTACATATTCCTTCCTTTCCAACCCTTAAAACACACCGACTTTCTTCACAGGCTGAAGGAACTGCAACTTTGTTCCAGAGCCCAGTAGCGTCTCTCCCTGAGCTGGACCACAGAGCAAATCAAGATGCCCAGAGCACTGACTACACCCCAGCCACACCACACATGCCAGCATATGAACATGCTACAACGGGGATGTGTTCTGCATCCTGCCTAGGAGGAAGGGTCACCAGCACCTGCCCAAAGCCCAGCCCACAAAGACCCATGCTGTACCTTGGATTGCCCTCCTCATGTGAAAAAAATATGAAAGGTAAACAAGAGGAAGATTATGTGGATAATTTAGAACCTCTCTTTAATCATAAACAGGGGAGTGTGCTTCCCCTGCACAGGGCTCTTAGGATATTCCAGCTCAGCTCAGCCTGACAGCCCACAGGTCAAAACCTGCCTTTACTGCCTTTTTAGAACCTAGGGGATTTTTCACACTGATCTGTACTTACCTAAAAATTAAGCAAGAAAAGGCACACACACAGAAGGACAGAAAGGATGCAGCTAGAGTCAAGGACTGCAATTCTCTGAGTGATATTACAAAATACTACACTTCTCTAGATTTTTTTTAAGTCACTTGAAGACACAGAGCGGTAACAGAAATCAACTGGTGAGAAAAAGGTCACTTACTTAGATTTGCTCTTGGCCACTTGTTTTTTTTTGCAGCATGAGGAAAAGAAAGAAGAAATGGTTATCATTTTATCTTGTTTCCTATATATGCAACATATAAAGAGTTTTCCACTGCCTTCCTTTGCAATAACCCCAGAGAGATTGTGCAAAGAGATTTACTGTCACAGAAGACACGGCCCTAATCCTTCCATCTACGTGGCTCCTAGTGCCTGCTTTTATTTTGCCATCTCACCACTTTTATGGCTGTACAGATGCAGCACAAGTGCAACAGACTGCACTTGTTGTAGCCTCCAGATGATTTCAGTTTAAAGCTTCAATGCTAAATTCACTAGATGAATACGTAATTAAAATCATGCATCCAGTTCTGGGCCCCTCAGCTTAGGAAAGATGTTGAGTTGCTGGAAGGTGTCCAGAGAAGGGCAACAAAGCTGGGGAGGGGTTTGGAGCACAGCCCTATGAGGAGAGGCTGAGGGAGCTGGGCTTGCTTAGCCTGGAGAAGAGGAGGCTCAGGGGAGACCTCATTGCTCTCTACAACTACCTGAAGGGAGGCTGTAGCCAGGTGGGGGTTGGTCTCTTCTCCCAGGCAGCCAGCACCAGAACAAGAGGACACAGTCTTAAGCTGCACCAGGGGTGGCTGTTAGGATGAAGTTCTTCACAGAAGGAGTGATTGGCCACTGGAATGGGCTGCCCTGGGAGGTGGTGGAGTTGCCATCATTGGAGGTGCTTAGAAGGAGACTTGATGGGGTGCTTGGTGCCATGGTTTAGTTGATTAGATGGTGGTGGGTGATCGGTTGGACTCAATGATCTCAAAGGTCTTTTCCAACCTGGTTAATTCTAGTCTAGTCTAGTCTATAAAATAGGTATGAATTAACACTGCTGGTGAAAACTGCAGTCCCACTCTCCCCTACTTGCTTACACCTACCTCTGCTCCAGTTCCTACTGTGTGGCCATATGGTGAACCAGATCAGAGAGCTGTACTCAGGTGAGAGTAATCACAGGCTGGTTTTAGGTCCCCTGATCTAACCCACCATGATCAAAGAAAACTACTTCTGTTATCTCAGTGAATTTAAAGTCATCATAAATCTACTGTCTAAATAAAATTTTAAAACCCACAAAAAATAAACTTTTTTTTTAATTGCTCATCTATATTCAGTCTCTGCAATTCTTGTTAGGCCATCGTTAGCTTCCATCTTTTACACTGTTCCTTCACCACACCCCAAGTCTATCCAGATGACGTGATGGGCACATCTGTCACCTCATACTCTCCCCAATCCCCACCCGACTCCCTCCAGCAACTTCCTGGTTTTCCACTCAAGAGCTGAAGCCTCCTAACCTCACTTCTGAGGTTCCCAAGTTCCGCTTCCCCCAAGTTCTCCATCTCGGACCCTGCCAGAGGGGACCCTAACAACAGCACCGCCCGCAAACACCCCCTCGGCTTGTCTTGTGGGCCCTGCTGCTCTTCACCTCCCACAGAAGCCGCCCTCCCTGGCGAACAAGACCCAACCGGCTGGAGACCCCTGCTTCCCTTCCCCCAGGGTAAGCGGGATACGCTTGACCGCCTCCAATTGCCCCGCCCGGCAGGAGGCGGCGCAGGGCACACGGCTGAAGGACAAGGGCAGGTCGAGCCGCAGCCGGGCCCCCCACCCGCCTCCGAGACCGCCTCCGCGCCTGCCGCCTCCTAGGGCCGCTGCTCCCCGCGCCACTCACAAGCCGCCACTGTTAGAAACATAACGGCGATCCTCGCTGGGCGGTCCTCGCTGAGCCGCCCGGACGAGCCCCCTTCGTCGCCGCCAACACCACTTCCGGGTCGCCCGGCAGAAGCGCTTCCGGGGCGCGCCCGTGCCCGTAGCCTGCCTGCCCAGCCGCGCTGCGGCTCCAGCGCCGCCCCCCGCGTGCGCGAGGCGGGGCGCCGTGACCGTTACGGGCTGCCGTGGGCGGGGTGTGGGTGTCGCGGTTGGGGTGCGTGTGGCGGGCCCGGCAGCGCCGGCCAGCCCGGTGGGCGTGCTGCCCGCGTTCGTTCCAGAGTCAGGGAGCCAAGTTGCTGACACAAGGGGCCCAATTCCCCTTCTCCCCAAACAGGCCTAGAGGGGGCCGCCACCCTTCAGTGGCGTGGCTCACGCCAGAAAAGCCTGTGCAGAGCAGGCCGAGCCCCACAGCCACCGGGGGCGTGAGGATCAGCCTCCAGGCCTTGCCGCACGTACGGGCCGTGGAGCGCGGCACTGTCCTTCGACACATCTGCTAACCTCTCTTCCCCTTTGTATACAAAGGGAGGTGCAGCGATGGCATCAGAGGCCTCGAGGCGTTAGACAGCCTTTCAGTGTTTATGAGATCCTGTGCAAGGCAGAGAGGCTCAAGGGGGGCACTGTGGCAAGTTTTCACGTTCTTCTGACCAGTTAGTTAATGAGCTATAAGGTAAGTGATGTAAGCAAGTGGTGAACTCTGATGGATAAGGAATTGTCTAGCTGGTTGCATCCAGGAGGTAGTGGTCAGTGGCTTGATATTCCGATGGAGATGGGTGACAGGTGATGCCCCTCAGAGAGAAATCCTGCACCTAAGTCAGGGCAATCCTCCATATCGCAGAATCACAGAATTAACCGGGTTGGAAGAGACCTCTGAGACCATTGAGTCCAACCTATCACCCAACACCATCTAATCAACTAAACCATGGCACCAAGCACCCCATCCAGTCTCTTAAACACCTCCAGTGATGGTGACTCCACCACCTCCCTGGGCAGCACTTTCCAGTGGCCAATCTCTCTTTCCGTGAAGAACTTCTTCCTAACCTCCAGCCTAAACATCCCCTGGCACAGCTTGAGACTGTGTCCTCTTGTTCTGGTGCTGGTCACACCTTGACTACTATTACCAGTTCTGGGCCCCTCAGTTTAGGAAAGATGTTGAGTTGCTGGAACGTGTCCAGAGAAGGGCAACAAAGCTGGGGAGGGGTTTGGAGCACAGGCCTGTGAGGAGAGGCTGAGGGAGCTGGGGTTGCTTAGCCTGGAGAAGAGGAGGCTCAGAGGAGACCTTATTGCCGTCTACATCTACCTGAAAGGAAGTTGTAGGCAGATGGGGGTTGGTCTCTTCTTCCAGGCAACCAGCACCAGAACAAGAGGACACAGTCTCCAGCTGTGCCAGGGAGGGTTTAGGCTGGATGTTAGGAAAAGTTCTTCACAGAAAGAGAGATTGGCCACTGGAATGTGCTGCCCAGGGAGGTGGTGGAGTCACCATCACTGGAGGTGTTTAAGAAGAGACTGGATGGGGTGCTTGGTGCCATGGTTTAGTTGATTAGATGGTGTTGGGTGATAGGTTGGACTCAGAGGTCTCTTCCAACCTGGTTAATTCTATTCTGTCTTTAGCAGGGCCTGTTGGAATAGGGCAAGGGGCAATGGCTTTGATACAAAAGAAGGCACATTTAGACTAGATATAAGGAGGAATTTTTTTACATGGGGTTGGTGAAATACTGGAACAGGTTGCCCAGAAAGGTGGTAGAAGCCCCATGCCTGGAAACATTCATGGTCAGATTGGACAGGGGTCTGAGCCACCTGATCTAGTTGAAGATGTCTCTGCTTATTGCAGGGGAGTTGGACTAGAAGATCTTTGAAGGTCCCTTCCAACCCAAAGCATTCTATTTTTCTTATCCTCTAAGGAATTCACAGAAGCTCTGTGGCTTCCTTCTCCTTCCTCTTCCACCAATTAAGTAAAATGTTAATGATAGAATTCAAGCTCTTGAATACTTAATGACTACTAAAGCAATCAGAACATCAGCCTGCCATATTTAGAAGGAGAGCAAGACTTGGAATGTATAATAACATGCAATGAATTTTGCATTCAGTGGCATGAAAACAAACGTCTGACCCTGTAAGAAACTGGAACAAGACACCGTGAGGAAAGCGGTGCTGCTGGTGTCACATTGTTTCAGTTCCATTTGTTTCCAAATGCTTCTTAATGGTGCAACATTTCAATCTTAAACTGTTTGGTCTTCAGAAGTATAAATCTAGTAGTTACATAATCTGCCCATGAATATCAGAGTGAGAACTTGCAGACATTCGAGATGATAAAATGTGAGTGCTGTTAGACTTCCTTTCTTTGATCTGCATTAGTGCCTCAGTCAGAGCACAGACTTAAAAATGGAATGGGATTGCCAACCTCCTGACTTCACTGCCAGGAATATAAATCAACATTAAAGATGATTTTAAAGTGAAATAGCAAGTTAAACATTTGTACAAACACATCATCAAATAGAAACTATACTGCCTCTTTTTAAACCCCTTGCCTGCTGGCAAAAAGAAAACTGTTCCAGTGACATTTTCTCTGCTCTGCTGTGACAAGGGCTGCATAAATATAGACACCACGGATTAGAATAGACTTCAGCAATCTTCAGCTTCCTTTCTAGCAGCCTCTTCTGCAGACAATTTTCCATTGCTATGGGAGAAAAACAATGAGTCTAAAACTGGTAGGTATGGCAAAGTGGTGACAGTAGAGCATGTCCCTGGTGGCAGTAGTCATAGATAACCTTGGGAGAAAGGTGTCCTGGCCAGAGGAAAGGAGAATCAGGATTTCTGACCCCAGCTGGTACAGATTTATTGTGTGGGTTATGGGCTAGGTTAAGTCCTGTACTTAGAGATCTTCAATGGCATGTGCAAAGCAAGTGCAGATTTCTCCTTTAACTTTGCCTGGAGAAAGCAAGGAGTGTGAGGAACTGTAATGCCAGCCTAGATATTTCTGATGTGTGCTTAAAGTCACTCATGTCTCCAGCAGAGAAGCTGCTGGTGCCAACCAAACAGCATCACTCAGAATCAAACACAGGGTGAGTTCTAATTCACCTAGAAACCCAACATTTTTTCATGTCATAATCTAGCTGATTCTTTAATTTTCATGCTTAATATTCCAGGCTGAACCCCCCCCTTTTTTTTTTTTTCCACCTCTAGGAAGTCAGGAGATAACTGCTTCTTGCCAAGAAAGGGCGGGTAAGTTGCTGGCATTTGCTGGGCAGACAAGGGACTTGTGTGCAAGGTTGTCAGGGGTGATGCTTCTTCAAGCGTGTGTGGTGCTTTGAAGCAGTCATCACTTGAAGAAGTCAGAAGAAAGGAGAGGAAGGCAGCAGATGAAATGTTTTCAAGGTAAATGTCCTCTCGGCTCTCTATTTTCTGTATGAGTTACAGTCAATTAATGCATTCAAAACCCCAGTGCTGGAAACAATAATAACACTCGAAGCCTGGGGGAAAGACCCTACAAAAAGTAGCCAAACAGCTAAACAGCCCAAAAATGCACACAGCTTGGTGGACATAGTTTTAAACCAGGCAGGCTATTTTCTCCTCTCTTCTTGCTTTGCCTTTCTCAGCGAATTACAACTTAGCAGGGTTCTTGCCGTCCACGGTGTTAAACAAACACTCACGGGCACTGTGGTGCAGATCACTCACCCTGGATAACAGATGGATTTTTACATTCTTTCTGCATATCTGAATCCATTATCCCAAGAGGGCCCAGAAGAAAGTGGGCATTAGCTTAATGCAGCTCTGAAAGAGGAACTGTCCAGGTCAGGAGAGCAGGAATGATGGAATAGCCGTCTAAATTGCTAAATCGCTTTGAGCCAGTGACCAAATCCGTTTCAGCTGCTGGCCTGTTTGAAGTGAGCTGGTGATGGCCTATAGCCCAGTTCTTAGGGGTGTCTATGGCACAGCATTGATTTATTTGCTGGCAAGGTTTTAGAAAAGCCAGCAAAATGATGGGCTTGGACAGTTTCCTTCTTACCTCTGGAGCTTAGTCCTCTCAGATCAGATGTGGGGCACCCTGGTGTGGTAGGTTAGGGCATGGTTCCATTTTCAGGGCTGTACCTGTTTGCTGCCTATTCCCTCCAAAGCACTGGTCTCTGGTGGGTGGGTGACAGAACACCAGAATGGGCTGCCCAGGGGAGCTGTGGAGCCTCCCTCTCTGGAGGTATTCAAAACCCACCTGGCTGTGTTCCTGTGTGATCTGGTGTCGGTGATCCGGCTCTGGCAGGGTGGTTGAACTAGATGCTCTTTCGAGGTCCCTTCCAACCCCTAACATTCTGTGATTCTGTGGATCTGTTCCTGGAGCTCCTTTCCCCAGCACTGACGTCATTCATGTGTAAGGGTGGCAGAACAAAGACAGCAGTGCCTGTTTTCTTGTGTGATTTTTCAATACACATTTCCCAATCCCAACGTCCAAAGTAACAACATCCTTTCAAGCCGCCCCCTCTTGAAATGCCACAGTAGTCAAACAGCTGCAAATCAAAACACCTTGTAAACAAGTGACTGAAGTCCCGTGGGATGCCTGAGGGCTTGGGCACGTCTCAGAGTGATTATAGTTCCTGCTATACAAATTGGAGTCCATGTAGCACAGATTGTGCCAACTCTGAGATCCTGCTTTTTATTTTTAGTCCTGTTTGTGGAGGGTTTCTCATGATAAAAGAATGAGATTCAGTATCAGTGACACGCAGATGAAAGATAATAGATAGTAGCCAGAAGTGATCATATGACTAATCCTGCACAGTGAAGACCTCTTCCACAGGATTTGGGATCCTGTGGGTCTCAAGGACAGTTTTTCTCTGGGTGAATTTCACTTCCCATCAGCAGGCAGCTGAAGAATTGGACTCACATGGGACATATGTGCAAAGGAATGAATGTCACTGTCATCGCTTTTGCCAACCTCTGGGACCATCTGTGTCACTGAAGACAACATTGTCTAGATGGGTACAGGTTGTATTTGACAAGGCTCTAAACCTTCTTGCCTTTTGGAGGCAACAAAAAGACTTTTGCATTTTGTGCCTAGAGTTTTGTACACAGAGCAGTCTAAATCATCAGCAGGGCTTTCTAGTCTCCCAGATATAAGTCACCCACATTGATGTTGAAGACATGATTTCTTTCCTTGAAAAAGAAACTGCCTAAGGGGCAGATGGGATAGAAGGTGCATTAGGTTACATCTCTAAAACAGATCTCTGAGAAGAACAGGACCTGTCATTTGGTTTAGTTTTTTTTCTCTCTAAACTTTGGGTTGTCCAAATTTTTACTATACTCTAAACCAGGAAAAATACAAGAGGTTAACTGGTCAGCAAATACTCTCTGTTGCTTAGAAATCTGGAATCCAACCAGGCAGCATGCCTACATCAAAGGAAAGTGGGATTGGTGGCTGTGTAGCACAAAAGCATTTAGCTGTAGTATTGTGGCAAAGGAAACATGTACCAAAATCAAAGCTGTGAACCTGTGAGGCCAGTTACTTTTAACCAAGGTAGGTCAAGGCAAAGGGAGAGGTTAATTGTGCAATGTGAACACGGTGTGACACAGATAGGAAATGGAGGGGTTTTTGTACTGTGGCCTATTAGAGGAGAAGGGTTCAAGTGCCTGGACATGGTTTGGTTTAGGTCAAAAATCTCTTGTGGAATGAACTGGTGTGTCACTTCCATCACTTTTTGGGCAGGGAGGTATCTTCAGCTTTAAGCCAGAATGGTCAGCTCTAAGGGAAGAGAAAACAGGGAGGTTCAAGTGTGGCAAGTGATATGATAAGTGATAAGATATGATCCTGCCCATTTTTTCTTTCTGGAAAACAAACAAACAAACAAACAAACAAACAAACAAACAAAGAAAGCTTTTTTTCTAGAGAAATAGAATAAGGATAGGGCTTTCTGCATCCCATGGCCTCCCTGAAGACTTCCTCACTTGGAGGGAGGTCATAAGGTTCAAAATAATTTCTCAAGTGCTGCTATGTGGCATTGCCTTGATGTCATGCATCATTATAAATAACTTATTATTTCACTCAGTGTTTTGGGAAATGCTGGGACTGGAACAATACACCCACAACAGTTCCCTCCCTTATCCCAGCAGGCTCTTTACTGAGATGCTTACGAGCTGTACCTCACTAAGTGATGGCTGCCTGTCTACATCTGGTAAAAATGTGTCTCTGGGGAATTTGGATTAGGAATATCGATGGACTTTATGAAGGGTGGAGAGCTGGGAAGGAGGAGAGGGACATAAATTAGCAGTGTCATGTGGTTTGGTGGCTGCTTGATCCGAGTACCCTGGGCTGAGAAGGCCCCGGGGCTTCGTCAGTGCAAGCAGTGAAAGCATTACTCCCATTTTCTGTGTGTTTGTGGTCCTGAAGATGTTCTGCCATTCACACCTGGTGGGAGAGCAGAAAAACTGAGTTAAGCAGGGAAGTGTTCCCTTCAATTCTGTCTGCTTAGCTCAGGTATAAGCTAGACGTGGGATGAGTACTTAAAAATAATAGGGGTTGTCATAAAGAAACAAGTATTGGGATGAAGTTCAAGCAAGAGCTATGTAGAAATCTGTTTGAAGTCTTAGTCTCTTGCATAACTGTCTCTGGCTAGTTCCCTAAACAGTTTTTCATCTGCTGTAGCCTTCCTAGACCCATTTATCTTTAAAGCATACGAGTAATTTGGAAGTCCTGATGACGCACTATGTGCACACTGTGACCTTTGCACAGTCTCTGCAATAATATAGTCTTTCCTCTTTCTATTTCATAAGCACTGTGCATCTGGCCTTGCTCTGGCACATCCCCGGAAATGAAGAAATAGGCTCCTGCCTGCAGAGGACAGGCAGTGCCTTAGGCTGGCAAGATAAGGACTAGAGCAGTATTTGGCCCACTGTAAAGGATGTGTTGATCAGTGAAGGTATTCGTATCCTTCACTCACCTTTTAGCCCATGTTAAACTCTTCAGTCCTGTCAAACGACTACATAAATAATTTAAAGGTGTCTCAAGCTAGCTGGCTGGAAATATGCCTTGTCTGACAAAGAACAAGCTGTTTCCCTAAATCATTAGATAGAGCAAGATACTCCTGAACTGCCCAGAAAGCAAAGCTAGACCGAATCACATGGGTTTTGCCAAAAGTTAGCCTGTCTAAAGGCACTAGAAAAACTATTTAACTTCCTTCCTCCCCCCCCAATTCTTGCAACATGGACTCGAACATCACTATTACAGGTAAAAATGCTACTCCCAATGATGAGAATCTATCACAGACTAGGTGTTTCTCCCTAAAGGTGACTGATCCCATAACTGTAATCCAGTTCTTTAAAGGTGCCTTGCTATTAGTCTAACCTTGGTAAGTGTTCAAGGGGCATAGCTGCCTAAAAATCAGACATCTATGTCGATATGATCTAGTGTGGGGTGTCCCTGCCCATGGCAGGGGGATTGGAACTAGATGATCCTTGTGGTCCCTTTCAACCCTGACTGATACTATGATATTGATATATAGATATTTAGATCTAGATGTAGATATAGATAGATATCTATATATCTATATCTACATATAGATATCTATGTCTATATATATCAATATAGATATAGATATCAATATAGGTATCAAGATAGAGATAGAGATAGAGGTAGAGATCTAATGAAGACTGGACCAGTCTTCATTAGATCTATATCTCTATATCAATATCTATATCTCTATATAGATATTTATATCTATAGCTATAGCTGTATCTATATTGATATAGATATATCTCTCTATCTGGATGTAGATATAGATCATCATCTAAGATCAGATGTTATGGACCAGTCTTCATTAGATCTATATCTTTCTATATCTATATCTTTCTATATCTATATCTTTCTATATCCATATCTTTCTATATCTATATCTATAGATATCTATCTGTATTTCTATATCAATATAGATATTGATATACATATATGGATATCTATTTATTTCTATATCAATAGATATAGATATCTCTATCTAGAGATATATATCTATATCAATATAGATATTGATATACATGTATAGATAAAGATATAGATAGATCTAGATCTAATGAAGACTGGTCCATAACATCTGAGCTCAGATGAATTCCTGTCCAAATATTCTGTCTGCTTACACAACTCCAGATGGAGTCAGAGAAGACTGCTGGGTTGATCTTCCCAGCCCTGCCCTGTGCTGGCTTCTGATGACCTAGTTCTGGGTAACTGAAGATCTTATTGCTTCCTTACTACAAAAATGCTCTTGCATAATTTGGAACTCATCAAGCTCCCATTGAGGAGTGCACATAACCCACGGTCGTCTGTAGTGATCCCTTGCTCGTATGTAAAATGGCAGTCAGGGCATTTCATGCTAACAGCAAGAGAGGAGGATTTACTGGAAGGGATTAAATTTATTTTTAAAGTGTCTGCCAAGCCAAATCAATTCCAAGGGTTTTCTGAGCTGCTGAACAACCAGAGGCAATCATTGCACTTCTCTGTTGCTGCTTGCAGCCTTTTACCTCTTCTAGGCAGGGAATGTTTTCTGCTCTGTATTTGTACAGCTGCTAGTTTTGTAGAGTGCCACCCCATCTGATCCTCTGCACCACTATGAGGCATTTGTAAGCCTCCCCTTGCAGGATAGTCAGCAGGACACCTCCCCAGCTGCCCTCCTGTCTGCAATACCTATGGGTGAAATTTAAGCAGATGCATTCAAGTTAGGCATATATCTGATGCCAACTGCATCTGGCAACTGCTCTGCCACTGCAGAGGACTGCCCCAGGATCTCTATTTATAATTCAGCATCAGATTGGACCCAGTTGCTCCTGGTTAGAGATCTTCTTGCAATAACAAACTAAGATTATATGAAGAGCTTAAAAAAGAATTTCACCCCTCCAGGGCTAAATTACTTCCACTTATATACAACTGTCATATCTTTAAAGGGCAAACCCAGAATGCTAACACTGAACAAAATAACTCTACAACCGAGCCTGCCCTCTCCAAGCAATCACATCTCATATCTGCAAGGACTTTCATAGCAAAAGCCAAAATTCAGGCTAAGTGGATGGAAGATTTATGTACAGAGTAGGAAACAACAGCTTGGGAGGAGGTGTATTTGAATGCTGGAGCCAGTTAGAAAGACAAACCTCAAACACCATACGACTGCTTTTACATAGCATCGCACTCACGTCTGGTAAAATCACTCCATGCTCACCCAGACTTTGCAAACTGCTAGTCACCAGCTGAGAAAGGCACGGTGACGTACATGTTACGGTAGCATCCGGCACTGGCGAACAACCGGGTTCCAGATGTAGCCCACAGCCCAGCCCAGGCATTTTATGGCTGATGCATGCTTTGTGAAATAGCAATTGGAAAACAGGGAGAATAGAAACCCTCTGCACCAACCTCCTGTCCCGCAGGTGGTCTCATGCCGATCAGCTCACCTTTAGGGAGTTTAATTGCCGTCATGGTGCTGGAAGGTGTCCAGAGAAGGGCCACGAGGATGAGCAGGGGGCTGGAGCACCTCTCCTATGAGGACAGACTGAAGGGTTGGGGCTGTTCAGTTTGGAGAAGAGAAGGCTCCCAGGTGACCTCATTGTGGCCTTCCAGTATCTGAAGGGGGCCTACAAGAAGGCTGGGGAGGGACATTTCAGGCTCTCAGGGAATGATAGGACTAGGGGGAATGGGATGAAGCTGGAGGTGGGGAGATTCAGGCTGGAGGTGAGGAGGAAGTTCTTCCCCATGAGAGTGGTGAGGCCCTGGAATGGGTTGTCGAGGGAGGTGGTTGAGGCCCCATCCCTTGAGGTGTTTAAGCCAGGCTGGATGAGGCTCTGGCCAGCCTGATCTAGTGTGGGGTGTCCCTGCCCATGGCAGGGGGGTTGGAACTAGATGATCCTTGTGGTCCCTTCCAACCCTAACTGAAACTATGAAACTATGGTCACACAAGCATAGGAAGAAGGCACACAGGAATAGGAAGAAGTCACACCACCTCTACACTTTTTGTGACTATTCCCAGTCATATGATGAGGGAGCAGTCACACTTCACGTAGTGCCTGTATTCAGCCCTGATTATATACTTGGACTAATAATTGAAGCACTTAACCCCAGGGGCAAATGGATTTCCCTGAAGAAAACAGGAACTATGGAGGAGAGAGCTGAATACAGACTTCAGCTCCACGTTTCTAAAGTCAGGATGTGGACCTGCTCTAGTCCTTTAAAACAAACAAACAAACAAACAAACAAACCAACCAACCTCACAGAATCACGAATCACCAAGAACATTTTACTTTCTCCAGAAGCCTGGGGAATGCAAATTTTATTGTAATTTTTCCTCTTACCTCCTGTTCACAGAATCACAGAATTATTCAAGGTTGGAAGAGACCTCAAATATCATCAAGTCCAACCTGTCACCCAACACCCCAGGACTAAACCATGGCACCAAGTGCCACATCCAATCCCCTCTTGAACACCTCCAGGGACGGTGACTCCACCACCTCCCCGGGCAGCACATTCCAAAGGCTAACAACTCTCTCAGTGAAGAACTTTCTCCTCACCTCCAGCCTAAACTTCCCCTGGCACAGCTTGAGACTGTGTCCTCTTGTTCTGGTGCTGGTTGCCTGGGAGAAGAGACCATCTCCCTCCTGGCTACAACCTCCCTTCATGTAGTTGTAGAGAGCAAGAAGGTCCCCCCATGAGCCTCCTCTTCTCCAGGCTAAACAACCCCAGCTCCCTCAGCCTCTCCTCATAGGGCTGTGCTCGAGGCTTCTCCCCAGCCTCATTGCCCTTCTCTGGATGTGTTCAAGAGTCTCAGTGTCCTTCTTAAACTGAGGGGCCCAGAACTGGGCACAGGACTCAAGGTGTGGCCTAACCAGTGCTGAGTCCAGGGGCAGAATGACTTCCCTGCTCCTGCTGGCCACACTGTTCTTGATGCCCACCTCTGTCACTCCTTTTCGGTGACAGTAGAGGAAAATAGTGGAAAGGGAGAAAGGAAAGATGAGGGAAAGACTAAATATTTTTCACCAAAGTTTAAAACACATAAAGCACTTTACATAGAAAAGTTTAGGAGTTTAAGATTTTTGTGGGGAAAAAAAGGACAATTTCCACAATTTTTTAAAATTCTGCCTACAGAAAATAGCCCTTTTTAGGGGTTTTTTTTTTTGTTTGATTTGGTTTGGTTTTTTGTGGTTTCTTTTTATATGAAGTCAGGACCCTGCACTGCATTGTCTTCAGAGAGCAGTATGGTGACTAACTGGTATCTTGACAAGAATTCTAGGCCATTCTTCATCCACAACAATCTTGCAGCTCCAGCTGCTCTAAATGCTTGGGTGGGTGGCTCCTCCCAAGGACTGGGCTCTGTGTGGTTCTTCCCAGGAATGATATGAGAACATACTTTCAGAGCAACTAGCTGAAAGGTCTCTTTCACTGAGAGAGTTAAAAATCACTGCCTACTCATACCTCCCTGGGGTCTGCTTCCCCATTCCCATTAAATCTTCTGGTATTAGGTATCACTTACATGCCAAGATCAGACTTTCTGTAAAGAGTGTAGATGATCCTCTGGGGTGCACAGCCCTAAAATAATGCCATGACCAGCAAGTCCTTGGAAGTCCCGTTTTTGGCACTGCTTGGAGATGCTCAGATACATCAGTGATGAGTTCAGCTTACAAGGAGCTGTATGATTCCTTGGTCAGCACACTCTGCTGAGAGTGGAAGTGGGAGTGACAGCAAGCAGGTCACTGGTCCTTCCTGAGTGCCAGGCTGTATGGAAGCCTTATATGTCTAAGGGCTTAGGTAATATGAGATTAGACTTAGAGAGACTGCATATGTTCCTATGACCTGCAGCTATGCTCCTTTCAATAAGCCCCCAGGACTCAGAGAGGCTGAATTGCTGCAGGCCTCCTAGGTTCATTCAGTCAGATGCAATTTATCACTTAACCTTTTTAAGCAAGCATACAGGTTCCCAGCCTCGGCTTAATGTTCTCATTCTGAGAACTGCTGAGCAGAAAGGTCCAGTGGTGTGAAACGCCACAGAGCAGAGGCCACATGAGTGGTTCTGATATGTTTTGTTTCATTTTCTTGAGAAAGGGAACAACCTGAAGTTGGCAATGCAGTCCAGGAGGTGCAGGGTGTGTAATCTTCCATAAGTCTGCTGCACTGCTAGGTTGGATAGCTGCCTGCTCTGCTGTGGTCATTGTTGTTGCTTCCTGAAATGTTGTCTCTGTTCCAGAAGGAGCCTGTAACTCACTGCCTGATCATCAGAAAGTAGGTAGGAGTGCCTGAGGTTCCTGAGCAAAATTATTACATTTTCCAGTATGACTGTGGCAGGGAAGTCATTGTGCCCCAGCACTCAGCACTGGCTAGGCCACACCTTGAGTCCTGTGTCCAGTTCTGGGCCCCTCAGTTTAAGAAGGACATTGAGTCTCTTGAATGTGTCCAGAGAAGGGCAACGAGTCTGGGGAGAGGCCTTGAGCACAGCCCTGTGAGGAGAGGCTGAGGGAGCTGGGGTTGTTTATCCTGGAGAAGAGGAGGCTCAGGGGAGACCTCATTGCTGTCTCCAACTACCTGAAGGGAGGTTGTAGCCAGGTGGGGGTTGGTCTCTTCTCCCAGGCAACCAGCACCAGAACAAGAGGACACAGTCTCAAGCTGCGCCAGGGGAAGTTTAGGCTGGAGGTGAGGAGAAAGTTCTTCACAGAGAGAGTCATTGGCCATTGGAATGTGCTGCCCAGGGAGGTGGTGGAGTCACCGTCCCTGGAGGTGTTCAAGAGGGGATTGGACGTGGCACTTGGTGCCATGGTTTAGTTAGTCATGAGGTGTTGGGTGACAGGTTGGACTTGCTGATCACTGAGGTCTTTTCCAACCTTATTGATTCTATGATTGTCTCCATAAATCCTGGTCAGTGGAAGAGCACACAGACAGACCATCTTCCCCTGTGTTTGCATCCAGGACTCCAGCCTTCTAAACATGCGACTGACCCATATGCACAGTTCAGAGTCGTCACTGGGGAAATTGTGTGGTCAAGAAGGCCAGCAGCATCCTGGCTTGTATGAGGAACAGTGTGACCAAAGGACCAGGGAAGTGATTGTCCTGTTGTACTCAGCACTGGTGAGACTACACCTTGAGTACTGTGTGTCCCTCACTACAAGAGAGACATTGAGGTACTGGGTGAGGTCCAGAGAAGGGCAATGAAGCTGGTGAAGAGTCTGGAGAACAGGTCTTATAAGGAGCAGCTGAGGGAACTAGGATTGCTTAGTCTGCAGAAAAGGAGGCTGAGGGGAGACTTTACTGCTCTCTACAACTGCCTGAAAGGAGGTTGTAGTGAAGTGGCTGTTGGTCTCTTCTCCCTAGTTACAAATGCTAGGACAATAGGAAAAGGTCTCAAGTTGCACCAGGGAAGGTTTAGATTGGATGTTAAGAGAAAATTCTTCACTGAAAGGGTTATCAAACACTGGAACAGTCTGCCCAGGAGGGTGGTTGAACCACCATACCTGGAGGTGCTTAAAAGACACATAGATGTAGTGCTAAGGGACATGGTTTAACACCACACTTGGTAGAGTTAGATAATGGTTGGACTCAATGATCTTAAAGGTCTTTTCCAACCAAAACAAGTCTATGATTCTAAGAAATGCTGCATGTCCCCAGGCCCTGACTCTCCCACAGGAAATTACAGCCGTTCCCAATCTGGCTGAAGGAAACAGTCCCAGCAATGGGTTGGTCCCAGCAGCTGAACTGTTTTGGAAATCTAGACTGAAATTCCAAAAATAAAGTGATAGCCAGCAGTTGAATCTTCAGCTGCACGGCTTGCTTCTAGGCTCACTGGCGTCCCGGAGAGGTTTCCCACTGGTATCAGTGCATTTTGTTTCAGCTAAAACAGTGATTCGAGACACTTGAACATGTCCAGAGAAGGGCAACGAGGCTGGGGAGAGGCCTTGAGCACAGCCCTGTGAGGAGAGGCTGAGGGAGCTGGGGTTGCTTAGCCTGGAGGAGACTCAGGGGTGACCTCATTGCTCTCTACAACTACCTGAAAGGTGGCTGTAGCCGGGAAGGGGTTGGCCTTTTCTCTCTAGTAACCAGCACCAGAACAAGGGGACACAGTCTCAGGCTGCACCAGGGGAACTTTAGGCTGGAGGTGAGGAGAAAGTTCTTCACCAAGAGAGTCGTTCGCCATTGGAATGTGCTGCCCAGGGAGGTGGTGGAGTCACCATCCCTGGAGGTGTTCAAGAGGGGACTGGACGTGGCACTTGGTGCCATGGTCTAGTTATGAGGTCTGTGGTGACAGGTTGGACTCGATGATCTTCGAGGTCTCTTCCAACCTTGGTGATACTGTGATGCTGTGAAAACAGAGTATGAAGTGTATGGGCTGACATCTTAGCCTTATCCCATCCAGCCTTAGATACTTGAAGTCTCATCAACTGCTGTAGTCAATTAGGGGAATGTGCCATTCCAGGGGGTAGATGAAACTGTATCCCTTTCTGTCAGCAGTGGGTTGGCGTGAGAACAACAGTTCAGGTCTTTTAGTTAAGTGCCTTGAATTAGGCACTCCTCTTGTGTGGTCTCAGGCGGTGAATTTTCTCTACCCTTTGGCAGCTCTGAGATAAGGACAGTTGCATTTTCTCGTCTGTGCCTCCTGGAAGCTCTAAGATAAGGTCAGTTTATCTCCTCACGTATAAAAACAGTTGGAGGTCTTTGAAAATAAAGCTTTATAGAAGCACAAGGAATTATTATACTTCAAGCAAAGCAAACACACTCTGTCAAAGGAAGCCCCACACATGGACTTTTGCCTTCACCAGTCACAGTCCCTCTCTTCTCTTCCAGTACAACCACATTGCCAACTGTCAGTTCATGAGCATCCTCACCATTGTTCATTCATATTAATTTCAGCTCCAACTAGTGTTCAGTCTAGGGGCTAAGAGCTTTCTGCAAGATTGGTTTCAAGTAGTTATGCAAAGACAGGCCAGTGGGCAATGAGCCTGTTTCTCTTCTAGTAGCTTTTGTTATATTTTAGATGTGAAACCCACTGGTGGCAAGGAGGCTGAATCGATTTTCTGACTGGCCTTGTTCACTGATATGAAAACCTCCTCTCCTAAAATGAATCAGAACAAGCCTTTATGACATTATCCCACGATCCAGAGAGTGACTTTGCATTTGGCCACAAGAAGAGAGGCATTCTTTTTTTCCCCCCTTTTGTTTTTTTTTTTTTTTTTTTTTCTTTTTCCTGACTTTGCATTTGGCCACAAAAAGAGAGGCATTATTTATTATTTTTTCCCTTTTTCCCTTTTCTTTTTCTTCTTTTTTATTTCCTTTTTTCTTTTTCCTGACTTTGCTTTTGGCCACAAGGAGAGAGGCATTTTTTCCCATTTTTAGTGTTTTGGGGGTTTTATTCTTCTTTCTTTCTTTTTCTTCTTTCTTTCTTTCTTTTTTTTCTGACTGCATTTCTCATAATATCATAGTATCAGTCAGGGTTGGAAGGGACCACAAGGATCATCTAGTCCCAACCCCCCTGCCATGGGCAGGGACACCCCACACTCGATCAGGCTGGCCAGAGCCTCATCCAACCTGGGCTTAAACACCTCCAGGGCTGGGGCCCCAACCACCTCCCTGGATAACCCATTCCAGAGCTTCACCACTCTCATGGTGAAGAACTTCTTCCTCACATCTAGTCTGAATCTCCCCACCTCCAGCTTCATTCCATTCCCCCTAGTCCTATCACTACCTGAGATCCTGAGAAGTCCCTCCCCAGCCTTCTTGTAGGCCCCCTTCAGATACTGGAAGGCCACAATGAGGTCACCTCGGAGCCTTCTCTTCTCCAGACTGAACAGCCCAAATCTTTCAGTCTGTCCTCATAGGAGAGGTGCTCCAGTATCATAGAATCAGTCAGGGTTGGAAGGGACCACAAGGATCATCTAGTTCCAACCCCCTGCCATGGGCAGGGACACCCTACACGAGATCAGGCCAGCCAGAGCCTCATCCAGCCTGGTCTGGATCAGATCAGGTCCAGCCTGCTCATCCTCGTGGCCCTTCTCTGGACACCTTCCAGCACCTCCATATCCCTCTTGTAAAGGCCACAAGAAGGGAGGCATTTTTTCCCCTTTTTTTTTTTCTTTTTTTTTTTTCTTTTTTCTTTTTTTCTTTTTTTCTTTTCTTCTATTTTTCTGCCAATATCCTTTTTTAAAGCCATCATTGCAGTAGCTGCCAGGTGGGGAGGCAAGTGCCTCCCTCCATTTGTCTAAGGGAACAAATGAGTGGGATCACACAGGAATAAACTGAATCTTCCAGATGAGGCTCTCTACAACTCCCTGAAGGGAGGTTGTAGCCAGGTGGGGGTTGGTCTCTTCTCTCAGGCAACCAGCACCAGAACAAGAGGACACAGTCTCAAGCTGTGCCAGGGGAGGTTTAGGCTGGATGTTAGGAAGAAGTTCTTCATAGAGAGAGTGATTGGCCATTGGAATGTGCTGCCCAGGGAGGTGGTGGAGTCACCATCCCTGGAGGTGTTTAGGAAGAGACTGGATGGGGCACTTGTTGCCATGATTTAGCTGATTAGATGGTGTTGGGTGATAGGTTGGACACAATGGTCTCAGAGGTCTCTTCCAACCTGGTCTATTCTATTCTATTCTATTCTATTCTATTCTATTCTATTCTATTCTATTCTATTCTATTCTATTCTATTCTATTCCATTCCATTCCATTCCATACCATTCCATTCCATTCCATTCCATTCCATTCTATTTTATAGCACTGTGAATTAGTTAAATATCATAAATCCATCCTGGGTTAGTGCTAAGTTTCTTTCACTGGTGGAGGGCAAAGAGAGACAGGCACAGAAAGAAGCAAAAGCCATCTTCAGCTTGGATTTTCCTCCTTGAAGACCAAAAGGAGTGAAGGTGTGTCCTGTAAACAGTGGTTTATTCAAAGTGATGTCGTCTTTCCATTGATGTCCTCAGTCATTACTAACATCGTGACTGGAATAACTCTCAGGAGTGATGCATCAGTCTGTTCAACATTTTGCCTTCTGCTATCAGTTTTGAGTTACTTGCTTTTGGTTCAGAGATTACAAAGTGAGAAAGAGCCAGTGATACTATTAGCCTGAGCTCCTGTATAATCTAGACTGCAGGAGCACACTGAATGGCTTTTCCTTGGAAATACAGAGAAACCTTACACAAAATCATAGTATCAGTCAGGGTTGGAAGGGACCTCAAGGATCATTTAGTTCCAACCCCCCCTGCCCTGGACAGGGACACCCCACACTAGATGGGCCTGGCCAGAACCTCATCCAGCCTGGTCTTAAACACCTCCAGGGATGAGGCCTCAACCACCTCCCTGGACAACCCATTCCAGGGCTTCACCACTCTCATGGGGAAGAACTTCCTGGTTAATTACTCTCACTTCTGAAAAATCATGTGTGGTTTTTTTTTCTGGTCAGGAAGGATTTGTTCCATTTCAGTTCTCTCTCATTGTTTTATTTATTTCTCTGCCAGTTTGAACAGCCCTCTGTTTATTGACCCTGGTTTTACATCTGCACTGAGAGATTGTGATCAAGTCAACTCTTTACCTGATTGTCATTCAAGCAGATTGAGTTCCTGGAGTCTTTCACTGTGAAGCATGCTTTCTAGTCCTTTAATCAGCCCAGTAGCTCATCTCTGTACTTTTTCCAATTTGTTATCAACCTTCTGGAATTATTCACACATAACCTTTTCATTAGTCAAGCCTTCTTCAGATGGTTGAATAATATTTGCCTGATGAATTTACAGTAAGCTTCCCATTGGTTCGTTATATTATTTGTGAGTTGTTAACATGAACAGCTGCAGAGGTCTCTTCTCCTACAGCTCCACTGGCCATAGAAGACACTTGCATGTGTTGTTAGTCCTTCTGGACAAGCCACTGTACCATCTGCCATCAATCCCAGCTAAACCACCGTGAGACACCAACATACTCATGTGTGAAAATGTTCCCATGCCTCAGGATGGAAAGGGACATAACCCCCATCCACTCCTGGCTTAGCTCAGCCCTCCTTGTTTCCTGCAGATTGACAGATTTCTGCAAGAGGATATTATTATATGTCAACCATACTCCTGAACTGGGGAACTCCTGAAAGAGTGTACCACCCAAAAAAGCTTCTCAAGTGGCTGTTTCAATTTACTGTGTCAAGTTTGGCCACAGCAACCCCATGTAGTACTACAGGCTGGGAGCAGAGTGGCTGGAGATCAGCCAGGCAGAAAGGGACCTGGAGGTACTGGTTGACAGCTGGCTGAACATGAGCCAGCAGTGTGCCCAGGTGGCCAAGAAGGCCAATGGCTCAGAGGAGACCTTATTGCTCTCTCCAACTACCTGAAGGGAGGTTGTAGCCAGGTGGGGATTGGTCTCTTCTCCCAGGCAACCAGCACCAGCGCAAGAGGACACAGTCTCAAGCTATACCAGGGGAGGTTTAGGCTGGATGTTAGGATGAAATTCTTCCTAGAAAGAGAGATTGGCCATTGGAATGTGCTGCCCAGGGAGGTGGTAGAGTCACCATCCCTGGAGGTGTTTAGGAAGAGACTGGATGGGGTGCTTGGTGCCATGGTTTAGTTGATTAGATGGTGTTGGGTGATAGGTTGGACTCGATGATCTCAGAGGTCTTTTCCAATCTGGTTAATTCTATTCTAAGTGTTTTCTAACCTTTCAGTCCTGGTGATTTGTCTCCATTACCAGGCTCTGTGGTGAATGACTGACATACTGGGGTCTTTGTGAACAAGCTAAAGGCTGGTATGACTTCTGGGAAAAGATTCAACAACATAGAAGGCCATTCTCTCTTGAGATTCTCCTCAGTCATGTTCATCTGTATTTGAAAGAGGTAGATGCCCACAGGAAAACTGTGTCTATACAACAGTAACACAAATTATAGCTCAGCAGGGTATCAAGTCAGGAGGTGGTGGAGTCACCATCCCTGGAGGTGTTCAAGAGGGGATGGGACGTGGCACTTGGTGCCATGGTCTAGTCATGAGGTCTGTGGTGACAGGTTGGACTCAATGATCTTTGAGGTCTCTTCCAACCTTGGTGATACTGTGATAAACCTGACTCCCTTCTCCTTGGCTAAAATGTTTTGCTGTCATTTGCTGCAGCGAAACAGACTGTGGAACTTCCCCTTTAGCTTTTCATTAGAAAGCCACTTGTTCAGTTTCATGGTCTAGGTTTCAGCTGAACTCTCATTTCTTGCCTGTGCATAGTTCCATCAAAAACATAGCTTGGTGAAGAAATAGCCCTTTCCTACCCTGCAGCCTCCCTGACCCTACTTAACCAATCTGCAGTTGCTGTGTATGCTTTTGCTCTCTGAATCCAATGAGGCAATGCAGCCTAAACACTCTTCCCTGTTACATGATATTCAAATCCCAGCAAGCTCTCTCCAGGTGAAAACCAGGGGAAGGCTGGGAAGGCTCACATCCTTAGCTCTCACTCTCTTTCTGCAGTTTTGGGCCACTGCAAGCAGCACTCAGTGCCATAAGTATCATTTAAAAGAAATTTAAAAAAGGAAGAAAAAAAAGCCACATTCAGCTAGAAGTTCAGAGAGCCACCTCTGGGCTTTGATCTTGAGCCAAAGCCAAAGCCAGCCTCCTTTGTCTTCCAGACCTTCTGTTTTGCTCTGACAAACACAAATGCTCTTCTTTCTGTTCCGCCTTCTTACCTCCCCCTCTCCCACGACTTTGGCTGGGAGTCTGCAACTTTTATCATGCCTGTGGGGCAATGTGTATGAACTTCTGCTTCATATGTCAGCAGGACAATGCTGGACCAAGGAAAGTAGGCAGGCAAAGCCTAGGTAATTTGGCCTCAAAGGTTAAGACAATGGTCTTTCCTGCCATTGTTTTCTTCTCCCTCACTGCAGGAGCTGATGCTGTTACTCTCCTGGTGGCTAAAAATGCCTCAGCCCCAGTGAAAGGGAAGGGCCATAGCAGACATCAGGACAAAGGAAGCAGTGGTTAGTTAAGCAAGTGTAGCCACAAATCAAGTTTTGAGGGAGGGAATTGCAAATAACAAGCTGTCTCCAGATGTTCTACGTGCCATCTACTGGACCTAAGCTTGTAAACCTGTGAGATGGGGCAGATGGCACTGAAGAACCAGAGAAGATGAGCTTCCACACTCTCCAAGTATTTCCTGTAAAAGATGGTCTCTCCCTTGCCTTTTCTGATCTCTGGACTTTGTTATCAGTGTCCTCAACTGCACTCTGCAGAAACCCTTCATATAGCTGAAAGCTGACAACAGGGCAAGGCAGAGGTCATTCAGGATTTCCCTGTAACAGTCTCTCTTGGATTGCTTTTTAGAAGGAAAATACATCAGAGCCCTGAAAGTACAGGCTTTTTGATGTGGAAATCCTGAGTCTGCCCCTCCTCTGCCAGAGTCTGCACAAGCCAACGAGGAGAGGCTGAGGGAGCTGGGGTTGCTTAGCCTGGAGAGGAGGAGGCTCAGGGGAGACCTCATTGCTGTCTCCAACTACCTGAAGGGAGGTTGTAGCCAGGTGGGGGTTGGCCTCTTCTCCCAGGCAAGCAGCACCAGAACAAGAGGACACAGTCTCAAGCTGTGCCAGGGGGAGTTTAGGCTCAAGGTGAGGAGAAAGTTCTTCCCAGAGAGAGTTGTTAGCCATTGGAATGTGCTGCCCAGGGAGGTGGTGGAGTCCCCATCCCTGGAGGTGTTCAAGAGGGGACTGGACGTGGCACTTGGTGCCATGGTTTAGTCATGAGGTCTGTGGTGACAGGTTGGACTTGATGATCTTTGAGGTCTCTTCCAACCCTGGTGATTCTGTGATTCTGTGATTCTGTCATGTGATACTGAGCAAGTAAGGCACATATTTAAATACATTCCCTTGTTTGGGATGCTCCAGCTTCAAATATAATGCCCTGTGGTTACGAAGTGCTGTGCAACCTTTAGGCTCATTAGTTTCAAAATATTGGATGGTCAGCTCTCCATGGAGATCTCCATGCCTTTGTTTCTTGGCCTCTGAGGAAACTTTGGAAGTGATGACAGGAATGGTGAGCCATTTATCCTGGGTAGGGAAGGCAGAGAATTCTGTGATTCATTGCCATCCTACTTATCCCAAAGAGGCGCAAGTCACTGCTGGTGAGCTGGAAGTCCTTAGGAACTTAGTGTGCCCTGGATATGACAGAACTGAGGAAGGCAGAATTGAGAGGTGCACGTGAAATACTTCCACAAACCTCTCTGTATCTCTGAGCTTTTTCAGCTTGCTTGCATGAAAAACATCCTGCACAGCTCATAAGCAAATGACATTGAAGGAAAAGAGAAAACACCATAATACCGAGGCAAGGCAAATGGTCTTTCATACTTCTTAAGTGCCACTGGGGACAAAGCATTATCATTGCAGAAAATGCTTTGTCTAAACCCTTTCCTAACATGTGTGATACATCCCCTATGCCATTTATGTTCCAGTTCTTCCCTAAAGCTTTGCCACAGGGATTTGGGCAGGAGTTCAAGTACCTGGCAGCTGGAACCATGCCCCTACTAAGCCACCTAAAAACTCACATTCCAGGCCTCCCCTCATGGAGAAGAGTCTTGGTCCCATAACTGAGCTTCAGCATCCTGAGTACAAAGCCTGTCAGGTTGCATTGTTAACGAGTGAGGAAATAAAGTGCCTCTAATTATTCTGTGAAGAGCTTAGCTGGAACTTTACAGGAAAGAAGCTTTGTCAACAGATTATAAGAATCCTGAGCCAGGATTCCCAGGTTTGGTTTTTGGTTCTGCCCCTCATTCATTGAGTGCCCTGAATGAATGTTATATCATTTCCCCCCACCTGCTGAGGGACCCTGCCAGGCTGGACAGATGGGCAGAGTCCAAGGGCATGAGACTGAACACATCTAAGTGCTGGGTTCTGCACATTGGCCACAGCAACCCCATGCAGTGCTACAGGCTGGATCAGAGTGGCTGGAGAGCAGCCAGGCAGAAAGGGACCTGGGGGCACTGGTTGATAGTAGGCTGAACATGAGCCAGCATTGTGCCCAGGTGGCCAAGAGGCCAATGGCATCCTGGCCTGGATCAGAAATAGTGTGGCCTGCAGGAGCAGGGAAGTCATTGTGCCCCTGTACTCAGCACTGGTTAGGCCACCCCTTGAGTCCTGTGTCCAGTTCTGGGCCCCTCAGTTCAGGAAAGATGTTGACTTGCTGTGGGTGTGCAGAGAAGGGCAACAAAGCTGGGGAGGGGTCTGGAGCACAAGCCCTATGAGGAGAGGCTGAGGGAGCTGGGGTTGCTTAGAATGGAGAAGAGGAGGCTCAGGGGAGACCTTCTTGCTGTCTACAACTACCTGAAGGGAAGTTGTAGCCAGGTGGGGGTTGGTCTCTTCTCCCAGGCAAGCAGCACCAGAACAAGAGGACACAGTCTCAGGCTGTACCAGGGGAGGTTTAGGCTGGATATTAGGAAGAAGTTCTATACAGAGAGAGTGATTGGCCACTGGAATGTGCTGCCCAGGGAGGTGGTGGAGTCACCATCACTGGAGGTATTTAAGAAGATACTGGATGGGGTGCTTGGTGCCATGGTTTATTGATTAGATGGTGTTGGATGACAGGTTGGACTCGATGATCTCAAAGGTCTTTTCCAACCTGGTTCATTCTGTTCTGTGCTATTCTGTGGAAAGGGGTGATGATGTGGAGACTTGTGAACCCCTGTGCCATCACAGCCTAAAAGCCAGTCAGCATGGTAATGAAGCAAACTTGTGTCTTCGAGTTACATGTGCTCTGGTTCTTTTCCACTTTATTGTTTTCCATTTTACCTTTGATTTTATCTTTTTTTAAAGCAATCCTCTTTGTCCTTACATCTCACTCCAGGCATGAGTCAAATGAGTCTCTGCATTTGAATCATGGTCACTTCTAGCCGTAAGTCATTCTCTAAGGTTTTTCCTTCCCCTCACTTCAAAAGGAGCTCTAATCTTTTTAACCTCTGCTTTCTCCAGTAATGTCAAACATATGGTGTGCAGGAGATATGGACCATGGGAAGCTCGTGGATTGAGAGAATGGACTAGAGTGAGACACTCCAGGAGAACAGGACTGGCTCCATGCCTGGCCTGCATAGGCTTACCAACATAAGCAGTATGAATCTCAGGCACTATCCACACTGTAGATCTAGGCTTCAAACTTAAACCAGATCTCCAGCTTCAATCATCACACACTTGCTACTGATGTTCAGCTCTGTCCTCTGCCTGTTGTCTCATCTCCTGTTTGGAGACCTGTCACAGAGAGATGTTTTCCCTGGCAACTGGGAAACAGAAAGTGTTTGTGCTCCTTATCATCTCTTGTTTGTGCTCCTCATCATCTCTTCTTGCTAGCAACATTATTTTCCTAATGAAGTTAAGAGTATGCTCTGAGAGCTTCTGGGTGCAAAGTGAGGCCACACATAGAGATGTGTGGCCATTTTTAACTGTGTTAAGGATCTCATTGCCTCTCAAAGCTTTGAAGCACTGAGGATGCCTAAATGAGCTGCTCTCCCGCAAAACTGGAGCCATGCTCTGCTGTAGTTCAGTAGATGCTGCTGAACTTGTGTGCTGCCACAATCAAGACTGTTGTTCATAATGGACAATGTGGTATCACCCATGCTGTGCTGAGGTAGGTACTGATCTCCAGCTAGCTAGAGAAAGGAGACTTGAGGAACCTCTGGCCTCTCATCCGTTGGAGATTTCCCATCCAAGTACTGACTGGCTAAAAAGGCTGATGGCAGAGCAGCCAGGACTGGTGCTAGAAGCTAAGTCATAGAATCATAGAATCAATAAGGTTGGAAAAGACCTCAGAGATCATCAGGTCCAACCTATCACTCAAAACCTCATGACTACTAAACCATGGCTTCAAGTGCCATGTCAAATCTTTTTTGAACACCTCCAGTGATGGTGACTCCACCACTTCCCTGGGTAGCACATTCCAATGGCTAACAACTCTCTGTGAAGAACTTTCTCTTCACCTCGAGCCTAAACCTCCCTTGGCTTGAGACTGTGTCCTCTTGTTCTGGTGCTGGTTGCCTGGGAGAAGAGACCAACCCCCACCTGGCTACAACCTCCCTTCAGGTAGTTGTAGAGAGCAGTAAGGTCTGGTCTGAACCTCCTCTTCTCCAGGCTAAACAACCCCAGCTCCCTCAGCCTCTCCTCATAGGGCTGTGCTTGAGGCCTCTCCCCAGCCTTGTTGCCCTTCTCTGGTCATGTTCAAGAGTCTCAATGTCCTTCTTAAACTGAGTGGCCCAGAACTGGACACAGGAATCAAGGGGTGGCCTAACCAGTGCTGAGTACAGGGGCACAATGACTTCCCTGCTCCTGCAGGCCACACTATTTCTGATCCCGGCCTGGATGCCATTGGCCTTCTTGGCTGCCTGGGCACAATGCTGGCTCATGTTCAGCCTACTATCAACCAGTACCCCCAGGTCCCTTTCTGCCTGGCTGCTTTCCAGCCACTCTGACCCCAGCCTGCAGCACTGCATGGGGTTGTTGTGACCAAAGTGCAGCACTTGGACTTGTCCCACCCTGTTTACAGTACACAAATGTCCAAAATCCTGTATTTAGGTAGTTCTTCCAGCTTACCCTTCTTGGACAATTTTAGGTATGTAATGGCACCCAGACAGATTACTTCGAGGATAACTTGATTCTTTTTCAGACTGTCCTGTCAGTTCAGTGCTAAAGCCCCAAGCTGGGCACTGTTCTGGAAATGCTCTTACCCAGAAGTTAGGTAGCACTGTAGCAATCCAATAAAGCACATGCATGCTCTATGTGAAAAATGCAGAGGTTGGTTTTGGTGTTGGTATTGGTAGGTATGACTGTATGACACCAACGGATGTTGGTGATGGAGATGTTGCTCACTCCCTACCCAAAGTACACCAAAGACCTTTTTTAACCTGCAGGTACCTTCTCCCACCAGTACTCATGTGAATGCCCTGGTGATTGTTGTTTCAATTTGCCAACAGCTGCAGTATCTAGTCTAAGGCAGTTCATCAGGCTGCAGTGAAGCCCAGCCTTGGGACCCCTGGATCTCTGAATTTTCTGTGCAATTAAAGCCAGAAATCCTTCCCCAGTTCCATGGCACAGCACTTAGTGACAACCAGGCAATTGCCAGAATCCCTCTGAAGCCCTGGAGCAAATGTTGGATTTTCCCACCTTGTTTTCTGGCAGGCAGAAAATCAGCTCTCTTGTATTGATCACAACCATTCTGCAGTCTGTTTTTACCAAAATGGGTGCTGTTGGAGTGGCACGGGAGGTGATCTCACCCTCCTTCCCTGCAGCCTTCCTACCCGTGCAAGAATGTATTTGCATGCTGTAGTCACTGTCTTGAGCCAGCTGGTTCTCCTTCCCTTCCAGGACAGTATTTGCACTGCTAGGTCTCAGTGTCAGAAACACTGTTTTGCCACAGCTGATGATGTCTCCCTGCGTTTGGGGGAGGATCCTGCTCTTTAACATGATGGACACTGCAAGTGCTACCCGTGCTCCTGCTGTGAAATGTACCTGGTGTAGCAACAGTCAGGAAGTCCGGGAAATCCACAGGTACTTATGACATGAGCATGAGCAGGTTCTGCCCAAGATATGTGGCCTACAGCAGGAGTGAGAAGGGCCTGCTTTGCCCTGCCTGTCATCAGACTGCCTGCCATCCGCAGGCCAGCACATGTTGCCACAGACACGTCTGCCCTGGGCCTGCAAATTCTGATCACCTCAGCGAATATACTGGGGTCTTTGTGAACAAGCTAAAGGCTGGTATGACTTCTGGGAAAAGATTCAACAACAAAGAAGGCCATTCTCTCTTGAGATTCTCCTCAGTCATGTTCATCTGTATTTGAAAGAGGTAGATGCCCACAGGAAAACTGTGTCTATACAACAGTAACACAAATTATAGCTCAGCAGGGTATCAAGTCAGGAGGTGGTGGAGTCACCATCCCTGGAGGTGTTCAAGAGGGGATTGGACATGGCACTTGGTGCCATGGTCTAGTCATGAGGTCTGTGGTGACAGGTTGGACTCGATGATCTTTGAGGTCTCTTCCAACCTTGGTGATACTGTGATAAACTGTGAATATAATTTGATGCAATCAGTGTAGACATGGGGACTGCAGTTAGCACAGCCACCCATACAGGTATGCTTGCTCCTGCAACCGTTTCCTTTGTGCCACGGTTTCAGTGAATGAACAGGTAAGTCTGCTGGTAAGACAGTGTATTAGCCAGTGGTGATGTGGTTTCTCCAGCTCTGCTTAACAAGACATCCTCCTGCTGCTTGTAACAATATGTTGTTACCACAATATGACATCTAGTTAAGAAAAGAAAGCCAAGCCTAGTCCACCCAAACTTCAAAACTTCCCCCTTCCCTTCAGCAACAGATTTTTCTTGTCGGGTTCGGATTATTTGCCAATGAGTGCTGGACAAAGCCGTTGCTCTGGTTTGGCTGGGATCTATTTGATGTCCCAAATCAACAGAAGGTATTTCTAGGAAGCAAACATCAGGAGATGGAAGAAAATTATGTTGGCCTGTAGTAAAATTAAGGCTAGCTTCTTCAAGAGCTGGGCCATGGTTATTTTGTACTACTCCATCGTGGCCCCTCTTCCTCGGCTGCTGCATCCAGGCTGCATGCTGTAATTTCAGTGTTTGGTGAGCTGAGAGCACAATCCCAGAAGTCACAGGTAGCATCACCTAGCCTGGGTGAGGAGGCTGGCTGGTTCACCTTACCACATCTCAGCCCACAGGTGAGGTCCTCTGTGAGGGCAGTGAGATAAACACTCGGTGCTTGTGCTTGCCCTTAACTGTTGTTTGAGAGGGAGTCTGCTCCACATTTGCAAGGAAGCCAGGTAGTAGATGGATGTTGTATAGAACTTCAGTCTCCCAGTCTGTCAAGCTTGAAAGTTTTTCCAGCTTTCAATTTTGTCTAGTTTCTTTCTTAAGCCTCCCCCCCTCTTCAAACAGAGCTTCAACTCTGGCAGGGTCCCAGAGCTAGATACCAAATGGCGCTTTTTTCCCTTTCTTTTGCTCTTTCTTCCTTCTCGTGAAGCTGGCAGACTCTTCAAGCACACATCCAACCAACGCACAGTGCATTCACAAACAGGCCATCTGGCTGAGCACTCCTTGAGAATGAGAAGACTAGAAAAACAACCCTCTTGGAGCTGGCAGGCGAGATGCAGGCAGCCCGTACGTGGACTTGATCTTGTGGTGCAATCCAAGAGCCGTCCAATCTAAGGGCATTGCAAAAAAATGTCTCTCCTAATGAGCTGAATCCGATTGTCTCCAGAAGCGGCTCCAAGTCAACAATTTGAGTGGGATGCTGTAACTCTCCTCGCTGCACATGTGCTCATTAATTAAAGCCACTGTGGAAGATGCCCCTGACACCCCCGCCAGGGCTGCCAGCCTACCCTCCCCGAAATCCTGCTTGTTGCTTTGCAGCCCCCTACTGGGCAGGGGCCTGCAGAGCCCCGGGAGAAGGACAGCGCCATCAGATGCTCTTCAACCACAAAACACCCTGGCTGCTTCACTCGTGAACAGCCGCACGGACAGCGGAGCCACTGGAGGGAAGTTGCACTCCATTTGCTTTGCTGTCTGTTTTCTCCCCTCTGAGTTTGGTAACTGCCAGAGTGCTCCAGGAATAACACCACGCTGGGCAGGTCAGCAAGAGACAGGGACGGAAGTGAGCTGAGCAACCCAGTATTGCAATTTTTCTGATGATTAACCACTGGGTTCACAAAATTAGGGTGACTGAGGTGAATAGGGGAATTTTAGGCTCAAGGTGAGGAGAAAGTTCTTCACTGACAGAGTCATTAGTCGTTGGAATGTGCTGCCCAGGGAAGTGGTGGAGTCACCATCCCTGGAGGTGTTCAAGAGGGGATTGGATGTGGCACTTGGTGCCATGGTTTAGTCATGAGGTCTGTGGTGACAGGTTGGACTTGATGATCTTTGAGGTCTCTTCCAACCTTGGTGATTCTGTGATTCTGTGAATGCAAAGCCATTGGTAGTCAAGTCTCTCAACAGTAGAACAGGGAGCACTCTGTGAAACTAGTGGGAGATTAATTTAAAAGAAATGACAACATTACATCGCTTTAGGTAGATGGAAGTGGCTGGCCCAGTAGGCTGCAGAGGCTGAGAGCATCAGCAGTCTCAAAATAGGAGTAGACAACTTTGCAGACTGTATGTCCATAAATGGACACCAAAGGAAACAGGTGAGATATACAATCTAACACTCTGACCCCACAAAGGTGAGTGCTGAGGAAACACAAGGGAGAGGGAAATGTCCAGACCTTGTGCCCTCCCTGGATTGTTTCTCACCTTACCCGAGCTGGAAGCAGAGTGCTGGCAAGGGAGGACCATTGCTTGGGTCTAGAAGGGCCCTTCTTCATTTTTTGTTGTAAGATTCAGTGCCTGTGCCAGCCTAATCTGAAGGTCCTATGAGCAGACCATTGCCTCTTTAAAATAGCAGAAGAAAGCTAGAACCTCATTTTTCTCAGAAAGCTGGATTTGTGGAACATACTTCTGTTAATGTTAACAGTCACAGGCCCTGGCTAAATCTGTCTGGTCTCTCAGACATCATGTTTCACATAGTGAGTGGGTGACTCATTTGACCCTTTACCTTCCTACTTGGGATCTCCCTGTTTCTGCATCTGCCCCTTCAGTACTGATGACAGCAAGGACAGCTCAGCCTTTGGCAGATCATAAAGCTACATCTCAGCTATGTGTGTATGGCTTCCCAATGGCTAGTTACAGCTCCACATCTCCAGATGGCTGTTGTTCAGGTTTCTGTTGTTGCCCCTTGTGTGCAGTTGTGTTTTTAAGGTGAGGAACTCTTGAATTTTTATTTTTTTACTTTATTAACTCAAGAGCAGAGTTCTGTCAGTGAAAAATTGCTTACTCATATTGAAAAAAATATGACTAAGGACACACAGCACCAATACAGGTCCTGAGGAGCTCTAAGTTTCTTTCCACTAAGTTATCAGAGGCATTCAGTACCTCTTTCTTTTACCAACATGCAATTTACTTTTCCCCAGCTGACAAAGGTGAAGTCTAAAATCGATATTTTCCATCATTATCTTTTTGAGCCCACTGCTTTATAAGCTCTAACAATCACTAGGAGATGTTCCTAAACGTAAAAGAAGAATTTCAAGAAGGGATGAATTAAAATATGCCCCTTCTTTGGCACTGTCTTAATTCAAAGACAGGTGGGTAGTTCAGAAAAACCTGAGGGTGACAGGGAATAGAGGCCTGTGCTAATCCAGAACGAAGTGCAGCAGTGCAATTGTGCCCTAGATTTTAGTAGAGAGTAACTGGGAAGCTCCAATGTGGAAAAATAAATGGGGAAAGGGACACAACAAATTAGGAAGGACCTCTGGGCCACTGAATCTACTCTGCTGTCATGATATCCCACAGCTGATAAAGGTCTCTCTTCAAACAGCTAAGTTTTCTGGGCCCCTCAATTTAAGAAGGACATTGAGATTCTTGAACATGTCCAGAGAAAGGCAATGAGGCTGGGGAGAAGCCTCGAGCGCAGCCCTGTGAGGAGAGGCTGAGGGAGCTGGGGTTGTTTAGCCTGGAGAAGAGGAGGCTCAGGGCAGACCTTATTGCTCTCTACAACTACCTGAAGCGAGGTTGCAGCCAGGTGGGGGTTAGTCTCTTCTCCCAGGCAAGCAGCACCAGAAGAAGAGGACACAGTCTCAAGCAGTGCCAGGGGAAGTTTAGGCTGGATGTTAGGAAGAAGTTCTTCATAGAAAGAGTGATTGGCCATTGGAATGTGCTACCCAGGGAGGTGGTGGAGTCACCATCCCTGGAGGTGTTTAGGAAGAGACTGGATGGGGCACTTGGTGCCATGGTTTAGTGGTCATGAGGTGTTGGGTGACAGGTTGGACTTGATGATCCTTGAGGTCTTTTCCAACCTTATTGATTTTATGATTCTATGAGTCTCTGATTTTTGTATTTCCATTGTTCTTTGGGGGTTGTTCTGAACTTCACTCTGCTGTTGTTTTGAAAGCTTCTGCTGGTGTACAGCCTGAATTTATTTATGACCAGCGTATGCCGATTTCAAGACCTCTCCTTTCTTAAGTTCTAACCTGCTATTAGCCACATTCAGTAAAAGTTTTGGGGCATAATTCATCTCCTACGGATATGTGTGCTCTGTTATGCTAACATTGTTCCTGTTTATTTTTATCTTACAGGGAAGCAGAATAATATGTGAAGACAAGATGGAACAGATGTTTCACGTCTGCATTACAGCTCAGAGAGAAATTTAAATCAGCCGAAGACATCAGCACAAAATGCTTTGTAAGTGTTACTCAAGGGATAGTTACAGGTAATGCTCCTTTCATTACCTATTGCTTCCATTATAGCCTTTGATGTGATCTTGTGAAAGGTAGATTCCCTTCAGGAGTGTTCTGTGAGGTCTGAGGCAAGTCAGAGGGAGCTCTGGGAGCACGGCATCTCCAGAGGCAGAGTTCCAAACTTGCTTGAGATATTTACATAAACAGCATTGTTGCCAGAGAGAGTATCAGGGTATCTTTTCATGCTACTAAGAATACCAAGTGCATATCAGTTGTTCTGTGGGAGTGTCATTTGTGCCTTGTATTCCAATGAAATTATTAAAGTTTTCTTCAGGTTGATTCCAAAATTAGACGTAGAGAATGTCTAAGCCACTGAAAATGATGTCAGTTGGAACACCTCTCTAGTGAAAAAAAACCGGGGTTTGAGAGGACAGACCTTTTCATAGAAAGTGTTTGCTGCCTTCCAAATGTGTCCCCCTCTCTTAAACCAAAAAGCCTTAAAAGAACACGAGACTTGATTGCTGGCAGTTTGGGGATTACTCCCCTCCCTTTCCCCCAGCGTTTTCCAATGGAAAATATTCAGAGTTTGGGTTTTCAGCCCTTTGCTGAAATGCCAACATTTTCTAAAGGGTGAAGGAGGGGAAAAGAGAAGAAAAGAAAAACATGTTCTGACCAGCTCCAGTCAGAGCCAAATGGCTCTATCCTGGCTTTGGTCAGAGAAGTATGCTGGAGGGGAGAAAATGGGAGTGTCTTGGTTCCACACACAGCCTGGCTGGGCGAAGGACTGTGTATCACAATCCGTTCGCATGAGTCATTCACCGACATTTCGCCAGGGGAGTGTGTGCAGTGGCTTTCAAGCACTTCAGGTCAATATGTTAGTTGGAGGCACTGCACACAGGTGCTCTCTGTTCGAGGCTTCCAATATTTCCATGACACCTTTAACTCACGGAGACAGCAGTAACATCTGGCACCTGCCCAGACCTGAGAGCTCAGCCCTCCTCCATTCCCAAAAGAGGAGAAATGGGAAAATTGGCACGTGCCTGCCAACATGCAGGATTGCCCGGGTCCTCGGCCAATCCGATGGCTGGAGCATAGCCTCTGACGGCTGAGCTATGAACAGGCTGGGCCTAGGTAGGGAGAAGCACCAGAAGAGCCAACACAAATGTTGCTAAACTCCACAAGCACATGCATGCACCACCCTGCTTCTGGGGGAGACGGAGTGGCTTTGTTTCCCTGCACGCTGCTGATCCCCATGTGCGTGCTTAGCCTCCAGAAAGCTGTCCCGGGACACCTTCAAGTCAAGGGCCATTTTTGCTTCTGCCTCTCCAAGCTGTCTCCCACAGCTGCAGTGGAGAAACTGGAAGATGCATGCATATCCAGACTTGGTCTTTGTCCCCCTCTAGTGACTCGACTGCAAAAGACGCTTCCTAAGCCCTAGTCCTTCCAAACAAGATGGTCATTATTGTAGGCCATGGTCATTATTTTAGGCCAGGATGTTGAATGGTTTCCTTTCTGAAGCTAGTAGGACATCTAAGCACCACTGGCAGATCATATATTTATACAGACTCAGACACTGTGCATTACCAAAGTAAATAGCAATCAGGAGCTTGAGTTTCTGCGCTAATAGGCCACTTTTTTCCCACGGAGGACAGCAGCTGCAGGTTTCAGATGACACTATGCTTCATCCTCCAGGAGACCCAGCTAGGACCACTGTTACCAGTGCAAAAGCATGTGCTCCTGATCTCTTGTAATCAAACATTTGCTGACTCACAGCCCAGTCACCCATGTACTTTGCAAGTCGTGTCAACTATCTGTCACCAGCACATCCTCCTCACTGTGCTGTGACTCCACGAGGAAAACAACAGGAGGCAGATTACGTTCTCCTGAGGATCCAGGCTCGCATGCATCTTGGCTCTGAGTAACCTCTGGATTGCATTCTAACCAGTAGTGAAGCATCTGGCCCCTCTTACTTTGGCCCTCTGTCAGGGAAGAAAGTGACATTCACATTCAAACACTGAAAGCTTTGACTAATGAGTGACTCCAACCAGGCAAGACATGGGCGCACTGTGCAAAACGTCCCTCTATAGCCAGATCATCTACAGGGCCCCCACACTGGTGTTCTCTGCCAACCAGTGCTCGAAAAATAGCACCAAAATTTAGGGTGCCCTGGTTTCCAAGGCCTTTCCCCACCTATCATGTCACCTAAAGGCTATAAGAGCAACCTTGTTGTGTCTCCAATCCTATTGTTTCCCTAGATTCAGCCACGTGCTAGAGGTGCAGCCCTGGAAGGCAACAGGTCCAAAAGACAGGATTGTTTCCTGCCACATGTCTGCATTACTGGCGAGATGAGGCACTGCCCAGGGGCTGTGTAAGCAGCTCAGAGCAGGGATTCACACAGGATTTCACAAACCTAGACCCCCGCACTGCTTACCACAACCTCTCTGGCCAGGGGTCTCCAGCTTCCTCTCTCATGTGCTTGACGGTCTGTTTTTCCCTGTGAGCTCCCTGAGGGACAAATCACCCACACCAGCAATCTGACCATTCTGCTTTATCCCGAGAGTGATGAAAGAGTGCAAAGTGGATGTGCCTCTTTTGTTCTGGAGGAAAAAGTGAACTCAATGCCAGGCACAGATCCCAGGCTGTGTAGTTCGAATTGCGCTTAGAGAACATAATTCCCGTTTGTGTTTGTGTGCACGCAGGGCCAGGGTGGGGGTTGGATGGGGGGGGGTGGGGGTGAATGTAAGAATATAATTGTCATAATTTAATCCAAAACTACTTCTTGGAAGTAAAAAAAAAAAAAAAAAGAAAGAATCAACCCCCAAAAAACAGGCTGACACAAAACAGCGTGCTTAGTTATAAACACCACATGAAAGAGCAGTATTATGTTCTACTTGGTAACTGACATTTGAATGCTAACGTTCTCAGCTGCCCACTACTGGGCAAGGGCCTTTCAAACTCTCTGCCCACCCCCTGCCCTGATGCAAACAAAAGCCCCCAGCCAAACTGTGGCACTTATACCAATTTCCAAGGCCACAGAGAAATTCCACATTGAAAGTTCATTCTGGGCAGGCTGGTAGATGGAGCAGCATGGAGCAGAAGGACAGCCATCTGGGACTCAGGGTGCTCCCAGATGCATTGTGGAGTGCACAGCACATCTGAAAGGCCATTCACAAAGCTACCATGTGCTTTGTGAGCTGTGGAGGGTTTTTCACCCCCCCAGATTTCCTATTACAGGCCAATGTATTTCCAGAATGATGGGCCATGCTGGCACCATGGCTCTCCTCTCCAGCTGACACGGGTGCTTGGCAAGCTGGAAGCACTAGCAGACACAGGAGTAGTATTAGGGCCCTCTGTGTCCTTCCTGTCTCCTCCCAAGCCTTCAGTTGGAGTGAGTCATTTGGTGTAAAGGAAGCACAGTCATCCCAGCTTGGATCCTCAGAAGCACTTACCTACTTAACTCTGGATGGCATTGCACACACCACCACCACCCCCACCACCCCCGCCCCAAAAAGCACCCAGGAGCACTGGAGACCTGATTATTCACATGGTATTTCTTCTCTCCTTCTGAAGGCTTCACCAGGCAGAATGTCCCTTCCTGCCCAGGGGACTGGGAGGTGATGAGGAAATGGCCTCCAAATCCTCGCTCTCCCGTGGTGGAGGTGTTTGGGCCCTTGTTCTAACTAGAGGCTCTACAAATCAGCTGCTGGAGTTGTTGCAATGGTGTATCACAAAATAAATGCCTTCTGCTTTGAAGAATGTTTTTTAGCTTCATGTTAACCTTTACTTTTGCGGGGCTGGGTGACATTATTAGCACCCGTGCTTACTGCTGAAGTGAAGCATCTTTGTTGCAGCGTGGGTGGGAAATGGGTTATCATCAATATGGAACAGCTCTAGAGAATGGCTTCTGTTATTTACTTATTTTCTGTTCTTGTAGGATGTGTGACACTGTTTAACTGAATCTACTGTGTAGCAGAATCCAATTAAAACCTGAATTGTCACCCAGACACACTTGGAAGATTTTCCTTGCTTTGGCTGCAGGCAGTGCACTGCCATTCTGTCAATCTCCTGCACACCTTGCTCTGAGAGGACAGTCATAAAGAATGAAAGGCAACGCTGGCCCTCAACAAAGTGCACTGTTGTGGCAAGGTCGAATGAGGGTAAGCAAAACGTCTCCCTGCACCGTGACATATCAGGGTAAAGCTGCTGCTGGCACCACCTTCTGCCTTGGCGGTGGTCGAGTCCGGCGCCGGCTCCCGATAGCTGCTAGGGAGAGCAGGCGGCGCCACGATGTCTCCTTGGGGCAAGAGAAAAGGCAGGGCGTACCGCCTCGCCCGAAAGGTGGAATTGAACCACTCTGTCGCTAGACAGCTACAGGTTTGAAGCCTGCACCCCAGACCACTGAGGGTCATCCGGGCAATTCGTTGTCTCCGAGCAGACCCTATATAAGGCCAAAATGCCCTACAACTTTTAGACCACAGTGAGGGACACTTTGCAGCAAGAATATGCCGTGACCAGTCCCCAGTGTGCAAACCGCCCCGCTCGTCGGAGGGCGCTTGTCAGTGGGAGGGAAGAGGGAGCGCTTGTCATGACGCTCACCCAGAAGCACCCGGGCGCTGTATGCAAATATGAAAGCCGGTGATTGGCTATACGCAGGGATAGGCGGGGCGGGCGGCGCCCCCCGCCCCGCGGCGGAGGCTGAGTCACGGCGCTTCCCAGAAGGAGTGCTGTATGCCGGCAGTGCGGGCGCCTGCGTCCTGCCCACTGCCCCTTCCCGGATCTCCGAGGTCCTTTACAACATCGGGCGGGGTAGCTTGTGCAACGAGAACCTCCTCCGCTCCGCTCCCGGCCCCTGGGGTGATGTGCGCTCCCCTGTTTCGCTGGAGCGGGGCTGGCAGAACAGCCGGCGTTGCGGGATCTGGCGTCATGTATTCCGCGGCCGCGGCTGCCGTCCTGAATCCCCCGCGTGGCTTTCTCCCACTCGCTTCCACGTGAGACAGCGGCCGAGGTGCAGGGCCACGTTTTCTCTCCCGTCCGTAGGGCTGCCTGGCGAGTTAAGCGGGTGTAAATATGTCAAGCAGGGCTCAGCAGAGCAGAATTAGTTGGTTATTTATTATTGTCTGCAGTGGCTAGTGCCAAACACTCTGGAGGAAGATGGGAATCTCCCATGAGAGACCTCACAGGACAATGAGGTCTTCTGGGAGGAAATTCCTCCCTGGCCTCCAGCTGATGATCAATTTAGGCCCTGAAGTATGAGGATTGAAAGCACTTGTAATTTTATCCTAGCGAGTGTAACTTTAGTGGCTATTTTCATACATGTCTAAACCCTTGAAAAGCTACTCATTTATTTGCCTTGGGAGATTCCTCTGAAGTGGAGCCACTTCTGCAAATGCATGTGGCTTCCAGTGATTTTTTAATTAGATGATTCTTTTTGGTGTAAACAACAAATAGAACCGTAGGCCTCTTGCTCACTCCAGGGAAGTTGAGGCTCAAAACTAGTCGTAAGTGGAGCAGCACCAGGGTACAACTGGTAGGGAACAGAACCAGCGCCACAGCTCAAGCCTGGAAGCAGTTTTGTAGATGTCAGCAAAAGAAAGCTAAAAATATATGGTGGGGCAGCACCTTGGAATACTGCTAGGCACAGCTTTGCTTTCAGTGCGTGGCTCCAAGTCATGACTTTCCCTATGGAGCTGAACCAGCTCTGGAATCATCTGGCCTGCTGACTCCCCCAGCACAAGCCTTACAGTTTGTAGTGAACAGCTTTTTTAGCGATTTAAATGTGGTTTGTAGAGCACATTTTTAACTTCAACCCAGAAGGAAGTGGCTGGGGATCTGTTGCTGTGGCCTGCCGATGCCAGGCAGGATTTTTTCTTTCCTTCCTTGATTTTTTGGAGTAGTGTTCTCCAGTACATTCCTCTCTTTACATGGTACTTATCTCAGTAGCAGGTGGCGTAACCTAGCAAGTTTCTTTTGTGCTTAAAAATGCACGGGGGGAGGGTGTGGGGGAGGAGGTGCAGGGAAATTAATCATGGGGAGGAAGAGGGTAGCATGAGGATTTGTGGAAATCAGGTGGCCACAGCAATCCCTTAGGCTTCCAGCCAAGCCCATCCTGACTGCTGGGAGAAGCAAGTCAGCTCAGAGATATGCTGGGGTCAGCCCAGCAGCATGTGACCTTGCTGACCAATTCAGGCTGAACAAGAATGGGTGCCAGGGGTCAGACGAGACATTGGTAGCTCCTGTACTTTATTTTCAAGGCCTGGCTGACTTCAACAACACTTTCACTTTCTCTTTGCCTTCCTCTCTAGCAGCTACGTTTTCTGGATCTCTTTCTGCAGCACTTCAGGGGAAGGCATCTTAGTGTAACAATGCTGCTTTCATCTTCTCTCTTGTGGCCTCTAGGATTTTAAAGCAGTGATGTCTCATGATCAGTCTCCCTGTGCTTTCCAGAAAAAGACTATGCCAAGGACTCAAGTCCAAATGAAAAACAACAGCCAGGCAAAATACTCCAGGCAAGTAACCAGTGAATCTATCAGAAGGGCCAGCTCCTAAGAATTACCTATTCTGCAATACAGACACATGAGTAGATAGTGAACACTGCAGTTTCTAGAGACTAAGCAGTGGCAAAAGGCCCCCAAGAGGGTCAGCAGCAACACAGGAAATGATGCCAGACCTCAGAGTTGATGGGGAAGCAGTAACAAAGACATTGTGAGAGTTTTCTTTTTGTCCGGATGCTGGTTCAGCTAGGCTCAGGTCTGCTGCTGGAGCGGAAGCTGTGCTAGCCACCGACTTCCCCAGCGGTGCTGAAAAGAACGTTTTCCAGGACCTCCATGTGTCTGGTTTGTAAAGACCTTTGTTACCTCTGACCAGGAGGGACTGCAGATGAGCTGCTGTGCCTGACAGAGGTGCTGGTCTCCTGTGAGGAGAGGCTATAGAGGGCAGGTGCTTATAGGCAATACTTGGTGCTCCTGGTGCCAGTTGCTCTCAGCTTCTGCTCAGTGTGCTTCTGAGTGTCCAGCTGGCTGCTGCCTGCAGGTAATGGTCACAGCAGGGGTCAGAGTGGCTGGAGAGCAGCCAGGCAGAAAGGGACCTGGGGGTAAGGTTGATAGTAGGCTGAACATGAGCCAGCAGTGTGCCCAGGTGGCCAAGGAGGCCAATGGCATCCTGGCCTGGATCAGGAACAGTGTGGCCAGCAGGAGCAGGGAAGTTATTGTGCCCCTGGACTCAGCACTGGTCAGGCCACACCTCGAGTCCTCTGTCCAGTTCTGGGCCCCTCAGTTTAGGAAGGATGTTGACTTGCTGGAGCATGTCCAGAGAAGGGCAACGAAGCTGGTGAGGGGTTTGGAACACAAGCCCCATGAGGAGAGGCTGAGGGAGCTGGGGTTGCTTAGCTTGGAGAGGAAGACACTCAGGGGTGACCTTCTTGCTGTCTACAACTACCTGAAGGGAGGTTGTAGACAGGTGGGGGTTGGTCTCTTCTCCCAGACAACCAGCACCAGAACAAGAGGACACAGTCTCAAGCTGTGCCAGGGGAGGTTTAGGCTGGATGTTAGGAAGAAGTTCTTCATAGAAAGAGTGATTGGCCATTGGAATGTGCTGCCCAGGGAGGTGGTGGAGTCACCATCACTGGAGGTGTTTAAGACGAGACTGGATGGGGTGCTTGGTGCCATGGTTTAGTTGATTAGATGGTGTTGGATGATAGGTTGGACTTGATGATCTCATAGGTCTCTTCCAACCTGGTTAATTCTATTCTATTCTATTCTATTCTATTCTATTCTATTCTATTCTATTCTATCCTATCCTTATGACTCATGATTAGATCTCTGACTACCAAAAGTGCACATAGTGTGTAAGTGAGTGAACAAACCTGTTGATTTGAAAGTCTCCTCAGCACCTGATTTTCCTTCAAACATTTTCCGTAATCACTCAACTTCATCTTTAGACCAAGTGTCTTGGAAAATCTGAGCATTAAACATGCAGAACAAATTCAGTTTATCAGCCTAACGATGAAAAGTCTTTCTCTCTTTGCTAATGCTCTTAATTAAAGCATTTCTCAGTGTATTTGGACCTGATTCTCCACCTTATGCAGAGAACTACACTCTGCCAAATGGGTGCAGAGCACAGCCAATTCAGGTTTGATTCGATGCCCATTCAAGTTAATAGAAATCCTCCCACGGAAATCAGTGGGATTTGGTTCAGACCCCAAAGTCAATGGGTAATTCAGATTGGGCAGTATTTTGTGCCTACACTGCACCAGTGTACACAAATATGCAAGGTACAAAGCCCTGGAGAATGTGGAGGGGGCTTAGTAAGGGACTTGTGGGGCAGACTGTAGCCTAGGCTGTTTAAGCAATGCACAGTGCCTAAGACTGTCCGGCAAGGAAGCCTGAAACCAAATCAGTCTGAACTTTGCCTGTTCATTTGGTTTTTTACAACACTCTTACCACTTAACAATGCCCTCTTGGCTTTTTGGTTGGTTGGGTGGTGGTTGTTGTTGTCATGTTGGGGTGGGGTTTTTTGTCCCAGGCTGACAGAACATGTAAGCATCTTCAGTGCTTCGTTCATACTTCTTTTAACCACCAGAACCTGATTTGTGTCAGAAAAGATAAGCCTAGATCCCTACTGTATTAACAACTAATTACTCGGTGTAAGGTGAGGGATGAGAAGGGCTGTTATTCTTAGAAGCAGCAATGAAATTTCAACGGCTGGTGACGTCAGTGCTAAATGTCAGTGTGAAACAGGCTGGAACAAATTAAGAGCGTGATGTCGTCACTGTGAGAGCCACGCTGCCCTCCAGAGGGACTCTGGTTGGATGCTGCAGATGCTGTGCAGGAGATGGAGGGGAGGGGGACACAGAAGCTTGTGGGAGCTTCTCAGAAGCCTCCAAAAAAGCAACAACAATCATTTCAGTACCAGAAAGGTCGGGGTAGATGTTATTTGAACGTCCCTACCCACCTCACAGTGTCAGCTAACAGCAAGGGAAGGGCTGTGTTTACAAGCCTGATTCCAGGAACTAGTACAGGGAAAAAAGAAAATAAAAGAAAGGGGAAAAAAAGGCCATCTTTTAGTCACTTAGAAAGCTGGGCTAACTCCATCCCTGATGTCACTTCTGTGACTCAAATTGAAGAGAAATTTGGCCTGAGATGCTTTATGTCATGATGCGCTGCTTAAAATAGGATGATGTGCTTGGAGTAGAGGTGATCCTCAAGCTTTTTATTGCTTAACTGTGTTAGTGCATTTGAAGAATGCCTCCAGGCTGTCCAGAAATGCTGCACTCAAGGTGCACAGAGCTTTCATCACAATGGGATAATATTCCAAATGCATTCAGGTTTGTCCTCAAAGCGTTTGGTCTGTGCATTTCTTGGTTAGTCTCAGGTTGTGTCGCTAGACCCAGCCCTGCCTTGGTGCAGGGCATGGACCCTATCTTTAGGCAAGTTGTTGAGTTGCTGGAATGTGCCCAGAGAAGGGCAACAAAGCTGGGGAGGGGTTTGGAGCACAGCCCTGTGAGGAGAGGCTGAGGGAGCTGGGGTTGCTTAGCCTGGAGAAGAAGGGACTCAGGGGAGACCTTCTTGCTGTCTACAACTACTTGAAGAGAGGTTGTAGCCAGGTGGAGGTTGGTCTCTTCTCCCAGGCAACCAGCACCAGAACAAGAGGACACAGTCTCAAGCTGTGCCAGGGGAGTTTTAGGCTGGATATTATGAAGTTCTTCATAGAGAGAGAGATTGGCCATTGGAATGTGCTGCCCAGGGAGGTGGTGGTCGAGTTGCCATCATTGGAGGTGTTTAGGAGGAGACTGGATGGGGTGCTTGGTTGATTGGTTTAGTTGATTAGATGGTGTTGGATGATAGGTTGGACTCGATGATCTCAAAGGTCTCTTCCAACCTGGTCTATCCTATCCTATCCTATCCTATCCTATCCTATCCTATCCTATCCTATCCTATCCTATCCTACTCTATCTGAGAGGTGGTGTCTGGGTCTCCTGATATCTCAAGGTCTTGAGCCCTGCATTTTCTTGTTCTGGCAGATGAACTGCCTCATCTGCAGGGATTGTTGAGCTGTGGTATGGGCTGTTGTTGCGAGATAGTAGGGAGGATTGGGACCATCCTGCTTTCCTTCATGGAGACCAGCAGGATTTTGTACAAAGTTGTGAGAAAAGTGAAGATTCCCTGGGCTGGTGCTTGTAGGAAACTAGTACTGGTAACAAAACTGCCCAGTGTTGTTTCAGTCCTTTCTCGTGGCTGCCAGGATGGATGTGGTTACAGATGAGGAGGGAAATGCATTGAGACGTGTGCTTATCTATCAATCGTACCAGCTGTTCCTGGCATGCAGCAACTGGCTGACCACAGTAAGGAAAAGAGGATGTAATCAGTTAGCAAAGGCTCTCCTTTCTCAGCAAGGGTGATAAGGATTGTTGGCAAGCCCACAGAGTTACAGGAATAGAGGATCTGGTGTGCTGAAGTCACTTCCTATCGCTCGGGAGCCTCTGTGCTTGGAGCATTGTGTTCACTTTGCCAGCACGAATCTTGGTGGCTGTCTGCATTAGTTCAGATGTACAAGTGCACTCACCCTGCTCAGCACAGGAAAGCTCTCTGAGACAGCATGCCCTCAGTCTTTTATCTGCTTTGGGGGAAAGCATTCAGACTGGCTGCAAGCAGGGAGATTGATTCTTTACTACGTCTTTACACCAGCAAAACACCTTTCTGTGGAGGTATTTGCAAAACCAGGCATGACTTAACCCAGATAAGAGGCATATGCCAACAGAAACACTCTTTTGCCAGTACAAACTGCACTGCCCCTAGAGGAGTGTTGCCAATCCCACTCTTGTCAGTGTGGGGCTTGTGCTTCACTGATTAGGTGCTGTATGGACAGGCAGCACAGGAGGTTCCCAGCCAGTGAGACACTCAGGGTTTTGCACCTCGGTGCTCAGGTGAGCCCCTGCTCCCTCATCTCAGCAGAAAGTGCACCATTTCAGCTGCACCTGTGTCAACAGAGAGTTTATATAAACTGGAGGGGAGCTCCTGAATATGCAGCTGCTTGTTGTCACAGTTTGTAGATGGCAGAATTGCCCACTGCAGCGTTTGTGGTCTTACTGATATCTTGGGAGTATCTGGTGACTTTTCAGAGGTCTTGCCAGCCAGCTCAGAGAGGGCTTCTGCTGCAGCCCTGCATCCAACTAATTTCACCCTAACTGAGGTTAGGAGAATGTTACAAGATCAAAGCTTCCTTACCAGGAAGGATGGAGAGCCGGAACAAGGATGAGGCAAGTCTGGGGCCAAAAAGAATTGTGTCACCCTGTCGTCAGCATTTCAGTTCCCAAAATGTGACTGGTAGAAGCAGGGAAGGCAAAAGGTCGACTGCTACCTGCACTACATCCTGTTCACTCTAGTCTGGGGGTACAGGAGTTAAAAGTCCACAGGAGTAAGAGAAGGCTTGCACTTCTTAGAAATGTATTGGGTGAATGTGCATATGTGAAGCTGCTCTCCAATCCATATCCCCTAGACAGGCATTTGAGACGGAATGGCTTTGTTCTAGATACGGTGGTAAATATTTGCCTTTATTTTCAAGATTTACCACTGTAGGAGACCCAAGATGATCTGTGATTTCTGCAATCTCATTGGAGAGAGCAAGTGAGTGATTCCATGTGGTAAAGACATACAGTCCATGACTCACAGCCCTGAGTCACAGCGTTGGGACACTTCAGCACTCAGAAGCACTAGTAGTGACAGAAATCAGGATGATGAGCAAGCAGCTGTTACTCATTCTGAGCCGGACACCATAAGCATGTTTGTACCAGTCAGTATGGCTCTAGCTCTTTGTCTTCCCTTGCAGACCTACAGTCATCTGGATGGCATGGTGGCATAGCTCACTTAACACTTGCCTCTGGCAAGAGATGATCAAGTCTAGTCTCTGGCTTCCAGATTGTCCTGCTTGAGTCTATTACTTTCAAAGTGGAGCTCTCATGGCCATTTTCACTTTAGATTACTTCTCTTGAGACCCGCTCACATTACAAACATGAATGCATTGATCATCATGCAAGGTTAGAAAGTATCTGTGTCCCTATTTATAGCTGAGAGAGGTCAAAGGGAGGTAGTGGAGTCACCGTCACTGGAGGTGTTTAGGGAGAGACTGGATGAGGCACTTGGTGCCATGGTTTAGTTGATTAGATGGTGTTGGATGATAGGTTAGACTCGATGATCGCAAAGGTCTCTTCCAACCTGGTTAATCCTCTTCTCTCTCCTCTTCTCCCTTTCCCCTTCCCCTTCCCCTTCCCCTTCCCCTTCCCCTTCCCCTTCCCCTTCCCCTTCCCCTTCCCTCCCCTCCCCTCCCCAGCAGGTAGGTAACTTGGTTTTAGTGACAAGATTTGTAGCAGAGCCAGGACAAAACCACAGGAGCCCTAGCTACCTCTCTCAATCTCTAACCACTGAACCATATGCTCCCTTGCATTCATCACTTCCTCATGAGGTGGCCATTTGGATGAGAACAAGTGCCCAGGAAGTCACCCTGTTTATTCTGTCTCAGCCTCAATGCCTGTGGAACTTTTTTATTGAATTCTTTTCATGGCCATGAGCTTTGGTGCAGGAAATGATCCCAAGAGACAAAGAATTGGTTGTGTGTGTGCACGTGTGTGTGTAGTTGGGAGAGGGGAAGAATGAAAAATCCATTTCCAGATGGCTGAGAGGATGCATAGCACTCTGCTATTGGCAAAAACAACCTCTTTGATTTTCAGGATGTGTCACAGAATTGCAGCTGGAAAAAAAAATAGACAGAAAGGGAGGCAGTACAGTAAAAATAAGAACTACAGCTGATATTTTAAAATCTAAGTGCTTCATTTTTACTTAAACTAGGGGGGGGGGGAGGGGGAATATGCTTGCTGAGGAGGATCTGTGTAGAGTAGGTTCAAATATCTAATTTTCTTGTTTTCTTCTTTGCTTTGCATTCCCAACTGTATCCTCACAGGAAATTCAGTCCCTGGCAAGCTCCAGCTCCAGACAGGAAGCACTCTGAGGAATTTCTTCCATACAGGTACTTATTTGCTTGGAGGGATAACGCGGTGGAGATATTTACCATGGTTGGATTTAACGAGCAGGATATTATACATGTTGATGGAATTGCTGGGAGTGAGCTCTGTCTGCAGCCACCAGCATGCCATGTTGAAATAAACTCTGCTGCTCTGCCTGTGGGAAGATTTGCATCGGATCTGGGACAGATTCTCCTCCCTCTGACAGCAGCACAGCCTGACGTATGTCAAAGATATTTGCTGATGTCAGAAAGTATCAGATTCAGGCCTGTGCAGTAGGCTTTTAGCACACAACAAACTTGGCCATGTGCTATTTTCAGGCACAAATATTTGCAAACAGGTGTTTTGGTAGGAGGAGTGACTGTGAGGGGGTACAGACTTATCTTGTGTGTGCAGGTGAAGGAAGACCTTTGCTCTTGCCTTTGCTCTCTGAGGGAATCACACACTGAGAGGAGTGAGCTGCAGCAGCACACCACCTTTCAGACAAGTGGGAGGTGCTGAGCATGACCAACTGAGATGCAAGCTTCCTACACCCCTTGGGACTTGCTAGGGACACTTACCACCCGTAGAGCTGGGTATCTGTCCTCTCGGGGGCCAGACAGTAGTGGTGTGCCCCAAGGATCAGTGCTGGGCCCCAAGCTCTTTAACATCTTTATTGATGATCTGGATGAGGGCATTGAGTCCATCAGCAGTAAATTTGCAGCTGACACCAAGCTGGGGGCAGGAGTTGATCTGCTGGAGGGTAGAGAGGCTTTGCAGAGGGACCTTGACAGGCTGGACAGATGGGCAGAGTCCAAGGGCATGAGACTGAACACATCCAAGTGCTGGGTTCTGCACATTGGCCACAACAACCCCATGCAGTGCTACAGGCTGGGGTCAGAGTGGCTGGAGAGCAGCCAGGCAGAAAGGGACTTGGGGATGCTGGTTGATGGTAGGCTGAACATGAGCCTGCAGTGTGCCCAGGCAGCCAATAGGGCCAATGGCATCCTGGCCTGCATCAGGAACAGTGTGGCCAGCAGGGAGCAGGGAGGTCATTCTGCCCCTGTACACTGCACTGGTTAGGCCACACCTAGAGTCCTGTGTCCAGTTCTGGGCCCCGCAGTTTAGGAAGGAGGTTGAGTTGCTGGAGCATGTCCAGAGAAGGGCAACGAAGCTGAGGAGGGGTTTGGAACACAAGCCCCATGAGGAGAGGTTGAGGGAGCTGGGGTTGCTTAGCTGGGAGAGTAAGACACTCAGGGGTGACCTTATTGCTCTCTACAACTACCTGAAGGGAGGTTGTAGACAGGCAGATGTTGGTCTCTTCTCCCAGACAACCAGTACCAGAACAAGAGGACACAGTCTCAGGCTGTGCCAGGGGAGGTTTAGGCTGGCGGTTAGGAGGAAGTTCTGCACAGAGATAGTGATTGCCCATTGGAATGTGCTGCCCGGGGAGGTGGTGGAGTCGCCGTCACTGGAGGTGTTCAGGAGGAGACTTGATAGGGTGCTTGGTGCCATGGTTAGTTGATTAGGTGGTGTTGGATGATAGGTTGGACATGATGATCTTGAAGGTCTCTTCCCACCTGGTCTATTCTATCCTATCCTATCCTATCCTATCCTATCTATCCTATCCTATCCTATCCTATCCTATCCTATCCTATCCTATCTATTCTCTGCAACTTCAGAGCAGGCCTGTTGTTTTGATTAGTCCAGAGGAGCTCGCAGCAGTCTAAAGAACAAGTGCCATACCTCCCTTGGCTGCTTGGCTACGTAATGTCAGCAGCAGCAGTGAGCAGTGATGCAGTAAGGCTGAATATTTTTTAAAGCACCCAAGACAAATATCTTTTCCTTACCCAAACACGTGAGTGCTTGCCACTCTTTAGTGCAGTTCTCAGGATACAAGGAGTGTAGAGAAAAGACTGATCAGTCTGAATCACTGTCTCCCAAGAGAAATGTGAGGGATTAAGTATATGGCTGGGAACAGTCCTGTGCTGGCAAGGAAGCAGACTCCGTGACCCGTCTTAGACATCGATGATTCACTGCAAATACAGGGAACAAAAATGTGTAGTAACATGCAGTGGTACCTTGCCTGCTATTACACTGCAGCCTCCAGCCAGAGACAGCCTGACCACATTTACAGGTGTGCTCTGGGAACAGGCTTTTTGTGGGGGGAGCTAGGAAAGACAGGAGAATGCCTTTAAGCCTTAAATTCTATGTGCTGCCCTGCCGTGGAAATGTAACTGTGTGTGCAGCGCAGAAGCACAGGGTTTGTTTTCAATCTTTTGTCATTGTTTCTGTGGCAGGAAGCACAAGTGCAGATCCCCCCACTGAATGCTATGGTGGGAAGAAAAGATTCACTGACTCCCCTGCAGTATTAGCAAAAATGCAGCTTTGGCCTTTAGTGCCCTTTGTTACATAAACACAAGTGGCATAGACGTATTAATCACCCTGCCATTGAGGGAGGAACAGAGCAGCAACCTCAAATGCCACCCACTCCCCATTCTCTCTCCCGTTTGATGTTGCTATTTTAAGACACACATTATTTCCTGCTCTGATTTTATTTTTTTTAACCCAGCTTCTAATTCTGGCTCTGAGGTAAGCTGTGACATACGTATCCCTCCTCTCCCCCTCCCTGCTTCCCTCCTCCCCCTGCACCCACGTCCTCTTGATCGCTGTCTTGTAGAAATTCTCTCTCTGTGTCTCGTAAGCAGCCAGGTCCCAGAGGTTAGTTATTGACTGCTTGGGGGAAAAAAAGGGCTGATCTTCTTCCTGGTTTTGGATTTCAGTGTGAACAGTACTGGGGCCATGGTCCGTGGGGCAGACTGCTTTAAAAGGCCAATTTCCCTGCTTCCTGCTCCGCAGAGAGGTTTGTGTTGTAGGGAGGGTGGTTTGGCTGTGAATGAAGGCTGCTGCTCAACAGCTAACGATGCACCGCGGCCAGTGCTCTCATCTGCTGAGAAGGGTGTTACACCAGTGGCACCTGCTTTGTGGCATGGAGGAGACAGGACAGAGCTCAACCACCCTGCAAGGGACTTCTCTCCTGACTCTGCTTCTGTGTAAAGGCAATCAGGAGATTTCTAGCCCCTAAGTACCTTCCCCCACTGGCAACTGCCTTATCCTGCCTGTGCCAGAGAACAGCTTGACTACGTGGTTCTGCTGCATGACTCCTGTGGCTTTCAGCTGCAAGTGGATTGACCCTGAAGAAAATTGTAACCATGTCAGTCTAAGGCAGAAGAATGCTGCCTGCACTGCCAGGAGAGGCCCAATGCACCAGGCAGTAGTGGCCCTTTCCCTGAATGAATGTGTGGCTGAGCACTGATAAGAACTCTGCCAAGGTAAATTTGAGCCCTAGGAGGAAATCTGAGGCCTGCTTGTGTACCACAACTGAGCAACATTACAGGTTTATCTTCTTCCACACCCGCTCGCCCCTTCGCCTCCTGCCAAGCAGCCCATCCTGAAAATCTCCTCTGCCTGGATGTATGCTGCTGGAGATGCATCCCTGCTAGCAAGAGAATGCAAGCTGGGTGGTGGCAGGCTGCTGGCAAAACCCTGGCCCTTGCTTCTACATCCAAGGAAACAGAGGTCTGAGCTGCCTTCAGCCAAGTCTGGTGTGTGTATTTCACACAAACAATCTCACACCTTTCGCTTCCTGTGAGTTGCTTTCGGAGCTGCTGCACACCGCTCTTGTCTGCCTGATACGAGCAATAGCTGTAGGAAATCCCAGGCTAGGTATCCACATGTTCTTCATCCTGCCTTTTCCCAGGCAGTGATTCCAGTTTTGCCCTTCCTGAGGTTTCCAGAGAGTGGGAGAGGAAGAGTGAGAAGCCCTTTGCCAAGTGGTTTAATGTTAGTCACAGCTGCTGGAAGTCTTTGCAGTGCTCTCCCCAGGACCATTATTTTATTTTCACAGCTCGGTTTCCACACAAGTCCCTAGAGAAGGCTAAGGAGTCACATCCCTGCCCAACAACAGGCTACATGCTAGCTTTGCACATTTGTATGCTTTGCTATTTGTTTTGAAGCAGTGAGAGGAGCACACCAGCCCGTAGAGCTGGGTATCTGTCCTATCAGGGGCCAAACCACAGCTCTCAAATCCTTGCCTGCAAAAAGCTTGCAGCTGAATGAAGCAAGCTAATTTCCAGTGGAAGACAGGGAGGGGAAAGAGCTAGGCTCACGAATTGGAGTGATCACACTAGAATGAAATGACTGTTTTCCCAGCACACTGTGTCCCCAGGGGCAGCTATTTTAGAAGTTATTGCAGAATAACTTGTCCCACAACAGCAACACCAGAGAATTTCCCCCTTGAGACAAGACCTCAGAAAGAGGTAAGTTGGCTTCACAGAAAATCGCCCTGCTCTCAAGGGAGCCACCCAGCAGCCAACAGGCTTTTGGTGTCCTAGGGATAATGTATTGGATGAGGACATGTCTCCAAGGACTGACAGCCACTACTGCCATCCTCCCTGGCACTTTGCTGGGGGTCCATGTGGTAGAGGGAATCACTGACTGGGCATGAGGGCTCAGGGAACAAGAAAGATTCAGTTGATGCTGCGTGTTGCCTGCTTGCTGGGACTGTCTGCTAGAGTCCGATGCTGGTATCAGCTCTGGTGGTCACTGGAACAATAGGAGTACCAGAAAGGAGCCTGTGGTTTACAGATAAAATGGCTGTGGGGCAGGGGTAGCTTAGGGGCACTGGTACAATAGGGCCATATGTGTCCTGGCAGCTGAGCTATGTGGTAAATAGCACATTTTCGAGTTTGGTCAGGCTGAGTATTGCAAAATCAACAACAAGTGAAAAAGTCCATTCAATCCTGAATGCCCACAGTGCAGCACAAGATGGCAGAGATTTCATGGCCTATGGAGCAGCTGACACCATCCCTTCAGCCTCAAGGTCTTTCCTTGCAGGGCTAGCCTTTATGATCAGTCTTCCTGCATGCTCCTTGGCATGGTAGCAACCAGAGGCTCATCTCATGCAAGGCAGATACAGCAGAAGCTCTGACTACCTGGAGAGAGTCCTCGCTGCTGGCCTCTCATTGTTTGTTGTTCTGGCACCTCAGCTGTGGATCATCTAGGTCAAGAGAGGCAGCTCAGGAAGACATTCCCTGCAAGCTTCCATGAGCTCCTCCTCGGGCTGTTCAGCTGGGCTTGCTCCATTTTCTCATTCCACACACAGTTTAGAAGAGTGTGTTTGTAAACACGACTCGCTGTCCCCAGGGCACTGGGCAGAAGGCCAGGGAGGAATCTTAAGAGACTAATAGATGCAGACAGTTTTAAGAGGCTGTGGCGTCCCACTGCCGCTCTGGAGAGGACACACCTTGCAGTTAATAGCCACGGTGGCAGGAGTCGCCTACAGTACCAGCAGGTCTCAGCACTATTTCATGGCTCCCTGAGGCTGAGCTTGGGTTGTATTGAAAGGACTTCTTCACATGCCAAGGTAAATTCTGGGTCTCTCAATGGCGCTCTGCCAGAGCCGGCAGAGAGTTAGGCTGCTTTGCCTCAAATGTGTGTACGAGATGGTGGCCTGTGATGACAAACACCACAGAGGACGTGTGTTTGCATTTGACACAGTGCTGGTTAAATATTCACTCTGCTCAATCTCTCCTTCCTATGGATTGCTCCAAAGAGCCAGACCATGTATGTGGACTTGGATACACCCAGCCTACTGGGGAGACAAGGGCCTGCTGTGGCATAGCACCTGTTCGGCAAACACAAGCCCAATGACCGACAGACTTGAGGCGATGACAAATAGGGTCTGTCTGAGCCTCCCAGACTCCCTTTGCCTTAGTCCTTTTGAAAATTAGTTGGCAAGTTTGTTGTCATAATGTTGTGAAGCAGTGACAAAGCTCTGCCATTGAGGGAAGGCTAGAGCTGGTGAAATGTAGAGCTCACTCCCCCAGCTGCAGCACTTGGTGGGCAAGGAGGGATCTTCATCCAAAAGAGATCTTCACGAGTTTGATCCTGTCCATATGTCCAGAATTGCTTCTGTCCACACACTTTACCAGCAGACACATTCATGCATGGATTTACTGGACCTGCACAGCTCCCAGAATGGTGAGAACCAGGTCCTGCAAAGCAGGGAGCATTAGCAGCCTGAGAACACATGGGTGTCTAGTACAGAGGTACAGCTGAGAAGCAGCCATTAGTCCAGCCTGGCTGTGCGCTGGCTGTAGGGCTGTCCTGGCTATACCTGAGCTCACATCCCACTGCACAAATGCAGCCCCTGTGCCCTGCATCCTGAAGGCCCAGAGCTGAGATGGCTCTTGCTTTCCCCATGTGAGCAACTCTGCACTGGACTTCACACTATGTTTGATGGCTTCTGCCTGGGTCAGGTGTTACCCCTGTGCAAAGCACTTCACTGTTCCTGTGGAAGCAGTGTGGGAGATCAGGCCTGGTTGATGGGGTTGAGAGAGGAAGAGAAAAACCAGTGGCTCCTTTAACAGAGGAAGCCAACAGCACTGCAGGGAAGGAGCTCTGGAAGCTGTGTTTTTCTCTCAGTGCCTCAGGGGCTGGTTACTAAATTTGGTTACTGGGTTTAAATAATGCAGTATGGCAGAGCCCAGTGGGTTTGAACATTGTCATATCCACATAATCCTCTCCTAGGTGGCTGAGATCTCTTGTTCTCTGCCTCTGCTATCTGCACAGGAGCTTGAATGTGATGTGAAACATCATCTTAAATCATTATAACTAGCAGAGAAGAGCCAAAGCTGCAAAGCCCCATCTATTTCCACTGTGCTCTATCTATGTAATTTCCAAGGTGCTAATCACCACAGCATCCAAGCACTGTCTAATCAGGATCCAAGTTCCCCTGGTGCTCATGGAGGCTTGAATCTTAGCATTTCGTGTGAGCCCATCTCTGATTAGCAAGCACAGGGACAGAGATGCACACTGTGATGCCTCCTATTGCTTTATGACCAAAAGCCCATTTGGGTTAGAGGAGTCACTTCTGGTGCAGGAAGCATTAAATCCTCTTTCTGTTATTCCAAGGAAGGCAGGGCAGGTTTACCAAGGGTGTGCAGGGAGCCGTTGTCCCCTTGCCAGCATGTTGTCTACCTTTGAGTTCACACAGTGCTGGAAGTAAAGGCAGATCTGTACAGTCTGCACAGGGCTGCATCCAGCTCTGAGGCAAGAAAAGAGAAGGCTCTCTGCTACCTCTCTTTGCAGATCCAAGCCTCCCCATGCAGAGACAAGAGAGAAGCACAAGATGGGAGCTAGTGATCTGTTGTTTCACCACACAGGAGAAGAGGAAAGGAAATTATGTACTAAGCTGCTCTCTCAGCTGACCTACAGCCCCACACTTTCTGCAGACTTTGTGAAACAGATTAAAACCTGCCAGACGACCACTCAGAGCTAACACAGTGAGCGTTAGCAGCAGCAAAGGGACTTGCTGTACTGAGCATACTCATCTGGAGGGAAATCAGATTAAACCTTTCCTTCATTACCAGGGAAACAGTATTTATTTCCAGTGAGAACCTGCCATGTTCAGGCAATGCCATGGTAGTGCAATTGCTTTCCATCCTTCAGGCTGCACTTAGGAGAGGGGTCTCACAGCCTTTGCCCACGGTGACCCTGATGCGACATGACGCTTGACAGCAGGTTTGCACAGCAGACGATACTCAGCAGCTACTGGGAGACAGCCTTTCCAAATCTCAAGTTGTAAGCATCACATCTGGACCTTACAGAAGTGCAGCTCCTCCCCCCCCACAACTGCTGGGGTATTTTTAGTGACACTGAATACATACATGTTAAATCTTTCTCCATTAGTGACACATCAGAAATTAAAATGGCATTAACTGTTTGCTGGCAGCAAAGCCAGCTGCATCTAGAGTACCTGCACTTGGCTGCCCAAGAAGCTATGAACAGTGGTACTAGCATTGCTTTTCCTTCAATCCTTTCAGATTCTCTGCACACACTTTCTGCTTTTCTTCTCCCAGAAAATACTATTGCCACCTTCTTCAGCTGTTTACTCACCAACTACCCCCAAGCCTCCCAAACATTCTGGGAGAGTCCAGGTTAAAGTTTCATCCTTTTCAGTCATGTGTTTGGCACATAATGTCTGAGATTTCTCAAGCCCCATTGTAAAAAGACATGAAATGTTTCTGTCCTTTGTTAAGGCCACTCTGTAGCAATCCAAAGATTGCTTCCACAGCTAGAACTCGGCAGGTAGGAATGTAAGTACTTCTATAACTAGAGTTTCCATCCATACCCACAATTGCCACCTTTTTCCACATGATGTGATCTGCACTGTTATGTAGTTAGCTCCTTAGCTAAACTTCAAGTCTGACTCTAAGCCACGGCCACTCTGACAATCGCCCCATTCCTGTGTTTCAAATGAGCCGCACGAGGAGAGGCTGAGGTTGTTTAGCCTGGAGAAGAGGAGGCCTCCTTGCTCTCTCCAACTACCTGAAGGGAGGTTGTAGCCAGGAGGGGGTTGGTCTCTTCTCCCAGGCAACCAGCACCAGAACAAGAGGACACAGTCTCAAGCTGTGCCAGGAGAAGTTTAGGCTGGAGGTGTGGAAAAGGTTCTTCACAGAGAGAGTTGTTAGCCATTGGACTGTGCTACCCAGGGAGGTGGTGGAGTCACCGTCCCTGGAGGTGTTCAAGAGGGGACTGGATGTGGCACTTGGTGCCATGGTTTAGTAGTCCTGAGGTGTTGGGTGACAGGTTGGACTTGATGATCTTTGAGGTCTTTTCCAACCTTATTGATTCTGTGATTCTATGACTCTCCCTAGACATTCTGCCTGTCCCCACTGCCTCTATTACTTCAACTTTCCCTGCCTTATGCTTCCCCTTGCCCTTCTCCTGCTTACCATCTTGTCCCCTTTCTTTGTTTCAATCTACCCAGTCTCCTTGTCTACTGCCTCTCAGTTGAATCCATCTTCTTTGGTCACAGATGGGTATCTTTGCTCTCTCTGGTGGTTTGGGCAAATCACATGCATCTTCTCAGTTGCCCAAGGCAGGGGTTTGCCTGCAGGTACTTGATACAATTCAGCTTGGCATCTAGAGCTTGAGGAAAAGTCTGCAGAGAGCTCAGGCTTGTGTGGCTTAATGGCTCAGAAACTCTGCCACAAAGGACCAGTGGATAATGGATGAAGTGAAGCTGGAGGTGAAAGACACTGAAACGCTACAGCTCAAAATATTTGAAGCTGTGAATGGCCCGGTGGCTGATTGCATAGGGTAGGGAAAAGCTGCCATTAAGGAAGGGAGACATTGCAAAACAAACGTCCCCGTTGGATATTTAGCAGCACGCCCAGAAGATTAACATTGTTTATATTTCCCTGTGAAGAAGGAGGATACTACTCTGCTTTAATTAACTAGGTGGGTTCTCAGTCCTCAATTGCCTCTTTGCAAGTATCAGGTGAAACATCAGGGCTGGTGTTCCCAGTGGCATGAAGTTAGGCTCTTCTGGTTATCAGGCTAATTCCAAGGGCCTGCTCTTCAAAGGTATTTAGGTTTCAGGCAGATGATGTTATTTAGATGCTTAAATCTTTTAAGGTGCTCAGCCTTGGGTGCTAAAAGAGTGTCTATGAAACTCCAGATTGCCTGGTTCAAGTCTGCTCTATGTTACTATTTAGTTTCTGCATGATGTCAAACCTCCCTCTGAGGCTAGGTCATTGTTGTTGCCTCATGTAGTCTCTTTTTGCCCTTTGTAATAGCCAGTGTTAAGAGTCCTGACAAAGGCTTTGACTGCCCTGTGTGGAGCTCAGGTTGTTTTACAGATACTAATTCTTTCAGACAAGCCAGCTTGCTGCTTGATGGGTGTTTTGTTTCACTCGGGGTGGAGAGCACAAGGAGAATTGGTGCGTTTCCCAGGCTTGCGCAATGCCAGTGTAGGAACTGGGCCCGGTGCAATTCCAGTTACTCCAAGCTGCAAGCATTAAATGCTGGGATGCCCACTTTTTATTGTAGTCATGGAAAGCAGTGGAGAGAGCTAACTGGCTGTGGTGGTTTGGATGTGATGAAGAGGCTGCCAGATTTTAGCAGTTCAGTGACCTTTTTGTAATAGTTCCTGAAGTCACAGCTTTCCCAGCATTTGGCAGCAGATAAGGGTTGTGCACAGGTAAGGACATCTACTTCATGATGCAAGAAGTCAATGGAGATGGGATCAGGAAGGAAGGATTGAAGAGATTGCTTCCTCTACCACCCTCCTGCTTAATTACCTGCCTGAAAAATGACACTGAACTCAGACCCTTACTCCAGGTCAAAGGCTTCCCAGAGGGAAATGGAGGTACAATAATACAACTGGTCCTTTATTAATGACAGGATCCTCCCCTCCCTCACAGTTCAGCACCTTTAATGACTTTGGAGTCAAGCCAAGCTCCTCAGATCTAGGAAAGTGAAGGATCTAGGTTTCCCCAGTGAATCTCTGAGCCACGAGAAACAACTCTGATATTTAGGCTCGTCCCATCACTTTGCACCCAAAGCATTCTCACATCAATTTGATCAGCCAAGCTTGTGGGGAAACCCAGGTTTGTGTCCTTTCTGTCTTGTGCTGAGATTCATCAGGTGGGATGGGGCTGGATCACAGCCTAGCTACCTGCAGCAAACAAAAAGTCTGAGTCCAACAATCGACCTAATATCACCATGGCCACTCAAACATGTCCCAGAGTGCCATGTCTACACATTTTAAACACCTCCAGAGATGGTGACTACACCACCTCCCTGGGCAGCCTGTTCCAATGCCTGACCACTCTTTCAGTAAAGAAATTTTTCCTGATAGCCAGTCTAAACCTCCCCTGGTGCAACTTGACTCCATTTCCTCTCATTCTATCATTTTCCTCTCATTCTATCATTTGATACTCAGGGGAAGAGACCAACCCCCACCTCACTACAATCTCCTTTCAGGTAGTTGTAGAGACTAATGAGGTCTCCCCTCAGCCTTCTCTTCTCCAGATTAAACAATCTCAGTTCCCTCAGCCATGCCTCATAAGACTTTTTCTCCAGATCCTTCACTAGCTTTGTTGTCCTCTGGACACACTCCAGCACCTCAGTGTCCTTGTAGTGAGGGCCCCAAAAGGATCACAGTATTCAAGGTGCAGCCTCACCAGTGCTGATCACTTTCCTAGTCCTGCTGGCCACACTAGGCCTGATACAGGCCAGCATGGGCTCACCAGAGAGGTGGTGGAGACACCATAGAACCACTGGAGGTGTTTAAGAAGAGACTGGATGGGGCACTTGGTGCCATGGTTTAGTTGATTAGATGGTGTTGGGTGATAGGTTGGACTCGATGATCTCGAAGGTCTTTTCCAACCTGGTCCATTCCATTCCATTCCATTCCATTCCATTCCATTCCATTCCATTCCATTCCATTCCATTCCATTCTCACACAACTGACCTCAGTCCACTAGTCCAGGCTGTCCAGATCCATCTGCAGAGCCTTCTTACCTTTGAGCAGATCAACACTCCCAACCAATTTGGTGTCATCTGGTGTCATAGTGGAGAAAAGGACAACCATGGGGCCTGCTTTTATACTGTGAGGTCTTCTCACAGTAGAAGGAGAGAGTCCTGAGGTTCCAGCAGTGCACAGTGGATGTTGAAATTGCACCATTTTTTTTGTTATAGATGATAAGCAGGGCTGTGAGGATGGCTTCTTGTTGAAGGGTTTCTGATGGGGAGGGGCTTTGAGTCCACACACATCATGCTCAGGTTTTGCTGGGCCGTGTGCATGTTGTATGCTACTGTGATGCAGAGGAGGGGTCTGAATTGTAAATAAAGATCTGAATGTTTTAAAAACCATTAAAAAGCATGTCAGGGTATTCTCATGTGTTATATAGAATAGAATAGAATTAGAATAGAATAGAATAGAATAGAATAGAATAGAATAGAATAGAATAGAATAGAATTAACCAGGTTGGAAGAGACCTTTGAGATCAACTAAACCTTAGCACCAAGCACCCCATCCAGTCTCTTCCTAAACACCTCCAGTGATGGTGACTCCACCACCTCCTTGGGCAGCCCATTCCAATGGCAAATAACTCTTTCTATGAAGAACTTCTTCCTAACAGCCAGCCTAAACTTCCCCTGGTGCAGCTTGAGACTGTGTCCTCTTGTTCTGGTGCTGGTTGCCTGGGAGAAGAGACCAACCCCCACCTGGCTATAACCTCCGTTCAGGTAGTTGCAAACAGCAATAAGGTCTCCCCTGAGCCTCCTCTTCTTTTCTTGAGTTATGGAGAGGAGGGAGATTTCCTGCCTGCCTTTCCAGTTTTGCACTACAGTACCATACAGAGTTGGCTTGCTGTGTGCTCTTATGGTTGTGAAGATACAATGCAGCATTGCTTAATGGTTCTCCTTCATCAGGCCAATGGGGTTCTGCTGGGCAAAGGGGGCATCTCAGATGTGACTAAAACCCTGTGGCTTTTGTCCTCATAATAGTCAAACCAAGGAACTGTTTAGCAAGTTGCACCAGGATTTTGTACCTTGGTAGGTCTGCTGGGGGAGGCAATGGTGGGATGTGTAGCAGTGGTGGGATGTGTATGTGCTGGATGCTGTCTTTTGCTGCTTTTGTGGGCAGAAGAAAGCAGCACTGACCTTAAGGGTTCATATAAGGCTGCTGGGAAAAACATAATGGGGGGGAAGACTCTGTTTCACTGAGGAACAAGTAATAAAGGGAGCTGGCACGAACAGAAGTGCCTAAAGCTTTTTCATTATATGCAGAAAGCACCCAGTACCTTGCTCCCTGGGGAAGAGCTCTAAAAGAGTTGTTAGTCTGGCTGGCCCCTGCCCTTTAATCTGAATGTGCTCAAATGGGCCAGGGGCTTTATTTTTGTATTTCTGCATTGTCTACCTCCCACTCACCTGTGCTTTCCTCTCAGATGCCTGTGACTGCTTTTGGTGCTTCTCTACCCCATTTTGGCCTCTCTGTTGGGCAAACTTTGTGGTTTGCCATCTGTCCTTGCTCCTTTTCCTACATCTTTGATGGTACAAGAAAGCTTCAGGTTGTTTCTCAGTTTTGCATGTCACTCTCTGTTGGGTTGTGTCTGATGTGCTAAGACAGTAACACAACTCTTCTGAGTTCTGCTGGGCAGAAAATTAGATACCTACCAGCAAGCAAATGCAAGGTACAATGTAAAAGGAGGTTGTTCATTCCTTATATTTCTCAGAGTCATAAAGACAAACATATTTACTACTTCCTTCATGATACAGCTATCAGCCATATTTACTTTGTTCTCCATCCTTGTGTGAAATCTTTATCTGGCAACTTCCAAGAACCTTGTCAGTGTTATTTATATAAAGAAATCTCACATGACTCCTGTGAAATAGACATTTATCTCCAGTTTGCAGTTTGGGGAGCCAAAGCATTTAAAAGTGAATTGGATTTTTGCAGAGATACAGAATAATCCAGCCTTACAAAAACTTTGGAGTCCTGCATCCGTTGCCCTTGTTAATGGAATGTTCTCCACCTCCAGGTTTTCAGCAGTCTGATTTTCCTTCAGGTCACAATCACAAGGAGATTCAATTGTCGCTTTAAACATATAATTAAAGTGTCTCTTTACATAGTGACCTTCATCATAATGCTTCAGTCGCTGCACAGGTATGTAGGATGCTGCTATATTGAAAATTGTGAGGCTCAGAGAGGCTAAGAAATGTGACCAAGAATTTGGAAAACGAAAGCTCACCCTGTAATACAGAAATTTTGATTCTTATGGGCTTGTTCTGAGGTTTAGAACAACAATTTCCCCTCCAATTTCCTAAGGTTTAAGGGAGGAGGAGACACTCAAGGCAATCTGTCTGCCCACCTGCTGACTGGTTACCACAAAGTGATGGGGTTAGCAGCTGGAGTAGGTTTTGTGTGGACCAGGTTGGCCATCATGGCTGTCTCCCAGAGTTTGGAGAGCACAGATTTACCAAACATCCCCCCCCCCCCCCCCCGTTCTTTCTCTCCTCTCTGTGAGCTTATGCTGTCGACATAGTCTATCTACCCTTCTCGGTAAGGGAGAAGAACCAGTTGCAAGCAGCAAAATCAAGCATGACTGTGATTGTCTTAAGTGCCTTTCCTGGAAAAATCCCTTTCTGCCATAGGTGGCCCGAAGACACTTGGTGCATCGAGACCGCAGTGTTTCCAGTAACCCAGCAGGATCTGGTGGGTGGAGGACAGGGAAGGAACTCAGTGAGCCGTGACATTGGGGAAATCTTGGCAGGGATTTGCACATGAAGTCTTGGAACTGGCCTCAGTGTCCAAACTGTTACAAGAAGGGATTGCATTTAAGTCAAGAAAGTTCAAAACAGAAGGGGGGGGGAAGGCAACCAGCCGTAAACCCAGACCCGGGGGCAAAGCTAGAAAGCCGACGAGGCCACAGTCCTCCAGGCTCAACGCCACCACCCTGCCGTTGTGACAGGAAACATGGAGATAGTCTTTCCCCAGCAAATTAGAAGGGGACGAAGATGTTTTTGATTGCTCCATGGTCTAACCCGGGCACCAGTACTGCTGCAGCGGAGCAGAGGATTCCCTCTCTGGGGGGCCCTGTTTGGAGGTGACGTGCAGTGCTCCGCAGCCCTCTGCGGACATACGGGTGCCGCTGGGCAGCTGCCTCTGCCCCGGGCTGCCTCTCGGCACAGCCCTACTCCTCGTCCCGCCGAGACGCGCCAGGCTGACGCCGTGCGCCGCGCCACGAGAGCCGGCTGCGCCCTGAGGCGGGTGCGGGGTGCCCGGCGGGAGGCGGCGGGGCGCGGGGCGGGCGGAGGCGGGCAGCAGGCCGCGCCCCGCCGGCCGTTAGGGCCCTCGCGCAGGGCCGCCGAGCGCTGGTGCGCGCTCCGCTGCTGCCCCCTTTCGGACTCGGGAGCCGGGCCCCGGAGCCCCGCCGGTGGGACGAGCCGCTGGGCGGTAGCCCTCAGCCCAGAGGTCCCGAAGGGGCTTTTTTGTTTTGTGGTGGTGTTGGTGTTGTTTTCTTTTCCTTTCCACGAGAAAAAATTGTTTCCTTGCCTGGGTTAAGGGATGAACAAGTTTTTCCTCGCCGGCTGTCGGCAGAAATCTGCCGTGAGGGCATGCTGCACTCTCCTTCCAGGCACCTTGGCTCTCCGAGCCCTCTCAGTGCACGGCTTGGCTTGAAGCCCCTCAGCGGAAGGGGTTTGCAGATGCTTTTAGTTACAGAGCGCCTTGCCCGATGATGCATGTGTATGACTCCATCCCTGCAGCAGTTCCTGCAGTGCTGTCTATCTAGGAGTGGGTCATTTCCTTTTGACTCAGCAGCATCAATCACAGAGTATACTGCTCTGGCTTTTGGCTCAGGTCTTGGGCTGTGAAGACACACTCTCTTGCTCACACATGGGCACCTTGGAGACAAGCCTTGGTGCTATTCTCTAGCTTTCCTGGTGGCAATTAGATATCCCCAGATGATTTAAAAGCATCAGCATGGCTTGTGGGCCAGGCAAGTCAGCTTCAGGGTCCTGCTGAGCAGGCTTTCTAAGCTAAGACTGTCCTGCTAGCATGGAAAATCTGCTGCACAGAGAAAGAGGCATCTGAGTGTCCCAGTGTTGAGCACCATGCAGAATCAGATCTTAAGGCAGCAAGGTTTAGCTCGTGCTGATTCAGATACCTCTGCAACAATGAAACATAGCCAGATATTACCTTGACTGTTTAGAGGCTGTCTCCCAGTACCTAAGATGTGCACAATATTTTATATCAACAAGTACATGTTATATATTTTTATGGATAAGTTTATATGAACAAAAAGTTGTGGTGGTGTTTTGTTGTTTTGTTTTTTTTTTTTACAGCATGGCATTTTGACTTTCTACCTCAGGCTCTTTGTGAAAAAGTCAAGAGCAGCTTGCTCATGAAGCTGGATTTGAACAAGACCAAGTGCAGGGTCCTGCATCTGGGTCGAGGCAATCCCAGGCACAAATCCAGGCTGGGCAGGGACTGGCTGGGGAGCAGCCCAGAGGAGAGAGACTTGGGGGTGCTGGTGGACGAGAAGCTCAACAGGAGCTCTCAGTGTGCACTTGCAGCCTGGAAAGCCAATCAGAGCCTGGGCTGCATCAGGAGAAGTGTGGCCAGCAGGTCAAGGGAGGTGATTCCTCCCCTCTACTCAGCTCTGGTGAGACCCCACCTGGAGTACTGCCTCCAGTTCTGGAGCCCCTATTGCAAGAGGGATCTGGAGGTGCTGGAAGGTGTCCAGAGAAGGGCCACGAGGATGAGCAGAGGGCTGGAGCACCTCTCCTATGAGGACAGACTGAAGGAGTTGGGGCTGTTCAGTCTGGAGAAGAGAAGGCTCTGAGGTGACCTCATTGTGGCCTTCCAGGATCTGAAGGGGGCCTCCAAGAAGGCTGGGGAGGGACTTCTCAGGCTCTCAGGTAGTGATAGGACTAGGGGGAATGGAATGAAGTTGGAGGTGGGGAGATTCAGGCTAGATGTGAGGAGGAAGTTCTTCACCGTGAGGGTGGTGAAGCCCTGGAATGGGTTATCCAGGGAGGTGGTTGAGGCCCCGTCCCTGGGGGTGTTTAAGACCAGGTTGGATGGGGCTCTGGCCAGCCTGATCTAGTGTGGGGTGTCCCTGCCCATGGCAGGGGGGTTGGAACTAGATGATCCTTGTGGTCCCTTCCAACCCTGACTGAAACTATGAAACTATGAAGACCAGAGGATGCTATCCAATACATGGATAAACAGGAGTGGTCTGAAGGCTAAGCCTGTAAATATATATATATATATATATATATATATATATATATATATATAATACCTTCAAGCTACTTGTCTGGAGTAGTTTTAAAGAAAATCAGCTATTAATACCACATGAAATCAAAGTGTACTTTTAATTTGGGACACACTACAGGAATGGTCTCACTATTTCTATGCCAGTCCCATCATCTCTCTGTTCCTCTGCAAAATGACTCTCTGGTTTTCCCCTGCAAAATATATGACTGATGTCAGGCAGACAGGACTGGGCAACAGCTTCCAGCTCTAAAGGGCTGCAGTATTGCCCATTGGAATGGGCTGCCCGTGGAGGTGGTGGAGTCACCTTCATTGGAGGTGTTAAGGAAGAGGCTTGATGGGGTGCTTGGTGCCATGGTTTAGTTGTTTAGGTGGGTTGTATTGTATTGTATTGTATTGAGGTGTGTTGGATGGTTGATGGGTTGGACATGATGATCTTGAAGGTCTCTTCCAACCTGGTGTGTTATATTGTATTGTATTGTGTATTGTATAGTATGTGAGGAGCAGGTAGAGCTAGGGGTCCAGGCTCTCTTCCAGCAAGGTGAACATTAGAACGCCATTTAAACCTTCATTGGAATTTCTGACACTTCTTAAAAATGCCCAATATTGCCTAAAAAAAATGGTGGGGGAAAAAAAAAAAGCTCCACCTTCCATGAAGTAGAAAATTCCAGGAAACTACAATGTGCCTAGAATGTGCCTTCAATAGAAGGAAAAAAAGTACTAAGCTGTCTTGCTAATTCTACCAACTCAGTACAAAACTACCTACCAGAAACAAAAAGCTGCATACCAGAATACTTTCTACTACACATGCAGCTGAACCTGGAACAGCCCTGAAGCTCTTCCCTCAAACAGACACCTTTGCTTCTCAAAATGCCTCTGCCCAAACAGCTCAGTCAGCTCAAAAGCTGCCAGCAGCTAAAAGAACTGGAGAGATCTAAGCCCAGGAATGACCAGAGCAGAATGAGCTCCCTGACCAGAAGCTCAAATATCCCAGACCTCACTCACTGCCCTGCCCACAATCCCCTGGGAAAGGGCCAGGGGTAACCAACAGGAAGTATGATTCCTGATGGAGAAGTAGTGGTAAGATCTGAACAAGATGTAAACACGCCAGTGGCCAGTCGCCCAGGGGACCAGCTCCAGTGCAGGTTATCCTGCGGTGGGCAAGGGAATCATGGTGGAAACGGTTGGTAAAGAGCTCTGTTGGGGGCTTTTTGAAGCCAGCAAAACAGCTTGCCTGTGCTAGGGGCCAGCAGCTTGTGGGTGGCTGCTGAGGCAGTGTGGGCTGAGCCAGCATCACCCATGGCAGAGCTATATGAGGCGTCAAGAGCAAGCCAACAGTCACTTGCCGGAATCAGCCCCATCAGGAAACTTTGGGAACTGAGCAAACAAGCAGCAAGTGGGTGTCACCCCAGGCATCATCTGGGAGCACCAGGTCAGGCTGGGCTCCCTGGGTGGATGGGCAGCCTGGACAAACAAGGCACAGCAGTTCACATGTAGGGGTGCTGAAAGCCTGATGACATGGTGACCACTTGGCAGAAGACCATGAAGTCCCTGAGCTCTGCACCCACCAGCTTGGATGCAGCTTCCCAGACAGCTCTCATGGGAACACACTGCCACCCAGGCATCAGGCTGCAAGGTATGCCTGGTTCTTAGCCTGGTGTTGGATGGAACTAGTGAGCACATCTGTGGGAGGTGTGCCCAGGTGCAAGGGCTTCTCTACACATAGTGGTGGAGCTCTGGGAGGGCATAAGCAGAGCTATTAGAGTGTGAGAAAGAGACTGATCACTGGAGTTGCACCCTGTCCACTCTGAAACAAACCCATCAGGCAGCCAGAGCTCCAGATACAGAAGTTTCCCCATCCTCTATCAGTGTGGCTTAATATGGTGATTTAGAGGACAGGGGGCAGTGGTGACAAGTTCCTGCCCAATGCAGCAGGCATGTGTCTTCCCAGTGATCTCCCCAGCCAACCAGATGCCCTTGCAAAACAGGTATGGGGTCCTACAGCAGGAGCCAAAATAACAAGGAAGATGGTTCACCCAGGGCAAAAGTGCCACCAGGCTAAGTCATCCTAGACTAGACATCAAAACAGTTTTCTTGCAGAAAAACAGTATCACAGGTGATTCCCTCTTGAGGGTTGTAGAGGGCCCAGTATGCAATCCAGACCTGCTTTATAGGGAAGTGTGGTACTTCTCTGGGGCCTGGGTAAAGGATGCAACAAGAAAACTTCCCACCCTGGTGAGGCCTTCAGATTGTTGCCTACTTTGGTGCAGGGAGCAACGATGTGGCACACAATCAGAGAAACTTCAGGGCCTTGGTGCAACTGGTTAAGGGATCAGGAGCACAAATTGTGTTCTACTCCAGCCCTCCAGCTGCAGGGATTGATGAGAGAGTTAACAGGGGGAGTCAGCAGATCAATTCCTGTCTCTGAGCCTGGTGTTAGAATAGAATAGAATAGAATAGAATAGAATAGAATAGAATAGAATAGAATAGAATAGAATAGACCAGGTTGGAAGAGACCTTCAAGTCCAACCTATCATCCAACACCACCTAGTCAACTAAACCATGGTACGAGCACTCTATCAAGTCCCCTCCTGAACACCTCTAATGATGGTACCGTGGTAGGAGTCTATTATAGACTACCCAATCAGGACAGAGAGGCAGGTGAAACATTCTATGAGCAGCCTGAAGAAGTCTCATGATCACGTGCCCTTGTTCTGGTGGGGGACTTTGCCTTCCCAGATGTCTGCTGTAAATGCAGCATGGAAGAGAGGGAATGGTCCCTGAGGTTTCTAGAATGTGTTGAAGATAACTTCTTTATGCAGTTGGCAAGTGAACCTACTAGGGAAGGAGCCCTGCAGCACTTTGTGAACAGAGAAGGACCTGGTGTGTGATGTAACAACTGGAGGCTATCAGGGCAGAGTGATCACTAAGTGACTGTGTTCTCTATTTGTAGAGAAGTATGGAGCTGGGCAGCAGAACTACCACCTTGGACTTCTGAAGGGCAGAGTTTGACTTATTTAGCAGACTGCTTGACGGAGTCTCTTGGGAGAATAGAATAGAACAATAGAATAGAACAAACCAGGTTGGAAGAGACCTTCAAGATCATTGTGTCCAACCTATCATCCAACACCACCTAATCAACTAAACCATGCAGCCAAGCACCCTATCAAGTCTCCTCCTGAACACCTCCAATGATGGTGACTCCACCACCTCCCCAGGCAGCCCATTCCAATGGCCAATCTCTCTCTCTCTGTGTAAAACTTCTTCCTAACCTCCAGCCTAAACCTCCCCCTGGTGCAGCCTGGGACTGTGTCCTCTTGTTCTGGTGCTGGTTGCTTGGGAGAACAGACCAACCTCTGCCTGTCTACAATCTCCCTTCAGGTAGTTGTAGAGAGCAATAAGGTCACCCCTGAGTCTCATTCTCTCCAGTCCTGAAGGGCAAAGGAGCCCAGGAGGGCTGGATACTCTTCAAGAGGGAGGTCTTAAAGGCATAGCAGGAGCAGGCTGTCCCCATGTAAAATGAGTCAGCAGCAAATACCAGCCTGGCTGAACAGGAAGCTCTGGCTGCAACTCAGGGGAAAAAAGGAGAGCTTTTGGCCTTTGGATGAAAGGGCAGGTCTCACACACAGTGACTGCAAAAATGTGAGGCTATGCAGGGAAAAAATTAGAAAGTCCAAAGCTCAGCTAGAAATTAATTTGGCTTCAGCTGTAAAAGACTAAGACATCAGAAGAAGAGCCAGAGAGAGCCTCCATCCTCTGTTAGATACAGAAGGAAACATGGTGACTAAGGATGAGGAAAAGACTGAGGTGCTTAATGCCTTCTTTGACTCAGTGTTTAATAAAAGGACCAGTCGCACTCTGGGAATCCAGTTCTCTGAGCTAGGAGACAGAGACTGAGAGCCCAATGCTGCAGCACATGGATGTACACGAGTCTGTGGGACCGAATGGAATCCACCCAAGCGTTCTGAGGGAGCTGGCAGACGTGCTCACCAAGCCACTTTCCCTCATTTTTCAGTAGTCATGGCGAACGGCGAGTTCCCAGCAGACTGGAAGTTAGTTATTGTGACACCCATCCACAAGAAGGGACAGAAGGAGGATCTGTCAGTTTAACTTTGGTGCTGGTGAAGCTGATAGAGCAGATCATCCTGAGTACCATCATGCAGCACATACAGGACAATGAGATGATCAGGCCCAGTCAGCATGAGTTTATGAAGTGCAGGTCCTGCTTGACTAATCCAATCATGAGTGTGTCCAGAGAAGGGCAACGAAGTTGGTGAGGGGTTTGGAACACAAGCCCTATGAGGAGAGGCTGAGGGAGCTGGGATTGCTTAGCCTGGAGAAGAGGAGGCTCAGGGGTGACCTTATTGCTGTCTACAACTACCTGAAGGGAGGTTGTAGACAGGCAGAGGTTGGTCACTTCTCCCAAGCAACCAGCACCAGAACAATAGGACACAGTCTCAAGCTGTGTCAGGGGAGGTTTAGGCTGGAGGTTAGGAAGAAGTTTTACACAGAGAGAGTGATTGCCCATTGGAATGGTCTGCCCAGGGAGGTGGTGGAGTTGCCGTCACTGGAGGTGTTCAGGAGGAGACTTGATAGGGTGCTTGGTGCCATGGTTGAGTTGATGTTGGATGATAAGTTGGACACAATGATCTTGAAGGTCTCTTCCAACCTGGTCTATTCTATTCTATTCTATTCTATATTCTATTCTATTCTATTCTATTCTATTCTGTTCTGTTCTGTTCTGTTCTGTTCTGTTCCGTTCCGTTCCGTTCCGTTCCATTCCATTCCATTCCATTCCATTCCATTCCAATCGACTTCTACAACATGGTCACCCACTCGCTGGATGAGAGAAAGTCTGTGAATGTGATTCCGTGTTAAACACCTATCTGTCACACTTCTGCCAAGAAGCCCTTCCTGTGCACACCAAACTTTATCCTGGTGGTGTAAGTGCATAATATTCTACATAAATGCAAAAATATTGATAGTATGCAAGTATAGGGAGATGCCATGTGTGCATGATGGGAGTTTAGGGTTATGTCTGTATCAGCAAATGTTCTGGGGTGCAACAACTCCATCACCTATGAAATTAATGCCTGGTTGCTGTTAATTTATGCTTGCCATAGTTTTGGGCTGTGTCAGTTAACACTGTTCCAAACAATTCCCAGGTATGACTGAGGGAGTTAATGTGGGCCAGGGGCCATTCCCAACAACCACTTGGATCCAAATGCCTTGCTTGAAGGATAAAAGAGTTTAATTTTATGGGTGCAAGCCTTCCTGTGCCAGGGCCCTCAGTGCCAGAGAACAGTCCTGGGCACGTTTAACTTACTGTTATAGACATAGTCTAGGAGCCCAAGGGATTAGACAGGGTTTTAAGTGTTGCATGCCTGGACTTAGATACTTCATTGCTCTCGAGATCCCTTTTATGGGACCTTGTGTTTTTTGTGGACATGGGCCTTGATCCTTTAAATCTTCTACCACCGCCTTCTGGTGTTAGTGACCCTTTTAGTGTTTTCCCTAAATCGCAGGTGCCTGGTGGAAGGTAAAGTAGGTTGTAATTGCACAGATTCATTACCACTGACTTCATATCAATGGCATATAACACTGAACTCTTTGTTTAACATTTGTAATTCTTTTAGGGAGAAAGTCACATAAAACATGAGGAGAAAATAAAAACATACCAACCAGTATTTGTGCAAATTCTGGCTAGTTTTCATTTGGCTCTGTGGAAAATAGGTTCTTTTGCCTCCAGGTAAAACCTGGGGATTTAAAGATTAAACACATTTTGCTGTATGAAATTATGGAGGGAATGGCTAGATATTGCAAGGGAATACCCCTGCAGGTGGTATTCAGTTATACTGATCCTTGTGGTACAAAATGCCTTGGGGATGGCACTCACAAGTTTCCACTGCATGAATACACTTGAGCCGTTAGTGTTTCATGTCTTCTGAAGAACAGCACAGGAAAGTGTCTGCATGATAGCAGCAAACCTGCACTGTTATGAAGGAGCAAAACTTCTTTGGTCAGGATGCTAATTACAATGGTGCAAGATGCATACTTTTCCTGACCCATCTGTCTGGTCTAATTATAGCTCTTTCTCACGACTCTTTCTGGGTGTTACCCTCTTAGCCTGATTCTTGCCGTAGCTTGCGTTCAATTTCTGTCAGTGTAGCTGCCACATAGCATCAGAATACATAGGCCAGGGCTGAGATGAAGAGTCATGTAATGAATGTCTCCTTACCTGTGCAAGTCTGGTTGATCTGATGGGCCCACCACTGTGATATGCAATATGTGACTTGAGTATCCAGCCACCTAACCACAGCCCGCTCAATGTGCAAACAGCTCTGGTGCCGTTATTGGAACAGCTCTGATACTGTTAGGTTAGGTTAGGTTAGGTTAGGTTAGGTTAGGTTAGGTTAGGTTAGGTTAGGTTAGGTTAGAATAGAATAGAATAGAATAGAATAGAATAGAATAGAATAGAATAGAATAGACCAGGTTGGAAAAGACCTTTGAGATCATCGAGTCCAACCTATCATCCAACACCATCTAATCAACTAAACCAATCAACCAAGCACCCCATCCAGTCTCTTCCTAAATACCTCCAGTGATGGTGACTCCACCACCTCCCTGGGCAGCCCATTCCAATGGCCAATCACTCTTTCTATGAAGAACTTCTTCCTAACATCTAGCCTAAACCTCCCCTGGCACAGCTTGAGACTGTGTCCTCTTGTTCTGGTGCTGGTTGCCTGGGAGAAGAGACCAACCCCCACCTGGCTGCAACCCCCCTTCAGGTAGTTGTAGGCAGCAGTAAGGTCTCCCCTGAGCCTCTTCTCCAGGCTAAGCAACCCCAGCTCCCTCAGCCTCTCCTCACAGGGCTGTGCTCCAAACCCCTCCCCAGCTTTGTTGCCCTTCTCTGGACACCTTTCAGCAACTCAACATCTTTCCTAACCTGTATATTTCAGCAACTCAACATCTTTCCTATATTGAAGGACCATTTATCTGCATGTATGATGAGTGTCTGCCATATAGACAGAGAATTTGGCTGAATTTTCTGAAGTCATCTTTTAGATTTACAAGGGAGAAAAGGAGAGGGCTAAGGAGTGATGAGATTAACATCTGGTGAGATTAACATCTGATCTGTCCTGTTTGCCTTGCAATGTGCTACACAGCTATGCTTCATTGGCACGTAGGAGCAGGTTAATTTGAGGGATTTGATACTATGAATCTGGGTGCATTAGCTATCTGAAAGGGACACAGAATGCAGCTGTGTAGATCAGGCTGAGAAAGAGGAGAGGTTTTTCAAAACCAGGCTCCAGAATATTACTCATTAATACCTCTAGGAATGCTGGCTGTAGTGTGGAAAAGAAGGCCAAGAGGTTTTGTTTATTCATAGCCTCTCCTAAATAGAGTCAGATTGTGTGGGCCATACTTTATCTCTCCTTTGAGAGCTAGAGGACTAGTGGTGAGGTGTAACTTGTGTCAGGATCTAGTGCCCATCTCTCATGCACCCTGACATCCCAGGGTGGAATGTGGAGTCAGGCCTGATCCTTCAATTTTGGTCTTTTGTTCTGTCCTTGGGCTTAAGCACAGACGAGGGAGCATGCAGTTTGGGATCAGCAACCTAGATGCCCATGTGTGACACACGCACACCTTTGGCTGATACAGCACAAATTCTTGCTTGCACGTGTGCTTGTCAACATAAAGCAGGTCATTGCGGCTGTGTGGGAACCTCAGTTCTTCCCTCAGCCCATGTGGAAGAACACAGAGCTGGGAAAACCCAAGAGCTGCTGCAGACCACGGTCTATCTCTTGGCAGGGATCGGTTAGAAAGGATGAGGCGGTGCAGAGGGAAAATTGTGGTCTCTTGTGCCCTCTGGGGACGACTGGTATATAATACAGGCAACAGAAAGTGTCGGATACCACTTGGGGCTTTCCACAAAGTTTCTTTTAGCCAGCCCCGCCCCAGGAGCAGGACAGGAGCAGACCGTAGCTGTCTTCCCTCCCTGGACCCGTCGGATTCTCCTGTTCTGACAGCATCTCATGCCCTGCAAAAAGAGTCATAAGGGAGTGATGGATGATAAGATTTCCAAGAAAATATCTCACCTGCACCCTTTATCTGCCCTTTGTCTTGGCCCATCTTCTCTTGTCCCCCCTTGTTTGCCCATTTTTAGTGCCAGTATGTCTGCCTGCAGAACTTACAGTTTCTGATGCCAAACTAATCTCCTCCCTCCGTTTTCATCCTTGTTTAGACAGCCATGCTGCTTAGAGAACTGTTCCAACTGGGCTTTCTGGTGAATGCCTTGCAAATAACTGTCCTTAGTTGTGAGAAACTGATAAAGATTTCAACATTTGGCCTTGGCCTGTAGAAGAGCCGAGCGAGATGTGCAGATGCAACGTGCATCACAGAGTTCAGGAAGCAAGGAGCAAATGACATGGTTATGATGTATTCTGATTAAAGAATCTTCTGAGACTGCTGCTTCCTTGGCCAGTCTAGCAATCTGACCTTCTGAGGCAGAGATTTGTGAAGACAGTTTCTCTTGCCCCCTTCTTGCAAGTGCAGTTTTACTGGATGCTTCGATCCCTTCGGTTGGTTTCCAGATGGTTTATAGCCACAAACCCTCAGTCATTTTGAGTTCTACAGTTATTTTAAGGCCTGTATATTTTACCTCCAAGCCTTTTTCTGAGGTTTCTGTTGTGCTGTCACTCCTGCAGAAGCCTTAGGCAGTACTCTCGCTCCTCTCCTCAGCCTCCCTCCAATGCTAAGTGCAGCTCAGTAGCACAGGTTTACACACTTATTTCAGTGGACCCTTCCCACTGATGAAATGGAGCCTGGCAGCAGCTGGAGATGATAGGCTGGCAGGAGTCCTAGGGGTTCAGTGAAACACCACCAGTGTCTGGCTGGTGTTTTTCTGATCATCTGATGGTAATTTGAGAGGTCTGGTTGGGCTGGCAGTGACCAGGAGTGGCCCCGAGTCCCCCAGGTTGGCCAAGCCAGGGTGCATTATGGATGTGGCCTGACTGTTGCTCTCCTCATCTGTGCACTATTCCTATGATAGGGATGAGCTGCAAGACAGCAAGTTCAAACTTGCACCTCCTGGAAATTCTTCATGGGATTTCTTTCCCTGGTGATATTAACCTGGCTCTTTTGTGTGTGCTTTCCTTGGAAGCCCTGAAACTGCTCACCAGTGCAGATCTAGTTGTGTTTCCCAACTGGGAAACTTCTTCAGTATTGAAAGCTATGTTTTATTTATACACTTGGGATAAGCCCAGAGGCTGTCTGGGCAGACAGGAAGTTCCAGAAAGGAATTTCTTCCCATCAGTCTAACAACCACAATAATATTTTCTACTTTTCTCTGCAGAGACAGTATATTCATTTCCTAGCACTTTTGCTTAAGAAGTTTCCCATTTTTGTAGGAACCCAGGCCCTTTCTCTCTCATGCTGTCCTTCTAAGCAGAGTAGTTTGAGATTTCTTGTCTTTGACCTAAAGACCTCAAGTCTGAGGCAGCTGATGAGTTCATTTGCCATCTCTATGGGGGTAGGATGCATAGACTGGGTGTTTCTTTTATCTTTGGACTGACTGCTGCTGGCTATCTACATGGCAGGGGCAGGGCTCAGAACCACTGTGTGAACCAGCTGAGGACTATTATCATGAAGGAGCTTGGAAAGGAAGTGAAATGTATGAGTTGCCATATTTAAAGGAAGAAAGGTCAAAGATCCTTTAGCCAGGTGAGATGATTCCTATTCTACAGGGTTTAGAGGGAATAAGTTATCTAAAGCAGAAATTATTGTTTCTTTTTGTTTGTCTCTCTGAGGAACCAGACTGCCCTGTTACCCTGCAGCTTCAGGCTGGCCAAGCTAAACTGTTTGCCCTGTGAGTGCTGTTCAAGCAGCCCATTACCAAAGGGCGTCAGAGGGTCCTTTGCAGGCCCATTTGCAGAGGAACAAATGTCTGCAGTACCAGACAGAGAAGCACAGTATAAACAGCCATGGTAATCCTGTTCTCCTTGGGTCTTATACTGACTTTACAACTGACCCTAGCAATTTGTGGAGAGGGAATGAGCAGCAAGAGAGTTATAACAGATGGGGCTGCCCAGCAGTGCTGTTAAGTAGATCATCTCTTCTCCTTAGTGCTGTCTCATGGCCTGTGCTGGCATGGTCATCGTTTCCCTATCAAATAGTAGGGATCAGCAATTTTTGAACACCATTTTCTTCAATTTCTTTTCTGCTGCTTTTCCTCCTTTATTTATTTTTTTTTTTGGTGGCAGCTGAAAACTGCATCTGTGAAACCGTCTATCCTAGGTAGTTTGTCGTGCAGATGTGCTTAAAACCAAGTGGATCTGGAAGACAACAGATAGGTGTCAGCCTTGGCCATCTCTGACCAGCCTTTCTCATGCTATTTGAAGTCCAAAGTGTTTTCATGACAGAAGTTGGCTCAGTTCTGGGGAAGTTTGCAACCATCAAGACATCAGTGGTCAGTTCTCACCTTTGCCTGTAGCCTTAGTGAAGGGCTTCTCTGTAGCCTCATGTTCGATGTTTCACAACTGCCTGCTCTACACTCATGGTAAAAATCACACATCCAGAGCTTGGAAAGCATTTGTGTGCACTGCAGCTGGGTCATGGGGTTTCTGCAGTGGGGACTCACCCCTAGTTGGTCTGTCTTAGGGCAGACATAGAATATAATATATATATATATAATATAGAGAATAGAATAGAATAGAATAGAATAGAATAGAATAGAATAGAATAGAATAGAATAGCCCAGGTTGGAAGAGACCTTCATAGCACAAAGTCAGAGATAATTCTGTTTGGAGGAGCCCATGAGCTCAGCAGTTCACACACTGAGACAAGAAATGACCCATGGTGGCTGGCTCAGGGTTAGAGCTTGGTGCCCTTTGCCTGTTTTGTCACTCATGCTGTTCTGGGAACAATTCTCATTGAACTGTGAGACAGTGGATGGCCCAACTCTGTGGCACTACTCAAGCTGTGCCTGACTTTGGGCCCACATCTCCCTCCAAACTTTCATCCTACCTCTGCTTTCCTATTCCTTTTAGCTACAGATGCTCCTTCCCTGCCTAGCACTGGCAGTAGCTTCAGTGTCTATCTCAGTCATCACCCAGTTGGGGTTACAAATGAGAGGGAGTGGATGGGGGTTTTCTAGGTCGTCCCCCTTGGTGTAATGAGGGGAGATTCCCAATAGATGGCACTTGAACCTCTTCTCTGTCCCTTTTGCCTTCAACATCGGGATGTTCAGCGTCTGGACAGATGCAGCACGATCTTACAGCGAGCAAGGGAGGTTGAAGAGCAGTTTGGAGGTGGGCCGAGCAAATCCCTATGTGACTTCAAAGGGTGAAAATAGCATCTCTTTCCTTATGAGAAGGCTTGGCCGGGCCTGCCTAATGGGGCCTTCTGCACCCACACACATTCCTGTTCTTGCATCCTGCAGTGTCGGTGGTACACTGGGCAGGCTAAAGTGCAAAAGGTATTAGATTGTCTTCTGAGCACAACAGGAAACACAGGTCGGGAGGAATCTGCATTAAACTAATCCTTGCTGCATTGTCTTCACTTCTCCTGCCTGTATTGTACTGTTTGGCCAGGATTCCCACAGTTTCTGAGGCACACCAGGAGCTAAGGCAGTTCTCCAGGGATGTCTTCCCCATGGCAGCAGCAGAAAGGAATATGTGGGTATTGTGGGAGTGAACCAGGATCCTGGATCCGCTCACAGCCCCTGCCCTCCATGTTACCACAAGGCCATGTGCTCTTGCAGGGAAAACTTGGCAGTTGTCTCCCTTCTGTTCCTAATCTGACCATAAGGAATTGAAAGAGGTCTTCCAGTAATGCTGGAGCAGGTGTATGGGCTTACATTAAGTGTTATGTGATGCATTTTTCATGTTTTTGTCATGTCACCAAAGGAAACTTGGACTAGCTTTGGGATTTGGATTTGGTATGACCCCAGCAGGCAGATCAAAACCCCAGGGTGAGAGACCCATGAACCAAAACCAAAACAAAGTGATCATTTTAGGTGCTTGGGAAGTCAAACCACCAAGCTTGCATTGCACACCAGGAGTTTCTGAGGCACACCAGGAGCTAAGGCAGTTCTCCAGGGATGTCTTCCCCATGGCAGCAGCAGAAAGGAATATGTGGGTATTGTGGGAGTGAACCAGGATCCTGGATCCGCTCACAGCCCCTGCCCTCCATGTTACCACAAGGCCATGTGCTCTTGCAGGGAAAACTTGGCAGTTGTCTCCCTTCTGTTCCTAATCTGACCATAAGGAATTGAAAGAGATCTTCCAGTAATGCTGGAGCAGGTGTATGGGCTTACATTAAGTGTTATGTGATGCATTTTTCATGTTTTTGTCATGTCACCAAAGGAAACTTGGACTAGCTTTGAGATTTGGATTTGGTATGACCCCAGCAGGCAGATCAAAACCCCAAGGTGAGAGACCCACGAACCAAAACCAAAGCAAAGTGATCATTTTAGGTGCTTGGGAAGTCAAACCACCAAGCTTGCATTGCTCCAGCAGTGTGATCTAGTAACAGGCTAGATTACAGTCTGGGAGCATACAGCTAGAGGCCAGAAGATACCATTTGTTCTTGGATCTTACACAGCTTTCTTCAGTGACCTTCAGAAACTCAAGTAATCTGCCTTGCTTTTGTTCTTTGGAAATAATACTCTTTCTTACCCTGGAAGATATTTTGCTATCCTTGGAGAGAAGTTACTTGGTAGTGTTCTGCAACCTGTTTATGTGTGGAAGGGCAACACCTCCAGATCTCTCAGGAAGCTTTCTTTTTAGTATATGATGCAGCAGTGTGACTTTTCTTCTACCCATCTAGCATGTAAAATCTGACCCTTGGGGCAGGGATCACATAGGACAAGAGTTGCATCTGCAGGTTACAGCTCTGTTTTCTATAAGGACTTCTTTTGCTCTTGCAAGTCTGCTAAACTGCTTGTTGCTGGCTGCAGCAGAATGTCACTGTGCCTCATTCAGAGGAGATGCTGGATGCTGCTGGTCAGTGGAGAGCTTGTAATCTGCCAATTGCTGCTGGCATTGCAGCTGTGAAGCCAGAGAGAGAGGCCACAGTATTTACCAATGTGAGGTAAAAGGTTATCTAGGAAGGAACCTGGGAGTGAGAGTTTCTCCTAAGCTTGTTGGAACAGATGGTCATGGCTATGCAGTCTGAGGAAACAGTGGGAGCAGGTGTGTATAATGTGACCCCAGAAAGACCTGGGTGCACTTGACATTGGTGTTCCTGGCTGTTCTGGTTATATGAAATACAAAGCAGGTGTCACAGTTTGAGGCAGGGTGCCTTGAAGAACCACAGAGTTGAGGACCATCAGGAGGACCAGAAAGGTCCAGGATTGGACTGGAAAGTGTAAATTGTTATCCTACCCCATAATTCTGCTATCTCTTGATAAGCTGGCTGTATGGCCAGCTCTTCCTCTTTCTCCCTTCTCTCTGCTCCTGGGAACATGTGAGCTTTTATCCTGGGGTAGGATTTTGGGCCTATCTGTAGCCTTGAGCAGTTTGGCTAATTTTGTCTACATAATCCTGGCCCCCAGGTGGGGTGTGGAGGTAAGAAAAGAGTACTTAGACCTGGGTATTAAGGCATGCCTGGGGAGAAGGTCTTTCGTGCTATGTAGTATGCATTATGGATTCGTGTATTTTATATGCTTTGCACTGTAGTATGTAGTCACAAAGAGCATTTCCATTGAAAACTTCCCAATTCTATCCAATCCTGTGTGGAGTGTTTTTGCTTTAACTCCTTTGAGAAGGGTTAGAGATCTCCGTCTCACTCCTTAAATGGAAACAGCAGGAAAGAAATAGATGCTCTGCAACTGTCTTCTGAAACACATGTAGGCAAAGGTTGAAGAAGCAGAGTTAATGCAAAGAATTACAGTATGTTTCTGTTGCATGACAAGGACCATGACATAGCTTTGTTGGCACTTGCTTTGGCTGCTTGCTGTGGGCAGCACTGGCCCTGGAGCAGATTAGGTAGTCTCGCACGAACCCACCACCAGGCTGTGGCCACTGCTGCTGTTCTGGGCCACAGCAGGGTGGTGTGAATTCTCAGGTAGAGGCTGTGAGTATTGCAAGTGGGATGGCAGGTTCTGCTTTTCTGGTTTAGGGAGCTTTTTCAGCTTCATCTGTCCTGAGACAAACAACTGGGCCCTGGCATGTTCCTGTCCCAATATGTGAGCCCGGAGAGCACAAATATAGGAAAGGAATCGCTTCCAGTAGTTTAAGTTGGCTGTGATTTATGGGTCATATCTTACAGACCATTACAAGGAGAGACAGTGGCTCCATTGCATGAATAAGGAATGAATAAGGGTCTGGGGAAATTGGCTTTATATGAGGAAAAAAAAAGAAGAATCTTCTTAAGTGACATTCATGAGGGTAAAAAAATGATAACAAGTTCTCAGTTGCTGGGCATTGGGATATACCTTGAATATTGGTTAAGGATTAGGTAATTCTTACCTAACATTAGATACATTACTGCATATCTGTATGGATGGTTTCAGCATTTTACTCTCCCCTGTTGGAGGCAGGACACTGGAGTCGTGATCTTCTATTCCCTGCTTTGCTTTATTCATGCAACAAGGGAAACAGAAGTTCCTACAACAACCTGTGGTGGCTTAGAGTCCTAAGATTGGATGGTGATTTCAATTCAGTGTGAGCTGGGGTGGGGGAAAATTGGTGAAGTATGCCTGGAAGTGTTTAAGACCAGGCTGGATGAGGCTCTGGCTGGCCTGATCTAGTGTAGGGTGTCCCTGCCCATGGCGGGGGTGTTGGAACTAGGTGATCCTTGTGGTCCCCTCCAACCCTGACTGATACTATGATACAGTGTGAATGCAAAACTTAAGGAGCAAGTACAGTTTCCCAGATGAGATAGTTTCCTGCTGCAGGCATTTTCTAAGAAGACACAATCTGAAAAACAGATAGGCTGTTTTCTTGCTCAGACTTTGTGCCTATGTACCCCTTCAAGAAAAAATACTTGGCTCACTGGAGATGAACTGTAGCCCTTTCCCCTGCAGCAAAGATTTCTCTTCCTTTTCTGTAGTCAGCATTTCGGGAGAGCTCTTTGCTTATCTTGTTACAGGCATGCTGGCTGAGAACAAGGAACCAATACATTAGCCAGCCTGTGTTCCCCTGAAATTTGTACACAAGCAGAGACCCCTCAACTTCTCCCAGCACATCCCAGGAGGAAGGCTGGGACAAAAGGCTCTTGACCCCAAGAGACTGGTAATGGGCAGAGGCTGAAAGCCTTTTGTTGTTAATGCTGGCAAACGTGTCAGTGGCTTCCTTTGGCTTTGGAGTGGCTTTAAGTGTATCAGTCAGTCCCTGATAACTTTCCTGACTGTTCTGCGAGGGAGGTGCTGGAGGACGGCCTTGGAAGTAGAGCACTGTGCTGATGCCTGAGAGCAGCTGGTGCAGCAGGATCCGGTGCCATCCTGGCCCAGCTCTTGCATTTGCTGTGACAAAAGGCAGTGGTGTTTCCCTGCTGCTGCAGGCCCTCTGCAAGCTCTCTAGGTGGCTCCACGGACTCGAGATAGGGTGCACGAGTCTTCCCTACGGGTCCGTGCTCTGAGGCAGGGGACTGGACAGATGGGTCAGGGCAGCCCGTTACCTTCCGGGGGTGGGCAGGCTCTGAGCCAGGATGCGGTGCTGCACAAGCATCTGTCCGTCTGCTGCATCCTGGTCAGAGCCTGCCCGGGTCAGGGGCCCAGGGAACGCTGCCTGTGCCCCTGCAACGCGCCCTCCCCGACTCCCCAGGGACCCTTCGGGCTGCAGAGAGAGCGCGAGAGCGCACGGCCCCTTTAAGCAGAGGCCCCGCCCCGTCCCGCCCCGTCCCGCCAATGGGCGCCGCGGCTGCCGCGCCGTTTGTTACAAGTTTCCCGTCGCGATCAGGGGCACGGGGTGGCGGTGCCCGGCGGCAGCGGGGCGGCGATGCCCTCCTGGGGCCGCCGGCGGCCGGGCTGAGCGAGTCGGCGGTCAGCGATACCATGGGCTAAGGAGCCCTGCCGCCCCGCAACAAACGCGCTACGCAGAATGTGTCTTGTCCCTTGTAGCACGCTGCCAGCTGATACTTCCCTCCTTTCTGAAGCATAGCCGGGGAGGGGGTGGAAAACGAAGGAAGTTTGGTGTTTATTCCTTAGGCTTGGGAAAAGGATTCCCTTTTCCTTCTGCCGCGGTGGGCTGTAAGACAGAGTGCGGTGGCGGAGGAAAGAGGGGCACATCTGAAAGCGGCTTGTCCCGAGTTCCCCGCCAGACCGCGCAGCTGCCGTGTACCTGGGGGTGCTGGATGCAAGCTCTGTGGAGCTCCTCCAAGCGTAGCGGCAGTGGCTCGGCAGATGTAGATGCGTGCGTGTGTGTATGCTTAACCCTTTCTTGGCTCCTCGGATTTGTACCATGCTGAAGATCCTCACAAAAAAGCTGAGGAACCAGAGTTTGAACGAAATTCAACCTTTCCAGCTAAAGGTAAGAGCAGCTGGTTTATGCTTCGTTGTTTTTTGCACCCCGCAGGTAACTTATAACGGGGCCTTGAGAAGCTAGTAACTTGCAGCGTTTATTATGCTGGGCCAGTTTCCTCTCACCCAGTGTGCTCAGTAGGAACTGGCCTAGGCTGTATTCCTGTGACTAAAGTCTTATTCCTTTACTCTCGGAGTTAACCAGCACAATTCAGTAGGTGGATACAGAAAGGTGAATAAAGGTAGATGTATCTGTCTGTTCTTTAGATGTGTTTACTTTTAACGGGGTTTGTGCTTAACTACATGGGCATTTGCCTGTCTCGTTACCTTTGTATGTGCAGTCGGTAGCCCTACTCTGTCCTTGCCAGGCTAGAACCCACTGTGCTAGGTGCTGTAAAAACATGATTTGCCTAAAAAGCTTTTCAGTTTCTTATTTGCATTTCTCTCCCTTCTGGTCCTGAAGGCTGGAATCCAAGCTGAGGTTTGCAGTTTGGCTCTCTGCGTTTACCCATGGCTCTCCAGATTCTGCCTACACCCTTTCTTAATGCTCAAAAGAAAGACAAAAATCACAGATTCAGGATAAGGAATCTCTAAGCCCTTTCTGCTAAATGCAAGGAAGATTTTTTTTTGAGCCACATGCAACAGGATAAAAATGGAGTCATGACTGAGTTGCAAGGAATTACCAGATCCTGTTTTGGTGAAAGTGTTTTGAACCGAGGGATACTCCCTGAAATCAGCAGAATTACCCTGGATTGGCATCAATACTGCAGAAAGTGCAGCTCCTGGCCCCAAATCAAAGAAAGGATCTGGGAGAAGCAGCAGCCCTTGTTGGGGGCTGGGGATCCGTATACCAGACTCTAGTGAAGCCTTTTGTATGTGTTACAGAGGCAGATTGCCGTGTGGCTGCACTTCTGCAGTCACCCTGGGCAGCCTGATGGCAGTTTTGTTAGAAAAGTGCTGGTATTTCCTCAAAGTTTGCTGTGTCTCTGTACTTCTTCCTGCAGGGATTGCACATTCTGAGACTCTTGGGGGAAGATTAGGTTCTATTTTTGAAATAAGGGCAGTGCTTTAGTTTGTAGTGGACCAATTCAGTGCAGAATACCTCTGCAGAGGCAGTGGGGAGCTCTTTTGCACACTGTGTTTCTGGGCCTTGTGGTGGTGATTGCTTGCTTTTAGCTTTGTCTCTTGGAGCTTCATCTTGTGAAACTCTCACAACCATTGGAAGGAGCTTTCAGGGGTGCATACAGCCTTCAGGAGGGTTGTATGCATGCAGGACAACCACCAGTAGTGGGTATCTGCAGCCATTTTGTTCATATTAGTGCCAAGATTTTGTGCTGCAAACAGGTGGTCTGCATTTCTACAGGCTCAACAGAGAGACCTAAAACTGTGTCTTGCAAGACTAATGCATAGAACATCAGAGGTATCATTGCAGCCAACTGAAATGAGTACAATGACTGGTATACATGTGTATGGGCAGAAAGCCAGACTTTCAAACTCTGGGTTTATATACATTTTGTAGGCCTTTGGGGACCATGTGCAGCTGCCTGGTCTTAGTTAAGCCTTGTACCAGCATACTAATTGCTTAACAGAGTGTGTGGTGCTCTCTCTGTCTTAGGTATTGGGCCAGATCTCCTTGAAGGTGTAGACTTGAGATAGGTGTCAAAAGTGGTGAGTTGGTGCAGGAGCTTCCTGTGGCATGGACCATGTGATGAGGTCAAATTTCCTTTACCATTTCCCTATACTGCCCTCAGATGATGTGAGGCTACCAGGTGTAGACTGGGTTTCTGCCTTCTCAATTTCCTCACATGGGTCTGCATCTGTGTGTATTCTGGCATGTGTGATGGCATGTGTGTTACTCAAAATGTCCAGTCTGCTGTCATTGAAACCTAGTGAAAAGATAGTCAGATGTGAGCATAAAATCAGGTCTATATTAGTTTGGGTGGCGAATGGGCCACTAAGTTTGATAGAACAAAACCTAAACTGGTCTGCAACCCATCCCTGGAGGTGTTCAAGAGGGGATTGGATGTGGCACTTGGTGCCATGGTCTAGTCATGAGGTCTGTGGTGACAGGTTGGACTTGATGATCTTTGAGGTCGCTTCTGACCTTGGTGATCCTGTGATCACCCCAAAGAAGAACTTTCAAAGCTTTAAAGGCTTTGCTTAGCTGTGCTTCTCCTTCATTACTTTTGCACTTCATGACCTTTGTTGGAAGTTCCCAAATGGAAGGGAAAGCAAGCTACTCCTGTGTTTCTAGCCTGCAGTAGTACTGCCATTAGGCAAAGACATGGGAGACTGTCCTTGGGTAAACTGTCAACTCATTTCTGTAGCCTTGGGAGATTTTTTCGGTTGAATTGGCATCCAAGCTTTGGGAATCTTCTCACAATTAAACTTCTGCATACTCTAAAGGTACTGTGTGTCCAAACGTCGTGTCACTGTGATAGGTCTTCCTAGTCTGCCTTGGAGAAGCTGAGAGGTTGCTGTTGCCTCCTGTAAGTGAAACTAGGCAATATGCAAGCTTTGGGTGGTGATGAACTTTCCTTTTTTTTCCCCTGCTGAAACTGGTCTTTAGACAGACAGCTAAGGCTACTCAGAGGGCTTTGCCTCCAGAGGGCTGCTGGTTTGTGCTGGTGGTGTTGAGGAAGTTAGTGTCCTTTTATTGCCTTTCCACCAGAAGTTGCCATAATGGGAGGAGAGGGATTGACTGACTGACGCTTTGCCTGCTGTTGGGTTAGTGTGTCCTGCCAGCAGTTTTTGGTAAGTGTGGCTGGGCTGTGAAGTGAGGTAGTTTGGGTTCAAATTTGAACCCTTAATCTTAGAAGGCTGGTTTGTGCTGTGTCTCCACTGGACGCTCATACCCCTGTAGTGGGGGTGGCTAGGTGTCAGTGTGTCCACTCCTGAGTTGTTGCACTTCCTAGCCCAGACCATTGGTTTATAGTTCTTCAGCTACTGTGGCTAAATCCAAGAAAATACTGTGAATTGGAGCTTTGTGTCTCGGCCTGCTGTTCCTCATCTTGCTTCAGCAGTCTGTTACTTGCTAGAGACTAGAGGTTTCAGAAACCTCTAGTTTTTGGCTGGCAGTTAGAAATGGAGAGCCAAAAGCAGATCTGACCTTACAGGTTAGGGCTGATCTTTGATAACAGCTAGCAGCTGGCTCTGTAACTGGGTGGACTTTGTGGAGCAGGAGGGGAGAGTGGTAACAGGGGTTTGTTCCATACTGCAGTGAAATCCTTCAAACAGGGAAAGTGAGTGAGGCCTGTAACTCAAGACCTGAATTTTTCATTAGCTGTCCAGTATTGCAGCCTAGTACAGTTTAATTCCTTTATAGTTTTGGACTAGTAACTCTGAGAAGCTTTTCTTGAACAGTAAGTCAGAATGTTGGGGGAGCTTTTAAAAATGCATATCTTGGGGTTGTATGTGGGTTTATGTGATGGAGTACTGATATTGAGCCTTTAGAAGTAGCCTCCACCTGACTTGGCAAGCTTTCTACAAATGAAATACCATGTTCATCCCTGCAGCTCGGGGTAGGGGTGTCTCTCTCCCATCCATTTCTTCCAAATCCTTTTTCAACTCTTGTGCCCTTGCATATTTGTGTAGTGGTGAAAGTGTAGGTGCCTATTTCTAAGCTTTGCTTGCAAGCAAGCTCTTTGGGGCAGGGAGCATTTGCTTGGAACAGGTCTGAGCAATGCCAGTCAAACTAAGCCCATAATTAATGGCTCTGGGTGTTATCAGAATGTAACTGTTGGATTGTAGTGTGTTAAAAAATTAACTGGCTAGAACACGTAGCTGAAGGAAATGAAGCTCTTAGTGGCAATTCCATTCCAGCTTTGCTGTTGACACAAACAGCTTTGGAGGGAATTCAATTGTTGTTCTTATCTGTAAAAGTTGTTAAATTACCTGGGCACTTGGCATATTGCTTTTTGTCCTGGGCAGAGGTAATGAATACATGTTTCTCATTTCCTTCTGAAATGAAATCCTATGTGAATCTGAGAACCACCCTTCTCTGCTACTTCATTTTTGCAGTTGTGCTTCATTACAAGGGGGGCAAGGCACCAACAAAGCCACTGTCTGCTCTCTTTACATACCCTTGCAGCTTGTATGTCTGTGTATGCATAGTGCTGAGGACCAGCTAGTCATGTCAGTTATATTCTGTTGGCATCTGCATCTGGAATCAGCTGTGAGACTCGGGGTTGACTGGCTGGACCTCTTAAGTTGACTAATCATCCCTGTCTTTGCTAGATGAAGGGAGTTCAGCTGGCTGTGCCAAGGGAGCCTCAGTTGTGCTGGCAGTGGATTCTTACTCATTGCCTTTGTAGTAGCTGGTTATTCTGCAGAACCATGAGTAGTGTGGTACTTATTTATCTCCTCCAAACTGCAGAGTGAAGTATTATTGTTACTACTGATGCACCGTGGGCATGCTTTCAAAGACCTGTGTGAGAGCTCCTGCTTTGTATAAATGAGGATGGATTAGTTTCCTCCTTTCTTTGGGCTGGCTGCTTGTCATGTGGTCAGCCAGCCGCTGGTCTTCAGGCTGAATGTAGACAGCTTGGCACAGTGAAAAATTAACTTTGTCTCCTGTGATGTCTGAAGGTTTTCTGTCCTTCATGTTTGGTTTTGTTTTTTTTTCTTCAAGTACATCCTACCAAACAGGTTCATTTTTCTAGAGCTGGAGGAATCTCTTCTACACTGAACTTTGCTTTTCTTCCTATTTAGTACTATTAGTAAGGGATAGAATTAACCAGGCTGGAAAAGACCTTCGAGATACCTGGTAATGTTAGATGCTTCTGGTTTGTCTCATTCAGGAGGGGCACAGGCACTTGCATAAATGTCAGTACAGTTTTGCTCATTGGAATACCTATGAATATGTCTAAAGTTATGCTTATGATAATTTGGACTAAAACTATGTTAGTGCATTAGAGATGCTGAGATAGATACTTAGCCAAGGCAAAGAATAGAATAGGCTGCCCCAGCCACTTGAAAACCCTGAGTTTTTGAGACTTCTGCCTGAGGCACTGTGAAATAATAGGTTTGTAGTTCTTTCTACTTGGCTTCCAAGGTCTGACTCAAGGCCTGTCATGTTTCCTGTGCAAGCATCCAGCACTGATAATCTCCTGTAATGACTGAATTCCAGAGAGTAGGACTTCAGCAGAATAGCAGTTACTGCAAATGCAGTGTAATGGGAAGTTTGTTGATGTTGGGATAGTTCAGTGAGACATCCTCTCAGATGGCCTGGAGGACACAGTCTCACTATACCAGGGGAAGCTTAGGCTGGAGGTGAGAGGTGAGGAGAAAGTTCTTCCCAGAGAGAATTGTTAGCCATTGGAATGTGCTGCACAGGGAGGTGGTGGAGTCACCGTCCCTGGAGGTGTTAAATAAGGGATTGGATGTGGCACTTGGTGCCATGGTTTAGTAGTCATGAGGTGTTGGGTGACAGGTTGGACTTGACTTTTAAGGTCTTTTCCAACCTTGTTCTGGTGCTGGTTGCCTGGGAGAGGAGACCAACCTCTGCCTGTCTGGTCCGCTCCAGATACAAAGCTAATAGTCATTCACAGAACCTTCTTCAGGCTTTTAGCTCCTGCCACCCCCAGATGACCTTCTGCCATGCTAATCCACCACAATCAGGAAGGCCCATTTTGCTTGTATTTCCCAACTCATTTTTATTTCAACCAAAAAAAAAATCTAATTCTGAAAGTGTTACACATTTTGTGAAGTACACTCAACTTTTTCATTGCATGAAAACAGCTGAATTCATTTTTGCTTTGCTGGACAGTGCAGTTCTGTTTAATTCCCTGCCGTTATGCACAGCCTCAGAGTTCCTGAATTTGTTGCGCTGTTTGGGATGCTAAAAGTTCTCCTAACCAGGAAAACACAGCTTATATTTTATATGAAAAAGAAAGCAGACTCAGGTCATGGTTTTTTTAAATTATAATTTTTTGCAAAACAGCAGGTTCACCTTTTTTGAAGTAAAAAGCAAGACTCTCATCCACTTGGGACATCTCTGTGGAGTGGTGAACGGGCAGAGTTAGCCCTCTGCTGTAGCGTGCCAGTCGCTCTCTCTTCCTTGAACATGCTTGCTGTCACAGGAGTGTTGTTGGGACACCTCAGTGCTGGAACCAAGGGCTATGTTCCCTTTGTGGGAGATGCACTCCTACCTCTCTTATTCCCACATGTTTTTCTGCAGTCCATTTTCTGTTCAGTGGGATTTACAGTATCACTAAGGTTGGAAGAGACCTCGAAGATAGTCCAACCTGTCACCACAGACTCCATGACTAGACCATGGCACCAAGTGCCACGTCCAATCCCCTCTTGAACACCTCCAGGGACGGTGATTCCACCACCGCCCTGGGCAGCACATTCCAATGGCCAATCACTCTCTCGGTGAAGAACTTTCTCCTCACCTCCAGCCTAAACTTCCCCTGGCGCAGCTTGAGACTGTGTCCCCTTGTTCTGGTGCTGGTTGCTAGAGGGAAGAGGCCAACCCCTTCTGGCTGCAATCACCTTTTCAGGTAGTTGTAGACAGCAATGAGGTCTCCCCTGAGCTTCCTCTTCTCCAGGCTAAGCAACCCCAACTCCCTCAGCCTCTCCTCACAGGGCTGTGCTCAAGGCCTCTCCCCAGCCTTGTTGCACTTCTCTGGACATGTTCAAGTGTCTTGATGCCCTCCTTAAACTGAGGGGCCCAGAACTGGACCCCAGTTTGGCTTGCTGGGTGACCCAGCTCTTCCTAGCAACCAGCATCACAGGTATGCATGCACTGGGGGCTTTTTCTGCTGCAGTGACTGTGGTACGTGGGCGTAGGCAGGGCCTGTTTGTCCTCACACCACTGTTGACCAGCAAGCAGCCAGCTAAGCTGTTTTTGAATAGGCATCAGCACCACCCACAACTGCTCAGCATGAACACCCAGGCAAGGATTTAGAGAAAAGCCAATTAGTTGTGACCTTTATCTGCACAGAAAGCGTTCCCTGTGCACTATGAACTCTGCTGTGACCCAGGCCTAGAAGTTGATGTAAATGAAACATGGCCCAATGTGACCTATGAAGAGCTGTGTCTATGCCAATCTGGGCACAGGCCTGCCCAGGCTGTAGCAACAGAGCACACAGGTGAAGCACAGCTCAGAGAAAGATTCTTCTAGACCAGCTTGGTCACCCATTGTGGGTGAACAGCTTAGGGTGCCTCTAGGCACTTCTCCCCTCTCTTAGTATGTTCTTGTTTTTTGTAAGCCATGGCTTGTAGTGTAGCTCAGTATATGCATCATGCTCAATTGAACGTGTCCAGAGAAGGGCAATGAGGCTGGGGAGAGGCCTCGAGCACAGCCCTATGAGGAGAGGCTGAGGGAGCTGGGGTTGTTTAGCCTGGAGAAGAGGAGGCTCAGGGGAGACCTTCTTGCTCTCTACAACTACCTGAAGGGAGGCTGTAGCCAGGTGGAGGTTGATCTCTTCTCCCAGGCAACCAGCACCAGAAGAAGAGGACACAGTCTCAAGCTGTGCCAGGGGAGGTTCAGGCTGGATGTTAGGAAGAAGTTCTTCCCAGAAAGAGAGATTGGCCATTGGAATGTGCTGCCCAGGGAGGTGGTGGAGTCACCATCACTGGGGTGTTTGGGAAGAGTCTCAGTGGGGTGCTTGGTGCCATGGTTTGGGTGATGTTGGTGTTGGGTGATAGGTTGGACTCGACGATCTCAAAGGTCTCTTCCAATCTGGTTAATTCTATTCTAAGTAAAATAATTTTGAGGGTTAAAAAATTAGCAGCTTCCATTTTTATAGTTTTGTTCATAGAAAACCCTTTATTCTGGCTTAGAGCAAGATGTTCTTGGGATGCTCCTCTGATACTTTGAAAAGGCTGCAGGGTGATGCAACTTTTCCCCTCTCTTGCTCCTGAAATGGTATGTGAGGGCACTGATTGCTTGGCGCTTACAGTAGCTATCTGTGGTGGGTAAGGTGAGTTTGATCTGCACAAACATTGTTGGGTTTTGTTCTGTGCATCCCCTTGTGCTGTGACATTCCAAGTAAGTGAATGTTTTGTGTGGCCTATTTCCATGAATGGCTCTAAAGTTCACTCATCCTGTGTTAGACCTAGAGTTTGTTCCCCCTGGAATCTTGTCTTCTGCATGTACTGGAGGTGAGCACCTGGGGGGGAGGAAGTAAAGCTCCTATTTTGGCCTTGAGAACTTCTTGAGACTGAACTGCTGTCTGTGCATTAGTAGTCCAGGGAAGTTTTTACCTAAACTTGCCCTCTTCCTCCACCAAATCTATGTAGGGTCTTTGTATCCAGAATATCTGACAGTTTCACACCTTAACTACACATGGCTGAAGGATTGCCTGTTGTTTTAGAACCTCTCTTGCCACTCATCTCCAGCCCATCCCTCCATGTGTGGAGTGAAGAGGCCACTGCTTTGGCCAGATTCTTCCAACTAGGAACCACTTGGAATTACACAATACCTACCAGGAAAGGATCTGGTGCAGCAAGCCATTGCAACTTTAAACATAGCCCTACTTTGACTTAAAAATGCCTTGCAGAAGGATCAAAGGTCTGGTCTTGGGAAGACTACCTTAAATTACTGGCTTGCCCCGTAATAAAACATAAGAAGTTGGGTGTAAATCCATAGACATGAAACAGCTCACATCTGCTTGCACTCAGAGGGGTTAATGTGGGATTTTTAGAGGAGGAGAAGCCTGAAATGTCTCATGTGCTTCAAATGCATTTTCCAGCCTGACTGTAAGGCATTGTTCCTTGTGTTTGTGAATCTGGCTGGAGTTCTTTATAGCTGTGCAGAGGTGAGTGTGGAGTGAGATCTCCCAACAGAGGCAACTTCTCCTCAGCTAATGAACTATCTCAGGGCAATGGCAGTGGGAAGGGCCTTTTGAGGAAGGGATGGAAAACCTGTTACATGGTGTGTTGTTTGTGCCAGCTGCTCTCAGCTGCACTTCTGTGGTGGATGGGACCCATGCAGTGCTGGGGAGCTGCTGTAAACTGTCAGAGAAGTTGGCCTGTGCAAAAGGACCTCTTCTCATCACAGCTAGGCAAGTGGAGAAAGTGTGTGAATCGGAGTGGATTTAAATCCCAGTGGCCAAAGCAGGAATGGCTGGCACTGGTGAGAGCATCCATCTTCAGTCCTCCTGTCCCTCAATCTTATCTGTAATGCTTGTACATACTAACTATGTTGTAGGTGCCTCTTCACTTCTAGGTTTCCCTTGCACTGTCTTCCTCATGTCTGAGAATGTTGTCAGCCTGTGATAAATAGTTCTGCCTTCAATCTGTTTAGAGCTGAGATTCCACAGCAAATGGGCTGTAAAATTACAGATGGAGTTAAGTAACTGCATCTTAATGCAAAATGGATGAGGCCACTGTAATGAAGGTCTTTACTCCTTCATGCTCCTCATCTTTCTGGACTGCTGTGCTTTGTGGTGTCACCACTGCTGCATAGTGCTGCTCCTGCAGGGCATGAGCCAGGGGAAGGCCAGGGCTTCATGCAATGAGCTGCCACAGCTGACTTCTTCTGCAAATTTAGAATAAACCATGTTGGAAGAGACCTTCAAGATCATCACATCCAACCTATCATCCAACACCACCTAATCAACTAAACCATGGCACCAAGCACCCCATCAAGTCTCCTCCTGAACACCTCCAATGATGGTGACTCCACCACCACCCTGGGCAGCACATTCCAATGGCCAATTGTGACTCAATTTCACTCTCTCTGTGAAGAATTTCTTCCTAACCTCCAGCCTAAACCTCCCCTGGTGCAGCTTGAGACTGTGTCCTCTTGTTCTGGTGCTGGTTGCCTGGGAGAAGAGACCAGCCCCCACCTGGCTACAACCTCCCTTCAGGTAGTTGTAGACAGCAATAAGGTCTCCCTTGAGTCTCCTCTTCTGCAGGCTAAGCAACCCCAGCTCCCTCAGCCTCTCCTCACAGGGCTGTGTTCCAAAACCCCTCCCCAGCTTTGTTGCCCCCTCTCTGGACACGTTCCAGCGACTCAACATCTTTCCTGAGCTGAGGGGCCCAGAACTGGACACAGGACTCGAGGTGCAGCCTAAATGGATCTCTTTGCAGAACAACTGTTTCATAGGTTGCTGCTTTTTTTCTGAATGCATGCTTCCTCACACTTCACCACTGTTGGAACTATGATACTGTGTTTTCCCTTCTGAGCTATGTATGTGAAATGCTGTCTCCCCACAAAGGATGAGAGAGTTATCAAGTGATTGCTGGTCTTACCAAGACAATCCTTGAAACATGAACATGAGTTAATAATTACTCTATCACATCAGCAAAGCCTTGAGTAGCAAAACTCACCAAAAAAAAAAAAGGTGTACATTTTGTGCAGGTGACTGCCAGCTGAGGCCAAGCTGCACTGGGGGTTTGTGGTGGAAGGAGAGTAGGAGGATTGCTGGAGACTTACTGGAAGGTGGCACATCTATTTGAAAGTGACGCTTCCAGAAATGGTGTTGGAGTGTGTGGTTTCTGTCCCTAAGCTATTAACCTATAAGTGGCCTCTTAAACTAACAGCATAGTGATAGTGTGAGACTTCAGTAAAAGTTCTTGCTACTGGGAAGGATGGCACACGTCACAGCATGCAGCTGCACTGTTCCCTTGGCTCTCGTACTGCAGAAGCACTCTTGTTTTGTGGTCTGGGAAGGCAAGGAGCAAGTTGAAGGATTAAAGGCCCTACTTCAGTGGTGGCACTTTTGTACCAGGCCCCATCCACAGAATCACCAAGGTTGGAAGAAACCTCAAAGATCATCAAGTCCAACCTGTCACCACAGACCTCATGACTACTAAACCATGCAACCAAGTGCCACATCCAATCCCCTCTTGAACACCTCCCAGGATGGTGACTCCTCCATCTCCCTGGGCAGCACATTCCAAATGGCCAACAACTCTCTCAGTGAAGAACTTTGTCCTCACCTCCAGCCTGAACCTCCCCTGGCACACCTTGAGACTGGGTCCTCTTATTCTGGTGCTGGTAGCCTGGGAGAAGAGACCAAGCCCCACCTGGCTACAACCTCCCTTCAGGTAGTTGTAGACAGCAATTAGGTCTCCCCTGAGCCTCCTCTTCTCCAGGCTAAGCAACCCCAGCTCCCTCAGCCTCTCCTCACAGGGCTTGTGCTCCAAACCCCTCCCAAGCTTTGTTGCCCTTCTCTGGACACCTTCCAGCAACTCAACCTCTTTCCTAAAGTGAGGGGCCCAGAACTGGACACAGGACTCAAGGTGTGGCCTAACCAATGCAGAGTACAGGGGCACAATGACTTCCCTGCTCCTGCTGGCCACACTATTCCTGATGCAGGCCAGGATGCCCTTGGCCTTCTTGGCCACCTGGGCACACTGCTGGCTCATGTTCAGCCTCCTATCAACCAGTACCCCCAAGTCCCTTTCTGCCTGGCCACTCTCCAGCCACTCTGACCCCAGCCTGTAGCTCTGCATGGGATTATTGTGGGCAAAGTGCAGCACCTGGCACTTGGATTTGTTGAATGTCATCCTGTTGGATTCTGCCCATCTGTCCAGCCTGTCAAGGTCCCTCTGCAGAGCCCTTCTGCCCTCTGACAGGTCAACATTCTCTCCCAACTTGGTGTCATCAGCAAATTTGCTTATGATGGACTCAATCCCCTCATCCAGATCATCAGTGAAGTATTAAAGGGCATAGGGTCCAGCACTGATCCCTGGGGCACACCACTAGTGCCTGGCTGCCAGCTGGATGTGGCACCATTCACCACCACTCTCTGGGCTCAGCCTCCAGCCAGTTCCTAACCCAGCTCAGAGTGCTGCTGTCCAAGCCAGGGGCTGGCAGCTTGGCCAGGAGTTTGCTGTGGGGGATGGTGTCAAAGGCCTTGCTGAAGTCCAGGTAGACTACATCCACAGGCCTCTCCACATTGGTTGGCCATTGGAATGTGCTGCCCAGGGAGGTGGTGGAGTCACCATCACTGGAAGTGTTTAAAAGGAGACTGGATGAGGTACTTGGTGCCATGGTTTAGTTGATTAGATGGTGTTGGGTGATAGGTTGGACTTGGTGATCTCGAAGGTCTTTTCCAACCTGGTTTATTCTATTCTATTCTCCTACAAAATCATCTCAGTTTGGCAGGGGGAGATTTAGGAGAGGAGGTGTGATACAGACTTTGGCTGCTGCAAGAGAACTGATGAGGGACAGATGAGAGAGTGCAGAGTTGTAGTGTCCAGCTGTACTCTCTGGGTTTTGTATGAACTGTATTTTGACTGGGGCTGAAGCCAGCCCTAATGCACTTGTCTCTGCATAGAGTCTTCTGATTCACTCCACTTGCAAACGAGGATCCTCAAGCTTGGGGCAGTGCCCTGTCATTTCTGTAGCTCTGGTCATGCTTAGTCACAGTTGTAACTTCTTCCCAGTAGATAAGACACATTCTGGCCAGGCAAACAGTGTATTCAAACCATGTTTGTTCATGGAATTACAGAAGGACTACACATGGCCTTCTTGCACCTACCTACCACTCATGTCCTCACTATTCTGTGTCAGCCTAGTGTTTACCTTTCAAGATCTAGGTAACCCAATTTAAGCCCATGCTTCTGAAAATTAAGTTTGCTCTCTGATTAGTGACTCCCACCACTTGCACCCTGAGGGTTGCCTGTCACCATGCTTGCCTGTGGCAGTGTAAGCGTTCGACGGAAGCAGCCATCTGTACTGTTACAGTATAGACTGACTCTGCTCGCCTCACATCTCTGAAACCACCAAGAGTTAAGTAGAATTTAAGGCCTATGCAGAAGGTAATGTCTGACTAAGCATGCAGCATTGCTACAAAAATAGGTGTTTTGCAGTTTTCAGCATGGGGCAGGCATGGAAAACAAGGGGCTTGGAGTGCTGTCTCGCTGGCCCATGACTGCTCTCACTGCCTCACCCGGACGGCTGCCCTCTGAAGCAGGACAATGTTCAAGGGTTGTGAACTCTGGGTTTGAACTGTAGCCATTTGCAAGCAAATGGGGAAAGGATTTGGACTAGGGGGAATGGAATGAAGCTGGAGGTGGGGAGATTCAGGCTGGAGGTGAGGAGGAAGTTCTTCCCCATGAGAGTGGTGAAGCCCTGGAATGGGCTGTCCAGGGAGGTGGTTGAGGCCCCGTCCCTGGAATTGTTTAAGCCCAGTCTGGATGAGGCTCTGGCCAGGCTGATCTAGTGTGGGGTGTCCCTGTCCATGGCAGAGGGGCTGGAACTAGATGATCCTTGTGGTTCCTTCCAACCCTGACTGATAGTATGATACTATGAAAATTAAAAAAGGAAAACAGTAATAATAGCAGTGTTAACAAAGAGTTTAGAAAAGTTGTCCAAACTAGGACTGTCCTGGCTGGAAGTTGAGCTGTTGAAGGAACCCAGCTGTAATACCCAAATCAAGTCTGGGCAGTTGTCTTACTTGTGAATGTTTGAAGACTGTACTGAACTTTGTTTCCAGCTCAGCTGCTTTTCTTGAGGAGAGCACAAAGCATGACAGCCTGTTTTACTAGCAAGAGTTGTCCCTGTAATGCTGAATAACTCTAAAATGAAGGTTTAAAGGAGAACTTGTGAGAGGAGCTAGATGTTAATTTGAAAATCTGTTTGACTCATTCCTTCTTCCTTCCTCATGTTTCGTGGCTTAAAACTACCTATCGGGGTCTCAATCTACCTCATTTTCCCACTCTGAATTAGAGAGTTTCTTATGATTGAGAGGATGGCACCTTGCTCACTGAAGATCAGACAGTGCCCCATGGCAACTGCAGCAGTTGTTGACTTGGCAGAATGATGCTGGGGGAATTTAATACCTTTTTTTTTGGCAAAGCCAAGCAGTTAAGACAGAAGAGCCACTAGCAGGGCCCCATGTGGAATCCCTACACCTTTAGCAGCTGCTCTGTAGGCAGCACAGTGGGGAGAATGTAAGGGAGCCCTGGTTTTAATTTCTCCAGTCTGAAGAAATGGAAACAGGTTCCCCATAGCAGAGCTATCAATAGTCATTGAGCTCATCATTCCATTCTGCTTTTGTGCCAGTAACCAGTAAGTGAGATCAACTCAGCAAAGTTTTCCAGGGCTTTTGGAAGGAAGTTTTACTTAGTTGCAGAGATTCCCTGGAGTACCAGAGTGAAAATGAATGAGGCTGATGCAAACAGCCTTGTATGTGGCAGCACAGGCAGCATTGGCCTATGCTGGGGAAGCCATCTTCCTGGAGGTTAACTCCCTCCCTTCTGGAGGATGATTGGGAATGATGCCCATGTGCAATCAAGCTGGGAATGGGAGTTTACCTATGGTTAGTTGTAACTTTGTCTTCTCTGCTCCTATTGCACAGAGCCTCCTCCACTGCACCAAACCAACTCATTTTTCAGGATAACATAGATATGAGTGAAGCCTTTTATGAGAGATTTGTTCCATCTTAAAAGTGAGATTCCTTTCTCTTTAAGATCTCAGGTGATTTTTGGTGTAATTACTTGCATTATATGCTAGCAAGTTAATTTATCTTCTGTAAGCAAAAACTCACTTTAAGAGGGTGGAGGTTAGTTATTGTCTGGTGCCTTTTAGTACTTCAGCCTCTAAGGGTCACAAGGACCTGGGCAAATTTGGCTCCAGCTAGCTATCATTACTTGGTTAATAAGCAGTAGTGTGATGAGAAAGACAAACAGTTTCCTGCCTTTAGCTCTTTCTTATCTGCTAGTTTTCCATTCATATTAAATGCTCCTCAAGGGTACAAGCATTGCACTCAGTTATCATTAAATGCCATCTGGTTACTCCATGCAAGCCTTCTTTCCTTACTGAAGATTGATGCAAGATGAAATGTGGGGGGGGCTTGTCTATGATTCCATCTGGCTTGGTAGGAGTCCTTAGCCTGACAGAAGGCATGTTTGGTGCCAGAGTTGAAGGTATGAGACTGAGATCCTTATCAAGAAGATCCTTATCAAGTCTTTGAACTCCAGATGTGATGCACTTCCTGAAGAAAGACTAGGGAGTGGATGGGCACCTGTCCTTCTGTTCTGTGGCTTTTGTGCCATGGCTTGTAAGCATTCACATGTCTGTGTGAATTAGGGGGTTTCTTTAATTTAGCACATTGAGTATAGTGGGCACACTTGGGCATTCTGTTTTAATGGACCTGGCTTGACCTAGATGGTACCTCTTGTATGCTAAACAGTTCTGTGATTTCTATGCTGTGAATGAAGCCATAATATAGTGGGATCAAGTTTTTGGCTATAGCAGTGCCACAGTTCTGAGCTTGAGGGGAAAACATGGCTGTGCTTCTTCAGACAAAAGTGAATCTGTGGCTCATATAAGACAGGGACTGTGCAAGGAAGACTGGAGGCCTGAACACAATACTGCTATGTTTAGGGGAATGCTTTTGAAGACAGGCAAGTGTTACTATTAAAGCCTGGGAAGAGTCAAGGGAGAGAGCATTTATTTCCAACTAGTCAGAGCTTTAGTCTTTGATTCCCTATATCTTTATAGTCCCTGGAAATTCTTGTTATCCATCCAGACAGACAATTCTTTTTTTGATCTTCCATTAAATCAGAAAATATTTTCCTTCTTTGCTATTCTTTAAATGACTTTCCCAACTGTCCAATAATGTACAGGGAAAGTGGCAGAGATTTATCCCCATTACTGACACTCTAAGTAAATGCCAGGGGTCCTTTTCCCCATTGTAACTACAATTTTCTTGTACACATTCACACACATGCATCATTTAATAAAGGCAGCTGGCACGGAGGAACACTGCCCAATGAACAGACTTCTAGTTGTCCCCAGAACAGGTATAATACCTTGTTTGTGCCATAGTGGTTCATAGAGGGGCCAGCTGACACTGAGGTGCCATTGTACTAGCTGCTGTACAGACAGTGGTGCTGTCTTCTCTACAAAAGCTAAGGCTTCAATTCTAACTCAAGAGGTACTGACCTTAGTCTGTGGCTCATTCCCACATAAAACCCTTTCATTTGGATGTGGCAGGGTTTTCAGTGAGGTTTAACAGTTCTGTGTGGGAAAACTAACAGTTCCAGGTTTTGTACCATGTAAATGTCAATACATGGCATGGTGCTGCTTTGAAAAAGAGGCAGTGACCTCTAGCCCATGCAGGTCAAATTGCTACTGCAAAATGTCACTGGCTTGACATGCTTAAGTGAGGAGTTGTACTTGAGTCAAAGATTGACTTCTGAAGGTCTTTGTGTCTACCAGTCTAAAATATTCACTCCTCTCTGTACAAACTCAATTTTGCTAGCCTCTGGATAAGACTCTTAGCCACGTGAACAGAGGACTCTGTTCATGTGAGCAGATGACTCTCCTTTGCTAAGTCATCCCCAGGCTCAAAAGCAGCCCAATCCTAATCTCATGTGGGTTGCCTCAAATGCTTCTCCAGAGGCTTTGTTTAGAGCACCTGAGAGAGAAACATCTTTCAAACAAAAAGGTACTGAGTCTCTGGACTTGGTCCCATAGTACATTCCAAAGAAATAAAAGTGATAGGACAATATGAAAGGCTTCATGGAAGTGTCCAGTTCTGCGCCCCTCAATTTAAGAAGGACATTGAGACTCTTGAACATCAACAAGGCTGGGGAGAGGCCTCAAGCACAAGCTCTATGAGGAGAGGCTGAGGGAGCTGTGCCAGGGGAAGTTTAGGCTGGAGGTGAGGAGAAAGTTCTGCACAGAGACAGTTATTTACCATTGGAATGTGCTGCCCAGGGAGGTGGTGGAGTCACCATCCCTGGAGGTGTTCAAGAGGAGATTGGATGTGGCATTTGGTGCCATGGTTTAGTAGTCATGAGGTGTTGGGTGGCAGGTTGGACTTGATGATCCTTGAGGTCTCTTCCAACCTTATGGATTCTGTGAAAAGGGGGCCTCCCAGAATCTTGCTAATCGTCCTCCTGATGCTTGCCATGGGAAAAGTAAGCACCCACTCTTTGATTTTTACAAGCAATGTACCAAGTGCTTTTCAGAACCAAGGCAATTAAAGACACCTATGAAGCCACTGACACCCAGCTTTCCTTTTGGAAGAACATACCAGTAGCACATTTCTCTCCACACTCATACTTTGTTTCTCCCATTATTCCAAAGAGCATCATTGTACTCTTGTTATAGACAATGCCCTCAGGAACTGGAGTTTTCATAATATACATCACAGGCTAACTGTTAAAGCCTTGGACTCTAGCAATTGTGCATTGTGTGTGACTGAAGTAAGCAGATGATAAGACTTAGAAATCACACTGCCTCTGAAAGACAGTGCAGGTCATGGGATATCAGAAGTCCTCGAATCCTCCCACTTGGTCTTCACATTTTTCAGTCAGAAACATCATAATTTCCATCTCATATGCCATTTAGCAAGGTTTTCTATTTTAGTGTTGTTACATTCTCTTTTTATTAGTAAATCCTTCCACAAGTTATATCCTGGTTGTGGGAACTGAAGTCTCCCAAGCTTCTACCTATGAGACCCTACCTCCCACATTTTTTCATAGCAGACTAACCATTAATCTTGCAGAGCTCAAGTTTTACACATGAAACTCCTTACCCCAATACACCACAACATAAAGGATTTATTAAAGACCAATGTAAATCTAAAAGGGCAAAAGGTAGCTTTTACAAAAAGGAGGAGAAAAAAGGTGGCAACAAACTTTTGGGGGATCAAAGCCCTCAAACACAATCCTGGAGGATGGTGGCAGAATAAATGGGTTGGCATAATAGCTGTTAGATAATACAAAACAATAAACCAGGTTGGAAGAGACCTTCAAGATCATCCCATCCAACCTATCAACCAATCCAGCCCTCCCAAACAACTAGATCATGGCACCAAGCACCCCATCAAGTCTCCTCCTGAACACCTCCAATGATGGTGACTCCACCACCACCCTGGGCAGCACATTCCAATGGGCAATCACTCTCTCTGTAGAGAACTTCCTCCTAATATCCAGTCTAAACCTCCCCTGGCGCAGCTTGAGACTGTGTCCTCTTGTTCTGGCGCTGGCTGCCTGGGAGAAGAGGCCAACCTCTGCCTGTCTACAACCTCCCTTCAGGTAGTTGTAGAGATTCATTATTGGTCAGAATTTCTCCACTGTTCTTGGTTTCCCTGCATCAGCTGGATGTCTTTCATAGGCATATAGAACAGAATTAACCAGGTTGGAAGAGACCTTTGAGATCGAGTCCAAATTATCATCAAACACTAATCAACTAAACCATGGCACCAAGCACCCCATCAAGTCTCTTCCTGAACACCTCCAGCAATGGTGACTCCACCACCTGCCTGGGCAGCACATTCCAATGGCCAATCTCTTTCTATGAAGAACTTCTTCCTAACATCCAGCCTAAACCTGCCTTGGTGCAGCCTGAGACTGTGTCCTCTTTTTCTGGTGCTGGTTGCCTGGGAGAAGAGACCAACCCCCACCTGCCTACAACCTCCCTTCAGGTAGTTGGAGAGAGCAAGAAGGTCTCCCCTGAGCCTCTTCTTCTCCAGGCTAAGCAACCCCAGCTCCCTCTATCTCTCCTCACAGGGCTGTGCTCCAGACCCCTCCCCAGCTTTGTTGCCCTTCTCTGGACACCTTCCAGCAACTCAACCTCTTTCCTAAAGTGAGGGGCCCAGAACTGGACACAGGACTCAAGGTGTGGCCTAACCAGTGCATTGGAAGAGGTCAAATGAGTCCATATCAGCATCACGGTGGCATGCTGCCTCATCTTCTGCAAAAGTCAAGCATGGCCACCAGACACTTTTCACATAAAATACTAAATGTGACCTTTTGAAACGTGTTGCCACTGTATTGTGTTGTGGGCAAATGGCTCGTGAGTCTCAGCTAAGAATGATGGGAATGTTTGTTGTTGTTCTGAATAAAAAGGTGTAAGGAACAAATGTGTTCAGCCTGCAGTGGTCATGTTCCAGAACTCTCTTAGAAGGGTTTCTTTGGCAGTAATACTTTTTTCTTTGATATGTTCCTGGGCAGCTCTAGTGGGTTGAGGCAGCCCCCTCTCCCCACCACGGGCAAAAATAACAACTCAGACAAACAGATTGCAGAAGTGATGGAAAGTTTAAGTGAAAAAAAGCAGTGAATGTTTACAGAGAGCCAGAAGCAGTGACAAAAGAAAATCCCAAAACATACCCAGGAAGATCCCATCCCCACCTGGGGGTACATCCAAGACCCCCATGGCTCCTTCTTCCCCCCTCCCCACTGCTAGGCTAGTCTCAGCTGGCCAGATCTGAGACTGCCCATCCCCCCATGCCTTGGCCGTGGCCTTGGGAGCCAGTTACCGGGCAACGGCGAGGAAGAAAGAGGAGGTGCCAGACCTCGCAGTGGATCTTATAGTGGTGGTGCAGAGAATTATGGTAGAAATGCCTAGTTTCCTGTGTCCACCCACTGGGCTGGACCTCTGGACACGGGAAGCACCTCATGTAGCAGAGGGCACCCCGCCCAAATTGCAACAGCAGCCTTACCAGCTTGGAGGTGTCCCTGCTCACTGCAGAGGAGTTGGAGAAGATGACCTGTAAGGGTCCCTTCCAGCCTGATGCCATCTGTGACTGAGAGAGTGGTGGTGAATGGTGCCACATCCAGCTGGCAGCCTGTCACTAGTGGTGTGCCCCAGGGATCAGTGCTGGGCCCCATGCTCTTCAACATCTTTATTGATGATCTGGATGAGGGGATTGAGTCAGTCATCAGTAAATTTGCAGACGACACCAAGCTGGGGGCAGGAGTTGATCTGCTGGAGGGCAGAGAGGCTTTGCAGAGGGACCTCGACAGGCTGGACAGGTGGGCAGAGTCCAAGGGCAGGAGATTGAACACATCCAAGTGCTGGGTTCTGCACATTGGCCACAACAACCCCATGCAGTGCTACAGGCTGGGGTCAGAGTGGCTGGAGAGCAGCCAGGCAGAGAGGGACCTGGGGGTGCTGGTTGATGGTAGGGTGAACATGAGCCTGCAGTGTGCCCAGGCAGCCAAGAGGGCCAATGGCATCCTGGCCTGCATCAGGAGCAGTGTGGCCTGCAGGAGCAGGGAGGTCATTCTGCCCCTGTACACTGCACTGGTTAGGCCACACCTCGAGTCCTGTGTCCAGTTCTGGGCCCCTCAGTTTAGGAAAGGTGCTGACATGCTGGAAGGTGTCCAGAGAAGGGCAATGAAGCTGGGGAGGGGTTTGGAACACAAGGCCTGTGAGGAGAGGCTGAGGGAGCTGGGGTTGCTTAGCCTGGAGAGGAGGAGACTCAGGGGTGACCTCATTGCTGTCTACAACTACCTGAAGGGAGGTTGTAGACAGGCAGAGGTTGGTCTCTTTTCCCAGGCAGGCAACACCAGAACAAGAGAACACAGTCTCAGGCTGCGCCAGGGGAGGTTTAGGCTGGCTGTCAGGAGGAAGTTCTATACAGAGAGAGATTGCCCATTGGAATGATCTGTCCGGGGAGGTGGTGGAGTCACCATCATTGGAGGTATTCAGGAGGAGACTTGACGGGGTGCTTGGTGCCATGATCTAGTTGTTTAGGTGGGTTGATAGGTTGGACACGATGATCTTGAAGGTCTCTTCCAACCTGGTGTATTGTATTGTATTGTGCTGATTGTTTTGGCCGTTGCCAGAAACACGTACTAAGTTCAGTGGTTTGATCCTGTAACTTACAGCCAGGCACCAAAAACCACTGCTACCCTCAAAAAAACCACAAAACCCCAAAGAAACAGAAAAAAATGCAAACAAACAAAATCCCAACCACAAACTCTTGGAGCAAGATAAGTAGGGTTTTCTCTATGCAGGAAACTGGACAGCAGTGGCATCTATCTGGTCTACAAACTTGGTTGCAGATCTCTCAATCCTTCTCAGGAGAAAACTCCTAAGTTTGTTCAGTGTTGGAACATGTTTTGAGTAATTTGAGTATAGAAGTCTCTTGGTGATCCAGAGCAAATGTTCCTGAGGTGTCCTGATAGACAAAGTATATGAATCAATTATTTCTGGAGCATTGAAGAGTCTTTATTGGTACAGTAAGAGTCTGTGCTGGTGGGAACAGCAACATATTGCTTGCATTTCTTCTATTTCTAGTACATTTTTCAGAGTTGCCCTTTGAGAAAGAGAGATGAGTCTGTTCTTTGGCTTATCTCTAAGCATGTGCCTTCAAAGAAGTGTGGGTACACATATAGGAAGGCTGAAGTTGCCATGCCACTTTCATTTGGGGGTGTCTAGCAAGGTGATAGTGCTGTTGACTGAATGTGTATTTGCTTTGGTGATGGGGTTTGGGGATTCTGTTGTGGATGTGGTATGGCATGGTGGTTATAAGCTGTGTGTCTGGGGAGCTAAGGGCAGGGTATGTTCGTTGTGCTTGGGGAAAGTTAGCAGTGCAGTAAGGTATCACACAGTTTCACCAAGGTTGGGAGAGACCTCAAAGATCATCAGGTCCAACCTGTCACCCAACACCTCATGACTAAACCATGGCACCAAGTGCCACGTCCAGTCCCCTCTTGAACACCTCCAGGGACGGTGACTCCACCACCTCCCTGGGCAGCACATTCCAATGGCGAACGACTCTCTCTGTGAAGAACTTTCTCCTCACCTCCAGCCTATGCTTCCCCTGGCACAGCTTGAGACTGTGTCCTCTTGTGCTGGTTGCCTGGGAGAAGAGACCAACTCCCTCCTGGCTACAACCTCCCTTCAGGTAATTGTAGAGAGCAATGAGGTCTCCCCTGAGCCTCCTCTTCTCCAGGCTAAGCAACCCCAGCTCCCTCAGCCTCTCCTCGCAGGGCTTGTGCTCAAGGCCTCTCCCCAGCCTCGTTGCCCTTCTCTGGACACTTTCAAGTGTCTTCATGTCCTTCTTAAATTGAGGGGCCCAGAACTGGACACAGTACTCGAGGTGTGGCCTAACCAGTGCAGAGTACAGGTGGAAATAGTGGTGGGCTGTGTGTTTTGTGTTGCTGCAAGTAAGAGGATATGGTGGGAGTCTGAGACTGGGAGATGAGGATGTGTATAGAGGGAGGTGCTATGGCTGTGTGTGTGGTTGGGTAGAGTGGATGCTTGCAAGATACGAGAGGGGAAGGGGGGGAAGTGACTTGGGCAACAGGAAGGGTAATGCTCAGTGTTCACAATGGAACTTTTCTTTCTTGTTGTCCCCCAGATCTCCTACCCCCAAAGTGATGAGGACAGCGACGACTCTGAGGGAGAGAACCAGGAACTTGCTCAGATCGACAGAGGTAATAAGATGAGATAGGAGGGTCCTGGGATGCTACAGCTTAAGTCCACTTTGCTTTTTGATTGTCCTCTTGAAAGTGCCTTCCTCGCTGTCCTCTGTGTACTACAATCAGATGCATTAAATCAGTTGTATTGGGAGAAGCTGCTGTTAGCAGATGCAGTTGTTGCACTTTCCTTACCAGAGGTAGATGTTGTTATCCACTAGTTAAGGCCCCAGTGCTGCAGACACATAGACACAGATGCTGTTGGATCAGCAGCAGAGTTGGAACTGAAAAATTGTCCTCTGTTCTGTGCCTTACACCTGCATCATCTTTGTTCTAGTTTTCCTCTTCCTTGCTATTTTAAGTTTTGACCTTCACTTTCCTCCTTTCCCTAGATGCTTAGCTTGCTCTCTTCCTCCTGTACTGCTGGTATAGGGCAGCCCTGATCTTGAATCTAGGTGAGGGTCTTTGATAGATGAAACAGGTGCTCTGCTATTAAATTTTGACCTGGCATGAAACATCTGAGCTGCAGGTGAGAACTGTAGTAAATACATTAGTTGAGCTATGCTAAGTGTCTCTGTTTGTGCCTCCCTTGTGTTTTATTGTTTTTTAGCCAAATTCAAGTGGATTCTTATGCAGAGGCAGAAGTTAAATTTCTGACCCACAGAACATATCCTGTCAAAATTCAAATCCCTGCTCCATGTGCTTAACATAGAAATAGCTCAGCAGAACAAGGTAAAGTGTGTCCAGCTTATGGCTGAAGGTGTGGTTTCTTGTATAAAAATCTCTGTAATAGAAAGAGGACTTCCACCTCCAGAGACCAGATCTCTATTTGAGCCACAGACATGTGGCTTAGAATAACAGACTTAACTTGCCTCCTCTACCCTGGGAGCTGGTCACTAGAACTTAGGTGTTTGGCTAGGGGCAAGGGCTTAATAATGCATTTGTGAGACTGTCTTGCAGGGATGAGGTGGGTGGCAGGTACATGCTTTTACTTTGAGACTAGGCTTCCAGGTGACAGTTTGTGAGGGGATGTCCAGCAGTCTGGTCTAAACAGAAGCCTAGAACCTTCCAAAGGGAAACATTAAGCTAGGAGATGGTTTCCTGGGGGGATAAAAAGGTGGGAAAGCATTTCAGAGGTTTACCTGGGAGGAGGTAAGCGGTCTGGAGAAGCCTGCATCAGAAATACTGTGGCCAGCAGGAGCAGGGAAGTCATTGTGCCCCTGTACTCAGCACTGGTTAGGCCACCCCTTGAGTCCTGTGTCCAGTTCTGGGCCCCTCAATTTAAGGAGGACATTGAGACACTTGTCCAGAGAAGGGCAACAAGGCTGGGGAGAGGCCTCGAGCACAAGCCCTATGAGGAGAGGCTGAGGGAGCTGGGGTTGTTTAGCCTGGAAAAGAGGAGGCTCAGGGGAGACCTTCTTGCTGTCTTCAACTACCTGAAGGGAGGTTGTAGGCAGGTGGGGGTTGGTCTCTTCTCCCAGGCAACCAGCGCTAGAACAAGAGGACACAGTTTCAAGCTTTGCCAGGGGAGGTTTAGGCTGGAGGTGAGGAGAAAGCTCTTCACTGAGAGAATTGTTAGCCATTGGAATGTGCTGCCCAGGGAGGTGGAGTCACCATCCCTGGAGGTGTTCAGGAGGGGATTGGATGTGACACTTGAGGCCATGGTTTAGTTAGTCATGAGGTCTGTGGTGACAGGTTGGACTTGATGATCTCTGAGGTCTCCTCCAACCTTATTGATTCTGTGAAAGCAGGCCCAGTTTACTAGGGTATGACACACAGATCTGCTCTGCCACTCCTCTGTCTCGTCCTCCTACCAGAGAGAAGACGGAATTGCACCTTGACCCCCCTGGCCACCAACCAGCTGCAGAACCAGGAGAAGCAATGCTGCAAGGTTCGGGCCCTCTTCCATGCCAGCCTTGACCGCCACAGCTCGGAAGAGGAGCTGGAGCGCATCAACCGAGAGTTTGCCGCTGAGAAGCGCAAGTGGTCCCAGGTCAGCAGGCTTGCCTGCTGCACTGACAGCAACAACACCTCCTCCAGTGACGACGAAGTGAAGAACTTGTGCGCAATGTCCTTCCAGCCTGCGGCAGAGCAGGCTGATGGGCTGCATGCCAGCCCAAGCCCTGTGCTGTTTAGTGCCTCCCCTCCCAAGAGACTCCAGCCCCTGCTGCGGAGCCCAGCCTCCAGACCTCTAATCTTCACAAGCGTTGGGGCAGGCCTTGAGCAAGTCATGCCCTGTAAGAGACATCGACAAGGATATGTGGACAAGGTCAGCAGGCCTAGCCTTGACCTTGAAAAAATGCAGCAGGTAAGGTGGAGCTTCCTACGAGAAGAGCAGTATCGCTTGAGACGATGCAAGCAAAGACAGAAGAGGGTTCTTGAGGCAAAGTTCAGTAGTACAGGGCTGCTTCTCTTGATGTGTCTTCAGGGGGATACTTGATAATTCTGCTGTCTCTCTAGGATGAACTGGGCCTAAGTGTAGATATGTCTCTTGAGAGGGGGTCAAGCTGCTGCTGCCTGAATGGCTCTTGCTGCTGTTCGGAAAGCAGTGCCCAAACAGAGCACTGAACAAAGTCACTGGAGTTCGCTTTTGTCAAGGTACCCCTGGTGCTGTGGTCTAATTGCTTAAGTGGATGTAAAGAAATAGCTTTGTCATGAAAGCAATTGTAGGCTTGATGATGGGTATTTCCACACCTGTTGACCTCCTTAGGCCCAGGTCTCTTTTGCTGAACTTTTGTGGAGGCCTGGATTAGAGGTTTGTAAATATGAGGAAACTGCCTGCACCTGGGAAATAAGGCATGCTTAGTACTGCAGGGGTCTCTGCAGGGCCCATCTGGTGCTGCTCTTCCAGCAGCTACTGAACTGAAATACTAACTCTATAGCACTCTTCATTATTTGTTTTTCTTCTTGCACTGGTGTAGTGTCAGTTTGAAAGAGATCTGCAGACATCTGTTGACCCCCAGTAAATTGCAGTAAGTTAATTATTTTAAGTGCTGAATTTCATTAGGGAAGAATGTCACTCTGTGTAGTTGGTTGGAGGTACTCATTAATAGCACCTTTAAGCCTACAAGAGGCACTAAAAGAAAGGAATATGTATTGATTTTTTTCCAAGCTCTTTAGAAGTGTCACCCCTTCATTTCTTCATTACATTGCTGCTTGTTCTTAGTCCTGCTGTCAGTGTATGTCCCATGAATACATAATGCAGAGACTGGTAGTTTTTGTACACTTTTCCCTTACCCCCTCTTTGTCCATCTAGACAAGTATTTACTCCCAGAATATTCAAAAGCTCCAGCCTTGCATTTCACATCATTCAAGTCTTCTACTGATAGACTTTAATTAGTCTCACATCTTAATGAGAGGAGAAGAAAGTTGGTGAGCCTGTGCCTAGTCTTTTTTTCTTCCCTCCCCCCTCCCCAACTGCGAGTATGTGAGTAAATGGAGATACGTTCCTTCTGGCCCAGATGTTTTACCTGATTTCTGTCCCAGTTATAGCAGCTACTTGTTCTGCCTTCAGTTCCTTTCAACAGTGTTTTTTGGGGACTGTGGTGTGAAGCCTAGGGGCGAATTTGAATGAACTTTCTAAACTGTTGTGCGGTGGGGTTTTTTCTGGGAAACCTGGTGAAAATTACTTGCTTCCTCACCTGTCTGCACTTTTGGACTAATTGTGGCAAAGATTTTTGCAAAAGAATTAAGTCTGGAGTGGAGGAGGTAGGGGTATGGTTTTTGTAAATAACATTTTTACTGTAAATGTCATTAATGGGCAGAAAGGGACCTGGGGCCCCTAGTCCATAGTAGGCTAAACATGAGTCAGCAGTGTGCCCAGGCAGCCAAGAAGGCCAATGGCATCCTGGCCTGCATCAGGAACAGTGTGGCCAGCAGGATCAGGGAAGTCATTGTGCCCCTGGACTCAGCACTGGTTAGGCCACACCTTGAGTCCTGTGTCCAGTTCTGGGCCCCTCAATTTAAGAAGGATGTTGAGACTCTTGAACGTGTCCAGAGAAGGGCAACAAAGCTGGGGAGGGGTCTGGAGCACAGCCCTGTGAGGAGAGGCTGTGGGAGCTGGGGTTGTTTAGCCTGGAAAAGAGGAGGCTCAGGGGAGACCTTATTGTTCTCTACAACTACCTGAAGGGAGGTTGTAGGCTGGTGGGGGTTGGTCTCTTCTCCCAGGCAACCAGCACCAGAACAAGGGGACACAGTCTCAAGCTGCACCAGGGGAAGTTTAGGCTCGAGGTGAGGAGGAAGTTCTTCACTGAGAGAGTCATTCATCGTTGGAATGTGCTGCCCAGGGAGGTGGTGGAGTCACCATCCCTGGAGGTGTTCAAGACTTGGAGACATGTCTGGGCATGAGAAGGAAGATGATGGAAAATTGGTCCAGAGAACTGTTGTGTGGAATGGTTCTGTGCAGTGTTGGGATGCTTAAGTTATTTGGAGAGTTGAACAGGCAAACTTGTTTTGCATGAAGGCCATATGTCAGTGGCATGCAGTGTCTAAATGCCTTCCCATGTTCCAATGATTTGATGCCTTTTGGTAAGGAAGTGGAGAAAATTTGGGGGCCAAGTGGGTTGGGGGCAATCTGAGAGCTTCTAAGGGGTTAAATAATTCCTGTGCTTCTGCCTCTATGGTGTGTGGATAAACTAAAATCTTCATCACCTGAGCCTTTCAGTTCAGCCTCCCTCAGGAGGAAAGGCTGCACAGGAGCAGGTTTAAAAGGCCCTGTTCTGGTTAGGTGCCAGCCCATGCATTTGCATCTTAACAGGGCAGTGTGATTCTGCCCTGCTGTGCCCCAGCAATAAGTTTGGACAGTTGGTGGGCATATTTCCTACCCTAACTGGCTGGTCAGTTGGCCACCCAGCATATTCTCTATTGAAGCTGAGTGAGGGCAATTCAATGCAAGAAAATCAGCTCTGAAGGCTTCTTCCTTTCTTTTCCCTAATTGGGTGGAAATAGCCTGGCTTTTGCAGGCACTCGTGATGCTGCAGTGAATGCCCTGTCCTAACCACCCCTTAATCATGGTCCTTGGACAGCCTTGGGCCCTGCTGCCAGCCACTTGCTATTTAATAAGGCTGTGCATATCCTAGAAAGACTGTGGCTGCTGCCACCCTGTTGACTTCAGCAGATCTGGGTTTCTTGGCAATGCTGAGAGCACAGGGTCCAGGAGAGAAGAGACATCCTTTGATGGTTTGAGGTGAGGGCACCAGAGAGTGAAAGAGTGGGCTGAAGTTTAAGGAAGTCCAGGAGGACTTCTTTCCAGTAAATACTCATTGGAACTGCTGATCTTATTCCTAGGAAATGAGGCTAATTAGTCATGGTGTCTTGTGTAAGTGGAAAGGAAGTAGTGTGTCCATCATCCTGTGCTGTTCAATGAGACTGCCTGGAGCCTCTCTGAAATCTGCTTTCAGCAGCTTGAGAAGTCAGAGCCTAGCATTTGCAGGGAGAGAGATCATAAGTGATCTCTCGGAGGAGACTGGTTTGGGGCTGGCATAATGAGCAACCTGTGTGGCTGCTAAGGAAGCATAACTTTCAAGTGCAGTGCAGGGAGTTTGGGTACATGGGTGTGCTTACAATTGTGCTGCAAAGTCATTAGGTAGTTCTGAGCAAGTTGTGAAACCTTTCTGCCATGGTTTGCCTGCATGCATGAGTAGATCATATTGTTGCCTTAGGGAGGCCTAATGCATTCTTCAAAATGCTTTTTGATGCTAGGATGAAAAAGACCAGCACAGGGGAGAGAAACATCCTATGTTAACATTTGGAATTCTCACTGCAGATACTGCACCCATTTGTTGGGTGAGTAGTTTTAGTGCATGATGAGTGCACCTTTGTCTTGGCTTAATGCTGAAAGTGTCCTGGGTGGAGTATGAACCTTTATCTGAGCTTAGTTGTGTGGTGTCAAGCCAGACAGCTCTTCTGAATATTTTGACATTGGCATTTTGTTTGGACTGAGCCTGGTAGGGCAATCAACACTGAGAGCTTTCTTTTGGGGTGATACTTGTTCAGTCAAGGCGGTGGGACTGCACTCACCACACATAAGCAAGGGCTAGTGTGTGACCTCTGGTATGCTGGGGTCTGGGCTTTGGGCTGCTAATGGCTCCAGAATGAGATTTCCATATCCGTAGCACAGCTGGGCTTTGCCCTTGCCTGCCTCTCCAGGACTTGACAAATAGCTTCTGGATAAAGAACATGTGAACTCAGAAGTCCTTTTCACCTCTTGGCCTCCAAGGTGAATCCAGGCCTTGTCAGTTGCTAAAAATTGTTCCCTTATGTTGCCCTTATGTTTGCCCATCAGAGCTTTCCTTGGTGGTGGAAAACCTGGTGCTGTTGAAAGCTTCATCGGTGTCTGTGCCCTGGCCCTTGCTCTCCAGAGTGACTGAGTGGAGTTCAGAGGTCTGTGCTGAGTGCAGTGTCCTACAGTATTTCCTAAGGGGCTCTGTGCCAGAACTTGTCTTTCCCAGGTGTAAGAGTTGGGCCATAGCAATCCTTTGTTGCTGGGTGGAGTGTTTGTTGAAGCAGCAGAGTAAGGAAACTCTTGCAGTATCACTGTATCACCAGGGTTGGAAGAGACCTCAAAGATCATCAAGTCCAACCTGTCACCACAGACCTCATGACTAGACCATGGCACCAAGTGCCACGTCCAATCCCCTCTTGAACACCTCCAGGGATGGTGACTCCACCACCTCCCTGGGCAGCACATTCCAATGGTGAACGACTCTCTCAGTGAAGAACTTTCTCCTCACCTCCAGCCTGAACCTCCCCTGGCACATCTTGAGACTGTGTCCTCTTGTTCTGGTGCTGGTTGCTTGACAGAAGAGACCAACTCCCTCCTGGCTACAACCTCCCTTCAGGTAGTTGTAGACAGCAAGAAGGTCTCCCCTGAGCCTCCTCTTCTCCAGGCTAAGCAACCCCAGCTCCCTCAGCCTCTCCTCATAGGGCTTGTGCTCCAAACCCCTCCCCAGCTTCATTGCCCTTCTCTGGACACCTTCCAGCATGTCAGCACCTTTCCTAAACTGAGGGGCCCAGAACTGGACACAGAACTCAAGGGGTGGCCTAACCAGTGCAGTGTACAGGGGCAGAATCACCTCCCTGCTCCTGCTGGCCACACTGTTCCTGATGCAGGCCAGGATGCCATTGGCCCTCTTGGCTGCCTGGGCACACTGTAGGCTCATTTTCACCCTACAATCAACCAGCACCCCCAGGTCCCTCTCTGCCTGGCCGCTCTCCAGCCACTCTGACCCCAGCCTGTAGCACTGCATGGGGTTGCTGTGGCCAATGTGCAGCACCCAGCACTTGGATGTGTTCAATGTGATGCCCTTGGCCTCTGCCCATCTGTCCAGCCTGTCGAGGTCCCTCTGCAAAGCCTCTCTGCCCTCCAGCAGATCAACTCCTGCCCCCAGCTTGGTGTCGTCCGCAAATTTACTGATGATGGACTCGATGCCCTCATCCAGATCATCAATAAAGATGTTGAAGAGCATGAGGCCCAGCACTGATCCCTGGGGCACACCACTGGTGCCTGGCTGCCAGCTGGATGTGGCACCATTCACCACCACTCTCTGGGCTCAGCCTCCAGCCAGTTCCTAACCCAACGCAGTGTGCTCCTGTCCAAGCCATGGGCTGCCAGCTTGGCCAGGAGTTTGCTGGGGGGCATGGTGTCAAAGGCCTTGCTGAGGTCCAGGTAGACCACATCCACAGCCTGCCCCACATCAACCAGGTGGGTTACCTGATCATAGAAGGAGATCAGGTTGGTCAGGCAGGACCTGCCCTTCCTAAAGCCATGCTGGCTGGGCCTGATCCCTTGGCCACCCTGTAAGTGCTGTGTGATTGCACTCAAGGTGACCTGTTCCAGTTTGTGTCTCAGTAACTGTCCCTTTCTTAAAGGCGTAGCCTAAAGCGGTCACACCTTCACTGACGTAAGGCTTGTCTGCTTCCATGGTGCCAGCTGTAAACACTGAGGGCAAGGCAGGTGGGATAATCTAGGCCTATTCTTAAGCTTTCAGGATCAGTATGAGAGAGGTCAGAGGATTTTTTCAGAATGGTTGAGATTGGAAGGGGACCTCTCTGCTCAAGCTGAGTCACCTGGAGCCAGTTGCTTAGGGCTGTGTCCAGATCACTTTTTTATATTGCCAAGGATGGAGGCTTCACAACTGCCCTGGGCAATCTGTGTCAGTGCTTTGTCAGCCTTAAAAGTGCTGCCTTTATGTTCAGAGGGAGCATTCTCTTGTGTGTTTTAGTGCCCATTGGCCCTTTCCCTGGCACTTGGAGCCACTAAAACTCACCAGTCTCAGCCTGTACATCAACAGCTTCTTTGTGAGAATCTGTTCTCTGTACATTGCTGAAATACTGACTGAATTTGTGTGCAAGTCTACTCCAGTCCTGCCTCCATGACTTCTTTTGGTACTATGTCATCCTTTCAAGTGTACTGCTAGCAGTCTTTTATTCTGACTGTTCATCTATCCTTGGACCTCTCCCATCCTTGTGTCAGCCCTGGCACAAAGTATCAGCGGCTTGTCCATTCCTGGGGCCAAATACTTCTCCTCTTATCCCTTTATCCCTTTGTATCTTTCTTCCTTGTTTTGCCTGAGTGTATTTTTGATCTAGCTTTGTAATGCATGCAAAAGGGCAGAGATTCAAGGAGAGTCACTATAATGAGTACTTCTGTCTGCAAATATTTATCTGTTTCCCCAGGTATCTGGCTATGTGACATTGCTGCCTTTCTGTGGGAGCATGCATGTTGGTGAATATAGCTATTTGGACTGCCATGAGACCAGAGAGTCATCTGGGCTGTCTCCAGGTGTGAGCCAGTATCTAGAACATCTGCTGAAACAATTGAAACCTGGTTGCTTGAGGTGCTGCTTTGGATCATGAAAGAGCAAGGATTGAGTTGATCAGGATGATTTGGAGTGCACCAGAGAACATGGTTAAGGAAAAGGAAGATACATGAAGGAAATTAGATGTGGATGAAGTTTGGAAGAGTATGCATTGAAAGTAAGATTCCTGTGGGATAGGAAAGGGAAGAGAATGGTGAGAAGAGACAGCTAGAGAGTAATTTTGTTAAGATTTCTAAGGGACCATAATGGCACCTGGCACTAGTGACGGTACATTATGAGCCTGAGATTAAAGCCAACAGTTTGTTTGGATTGGCAGACTTGCTGGCTAGCTCCTGAACCCTGGTGGTGGTCTCTTTTCTCTAGGCTTGGTAAGAAGGTATTAGACTAAAGCTGATTGTTTGGCTGCAGACCAGAGAGATCAAATGGGCATATGGGCATCAATGGCATGTGTCCTTGGGATGTTAGTTATGGAGCAGTCCTGGGTGGTGCTGATGGTACTCTGTGGCTTGAACTCTTGGTGTGAATCTAATGTGTAGGTAGGCCCAGAGGGAGAAAATTTGGAGGAACAAATGAAAGTGCTCTCACCTGAAAGTGACTGCCAGAATCTCTGCAGGTGAATGGATAAGATTGGTATATTGACATCCAGCATTTTTCTCTTGAAAGGTGGAGACTAATTCTTCATGGACTAGTAAAAGGAAAAGCCCTATCTCCTATATCTACTGGCAGTGATTTTTGGTGAGCCATCAGCAGGCCACAAAAAAGTGTCACCTGGCAAAACCTGGGGATCCTAACTGCAGCAAGAGCTCAACTGATTAAAATGTGATTTCATGTGAGATGAGTGGCAGTCACTGAATGGATGCTGGGTTGGATACCCAAGGGTGGCTCTCCCAGGGGATAGCCATCCTGCAGCATGTCCCTGTTCTCTCTTGCTTTGGCTGTTGCAGGTTCTTTTTGAAGGAGGTTTTTCAAAGGACACTTTGTGTTTTGACACAGTACAGTGTGGGAGGGTAATCCTGGCATGTTTTCTTTCCCATTCTCTGCATTCAGCCCAAGTAGCTCTGAGTGTCTAGGAAGTTTTGCTCTAAGGTGTTTATACTTTTCAGCAAGACCTGGAAAGTTAGGACAACCAGCACCAGAACAAGAGGACACAGTCTCAAGCTGCGCCAGGGGAGGTTTAGACTCGAGGTGAGGAGAAAGTTCTTCCCAGAGAGAGTTGTTAGCCATTGGAATGTGCTGCCCAGGGAGGTGGTGGAGTCACCATCCCTGGAGGTGTTCAAGAGCGGATTGAGTGTGCCACTTGGTGCTGTGGTCTAGTAGTCATGAGGTCTGTGGTGACAGGTTGGACTTGATCTTTGAGGTCTTTTCCAACCTTATTGATTCTGTGACCTTCTCTGCAGTGCTGGCCTTGCCTAGCCTTGATGTGTCTGGATGGGCTGCTTGGGTTGGGTCCATTGTAGCTGTTGAGTTGTCTTCATACCTCTCCCTTCCCACTCCTCCCGCAGCTTGTGGCTCATTGTGATACAAATATCTCATTGCTGCCTGGGGAGAAAAGGAGTTTGCAGGCTGATTTGCTGTATCCTGTCACTGCCCATGTTGTATTTGGTCTGCAGATGAAAGGATCTCTCTTCAGGTGTGCAAATTACATTTTTTGCTTATGGTAGCAACCTCTGAAAAGGAAAAGCCTTACACTTTACTACGTGATCTTGAGGAAACTGGAAAGGGTAAATGCCTCTTTAGAACCAAGCTGTTTTTCCCTTGGGTAGTTGAGAGAGTGTCCTATGGTCATAGCAGTTTGTTGCTTGCTTTTCTGACTTTATAGGTAAAGACCTGAAATGAGCAGAAGAGATAAATTAGGCTTTTGCTTTGGCTCCTATACCACCACCAGCAATAAGTGCTGAATTCACAGCTTAAGCACTTGCACAAGTGACCAGTTTCTTGGAAGTCAGCACCCATAAGGTAACAGGGGCTCCTACTGCTTTACAGTCAGAGGGTAAGAAACTTCTTTAAAGCAATGGTAGCAAGGACTGGAAAGCAAGATACTACTTTATTCCCTTTGCTTTTAACTGGCGCTGCTTAGCCCCGTATCTCTGAGGCAGGAAAACTTCCTCATCTATCATGGCTGGCACTGGTGTTTGAGAGGTGATGCAGGTGTGCTTTGCACTGTGTAGTCCTCCCATAGGGCTCTGCCTGTGAGTAAGAAAGGAGGGAGGTGGTAGTGTGTGTCTGAAATGACAGAAACAGGCTGGCAGTGTGATGGTGCAGATGAGCTATTAATGCTGGACGCTTGTGCTCCAGTTTTGCCACAGCACACTGAAAGCAAGCAGCTTCTTCTAGAGCATATCTGAAACTTGAAAATGTGGCAGCCATTAATGTACAATAGACAGAAGCTGTCTAAGCTTGTAAGGCCAAGCCCATGACTAGAGTAAACACTCTAGGAAATAGTGTTTTTGAGACAAGCTTTGGCATGGTAGAATATTCAGACTGGCTGTCAACAACACAGCTGTCCTTGGCGTGGGCTGGGGTTTAGCTCTGATTTTCTGCCTTAGCTCTGAATAGCCTCTCTATTGTTGGCTTACACAAGAACTGCACTGCTGGGCTCTGCTTGTGCTTTCTTTCAGCCTGTTGATGTGAATAGGAGTTTTGGGCATTGGTCCATGGCTCATCTCGCCGAGGAAGCTCTCAATAAGGCATCTACTTCTCATGTATGTGGTGACTGAGTTAAACCAGAGCCCTTCTCCAGAACTGTGTTCTCAGATGCACATTTCTTGCTGAGGAGCAGATGATTTTGAGGCAATAATAACCAGTAAATCAGAAATGAACTCTCCTCCTCCATGGCAAGACCAAATAACTAAAAGAGAACAGAATTAACCAGGTTGGAAAAGACCTTGAGATCGAGTCCAACCTATCACCCAACACCATCTAATCAACTAAACCATGGCAACAAGCACCCCAGCCAGTCTCTTCCTAAACACCTCCAGGGGTGGTGACTCCACCACCTCCCTGGACAGCACATTCCAAGGGCCAATCTCTCTTTCTGGGAAGAACTTCTTCCTAACCTCCAGCCTAAACCTCCCCTGGCACAGCCTGAGACTGTGTCCTCTTGTTCTGGTGCTGCTTGCCTGGGAGAAGAGACCAATCCCCACCTGGCTACAACCTCCCTTCAGGTAGTTGTAGAGAACAATAAAGACTCCCCTGAGCCTTCTCTTCTTCAGGCTAAGCAACCCCAGCTCCCTCAGCCTCTCCTCACAGGGCTGTGCTCCAAACCCCTCCCCAGCTTTGTTGCCCTTCTCTGGACATGTTCCAGCAACTCAACATCTTTCCTAAACTGAGGGGCCCAGAACTGGACACAGGACTCCAGGTGTGGCCTAACCAGGGGCACAATGACTTCCCTGCTCCTTCTGGCCACACTGTTCTTGATGCAGGCCAGGATGCCATTGGCCTTCTTGTCCACCTGGGCACACTGCTGGCTCAAAGTAGGTGATAGGCTGGGGAATGTGGGAACAATTGGGTTACATAATTTCTCTCTATTGTTATTAAAGTTCTGTTATCCCCACTTCTTAGATGTCTATTTGAAGACAAAAAAAAAGGTTGCTTTGGTTTGATCATCATCTTTTGACCCCTAATTTCTAATGGAGTACTTAATGTAAAATTATTTTCATATGGTTATGAGACGCAAAGAGGATCTCACCAGTAGGAATGGTCACAGGAAAGGTGATGCTGAAATACACCATGAGGCTGTGTGGGTGTGACATGGGCAGGTACATGTGCCCCTCAGCTTAGGAAGGACATCAAGACACTTGAGCGTGTCCAGAGAAGGGCAACAAGGCTGGGGAGAGGCCTTGAGCACAGCCCTGTGAGGAGAGGCTGAGGGAGCTGGGGTTGTTTAGCCTGGAGAAGAGGAGGCTCAGGGGAGAACCTCATTGCTCTCTACAACTACCTGAAAGGTGGTTGTAGCCAGGAAGAGGTTGGTCTCTTCTCTCAGGCAACCAGCACCAGAACAAGAGGACACAGTCTCAAGCTGCGCCAGGGGAAGTTTAGGCTGGAGGTGAGGAGAAAGTTCTTCACCAAGAGAGTCGTTCGTCATTGGAATGTGCTGCCTGGGGAGGTGGTGGAGTCACTGTCCTTGAAGGTGTCCAAGAGGGGACTGGACGTGGCACTTGGTGCCGTGGTTTAGTCATGAGGTCTGTGGTGACAGGTTGGACTCGATGGTCTTTGAGGTCTCTTCCAACCTCAGTGATACTGTGATACTGTAATGTGTCTTGGAAGAAGCAGGGATCTGGGCTCTGTGTTCAGACTCTGTAAAGCTTGAGTGAGCCCCATGGCTTGAGGTGTTTGCTTATTTGTATGAAACAGACTTGGTTTATGATCCCAGAGTTGTTTATGCAGTCAGCCTTATGTGTCTTCTGCTTAAAGCTGTCTCTGTGAGTGCTCCTGGCAGCACCAGTTGAGCCCAAGGAAGGAGTTTGTGTTGAGTAATGTCCTTTTCACTTAGCTGAAGATGGAGTGGGAGGCCATTCAGAGTCTCATTTTGAGGCTTCTGTTGTGACGAGGAGGCCATGTCTGCCTTCCATGCTACTGAGCCCCTATTACAAGAGGGATCTGGAGGTGCTGGAAGGTGTCCAGAGAAGGGCCACGAGAATGATCAGAGGGCTGGAGCACCTCTCCTGTGAGGACAGACTGAAGGAGTTGGGGCTGTTCAGCTTGGAGAAGAGAAGGCTCCGAGGTGACCTCATTGTGGCCTTCCAGGATCTGAAGGGGGCCTCCAAGAAGGCTGGGGAGGGACTTCTCAGGATCTCAGGGAGTGATAGGACTAGGGGGAATGGAATGAAGCTGGAGGTGGGGAGATTCAGGCTGGAGGTGAGGAGGAAGTTCTTCCCCATGAGAGTGGGGAAGCCCTGGAATGGGTTGTCCAGGGAGGTGGTTGAGTCCCCATCCCTGGAGGTGTTTAAGCCCAGGCTGGATGAGGCTCTGGCCAGGCTGATCTAGTGTGGGGTGTCCCTGCCCATGGCAGGGGGGTTGGAACTAGATGATCCTTGTGGTCCCTTCCAACCCTAACTGAAACTATGAAAAACCTTTTAGTGCAGTGAATATACCCCATGCTGACTTGTTTTGGAGGATCTCTGCTAAGACCAGATTCTCCCCAGGCCAACCCTTTGATCTCCATTGGGTGTTTTGTATAATGAATTGGGTAGATACTGTGTGGGGTTTATATCTCCTGAAAAAGCCACTTGTGCAAACTGTGCTCCTCAGGACGGGCTTTTGGGCTGACAAATGGTATTCAGGGCCAGGAATGAATCCTTTTAAACCTGAATACTTGATATCAACATCTAAAGCACTCAGATTGGCTCAAAACCACTAGTAAGTCAGCTGAAAAACCTAGACTTGAAGCAATTTGAGCTGTTTGGTTTTTGTCTTTGCTTTCCATGTGCACAGCTATTCTTTCCTCTGCTGGGGCAAGCCACCTATGCAAGCAGAAAGTCTTTCCTGGAAGTGGGGTGGCATGGATGCTTGGCTGCTCACTTTCTGGGGAGTGTGCAGAAGGCCTCGTGGCTTGAATAGAGCCTGCAGAGCATCTTGTAGTTTTTCCAGTTAGCTGAGGATAGAATAAAGGTAATCTGGCACATACTGGAAGCACCTGTGTCCCTTGGATTTGGACTAACCATTTGTGGATTCTTTTCTTTCTGTCCCTGTGCCCTCACAGCTGACAAAAGTCTGTAGCTTTCACTGATTTATTCCCACCCCCACCACCTTCTTTCCCAGGGTGACTTGCAGAGCCCTCTCTGGGTCTCTCTGCTTAAAGGAAGCTGTTTATTGCCTGATCTTAACCTGACTTGTGCTAATGCCTTCAGCCCTTCCTGGCATGCTTGGTGGCAGTGTTTAAGCAGTGAATGGTGGAAGTGTGTGCATCTGCTTGGTTCAAACCCTCAGCACTGTCATCTCCTGTGTGCTGCAGCAGCAGTGCTGTGGGGGAGCAGGATCAAGCACAGGAGGCCGTGTGCAAGCAAAAAGCCTGTGGGGAGGGGAGGCTTTGGAGACATGTCTGAGCCAAGATTTCAGTTAACAGTCACAAGCTGGGACTGCAGAAGGGAGACAAACTATAAGAGACATCAGATGATATTTTAGCCTAGGCTGGATGCTCCCTGTGGACAGCTTTGGAGCCAAAGCCAGAAACCAAGGGAGGAAACAGTCACGTTGGCAAGCCTGAATTAAAAAGCCTTGTAAGCTTTTTCTCAGGAGCTGCTACCATGCCTGCCAGCTGTGAAACTGGACCTCCTGTCCCTTCACACCCCTCCTCCCTTTGCAGGCTGGGCTGAGCAGGAGGGGCAAGCCCAGCATTTGAGCTTTGGTAATTTTGGCATGTGCAGATGAGTGATAGAACATTAATGAATACTGCCCCTCCTCTCATGTTTTTGTTACTCCACAGGTGCTGGAGTTTTCAGTCAGGTCTGTTTCCTGCACAAACAGTGCTTTGCATTTTTTCCAGGCCTCAAAGAAAACTCAGCAAAGGATTTGGGATTGGCAAGGAGTGAATATATGAACCATCTGATGTATCCTGCAGATCAGCAGACTTAGACTCTGCCAGACCAGCAGGGGAAGTGGCTGCTGAGCCAGAGATGCTCCATACAGTATGTTCACTTCCTCCATCTCCAAGTTCACATCCAAGGGCTAGTGGTAAAAGTGCTGTGGCAGATCTAGCCTGTTTCATCTGTGCCTAGGGGAACATGGCTTCTGTACACATTCAGAGGATATCTAGAGACCATATTCCACAAAGGTGACAGAAGAGCAGTAGAGGACCATAGTCACCTACAGACAGGCAGAGTGTTTGCTTAGAGTATCTGTGTAAGTAGGTAGCTGTGTTTCATTAACTGTGGCTCTAGTATCATATTCAGGGAGAACATCAAAAAGCAGCTTGCAGTTTGAATAACTTTGTCTTCTCTCTGGGCATTGGGAGCAGTGGGACTTCAAATGCTTTGACAGGTGGCAGACCTGGCTGGCCAAGCTTCAGCTCATGCTCTTTTGTAGCAGCCATTGACCAGGCCCAGCAGCCTGGTGCCACTCTGCAGTGATCACCTGCACATCTTTCTGGATTGAGGGGGAACTGGCTTGTGCTCACTTAAAGAGAAATCACTTGTGGGAGTGACTTGCTATTCTACTTAAGACTCACTTGTGGTTCAGGGTAGTTTTGTGTTTGCTGTAGGCTCTCAGCCATTTCTCTCCAGCACTAGCAGCTGAGCCCCTCCCAGCAGTGCACAAGAGGAGGAGACTGACACCACGTTGCAGGGGATTTTGGTGAGCACAGAAGTTTAGTTGTGCTTTTCATGGCCAGCCATTTTCTCAGTGTGAACCTGGGCAAGTCTCCCCGTCCCTGTAGCACATACTACACTTTTTTTGCAAGGCCTTGCACGTGTGGGGTTGGTGTTGGTAGTGGCTTTTTATTTGGACTGTTTGGTTCAATTATGTGTGGTTTTATTTGTTATTTGGGGTTTCATTGTTTGTGAAATTTGATTCCCCCCTAATGATCACTTAGCAATCAGCATTTCCTCTTTTGCTTTGTTCAGAGGCACTAAGCACTCAGTATTTCCCCCCCATATTCATAGAATTGTAGAATGGTTTGGGTTGGAAGGGACCTTAAAGATCATCTGGTTCCAGTCCCCCTGCCATGGGAGGGTTAGGCTGTGGCTTTGTGGCACTTGCTGGCACAGGTGCTACCTAGGGAACTGGAGCTACCCTGTCTGGTAGAGATGGGGCCCTTTATTGATGGTGTTGAGAGACACAATTTGTGGGTGGTTTGAGGGGGTTTCAGGCAGACTGGTGATAAATGTGGCCAATAGAGAGTGTTAATGACCAATTCAACAGAATGTGAAATAGAAATAACTTTCTAAAGCTTTCAGAGGCTTTTCAAGACACTCCACAGTGTCACCACATCTTAGTCTTTGGATGCTGGGTTTAGTTTTGTTGGAGGGGACTGTTGGCCAAACCATTTGAATTAGTCTGGGTTTTAAAATATTGTGAGGCAATTCAACTTCTAGTGAGCAGTCTGTGGCCTGTGACAGATGATAATAGTGGTTTAAGGCTGTGGCTGAAATACAACACTCCTGGTGCTGTGCTGCTGCTGCAGGGAGCTCTCATCTGGCACAGGGACATGCTGGGTATTGGCTTTGCAAGCCTGGGCCCAGAGAGTGGCAACTCCTCTGCCACAGGGCACCTTGGCAGTGTAGATGCAGAGTACCCTCAGGTAATAGCTAGGAAGGCCTGTCCCCCTTGTTTCTCTGCTGATTGAAGTCATGTGTGCCTGAGAGCCTGAGCCTGGGTGAGAGGTATGATCAGCTGGAGGTGCTTGAGCTTTACAGCAGTGAAGAGGAGTCTGTGATCTACTCATTTCTTAGTTCTTGTACTGCAGAGCTAAGAGGTGATGCCTGTGCCCTAGCAACATTGCTTGCTGCCAAGGAATTAAACAGTCCAAAATCAACCTACAAAATAGCTTTAAAAGTTTCTTTTGTACCCACCCCAACCAATTGGGAGGGCTGAGCTGGCTTTGCCTCTTACAGAGTACCCATCAGCATGCTGGCAAAAGGACAAGAGCTGTAGCCCAGCTTCCTCATGCCTTGTTATGTGGGCATAGAGCACTGCTTGTCTGGGTGGGGGAGATGTCTGCAATAGCAGAGGGCACTGGGCTGCAGTATTTTAGCCTGTGAGTGTCTGAACTTGTTGGGTTGATGAGGCACTGTAAGCTTCAGCTTTGTGCTGTGCTCTGCCTGGGGCCTTGTGGGGTTTCATGCCTGACTTGTGGGAGCAGTGCCTTTGGGGTAGCTGATCCCCTTCCTTCAATTCAGCCTGTGCTGTAAACCAGCTTCTTCAGCAACGTGAGGCTACTGCCAGATGCCCTGCATGCCTGGGTCCCTGCTCTCTGATGGCTAGTGGCTGTCAGCCCCCTGCCCTTGCGGTCCCCCGGCTGTCTGCCCTGTGCCACACGGCAGTATGAAGGTGGGACTGGGTCAAGCAGAAGCCTGCAGCATGCTGCACAGTACCCACTTTGTGCAGCACCCTGACCCCATCTGCCTGCTGCACTGTTACCTGCACTCCTGCCCTGCACCTTAGCATCCTGCAAGGCAGGGTGCAGGCTTTATTTGGCAGCTGGCTGGTGGGGGAAGGCTGCTCCTCCTGACCCGAGCTTGGCTCTGGTGGCTGGTAGGGAGGGAGACTGAGCAAGCTGCTTGCTCTCCAGTGACTTCAGTGAGGAGGGAAGGGCTATGGGACAGTGTGCCCCTGGCCATCTTGGGATGCCAAGGGAGTGGGCTGGAGTTCACACATTGGTGTTGTCTCTGCTCTGGCATCTACTTCACCTCCCTGATGCAAGAAGCATCTTGTTGAGGCCCCTACAGCCCTCTGCTTATTGGCCCATGGAGCTGCTTTACTGCCTTGCTGTTAGTGTTTTTTTCGTTATAGATACTGCATCACTGGATCATCAGCCTTCTGCTGTGACTTGGAGTGCAGCTTCTGCTCACAGTGTAACATCTAGCTAGCAGCCAGTCACAAGTGGTGTCCCCCAGGGATCAGTGCTGGGCCCCATCCTCGTTACCTTCATTGACGATCTGGATGAGGGGATTGAGTCAGTCATCAGTAAATTTGCAGATGACACCAAGTTTGGAGCAGATGTTCTGTCAGAGGGCAGAAGGGCTCTGCAGAGGCACCTTGACAGGCTGGACAGATGGGCAGAGTCCAACAGGATGGCATTCAACAAATCCAAGTGCCAGGTGCTGCACTTTGGCCACAACAACCCCATGCAGTGCTACAGGCTGGGGGTCAGTGTCTGGAGGGCTGCCAAATAGAAAGGGACCTGGGGGTGCTGATTGACAACTGCCTAAACAGGAGCCAGCAGTGTGCCCAGGTGGACAAGACCAATGGCATCCTGGCCTGCATCAGAAATAGTGTGGCCAGCAGGAGCAGGAAGTCATTGTGCCCTTGTACTCAGCACTGGTTAGGCCACACCATGAATCCTGTGTGTAGTTCTGGGCCCCTCAATTTAAGAAGGACATGGAGACACTTGAACATGTCCAGAGAAGGGCAGTGAGGCTGGGGAGAGGCCTTGAGCACAGCCCTGTGAGCAGAGGCTGAGGGAGCTGGGGTTGCTTAGCCTGGAGAAGAGGAGGGAGACTCAGGGGAGACCTTATCACTGTCTACAACTACCTGAAAGGAGCTTGTAGCCACGTGGGGGTTGGTCTCTTCTCTCTAGTGACCAGCACCAGAACAGGAGGACACAGTCTCAAGCTGCACTAGGGGAGGTTTAGGCTGGATGTTAGGAAGAAGCTCTTCATAGAAAGAGAGATTGGCCATTTGAATGTGCTGCCCAGGGAGGTGGTGGAGTCACCATCCCTGGAGGTGTTTAGGAAGAGACTGGCTGGGGTGCTTGGTGCCATGGTTTAGTTGATTAGATGGTGTTGGGTGCTGGGTTGGACTTGATGATCTCACAGGTCTTTTCCAACCTGGTTAATTCTATTCTGCTAATGTGCAAGCTGGTGTTTTGCACTGTACACTGTTTTAAGAGATTGTTCAAGCTCTCAAATATTACAAAGTTAAGCTGTGGTGCCAGCCTCTAAAATGTTCATTGTCAGAGTTTGAAATATCTATTTTTGAGCTGCAGTTATGTGACACATTCCTCCTTCTTGATGATTTCACTATTCCTTACAGGAAGAATACTTGGATGTTGGTTGTCAATATATATTACACATGTGTGTGCACCACTTACTGTCTTGGTTAGTTCAGGACAGCTCAAGTTAGTGTTGGAGGACTTGGAGCGCTGCTGCTGAATTGGAGATGACTCCTGAAGCCAGGCTGGACTGCAGAGCTGTACTCCAAGAAAAGCAAGGAGGTGGTTCAGCTGAGCTTCTAATGTGGTGTTTTGATGTGGCAGTGCTGTGGAGCAAAGCCACTTGTGCCACTTCAGGGGTTTATTATTGCATGTCATTCAGTAAAGATCTGAGCCTTGAAGTGATCATTTTGAGTCTCAACAAATTCTTTTGAATCCAGGTCCAGGCTGGAGAGGGTCACTGGATTATGAGCAGAGAGTATTTGTATAACAGGAGGTGAGATTTGTGGGAGGGTTCTTACTCTGAACTGACTCTGCTGGTTTTTGGATGTTTAACCTTAAAATGTTCCAATTCAGCCTCATTTCTGGTTTGAGGCATAACTTTTGTGCCCTCAAAAAGACTTTCCACACTAAGTCATGTCATTTCCTCTTTTTAAGTAGAAGCCACTGCTGATCATGAAATAAACTTTCCTTCATACTACTAATAGTGCTCCCAAGCTGTAGGGTTCAGCTGTGATGCCAGTGGTTCTGTTGGACACCAACAGGAGAGACCTTAATTGAAATAGGGAGGACAGAGCACTGATGCTGCCATTTTCTTCCATTTCCTTTTGTGCAGGTGCAAGAAAATCTGAGAAACCAAACCCTAAGATTTATTCTTAGCTCTGCTACTAATATTCTCCATGACCTTCAGCTAATCTCTGTTCTTCTCATCTTATGCCAGCTCCCAAAAAACTAAGGAAATACAACTGCCCTTGCAGCTTGACATAGTAGTTAGGAATAATTCCAGGTTTACTAAACTGGTTGTCAGCTTTCTTAGAGGCCACTCTCCCTGGCTTTAGGCTACTGCCTGTCAGGTAGCCAAATAAATGTTATTTAATCTCTTCCTTGAATCTGTGTGAATAGGAGTCAATGAGTTGCTGCATCTCATGCCTGGCTTGTGACATGGAGGTCTCCAGAGAGAATGAGGAGAGGCTGCTGTGGAAAGTCCCTGGCTGTTGCTAGGCAGTAGTGTGTCTTAGCTTCCCTATCCAAAAATCTGTACTCAGATTTGGCAAGGAAAGGGAGAACTGAGAGATGGAAAACCATGCAAAGATGCTTGACTGAGTTTTTGTAAAGCAGAGCATGTGGCTGGAAGTAAGATGGAAGCAATTTGTTTAAATAGAAAAGATTCTATAACTGGCCCTCTGTTCTCAGCTGCATGATCATTTGAATGGCTTTCTCTCTGCTTTTGCCTCTCATGATGGTCTTGGATCCTTATAGTGAAGCTAGAAGACTACAGCACAAACAGTTATGCTCTGCTTCCAATCTAAGTGGATTTAGTAAGTCCCAGTGTTTCCTCTGCTGAAGTTTATGCTCTAGTTCTGCAGTCTGTGGATGAGGGGATGTCATCTTTCCATTGCACTGCTAAGTTCATCAAGCAGCATATCAGAGCTCCTTCAGTTATGTAGGGTATCCTGCTCTTGCTGCACAATGTGACCTCTTTGAAATGCAGCAGTACTGTAAAGAATGTTAAGATCCTCCTATGATTAATGCTTATCAAAACAGCACCCTCGAAAGAGCACCTCTGTGTTCTGCCAGAAGCCCAGCATCTGGGGTACAGCTGAGCTCTTGGTAGTGTGTGCCTGGTTGTCCATCCACTCACAGGCTAGTTCAAACTTTTCAGTTAGTCTTGGTTATAGTCTTGCAGTTGCTGTTTCTGTTGTTCTTTGTCTTTTAATAGAAAGCCAGGATGAGTAAATGTAAGGTCTTGCTGCCTCTGCTGATTTTCATCTGGGAAATGTTTTTTCTGTTGCACCCCAGTGGAATGGACCTCCCTGGGCATTGGAACCTGCTGGATTGTACAGTAGAGGTGTTGTACTTCTCTCCCTGGCTAACAGACCTGTTTAAAAATGCTTTTCACTGTTCAGCAGAGGGCCCTGTTGTGCTGCTAAGGCAGGGAGGAATTTGGCGTCACTCCATCCTTGGAAATTCATTTGAGGTACCAATGCACAGCTCAGGCATGCAGCAGACTGGAGAAGTTGAGAGTCTTGCCCAGAGTCACACAGTTTGTGAGCACAGGGCTCTTCCTCTGAAGGATGGAGCTCGGAATCCAGGCTTCTGATTCTCACTTCCATTTCTCAGCCCTGCTTTGTCCTGTGCATTTCATGCCGCTAGTGAGCTTGAAGCTCAAGCTATCCAGTCTCCTTGTCCCCACCAGCCAACATGTCATAGCAATCTAGAAGAAAAGCTTAAGGAGAGATCAAATCTTCACAAGACTTTACAACTCCTCACTTTGCCCCTCCCTGCACCCCTGGGGTTTGTCAGCTCCACTAACTTCTCTCTGCTCTTCAGTCTTTTCGTTGTGTGGTTGTGGCTGCCTCATTATGTGAGGCAGTAACCTCCTGGTAAACACCAGCTTTACACTAACTGCCTTGCAGCCTGGCTGGGAATGGAGCCCCATGTTGTTTTGTAGGGATTCCTAGAGAGTTACTTAGTTGGACAGCATGGGCTTGGATTAGTTCAGTTCAGCAGTTCCCTTTGTCTCCTCTCTGGTTTGTGCAAACACCTGTTGAGTCCTTTAGGTTAGAAACCTTGGTGCTGTGCTGACAGGGCAGCCTGTGCTATCAGGTCAGACCTGGGGGCAGAAGCATCAGACACTGCTACTCTTGAGCCCTTTGATGAATAGCAAAGACAGCATTAGGATTCACTTGCTCAAGGATTAAGAGGAAAAAAATCAAAAATCCTTGCAGCACCTCCTTTCTTCCCCATGCAGGCTTGGACAGTACAATGCACTTTTCCCAGGCTCCAAACTACCCATGCACAACTTTGAAGATTTGCTGCAGTCCTCATCTCTTGTCCAGGCACTTAACTACATGGATACAAAAGGCTGCTGTGTGCAGAAGTGGTGGGTGGGTCTCTGACTCCCTCTCTGAGTTTTGGGCAGCTGTGTGGGTTGGGACTGCAGAGACATGCTGGTGGGGTACAGAAGGCCAGAAGGTGGTGGTGGAGTGGGCTTTCTCTCCCTTTACCCTGGCACTATGTGCTACTGGAAAAAGAATATATACTGCACCTGAACATTTGCCCAGAGAGTGGGGGTGAATGGTACCACATCCAGCTGGCAGCCAGTCGCTAGTGGTGTGCCCCAGGGATCAGTGCTGGACCAAATCCTGTTCAATATCTTTATTGATGATCTGGATGAGGGGATTGAGTCCATCATCAGTAAATTTGTAGATGACACCAAGCTGGGGGCAGGTGTTGACCTGTTAGAGGGTAGAAGGGCTCTGCAGAGGGACCTTGCCAGGCTGGACAGATGGGCAGAGTCCAATGGCATGAGATTGAACACATCTATGTGCAGGGTACTACACATTGGCCACAGCAACCCCATGCAGTGCTACAGGCTGGGGTCAGAGTGGTTGGAGAGAAGACAGGCAGAAAGGGACTTGGAGGTACTGGTTGATAGTAGGCTGAACATGAGCCAGCAGTGTGCCCAGGTGGCCAAGAAGGCCAATGGCATCCTGGCCTGCATCAGGAACAGTGTGGCCAGCAGGAGCGGGGAGGTCACTGTGCCCCTGTACTCAGCACTGGTTAGGCCACACCTCGAGTCCTATGTCCAGTTCTGGGCCCCTCAGTTTAGGAAGGATGTTGAGGTGGTGGAAGGTGTCCAGAGAAGGGCAACAAAGCTGGGGAGGGGTTTGGAGCACAGCCCTGTGAGGAGAGGCTGAGGGAGCTGGGGTTGCTTAGCCTGGAGAAGAGGAGGCTCAGGGGAGACCTTATTGCTCTCTACAACTACTTGAGGGGATGTTGTAGGCAGGTGGGGGTTGGTCTCTTCTCCCAGGCAACCAGCACCAGAACAAGAGGACACAGTCTCAAGCTGTGCCAGGGGGGAGGATTAGGCTGGATGTTAGGAAGAAGTTCTTCATAGAAAGAGTGATTTGCCATTGGAATGTGCTGCCCCCGGAGATGGTGGAGTCACCACCCCTGGAGGTGTTTAGGAAGAGCCTGGATGAGGCACTTGGTGCCATGGTTGAGTTGATTAGATGGTGTTGGGTGATAGGTTGGACTCGATGGTCTCGAAGGTCTTTTCCAACCTGGTTAATTCTATTCTATTCAGCTTGGTGTTGGTTTTTTTATTCTGCTGATTTTTTGGGGGGGATTGTTTGTGTATTTGTTGTGATTTGTTGTTTGTGTGGGTGGGTTTTTTGTTTGAGTTCCCAGGACTCCCTTTACTGTGTTTTTAATTTGTATTCTACTGAAAAAAAGCAGGAAGGCAAGAAACAAAAGGGGAGAGGGAGGAGAAAGGTCTCACTGTTTACCATCCTTGGTAAAACTGTTGGGTGTATTCCCACAGGTCTTCTGTGTAAGGAACTTAATCTGGGAAACACTTCAGTTGCTTTCTTAAAACGTGGGAGGGGAGGTGTGTTCCTGCACTCCACACAGCTTTCCAAGTGAAAATGTGTAGAAAATAGGAGTAGGAAAATCTATTTCTTTAAAAAGCTGATGGGGAGTTTCTTCCTGACACCTCCATCCTCAGGTTTTTCACCAGGAAAAATGGCACTGAAGTAATTTTTTAATGGGTAAATGGTTGTCTTAAAGCCTAGTTTTCCATTTTGATCTGTTCTCCTTGACTTTTTTTTGACAGGAAAGAGTGAATTTATTCACTTGCCAACTTGCAAGGTACTGCCTCAGAGCTGGGATAGAGCTGTAACTCACCTGTTTGTTTATCGTTGCACAGTAATTGCTGTTTCGTGTTTGCTGAGTTGTGTGGTTCATATGCTATGACAACTTCATAGTATCACAGTATCAGTCAGGGTTGGAAGGGACCACGAGGATCATCTAGTTCCAACCCCCTGCCATGGGCAGGGACACCCCACACTAGATCAGGCTGGCCAGAGCCTCATCCAGCCTGGGCTTAAACACCTCCAGGGACGGGGCCTCAACCACCTCCCTGGATAACCCATTCCAGGGCTTCACCACTCTCATGGGGAAGAACTTCCTCCTCACCTCCAGCCTGAATCTCCCCACCTCCAGCTTCATTCCATTCCCCCTAGTCCTATCACTACCTGAGATCCTGAGAAGTCCCTCCCCAGCCTTCTTGTAGCCCCCTTCAGATACTGGAAGGCCACAATGAGGTCACCTGGGAGCCTTCTCTTCTCCAGACTGAACAGCCCCAACTCCTTCAGTCTGTCCTCATAGGAGAGGTGCTCCAGCCCTCTGATCATCCTCATGGCCCTTCTCTGGACACCTTCCAGCACCTCCAGATCCCTCTTGCAATAGGGGCTCCAGAACTGGAGGCAGTACTCCAGGTGGGGTCTCACCAGAGCTGAGGAGAGGGGGAGAATCACCTCCCTTGCCCTGCTGGCCACACTTCTCTTGATGCAGCCCAGGCTCTGATTGGCTTTCCGGGCTGCAAGTGCACACTGAGAGCTCCTGTTGAGCTTCTCCTCCACCAGCACCCCCAAGTCTCTCTCCTCAGGGCTGCTCTCCAGCCAGTCCCTGCCCAGCCTGGACTTGTGCCTGGGCTTGCCTTGACTCAGATGCAGGACCCTGCACTTGGTCTTGTTGAACCTCCTGAGGCTGGCTTGTGCCCACCTCTCCAGCCTGTCAAGGTCCCTCTGGATGGATCCCTTCCCTCCAGCCTGTCTGCTGCGCCACACAGCTTGGTGTCAGCAGCAAACTTGCTGAGGGTGCACTCGATGCCACTCTAACTTCTCTTCCCGCCTGTGACAGGCTTTGAGGCCTTTGGGCCTTTTTGCCTTTTGCTTTTGCCTGTGTGCTTTTTACCTTGTTTTTTAGGTCTAAATAAACATAATGAAGATGACTGCAGAACAATGGGAGCATCCACATTCACAGCAAACAGATTATCATTTGTTTTCTTCATAAAAACAAGCTCAGCTCACCTGCTTTAGGGCAAAGTCTAACCACTAATTGACAGACATGAGGAAGAAGCCTCCTTTTAGGCCTTTGTTCTATCCCTTTCTCTGTGGAATTGCTTGTATGTTATTTCAAAACATATTTCAGCCACTGCAGGTTGGGCAAGACAGTATCTCAGGCTGATTACTGGATAGCCCACTCTGCTAATTCTTAGTCTTTCATATTTCACTCAAGCACTCATCCATCTTGTTTGCTAATTAAATTTTGGTGAAAAGAGACTCCCTACAATGTCTTCCTTTTCCCTCATGCTACTGCAACTAATCCCTGGATTCTCCTTCTCTTTCAGAAGATGCTGCTCAAGAAGAACTGTGGAGTAAAGACTAGAGTTATTAAAATTCATGTAAGTTGCCCTTTTCTGGTGCAGTTCCTTCATCTTTCCACATAGGATTTTCCTTCAACATCTGTCCCCAGAAGATTATGGAGGTTTCCTGTGTAACAAAAGTTGCTAGTCCAAAGCATAGACTGCAGTGGCAATTTAGTTTGCATTTTCCATTTAGGAAACCATGGGCTCAAAGCTTTCCTGGAGTACAAGTCTACCTCCCCAGCTGTAAGCTCATACCAGCTATAAATAGCTGTCATTTCCATCCTTCTTGACCAAAGAAGTGCTAATGAGAAGTAACATGTGGTGGTCAGTAGGAGTGACGAGGTATTGGTAGATAGCTGCAGAAGCAGGTCTGTACCTGCATGGCATTGTGGCATCTGCAGAGCTGTATGGGATGTGGGACAGAATAGTTGCAGATGAGAGAAATGGGTTGCACAGAGAGTGTTTGCTCAACTCTCCTGTTTGTGCTGCTGGCACCACTAAGTCTTTCTCTTGGAGCACAAGCCCTATGAGGAGAGGCTGAGGGAGCTGGGGTTGCTTAGCCTGGGGGAGGCTCAGGGGAGACCTTATTGCTCTCTACAACTCCCTGAAGGGAGGTTGTAGACAGGTGGGGGTTGATCTCTTCTCCCAGGCAAGCAGCACCAGAACAAGAGGACACAGTCTCAAGGTGTGCCAGGGGAGGTTTAGGCTGGATGTTAGGAAGAAGCTCTTCACAGAAAGAGAAATTGGCCATTGGAATGTGCTGCCCAGGCAGGTGGTGGAGTCACCATCCCTGGAGGTGTTTAGGAAGAGACTGGACGGGGTGCTTGGTGCCATGGTTTAGTTGATTAGATGGTGTTGGATGCTGGGTTGGACTTGATGATCTCAAAGGTCTCTTCCAACCTGGTTAATTGTAATTCTCTTCAGCATCCCCTCCCCTGACTCTTCAGCCAGCCCTTGTCTCTTTTGTGGGTACCATGGCTTGCTTTCAGTCAGTGCTGTGTGGCTCTCTGTGGGAGAGGTGTGTGTGACCTTGTGCACTACAACCAAAACAAATGATGTAGTCCACTAAGCCCCATGAGATCCTCCATGTTTGTGATACAGAACCTAGAATAACACCAGGGTAAAGATGACAGATGTCCTTGGTGATAAAACTGCTACTTTCACTGCAGCAATTACAGCTTTGCAAGAGGCATGAATGTCAGGATCCTTCGGGTTTATAATTTGCCCAGTTGGAAATAGAATCACACAGAATTGTCAGGGGTGGAAGGGACCCCAAGGATCATCTAGTTCCAAGCCCCCTGCTCTGGGCAGCCTTCCACTAGTTCAGGTTGCCCAGAGCCATATTCAGCCTGGCCTTGAAAACATCCAGGGCTGGGGCTTCCACCACCTCTCTGGGCAACCCCTTCCAGGGTCTCAAAAACCTTATGGGGAAGAACTTCTTCCTGACATCTAATCTAAATCTGTCTTCCTCTAGCTGGGATCCATTCCCCATAGTCCTATCACTACCTGACACCCTGAAAAGTCCCTCATGAGCTTTCTTGTAGGCCCCCTACAGATACTGAATGCCACAATGAGGTCTCCTTGGAGCCTTCTCTTCTCCAGACTGAACAGCCCCAACTGTCTCAACCTGTCCTCATAGAAGAGATGTTCCAGCCCTCTGATCATTCTTGTGGTCCTTCTCTGGACACCTTCCAGCACCTCCAGATCCCTCTTGTAACAGGGGCTCCAGAACTGGACACAGTACTCCAGGTGGGATCTTACAAGAGTAGAGTAGAGAGGGAGAATCACCTCCCTCCACCTGCTGGCTATGCTTCTCTTGATGCAGCCCAGAAGGTGAGTGGCTTTCTGGGCTGCAAGTGTACACTGAGAGCTCATGTTGAGCTCATCCACCAGCACCCCCAAGTCGTTTTTTGTCAGGGCTGCTCTCAAGCCAGTCCCTGCCCAGCCTATATCAGTGACAGATGTAGGATCCAGCACCTGGTCTTATTGAACCTCATGAAGCTGTCATGGGCCCACCTCTCCAGCCTGTCCAGGTCCCTCCAGCGTGTCTGCTGCACCACCCAGCTTGGAGTCACCAGCAACCTTGCTGAGGGTACACTCAATGCCACTGTCCGTGGCACCCACAAAGATGTTGAGCAAGCCTGGTCCCAGGACTTGATCCCTGAGGGTCTCCACTTGTCCCTGGCCTCCACTGGGACATGGACCATTGACAGCCACTCTTTGGGTGCAGGCATCAAGCCAGTTCTGTATCCCCCGAGCGGCTCATCCCTGGAGCCCAGGATGTGGTGCGGGACAGCATCGAAGGCTTTGCTCAGCTCCAGCTAAATGCCGTTGTTTGCTCTCCCCTTGTCTCTTACGTTGTGACCTTTGTCATAAAAGGCTATCAGGTTTGTCAGACAGGATTTGCCCTTGGTGAAGCCATGCTGATTGTACCCAGTCACCTCTTTGTTACTCTTCTGCCTCAGCAGTGCCTCCAGGAGGATCTGCTCAGTGCTCTCACCAGGCACAGAGGTGAGGCTGACTGGCCTGTAGTTCCCTGGGTCACTCTCCTTTCCCTTTTTGAAAATGGGAGTTATGTTTCCCCTTTTCCAGTCAGTGGGGACTTCCACAGAGTGTGCCATGACTTTTGGAATAACAGAGAGCAGTTTAGTGACCTCATCCACCAATCCCTCTGTACCTGTGGGTGTAGCCTGTCAGGTCCCATGGACTTGTACACTCTCAGGTTCTTCAGATAGTCCTGAACCTGATCTTCACTTACAATGGGCAGTTGCTTCTTCCAGCCTCTGCCATTATCTTCTGAGATTTTGGGAGTGTGGCTAGAGCTCTTGCCAGTGAAGACTGAGGTAAAGAAGTCATTGAGAACCTCAGCCTTCTCCATGTCACTTGTCACCAGTTCTGTTTCCTTTCTGAGGGGACCTACCCCTTCCTTAGTCTTCCTTTTGCCATTAATGTACCTGTAGGAGCTTTTGCTATTCCCTTTGATCTCCCTGGCTAGATTTAATTCTATCTGAGCTTTATCTTGTCTAAGCAGCTCTCTTATTACTTGGGCAGCTTCCTTATATGGTCCCCATTCCAGCTGTCCTTTCTTCCACTCCTTGTACAGTTTCTTGTTGTGTGACAGTGTGTCTAGGAGCTCCTTGCCCATCCAGTCAGGTCTCCTAACATTCTTTCCTGCCTTCCTCTTTGCTGCTCTACTTTGCTCCTGAGCACAGAGAAGGTGATCCTTGAATAGGGCCCAGGACAGTTGGTCCACCCTTCCCTCGAGGGCTTTGTCCCATAATACTTTGGCCAGCAGATCCCTGAAGCAATCAGTCTGCATGCCTAAAGTCCAGGGTCATAAGCTTGGAATACAACCTCCAAGATGCCCTGAGGATCTTAAATTCTGGCAGATCATGGTCACTGCAGCCAAGGCTGTCCCTGAGCCTCACATTGGTCGCCAGCCCTTTCCTGTTAGTGAGAACAAGAGCTGATGTGTTTGTGTACCCAGAACTGCTGTTTATGGCTGTGCTGTTGGGTGCCCCTGCCTCTCACAGCAGCTGTGGGTGAGTTTGAAATTTGAGAGGAGGAGGAGCAGATAGGGCTGGCTGGAGTCTCATGCAGAGATGGGTGGTATTTCTCCAGCTATTCATATGCCCTCTGCTAGGGCACTTCAGTCCTGTGTTCCAGCAGCCTGCCAGTGACCTGATACTTCTGATCAGACAATGCATCCTGATCTGTTCTGCATTCTCTCGTGCTTCTCTCTGGATTGCTTTCCACAGAACTGTATTCTCCCATGTTCTGTGAGCTCTCTCCAGTCTGTGCCTGCTCTTCAGGCCTGCTGACAATATAATCCTGCTTCCATGTTTTAGAGCAACTTGTTTATCACCTTTCTTCAACCCTGCCCAATGTGCTTGTACTTCTTTTTCTGTGTGTCCCTAGGCTGCAGCTATTTCCAGTGCTTGGTCCCTACAGTTTAAGCAATGCCTCAGTGGGGTGGCTTTCCCCTGGCACATTGAGCTCATTACTGTGGCTTACTCTGGTGCCCCTGAAGAATCTAAGAGGCAGAATTATCCCTTTGCTGCCTACTGAGCCCATGTCAGTGTATACTAAAATAAACAATGGAAACTGAGAGCACTCCTTTCTGACAGATGGCACAGAACCCATGCCTCTCTGGCCAGCCTTGCCCAGCTGGGACAGCACATCCATACCTGAGGTGCTTGTGTGCTTTCCATGACAATAGCATATGATACTTCATAGGCACTTATTTGTCATGGTTCAGAGCTGTTAGGTAAAGGAAACATTTTTGCCTCTATTTTTTCAAATGAGTGTTCACTTGTGTGTGTTCAGCTTGGAAAGGAGGCAGCAGGTCCTTGCCAAAGTGCCTCAGCTCTGGAAGCAACTGAAGAGGGGCCAGTACTTCTGAAAGATGATGTTGTGCTCTCATCATATAAAGAGAAACTTCAGCCCAGCCAGCAAGACATGCTTGGCACAGAGTTCCTGCTCTGTTGCCCAGCAGCAGGACAAGAGGTAACTGGCACAAGTTGAAACACAAATTCAGGTTACCCAGAGAAATGGTGGAGTCTCTATCCATGGAGATATAGCAGGACATTGTCTTGGGCAACATGTTTTTGCTGACCCTGCTCTGAGGGGGGGGGTCGACCTAAACTGTTTGTAGAGGTGCCTGCTAATGTCAGCTCTTCTGTGATTTCTGGCTCTTGTCCAGCACTCAGTAATGGATTTGTAGCACACCAGCAGCCTTAGCTCACTTGGGAGGGCCATTCTGAGGCCCTGCTGAATGTGGCTTCTTGGAAAGAATGGCAGCAGTAGGCAAGGTGAGAGGTGTGGCTTTCTGTTGCTGAGGCTCAGAGGTGGTGGAGTCACCATTATTGTGCTCAGGAGGAGACTTGATAGGGTGCTTGGCTGCATGGTTTAGTTGATTAGGTGGTGTTGGATGATAGGTTGGACGTGATGATCTTGAAGGTCTCTTCCAACCTGGTTTTATTCTGTTCTACCTGTATTTAATCCATTAGCTCTCCCTGCAGACCTCCTGAAGGCTGGGCTGTGATTAAGGAGGAGATAAGTCTCCTGTTTATTGCTCTCATCACAGTGTCACCAAGGTTGGAAAAGACCTCAAAGATCATCAAGTCCAACCTGTCACCACAGACCTCATGACTAAACCATGGCACCAAGTGCCACGTCCAATCCCCTCTTGAGCACCTCCAGGGACGGTGACTCCACCACCTCCCTGGGCAGCACAGTCCAATGGCAAACGACTCTCTCGGTGAAGAACTTTCTCCTCACCTCCAGCCTAAACTTCCCCTGGCACAGCTTGAGACTGTGTCCTCTTGTTCTGGTGCTGGTTGCTAGAGAGAAGAGACCAACCCCTTCCCCTTCAGGATACTTCTCCACTTTCTTCTGACAGTTTTCACCCTGCAGTTGTGCAGTGCCTTGTAAGTGTACACGGGATCCCCCTGCCCTGTCCCCTCAGGATGTGTTAAGAGGAGGGAGCCCTCCAGCAATGCAGCTCTCATGGCTTGGTTTTTGCTATTTCTGCTGGCATGACTCACACCTCTCCTGGGGCAGGCTCCAATTAGCATGTGGATTAGCCATTCCACGAGGAGCTCGTTAGTATAGTGCCAAGCCAGAGGTCTTTAGTTCATGGCAGCACCTGGCCCATTGGTGCATCAAAGGTGCTGGTGTCTGCTGCATGAGGAGCCAAACAAGCAGAGAGCTAAAAAAGAGAAGCCACATGGGATGAGTGTTGGGGGTTTTACCATTGAGGTGAGGGTGGAAGAAAAGAGGACAGACCTCTCATAGCAAATGGGATGATGAGCTCTCACAGTAGGAACCAGTCACCTGTGTGTCTGAACAGGGAACATTGTTTGCTCGTGCTGCTGCAGCTCTGCAAAGCCCTGATGCATGAGCACTTCTCCTTCAGCAGCGGTGAGGAGTGTGCAGTCTCTTCCTGAGCTGAGGTGGGCAGTGATATCCAGACAGTGTAAAGCTGATCAGAGGCACAGTGAGTGAACTGATAGGAGGAGCAGGCAGGATATCTGAGAGTCTGAAGCAAGGAGCTCTGCTTTGTCCCCCTATTTCTTGTGCTGCCAAATAGCTTGAAGGTGAAAGGATTAATCTTGTTCTCTCCTGGATGAGGCAGATAATGACAGTGACCTACTAGTAACATCAGTGGAGCACTTTCATGCTGTTCTTGCTGAGCAGAGTGTCTAATGGATTTAACATGGATTTAGGAAGGGCAGGTCCTGCCCTGACTGACCTGATCTCCTTCTATGATCAGGTGGCTGCCTGGTGGATGTGGGGCAGGCTGTGGATGTGGTCTGCCTGGACTTCAGCAAGGCCTTTGACACCGTCCCCCACAGCAAACTCCTGGCCAAGCTGTCAGCCCCTGGCTTGGACAGCAGCACTCTGAGCTGGGTTAGGAACTGGCTGGAGGCTAAGCCCAGAGAGTGGTGGTGAATGGTGCCTTTACAACTTTTCCCACACACCTCTCCCATAATGCACTCACCTCCTGTACTTGGCTTCACGGCAGGGGTGGTTTGTCCAGAGGCAAGTGCACTGTGTCAGCATGTGCTGACAGCCTGCTCATGCTCATGAGTAATTAATACTCACTTTGTACTTTGAATTTGGGTTCTCTCTAAGTTGGAAGCAGCATGCTGCTCTGTGCTAGCCTGCCTGCCTGGAGGGAATTGTGTTGGTCTTAACCAAAAACTGGAAGCTGCACATGCCCAAATATGCCTCACGTGCTGGCTTAGTGAGCAGTGTGACACCCAAGTTCCTGGCTCAAAGGGAGGACTGAGAGGCCAGCTGGCTATGATCTCTTTGGAAGGAGGGTGTTCTGGCCACACAGGGAGGCTTGTAAAGGGGTAAGTGAGGAGAAAGGAGAAGACAAGATAGTGTCATTTGTGTACAGACCAAAACTGCTGAGGACTCCACTTGGGTGTAGTGGAGAGACTGAGTGAGATCGTGCCTGCTTGGAGCTCGTCTTGTACCTGTTCATCTTCCTGCTATCAGGCACTTGCAGACCCTGTGGTGTGTGCAGGAACTGCTGCAGCTGTGTGCAGGGAGGCACAGGCCATTTTGTTTCAGAAGGAGAGAAAGCAAAAACTAGACAGAGCTTGCTAGTAGAGGGATATGGGCTCATTTGCTTGTTAAGATTTGAGGTCTTCAGAGCATGAACTTCACCGGGACGGTAGAGCAGCGAGTTCCTCAAGTTGGCTAGGGAGTGCTGGCAAAACCTGCCCCTCTGCATGTTCCATCTGCCCCTTTCCATCATGCAGTCTCCTTTTCTTCAGATTGTCAGGCAGGCAGAATCAGAGCCTGCAATCAGCTTGCACAGAGACTCATCTCCAAGATGTGTAAGAGAGAGGAAAGGCAAGGCTTACCATGCTGGTGCCAGCAAGGACCCATAGCTGAAACTGACCTATCTATGCTTTGGGGCAAGTGACCAGCCAGCATATGCCAGGCCCTTTGAAGTGCTTTCCAAAGAAGTCCTGTGTTGGCTGTCTGGTAGCACCTCTCTGAGCCTGGTAGTTGCCATCTGACAACTCTCTGCACACATTTGCAAATGTTTGATAGATTTCCCTTCCAAAGCAAGGATATGTTTGTAAACTATTGAACTGCTGTTTGTATTGTGGTTACATAGAAGGAAGTAAGTGTTAGGCAGCCTTACTATGGTGGAGAAGAGCAGGCCTTTCAGCCTTTGTCCCACTTTGAGGCAGATCCTCCCTTGCCTCCCCCCGGGGCAGCAAAATGAGGCTCAGACAAACAGATTGCAGAAATGATGGAAGGCTTCAATGGAAAAGGAGAGAGTATTTTACAGAGAACTAAAAGCACAGTGACAAGAGAGATCCCAAAGCATACCCAGAAGCATCCCAGCATTTCCCTTCTCCCTACCTGAGGGCATACCCCAAACCCCCAGGGCTCTTTTCCAGCCTCCCTCCACTGTTAGGCTAATCTCAGCTGGCCAGATCTCAGACTGCCCTTCCCCCTTCTCCTCCTGGCATTAGGCCTGGCCAGGCCCAAGAGGCCTTGAGATAACTCCCCTTTCATTACCAGCTAGGGAGCATCTCCCATGGGAGCAGTGAGGGAAGAAAGGGCAAGTGTGAGACCTTGCAGATGGATTTGTAGGGAGCAGGATATTATGGGTATGAAATACGCAGCTTCCTGTGTCCACCCACTGGGCTGGGCACCCGGGGCACTGGAGGTGCACCCTGCATGGCAGCAGCAGGAGGCACCCAGCCCAAACTGCCACAGCCTTTTAGGGGGAAGGGTGAGGGAGAACATGGGAAAACAGTGCTAAATGCAAAGCTTTGTTTTTCCTGACAGCCCCAGCACTGGGAGTTGATCTTGCCTTTTCTTGGAAGAGAAGGCACAAGAGAAGCCTTTAAGACATTCTGCGGTGGCCCTGTCTCTTAGCTGTCCCCTGAAGTCAAACTGCACATAAGCCTAGAGCTGGAGGAGAGATTTTCAGGAGGAAAGGGTTTGCTCTTGCAAAGTTATTCTTTGAGCCGCTCGAGGTCTGTGACCGGAATAAATCGTCGGAGGCCCAGTTGGAGTTAATGAAGAAGCCGTTAAACGTGAATTGCTGCTTAACTGGAGGAGCTGGTCCTGCTTGTTAGCCACTGTTTCTTGAATACTGCCTGAAGTAATGCTGTAATTGGAAGGAAATCACCCCTCATCAGAAGGTCACAACACCTAGGTGCTAATTAGTTGAGTTAGACTGCACAGGAGAAACGGGAGCACAGGTGATGGGGATTAGCTTGGTCAGGACTGTCTGAAATTCCAGGAGTAGCTGGGAGCAGGCATGAAGGTTCCCTTCCCTTGCTTACAGCTGATGGTGTCACACATCGAAGTTCAAGTGTTGCTGGTTCCTTTTCTAACCACTTGGTAGGAGTGAGTGGATCGAGTCCAACCTATCATCCAACACCATCTAATCAACTAAACCATGGCACCAAGTGCCTCATACAGTCTCTTCCTAAACACCTCCAGGGATGGTGACTCCACCACCTCCCTGGGCAGCACATTCCAATGGCCAATCACTCTTTCTGTGAAGAACTTTTTCCTCACATCCAGCCTAAACCTCCCCTGGTGCAGCTTGAGACTGTGTCCTCTTGTTCTGGTTGCCTGGGAGAAGAGACCAACCCCCACCTGGCTACAGCCTCCCTTCAGGTAGTTGTAGAGAGCAATAAGGTCTCCCCTGAGCCTCCTCTTCTCCAGGCTAAGCAACCCCAACTCCCTCAATCTCTCCTCACAGGGCTGTGCTCCAAACCCCTCCCCAGCTTTGTTGCCCTTCTCTGGACACCTTCCAGCAACTCAACATCTTTCCTAAACTGAGGGGCCCAGAACTGGACACAGGACTCAAGGGGTGGCCTAACCAGTGCTGAGTCCAGGAGCGCAATGACCTCCCTGCTCCTGCTGGCCACGCTGTTCCTGATGCAGGCCAGGATGCCATTGGCCCTCTTGGCCACCTGGGCACACTGCAGGCTCATGTTCAGCCTCCTATCAACCAGTACCCCCAGGTGCCTTTCTGCCTGGCTGCTCTCCAGCCACTCTGACAATACAATACAATACAATACACCAGGTTGAAAGAGACTTTCAAGATCATTGTGTCCAACCCATCAACCAATCCAGCCTGTAGCACTGCATGGGGTTGTTGTGGCCAATGTGTAGAACCTGGCACTTGGATGTGTTCAATCTCCTGCCCTTGGACTCTGCCCATCTGTCCAGCCTGTCAGGGTCCCTCTGCAGAGCTCTCCTACCCTCTAACAGATCAAAGTGAGGACCAAGTGATATTAAAAGCAGGTACCTGTAAATGCTCCACTGTAGAGCTTGACAGATGTTACTCTGTGCCCTGCCTGAATATCATTGCTACCTTTGGGTCTGTCCTCTCCTGGGCATGGCAGCTGTCTTACAGACAGGCATTGCAGGCAGGCCTCTGTCTTGGCCAAGGCACTTCTGGGCAGCTGTTCCTTTCCACGTCAGGCGATAGGTGTGGATCGGATGTGCCTTTACAATTTGCAGTTACATGCTGCCTTTCATCCCCAAAGACAAGTGAGTCTGCAGACTGCAATGGGATCACTTGACTCACCACTGGAAGCCAGCATCCTTTAAACAGAGCTCAGCAGAGATTCCCAACTGCTGGGGCCATAGAGTAGGAAAGAAGGAAATCCTGTGCTGGACTGCTCCTGAGGAGAGGCCAGGCTGGCAGAGCACATGAGCTGACCTGATTTATTTGAATCATGCCATGATGCTAGAACTCTTCTGAAAGACTGCCAAAGAGTATTAAGCAGGGTTTAATTCTATATTGCCCCTCAGACACCACTCTCTTCTAAGACATTGTGTTAGGCAACTTCATTTCCACCCTCCTGTGAGGGTGGAACTCAATTCAAGAAAGATGTTGAGTTGCTGGAAGGTGTCCAGAGAAGGGCAACAAGGCTGGGGAGGGGTTTGGAGCACAGCCCTGTGAGGAGAGGCTGAGGGAGCTGGGGTTGCTTAGCCTGGAAAAGAGGAGGCTCAGGGGCAGACCTTATTGTCATCTACAACTCCCTGAAGGGAGGTTGTAGCAAAGTGAGGGTGGTCTCTTCTCCCAGGCAACCAGCACCAGAACAAGAGCACACAGTCTCCAGCTGTGTAGGGCAAAGTTTAGGCTTGATCTTAGAAGTTCTTCACAGAAAGAGAGATTGCCCACTGGAGTGGGCTGCCCAGGGAGGTGGTGGGGCTGGTGTCCCTGGAGGTGTTTAGAAAAGACTGGATGAGGCACTTAGTGCCATGGTCTAGTTGATTAGTTAGGGTTGGGTGCTAGGTTGGACTCGATGATCTTGGAGGTCTCTTCCAACCTGGCTGACTCTGTGATTCTCTGCTTTGAGTTACACTGTAAATGAACTAGGTGTGTATGAGGAGGGCCAGCTCTCCTTGTGATTCGTGAGTCGGGAGGTCTGTGCATGCCCAGAGGGAGGTGGGCAAGTAACTGGATGAGTGCATGTATACTGGGGAAGAGCAAGAGGCATCTGAGAGCAGGTGAGCATATGCCAAGTGAAGGTGGTTGTGTGTGACAGAGTGTGCATCCAGGCATGTGTGTCCTCCTGCCAGCAGCTGTGTGCTTGTACCTCAGGCCATCCTCCAGTAAAGACATTAGTTAACAAACTGAGGGCTTTAGTTAATGATTGCCATTAGTGCAGGGCCCATCTTAGGTTCCATTTTGTGTGAGCCACACAGCTGCCCAAGAGCCATTAGAGAGAATGCATTTGCCTTTCATGTCAAGCATGAACTGTTGGCTCCAAGAGGCCTTTGCAGGAGCCAGCCTGGGGTTGCTCAGCAGGGGCTGTCAGGCAGGTTTGTGGCAAGCCTTCTGGAGGCCTGCTCCAGCAGCAGCGACACTAATGGCCTGCCTTAGTCAAAGCACCATAGGCTGGTGCTAGGCACCCAGGAGGAAGGGCAGGCCAGCTAGGACACTTGTCCAGATTACAGGGAGGCAGCTGGTCCAAGCAACTGGGTGGGAGGAATGTGTTTCCTTGCCTGGCAGACAGCCCTAGCCATCTTCTTTCTGGCAATACATCTATAGAGCTGTGCCTTGTGCTTCTCCTCAGAGCCAGACCACCACATGCTGTGATCCCAAATGGTGGTGTGGACTAAGCCAGATCAATCCTGGTCATCCCTAGAGCAGGTTATGAGCTCCAGACAAAACATGCTCTTCCTCAAGAAGACAGTGGAGTGTCTTGGTGCTGGTACTCCTCCTTTCCTCCATCAAGACCCCTAGCCAAGGTGCTGCCCTGTAAGTTGTGGAGTTAGGTGCAAGACATGTGCTGCCCAGGGTTATGAAGGACTGCAGATTGGGCTGGGTGTTCCCATGAATGAGGGCAGTTGCACAGCTGCCTCTCCTGTCACTGCCCACAATGGGACAGGGGGCCCTTCTCACCCTGCCTTTGCATGCTGTTTTGGCTGCACAGTTGAAAGCCAGCCATTGTCTTGTGGCCACTTGAGAGGTGCCATGATGAAAAGGCAGGACTGGGTGCAGTTTGAGCCTTACTTGCAGCTGCCTGACCACTCATGAATCCCTGCATCTTCTGGCTTCTCATGTTCCATGTCCTTCACCCCAGCCCTTGTTTCGTGGCCTTCTCACTTTTGGTGTCCTGGGAAGGCACTCTTCCCCACACTTTGGCCCCAGAAGAAGGCTCAGAGAGAAACCCCAGGCCACCTTCTCACCCAAAGCTTGGTGAGCTTTGTGGGTGACTTTTGTCTGTTCTCTGAACCTGTCTTTCTGCAGCATCTTCTCCATCTGCCATCCACCAGAAATTAACTGCTTCAGCTGCCTTCCCTAATCCTGTCTGGCATTTCAAAGTGGAGGGGACTGCCAGGTTCTTTGTTCCCATTCCCTCTTGGCACTGGCAGGGGACCTTCTCTGCTCTGAAGAAGGACAATTGTGCTGATTTATTCTGTCCCTTAGCTTTGAATAGGGGTTGCTATGTTACCCTCCAGCTCTGAGGCTTGCCAGAGCACACACCATGTATAACCCCACAGCAGGTGGCTATTGAGTAAAGGCTCTTAAATCTGCCTTTCTTGTTTCTTATGCTGCTGGCCAAGGTGTCAGGGGGATGTGGCAGGGCATGATTGCTGGCTGAAACTCCAGCCACAGCTTGATGCCAAGCACCATGTTGGCATTTTCCATTTTCAAATGCCCATCTTAATTTGCAGAGGAGGTACCAACTAGGCAGCAACATGCTGCCCACACTGGCTTTTAGAAAGGCCCTGATATGAGAGGCTGGCCCATGGGCCACAGCTATGACCAAGATCCTGGAGCTAGAGGCTTCCAGATACTGCTGCAGTCAGTGCAGTGCCCAGAGCCTGGCTTGGACACTTCTGTAGCTGTCTGATTTGGTGTGACAGTTTGGGTGCACCTGACTGTTGGAGCAGCTTTCTGGGGAGAGTTGCAGGTGCTTGTCCTCTGGTGACAAGTTAAAATTCAACTAGGACAGAGGCAAAATACCACCCTGCTGTGTGATTGCAGCTGTTTGATAGACTTGGCTTGGATGAACTCCTGCAGGATCATGACTGCTCTGAATGAATACTCTGCTGGCCCATAGAGCATAGTATCATAGTATCAGTCAGGGTTGGAAGGGACCACAAGGATCATCTAGTTCCAGCCCCCCTGCCATGGGCAGGGACACTCTACACTAGATCAGGCTGGCCAGAGCCTCATCCAGCCTGGGCTTAAACACCTCCAGGGACAGGGCCTCAACCACCTCCCTGGATAACCCATTCCAGGGCCTCACCACTCTCATGGGGAAGAACTTCCTCCTCACCTCCAGCCTGAATCTCCCCACCTCCAGCTTCCTTCCATTCCCCCTAGTCCTATCACTACCTGAGAGCCTGAGAAGTCCCTCCCCAGCCTTCTTGTAGGCCCCCTTCAGATCCTGGAAGGCCACAATGAGGTCACCTGGGAGCCTTCTCTTCTCCAGACTGAACAGCCCCCAACTCCTTCAGTCTGTCCTCACAGGAGAGGTGCTCCAGCCCTCTGCTCATCCTCGTGGCCCTTCTCTGGACACCTTCCAGCACCTCCAGATCCCTCTTGGCATAGGGGCTCCAGAACTGGAGGCAGTACTTCAGGTAGGGTCTCAGCAGGGCTGAGTAGAGGGGGAGAATCACCTCCCTTGACCTGCTGGCCACACTGCTCCTGATGCAGCCCAGGATCTGATTGGCCTCCTGGGCTGCAAGTGCACATTGAGAGCTCCTGTTGAGCTTCTCCTCCACCAGCACCCCCAAGTCTCTCTCCTCAGGGCTGCTCCCCAGCCAGTCCCTGCCCAGCCTGGATTTGTGCCTGGGATTGCCTCGACCCAGATGCAGGACCCTGCCCTTGGTCTTGTTGAAGCTCCTGAGGTTGGCTTGTGCCCACCTCTCCAGCCTGTCAAGGTCCCTCTGGATGGCATCCCTTCCCTCCAGCGTGTCTGCTGCACCACACAGCTTGGTGTCATCAGCAAACTTGCTGAAAGGGGCACTCAATGCCACTGTCCATGGCACCCACAAAGATGTTGAACAAGCCTGGTCCCAGGACTGATCCCTGAGGGACTCTGCTTGTCCCTGGCCTCCACTGGGACATGGACCATTGACAGCAACTCTTTGGGTGTGGCCATCAAGCCAGTTCTTTATCCATCTGGTGGTCCATCCATCAAACCCATGTGTCACCAGCTTGGAGACCAGGATGTGGTGTGGGACAGTGTCAAAGGCTTTGCTCAGGTCCAGGTAAACGACATCAGTTGCTCGCCCCTCATCTATTAATGCTGTCACCTGTTCATAGAAGGCCACCAGGTTTGTCAGGCAGGATTTGCCCTTGGCAAAGCCATGCTGACTGCTCCAAATCACCTCTTCACTACTCTTCTGAGTCAGTAGTGCCTCCAGGAGGATCTGCTCCATGATCTTTCTGGGCACAGAGGTGAGACTGACTGGCCTGGAGTTCCCTGGTTCTTACCCTTTTTGAAAATGGGAGCAATGTTTGCCCTTTTCCAGTCTGTGGGGACTGCCCCAGTCTGCCAGTGAGACTTGGGGTGCTTGGTGCCATGGTTGAGTTGTTTGGGTGGGTTGGACTGGCTGATAGGTTGGATGTGATGATCTTGAAGGTCTCTTCCAACCTGGTTTATTGTATTGTATTATTGTATTGTACCTCTCCTGGCCAAAGAGTGTCTGTGAAACAACTGCCCAGCTGTGGCTTCTGCTTGCATAAGGAAAGAAACAAAGCAAAGTCCTTAATAAATAAAAGGAAAAGCCTTTGGAATCACTTCTTTTGCTCTTTTTTTCCTCTGGGATCTACAGGTCCCAGCACAGCCTCATGGGGAAGGACATTTCTGTCCTGCCATACAATGCAGGGAGTGCATGGGCATTTCTGGTCTCCTTACCCTGGATCTGCTCTGGCCATACAGTGAACACTGGGAGCAGAAGAGGAGAGGGCTCACTGTAGTAGCCATGGTACAAACCAGGCTGTAAGGCCTTCGGGTAGGATCTTTTCCTCAAAGCATCTCTCAGCCATTCCTCATTGAACTGTGGAGTCTGGAGCCAAAACTCTGGAGAGTTTTAGTGTGTCTGGGGCTTTAAGGAGGGGTGATTTTTGAGTCCTTACTGGAAAGCTGTTGAGAAATTGTCTCTGAAGACTCATTCTTCAGTCCTATGTGGTTTATCTCCCAGCTCTAAAAGTGTAGTAGATCCTTCTTCAAGGCCCAGTGGATCTAAATTCAGCTTTCCATGTGATACCTTCTGGCAGTGATGCTGTTCTGACTCTGGGACTCTAAATGTGTCATGGATATTGGCTGCAGATGGTTGTGTGGACCCCAGGGGTCTCAGTCTTGGAATGGGGGAACACACATGATTTCTATTCTTTTTTTCTCTTGAGGGGGAGAGGCAAGGATAGAATTCCTCCTTCTATCTAGTCTAAATGTGCCTTCCTTTGTATCAGAGCCATTGCCCCTTGCCCTATTGCAACAGGCCCTGCTAAAGACAGAATAGAATTAACCAGGTTGGAAAAGACCTTTGAGATCATCGAGTCCAACCTATCACCCAACACCATCTAATCAACTCAACCATGGCACCAAGTGCCTCATGCAGTCTCTTCCTGAACACCTGCAGTGATGGTGACTCCACCACCTCCCTGGGCAGCACATTCCAGCGAGCAGAGCACTTCCCTGCTTGTGTTAGTGCCCGTTGGAAGCACAAGCAAGACTGTCCATGTCAGGAGGTGTAACCATACCAGAGGGAGATGTGACAAAGCACTTGAGGCAAGAACTCTGCTGTTTGCAGCATGTGTGAGCACTGACTTTGTCCTTCTTTTCATCCCCCTGCAGAGCATCAACGGAGGCTGCCCTCCACCCCACTTTGTGTATGATCCATCCACCTTTGCCTTCCGCTCCCTCAGCACCTTGAAGCCGCTGAGTCCGATCGCTCCGGTGGAAGAACCGTCGTGTGCCTACTGAAGGAGTTTCTCCAAAGAACTCAGGAACTGTCAACCCAACCCCCTGCCTGGCATGGGAAAGGGGAGGTGGTGATACTCAAGGAGGTTGGTTAGAGGAGGGGACAGTGACACATCTCTGCGGCACAGCTTCCCCGGCAGCAGGAAGCGCGTGGCTTTGCAGCAGTGCCTGCTTTCAGAGCCTTGCCATATGGAAGAGTGGCAAAGGGAGAGACTTCTTGTGTCTTTCAGAGCAAAGCAAACCAGTCACGTCCACTAACTAGAAGGGCAGCTGCCAAGGCAGTGTCAAACACGGGGATGGTGGTAGTTGAGGATATTGTTGAGGGGTTCAGGGGCCAGCATGGCCTCTGTGGCAGCAGGGATGAGTGATCAGGATGTGAAATCAAGTTCAGTTTCCTAAGACTACCTGGGTCTGCAGTGCTTTGCTACAGACCTGACACTTCTCCCACTCAGAACTGAGCTCCTGAGTGGAGACAGAAGCTGTATAGTTCTGCCTGCAGTGCAAGAAGACCCTTGTCTGAGATTGTGATAATGGCATTCACTTCAGGCCTTCTTGAGTGGAAGACCCTGGGAGAGGGAGGTGGGAGGAGGTAACTGGCTCACCTGGCTGCATGTTCCAGCTGGTCTGCTAGCAGCTCAGTGATACGCCTCCCTTGCCAATCCCATCTTAGAGGATGAGCTTCCCACTTGTAGGTCAGAGGTTAGAATACAGTTTTAAAGTGGAAGATCTGTGTTCAGACAAAAAATGCAGCACCCACCCTCAATTCTCAGCATCATCAGAGAGAACTTGGGGTAACTGTGTGGTCTTGGATCTTCTCTCTGCTGAGGCTGTGTTCTGGGATAGCATTGTCCCAATACTCTGCCTCCTAACACAACTCTGAAGGTAATTGGTATCACCAAACTCAATCAAGTGTAATGTTTCCAGCAAGCTTTCCACTCTCCTGCTATGCTGGCTATTGAATTCAGGTAGACTATTCCTGTATCAGTGGGACAGTATTCCCAGATGGAGCATGGAGTGGGAGAAAGAGGTCTCTTTTGTTGGCCCCCTGTTGGTGGAAGAAACAGGAAGGGAGTTTGTATGTGTTTTGTGCTGCAAGGCAACAGCTAGAAGTAGAACAAGCTCTAACCTCTCTTGGTAAGGCAGAGGATGAAGGCATTTCCCTTTGCTGCACCTGGTGGAAAGAGCAACACGTGTCTAGATGTTCTCCACTTTGAGCTTGTATCTCACTGAGTGGAAGGCAGGAGCAAGTAGTTTACTTCTTGTCTATGAGTAAGACAAATTTATATATATGTGTGGTTTTTTTAATGTTTGCTCCAGTGTTGGAGGTCTTTGGTGCCACCTTTTGAAGGAGACCAATGTTCAGGCCAGCTGCCAAGAGGAGGCCACACAGTGAACCACTATTCACTGGTGCTTTCTGGGTTCTTGATAGAGACCCCTGGGGAAAACCCCAAGGCTGTGTAGGCTTGGAGACCTGAGTCCTCTAGCCCTATCCTCTTCCCTCTCTAATCACCTCTCACTCAGGCAGAGCAGCTGGGCAAGGTGGTGAGAGGACATCTGTCCTGATGCTGCCCCAGCTCTGACAGCTATTTGGCACATAAGACTGTCACAGCTGGACTCAACCCCTGCACCAGCATGCCCTCCAAGGGCTGTCTTGTGCTTGCTGGTGAGGTACCTCTACTAGAGCACTGTGGCTCCCTGCAAGAGGTCCCTCCTTCTAATGGAGGCAGATTCCACTTCTGATTTCTTCTGCCACTGTAGAAGCTCTGCTTACCTTGTTTTGATGGCATCTTGGCTTTTTAACTGCTGCCCAATCAAGGTGACCAGTGCAGGATTGCCTCTTCAGACTAAATCCCTGTGCTCAGAAGGGACAGCTGTAGCCTCCTACCTGTCTGAAGAGGCACATTGCCCATGAGGTGGATGGTGCAGTGGTCTGATGCTCTGAGGCTCTGCTCCACAAGAGCTACTGAAGTGCTCGGGCCCAGAGCTGTTTCAGTCAGCCTGTAGCTGCAGCAGGCTGCTTTCCCCTGGGTGGGAGCAGGGAACAGGGATGGCCTACTAATATTGTTGCCTTTTAGTACTTTTGTAACTTTTCTCTATATTTTCTTTTCCAATCAGAAGGAAAAATAATAATAAAAAAGCAACAATGAAATGAAGTGTAACAGCTGCTCTGTTCACACCTCCAGTGCCTCTCCTGTGCTTGTCTTCTGGGTGGTTTGGGGCAGGAGTGTAGAAGCAGGGATGGAGCAGTGATCTATGACACAGCACTCTCAGTCCTGAGCACTTCTAAACCCCAGGCCACGTTTGCCAGAAAATCAGAATCATAGAATCAGTAAGGTTGGAAAAGACCTCAAAGGTCATCAAGTCCAACCTGTCACCCAACACCTCAGGACTACTAAACCATGGCACCACATCCAATGCCCTCCTGAACACCTCCAGGGAGGGTGACTCCACCACCTCCCTGGGCAGCACATTCCAACAGCTAAAAACTCTTTCTGTGAAGAACCTTAACCTCACCTCCAGCCTAAACCTTCCCTGGCGCAGCTTGAGACTGTGTCCTCTTGTTCTGGTGCTGGGTGCCTGGGAGAAGAGACCAACCCCCTCCTGGCTACAACCTCCCTTCAGGAGTTGGAGACAGCAATGAGGGTCTCCCCTGAGCCTCCTCTTCTCCAGGCTAGCAACCCCAGCTCCCTCAGCCTCTCCTCACAGGGCTGTGCTCGAGGCCCTCCCCCAGCCTCATTGCCCTTCTCTGGACATGTTCAAGTGTCTCAATGTCCTTCTTAAACTGAGGGGCCCAGAACTGGACACAGGACTCAAGGGGTGGCCTAACCAGTGCTGAGTGCAGGGGCAGGATGACTTCCCTGCTCCTGCTGGCCACACTGTTCCTGATGCAGGCCAGGATGCCATTGGTCTTGTCCACCTTGACACACTGCTGGCTTGTGTTCAGCAGACAAAAGAAATTCCCCTTGCTAGTTTCCTTTCAAAAAACATATGTTCAGTTCCCTGTATGGAAGAGCAGCTTCCCATGCAGCTGCTCCCTGTCTGCCTGGTCTTGGCATGGTGTATTGACCCTCACTGGTGCTTCCTCATGAGCAAGGTGCTTTGGCTTTTGAGTGACTTGCGTGTTGATGAGGGTTGAACATTCAACCTGGCTGGATGTTTCCATCCCCTCAAAAGAAAAGGGTGGATGACCACATAGTTAGCCTTTGGCTTACAATTTTAGCCTCAGTAAGTCTTAGATCTGAGTCCCAAGATTCTCAGAAGCCCTTTTGCTTACAGCCAGAGCTCTCATGCTCCTCCATTGTGTAAATCTAGCTCACTCCTTCCTCTGGATTTTGCTTTAAAAACTCCACCTCAGGTATTTCTGCTGTGCATTCCCCACCCCCTGCTAATTCCCTTTGATCTAATTCCTGTCTCTCCCCCACACTCCTAGCTCTGTATCTTAACTAGCATCTCATGGTGGATGCTATGGCTCTGCAAACCCTGATTAGCTGTAGACATCTGCCAGGTCAAGCTTATTTGTAAGTACATAAATGCATCAAGAGGAATGCATTGACCAGCCAGGTTGTAGGTATGGACACCTGTGATGCCAAGGCAGAGTGCAGCAGCTGGAAGGGCAGAAACTATTGCAGTGTGCACTCTGCTAATTGGCTAGGGCAAGCTGTGATGTAGAGCTGCTTCTACAGCCCCCAGGTCAGTAGGCTGGGCCCCTGGCATGTGTTTGGGTTAAGTTCAGTCATTTCTGGTCTTTCTCTGCAAGCTGGGCCTCTGAATCCACAACAAAATAGGGCACTTGGTAGTAAAATGTAGTAATACACTGTGAAATGGTGATGACTGAAGCTAAAAGCAAGCAGGTTCAGTGGTGTTCATGAAGCTCTTACAGAATCATAGAATTGTTAGGGTTGGAAGGGACTTCAAGGATCATTTCGTGCCAAGCCCCCTGCCGTGGGCAGGGACACCTCACACTAGGTCAGGTTGCTCAGAGCCACATCCAGCTTGGCCTTAAAAACCTCCAGGGATGAGGCTTCTACCACCTCCCTGGGCAACCTGTTCCAGTGTCTCACCACCCTCATGGGGAAGAACTTCCTAACATCCAATCTGAATCTACCCATTTCTAGTTTTGTTCCATTCCCCCCAGTCCTATCATTACCTGACACCCTAAAAAGTCCCTCCCCAGCTTTCTTGTAGCCCCCTTAACATGCTGGAAGGCCACAGTTAGGTCTCCTTGGAGCATTCTCTGCTTCAAATTGAATAACCCCAACTCTTTCAGTCTGTCCTCATAAGAGAGGTGCTCCAGCCCTCTAATCATCCTCATAGCCCTTCTCTAGACATGTTTCAGCACCTCCAAATCCTTCCTGTAATAGAGGCTCCAGAACTGGACACAGTACTCCAGGTGGGGTCTCACCAGAGGGAAGTAGAGAGGGAGAATCACCTCCCTTGACCTGCTGGCTATGCTTCTCTTGATGCAGCCCAGGAGAGTGATTGACCATTAGAATGTGCTGCCCAGGGAGGTGGTGGAGTCACCATCACTGGAGGTGTTTAGGAGGAGACTGGGTGGGGTGCTTGGTGCCATGGTTTAGTTGATTAGGTGGTGTTGGGTGATGGGTTGGATGCAATGATCTTGAAGGTCTCTTCTAACCTGGTCTGGTCTAGTCTGGTCAGGTCTAGTCTAGTCTAGTCTATATGATTGACTTTCTGGGCTGCAAGTGCTCACTGCTGGCTCATGTTGAGCTTCTCATCCCCCAGCACCCCCCAGTCCTTTTCTTCAGGGCTGCTCTCAAGCCAGTCCCTGCCCAGCCTGTATTGGTGCCTGGGATTGCCCCAGCCCAGATGCACTTGCAGGACCCAGCACTTGGTCTTGTTGAACCTCATGAGGTTGTCATGGGATCACCTCTCCAGCCTGTCAAGGTCCCTCTGGATGGATCCCTTCCCTCCTGCGTGTCTGCTGCACCACACAGCTTGGTGTCGTCGGTGAACTTTCTGAGGGTGCACTCCATGCCGCTGTCCATGTTGCTGCTGAAGATGTTAAACAAGACTGGTCTCAGGACTGATCCCTGAGGGACTCCACTTGTCACTGGATGCCACTTGGACATGGACCCATTGACAGCCACCCTTTGGGTGCAGCCATCAGGTCCATCCCTCTGAATGGTCCATCCCTCAAACCCCTCCTGCGCCAGCTTGGAGACCAGGATGTGGTGCAGGACAGTGCCAAAGGCTTTGCTCAGGCCCAGGTATGAGGTACGTTTCAGCTGTAGTTACCAGTGTGGCTGACAAGGGAGCAAGGACATTGGCCTCATTTGGATACCAGACCCTGGCATGGGGGGGGAAGAGTTTGCCAAACACCACTGCAGAAGCTCTCAAAAGAAACCAGAGAAACAAGAGCTGAGATGTGGTCTCCTGAAGGCCGCTCCTTGCTTTTGCCACTACACCCTTCTGCTTCCTCTGGCACACATCTGTGCTGTTCACCACTCTGGCTTCCAAAACACTTCTGTAGCACTTCTTCCACTGTTGGAGCACACAGGGCTGCTGGCTGGGGTGAGAGTGAAGCACTTTGTGAGCACAGTCAGCTTGGTGTAGGTCCCTCGGGACCTTTTGCTTTGCAGAGTTAGTCCTCCCACCAGGTTTGGGTTGTGGTTCTGTAGGGGAGCCTGTAACTTCTCAGCTGAGGCCTTTGTCTGCTCTGAGCCAATCTTGCTTGGAGATGTGCAGGTGTTTCCCTTCAGAGCAGAAAGAGAGAACTGTTGTGTCAAGGTGCTGCCTGGGCACAATGAACTCAGTTATGTTATCCCTCTGCAGGAGGGTGAACAGGGACAGGTGATTGACGAGTCTGGCCACAGCTTTGTTGTGATCCAGGTGGGACCATTTAGGCTAATACTGTTCTTAATTGAAAGTAAATTAATTATGTTAATTCAAGAAAAAATCCAGAGGGGAACCAAGCTCAGAGCAGCAAAGTGAGCTGTTGTGTGTGTTCCCAGAGACTGGGTCAGTCCCTTTGAAGCCAGAGCACAAATCTGGCTCTTCTTGTATGTCCAAACGTTTTCATGCACATGTTTATGTACACACTTAATGGATATATTTATGCATTTCATTTGTGTAGAACTCTCTGTACTCTTACAGTCACCCACAAGCAGGGTGCCTTGTGCTCACCTGGGGCTTTGCATAACAGCCCACTTGTGGCACACTCACCATCTGTGTGCTATAAAGCACGATGATGCTCAGGAAACACACCTACCACCCCATTTCTAACTGTGTGCCAAGTATTGACCTATCCATCTACCTACTGGCAAAGCCAGCAGTCCTGCTAGGGTCAGGGTTCTCCCGTGCTAGATGGGGGCCACTGAAACATGGCTTGGCACAGAAACAAGAAGCAGAATTTCCAGCCAGCCAGACTGCCTCCCTCAGACAACTTAGGGCTTTCCCTTGCCCTTTCTGAAGTTGTATAGCATGCTGTGGCAAGACACAAGGTGACAGAGTACCTTCAAGAGTGTGTATCAGGTTAGGGTTGGGTGTGGTATGTGCTGACAAAGTGTGGGTGTATAGACAGTGTGTTTGCATCATCATTTATATGGTTGTGGCATTTGTATGTAAGGTATGTTCTTTATCTTCTAAAGTGGAAGTAAGTCTTGGCAAGGGGCATGCATGCAGGAAGTGTGGGCTTGGCAGGGTGGATACTGGTGGATGTGGATCTGGGGCATGGACAGAAGAGCTCGTGCTGGGGAGAGGCGTGAATGAGGCTGCGTGTTTGCAGGTGTCTGCAGAGGGGGATGCACAGAGGTTGTACAAATAGGTTTCATATGCTAAGGCACAGGGTGGTGAGTGTTTCTGCAGTCTCAGCCATTTGTGGTAACAGCTGGCAGACTTTTTCAATGCCTCACTCTAGCACCGTTCAGGAAAGGTGAAGGAAAAATTACAGATGCCTGATCTGTGTCCTTCAGGCACTTGGGAACTCTCACTGTTGAGGTAAAAAGAAGCAGGCACCTGGACAACAGTGAGTCAAAACGAAGTAAGTGGTTGTACACTTTTCATTCTTTGACAAGAACTTCAGGGCACCAAATAAAAGTAGCAGGTGGCAGGTTCAAAGCAAACAACCTGTGGCAGAGCGGCACAGAGCGCAAGGGTGCGCTGTGCCACAGGATGCTGGGACTGGTGTGGGTTTGCACAGCTTCAGACCCTGAAGGGGAAAATGGGGGGAAAAAGACAATTACTCCCCAGGAAACTCTACATGCACAGATGCCACCTTAGTTTAAGGAAGGTGTTGAGTTGAGAGAGGTTTTCTGGCATGTGATGCTCTTGCCAGCACCATCTCACCTTTCTCTGTGGCAGAGCCCACTGCTGCTGGGTTCAAGAGAGGCACATGCACCAACAACCACCCTGTCACACCAGCACTTCCCTGCAGCATGCCATTGCATTTACTTTTCCAAGACTTCTTCCATAGTATGTGGCTGAGTGGTGTAGCCAGGTGGCAGCTGCTGTCTGTGTGTCACAGGACACAGTGAGTTTGTTGGTTTGAGCGTTATCTTGTGTATATTGTACATGGAATGTGCTTTTGGTATGTAGGAACACATTAGGAAAGTGAGGACGAGAGCTTCCAGTGATTGGTAACCCTTGCATGGAGTGAGCAAGCCAAAGAGAATGCAGCTGAAACTCCAGGGCTCTGTAGAAGAAGTAACATCAGTGACAAGGAGAATGTTTAAGCATGCTGTATCAACCATTTCCTGAGCTAGATGTTAGTGGGCTTACTCAAGGAAGAGGTGAGGAAATAGAGATATGCAGGTGCTTTGGGAGCTAGCTCTGGCTGTAGCTACACACCAGCTGGCAGAACTTGACCACATATTTTCTGTTAACC